>BTCW01000003.1:29493904-30118904 GCA_033239725.1 Echinochloa phyllopogon | reverse complement strand
AGGGTCATTACACAAAAGCCCCATTCATCAAACATAATTGTTCATCAGTTTCTACTTGTTGATCAGTACCTACTTGTTCATCTCTACCTCCTTTTGATAATACATGGAGGGAGTAGGTCAGTTCACAAAAGTCATGATTCCTAGGTGATAAAACAAAAGCAACAAGTAGCTACTGCTTCACGGTGGCTGCAATCCTATAGGAAGTAATGAACCCAGCACTTGATCGCCACGCGTAGCTCCTCCACCAAACGCTCGATCTGACATTTTTTAAAAATGCATTACAGAGTCATGTACATCAAAATTTGCATATGGAACAAATAGAACATAGGGAATGAAGCCAATACCTCGGCGTTCGGAGGGGCGCTACGGTTGATGGGCCTGCAGAGCTCATCATCACTGTGTTCAGAGTAGTCCGCGAAGATCCTAACTCGCGGAAGGTTGAGCTCGTACGTCACCTTGTCCCCATTGTCCTGAATTAACAAATGGAGACATGAATTAATACTAAATCATGCAATAATGGTACATGGAATTCATATTGACAGTAGTTGACAATTGACATTTGCATGATATGCTTTTCCGAAAAAACACAGGACAACATGCACGAGCAAAAAAACTAGACAACCTGCATATCCAAAAAAACAGGACAACATGCACATCGTAAAAAAGGAAACCGGATGTTGATTCAAATTGGATGAATACATGCACATCTAAAATTAGATCAAGATGCCTACCATGGTTTGTTCAATAACAACTGGAGCTGTAACTTGAACTTCATCAAAGACATGCCTTATTTAAACTACTGAAAGGATTTGAAGTGCACTGGATGAATTGATTTGAATCTAATATTTATTATTTTAAACAAACCTAATATTAAGAAGGAACTACATATTTTTTCAGTGTATTAATGTAGAAAATTGTTAATGTTACATAAAAACAGAGTGCAATTTCAGTGAATGAAAGCACATCCAAAAATACAGGAGAATAGAACAACAGGTTGGGTGTATTTGCTGGTAACTTTTTAAGTTAAGATAAGATTAATCTTTTGTACTAAAACATTTCATGATGACAAGGTACCACTGAATGCCTAAGATGGTTCACATCAGTTTTTGTTATTTCTCTTCATAACTATATTCTGCATAATTGTGTTCACATTAGCATACTAGGTACCATGAATGCCTAAAATGCTATATTATCCAAGAAACCCTAAATTTCTCACACAAAGAATTAATATGAGGATTACTCATATAATTAATTACAACTCAGGAACAACCTCTCCCAGAAATAAAACAATCACTTAAATTGTCTGAATAATCTGTAGTATTAATATTACGTACTGCAATTGCAAAGGGATCAATGGTAGGAGGAACAAAACTTACCGAGCGTTCCTAGTCAAAATCCGGAAATCTGTGCGGCTACTCCTCCCCCTCCTCCGCCTCGCTGGCCGAGTCATCCACCGTATTGGCCTTCTTGATGATGGGGTGCAGAAAACCCTCACCGGACTTCCGCTTCAGCACCCGTCGGCCGGAGTCTGCATCCTTGACTCCCGGTGGAACATCGGGGATGGGCTCCGGCCCATCCGGCGAGGCCGGTGCCGACGCCACGAGGCCCCTCGCTAACGCCGACGCCGCGGGTCCCCTCGGTACCGCCGCCGCCGCAGTCTCTGGGCGGCGCCTCGATGACCCCGCCAATGCGGGATTCGCTGCACGACGGCGCACCGAAACCCTGGACTCCGCCGTCGACGACGAGTTCATCTACGCTCTGGTGGCCTGCACTAGCTAGATGGGATTGCGTGAGGGGCGGGTGTCACACCCGGATTTACACAGAAACCCGAATGCTGCTATATGTGTGCCCAGGAAATCCACAGAACACATACAACTAACAAATATGATAAACAGAGTACATATGCTCGAATAAAATAGTTTTACATCAGAGTTTACCTAAAACACAGCGGAAGTCTAACTCTCTCGACAGGTAGAGCCTCAAGACCACAGGGACACCGACTGGTTGACCATAGCTTAGTAGGACGGAAGATCCTCAAGAAACTCCATCTGTTACCCATCCGGGATTTTGTTGAATAATAGCAAGCGTAAGTAAATGTCTTACTTAGCAAGTATAGCACGGGTGTATGAAGGCTCAAAAAGGCTAGACACGGCTTAACTGCATTAGCACTTTTAGTTGGTTCGTTTTATCATTGTCCAAGTTACTACAAGTGAATTAATCCCAGTTGCAACCTAAATTAATGAAGTATAAGTCACATTAAGCATAAATAAACATCATTTTCTAATAAAAAAGGATCCAGGCCGCTCGTGACCCTGAGCAAGGCTATCATGATAGATTTACACTCTGCAGAGGTTTCGCCCTTTACCCACCAGTCGCGTAAAAGTTCAAGCGAACTTTAAACCCAACCATGCGGAGGTGGATCAAACCTCACAAACCACACTTCCGAGGTGTGATCGCATAGGGACGCTACGAGGCTTTTCACAAGACACCCTAACAAAATAGTAGCCGTTATGGTACAACACAGGCAGCATGATCCAAGGCACCAAGATCGACTGACTCCCAGGGCGCAGCGATAGGAGGGTCAATGGCGTCCAGAGCGCGGCAACGCATGCCAACAACAAAATAAAGGGCGCAACGTGCGGAGCTCCCGCACTCACGGTGGCTCCCAACACGGGACTGTGCCTAACGAGGCATAGCCGACGATATCCTCGTCCTTGGTGGATCAAACCATACTCTCACGAGTGCTTCCCATAACGTCGTCGGCCC
Source organism: Echinochloa phyllopogon (assembly GCA_033239725.1). NCBI lineage: Eukaryota > Viridiplantae > Streptophyta > Magnoliopsida > Poales > Poaceae > Echinochloa > Echinochloa phyllopogon. The sequence goes on along the minus strand of BTCW01000003.1, from coordinate 30,116,138 downwards.
GTCGGTAACTACTATCAAGCTAGAGCCATACAAGCTACTTGTCCAAGACCAGAGCCATTATAGTCCTGGCGGTGGCGACAGGCTCCTGGGTTGCCGCTTTAAGAACCAGTCCTTAGGGAGAGACACTAGAGCAAAGCACGAAGCACATGCTCTAGCTCCCTGATCCATGTTGCTAAAAAGCAAGTTTTAACATTAAGTTTGAAGTGAACCATTAAGTCAAAATTAACAGTTAAATAGAGGTGACAGTTGCTGCGCATAGCAAAGATTCTACCCATATGCATAAACCCGGGGAAATCAAGGACGGGATAAACAAGACTAGGTACAACCTTAGAGATACATCAAATTAGACACATGCATGTATGAAATAAATGATTAAAGGGTGTGTAGGTAGCAAGGATTGTCCGTGCTATAACTTGCCTCAATCCATAGTATAATCACTCATAGTCTTCAGCTCTTGATCTTCAAGCTCTTCTCCTCGATAGCACTCAAATCGCGTTTCTTCTAGTCGCAGCAATCATCGAGCACAAGTAGCTAAACAAGCGAACAAATAATATACAACTAAGAACAATACACCAATCAAAGGGAAAGCTTTAAAAGAACGCGCTAAAGGGCTTGGTTTGATGGTCACGTGAGCGCAAGAATTGCTGAAAACGGAGCAACGGTTGAAAAGATACAGCTATCGAAAGATTTGTATTTAATGAAAGACTATAAGCTTTATTTATTTTAATTAAATAATAAAAAGGATATTCCATAGAAACACCTGTTATAATTAATTCAAATTATATTTGAATTTATAAAACCGAGGTGGAACCTAATCATATTTTATTTATAATTATTTATGTATAAATTATATCACATTAAACATTAACTTAAAATATGCGAGAGCATCTAATTGAATAATTTTATGAATGGTGTTGAACTAGTCATATTAATTATTCACAAGATATTCATGTTGATATTAATCAAATTAACATTTATTTATGAAATCCAAAGTTTAACTCTAAATTGATTTTAATTTAGAAAGAGCTAGTTAAATAATCATTAATCAAATTAATATCACTTTATAAGAACCGAGATGGAACTTAATTATATTTTATTTAGAAAACTAATTTAAGAAATATTAATCATGTTAACATTAATATGAAAAACCGTAGTATGACCTTAGTTAGATTTTAATTAGAGAAACACATTGAAATAACCTTTAATCAAATTAATGTTAAATAAAATTCAGAAATAAATTAGATGTCAATTAACAGTCCTAACGAGTAGTTAATGCCAACATGAATCTAACGCAACGAGAACGGATTAATTCGGAGTTAAAACGCGTAATTTATGGCTAAAACATGATTTTGGGGACCTAGTCGTAATTAACCGTAGATGAAAAAGGCTAGCAGAGAACTTTTACAAGACACTATAAATAGTGCTTGCAAATACGACAAAGGTTGGGGTCAGATCTGTAAAACACGCTCGGCTGGGTTTTTGTGCGGAAAGGGAATACTTGCAGGGGGTTTTCCGGAAGATGGCCAAGACACAGAAATAGATCTAAAATTTACATGATTCGTCGGGGACCCAAACGCAAATCGGCCATCTTCTTCCTCGGGACAGCAGAGGAGCTCGCCGGTGTTCCTGTGCGGCTCGGCTCGCCGGCAATTGGGTGGCCTAGGGTTCCAGCGAGGGTGGGGAACAGAGAGAGGAGGTCACGGGGATCTCGGAGGTCTGCTCACCGGGGTCACAGGGCGGACGACGAGTGCCGCAACCGGAGACGGCGGCCGGCGGCTCGGGTCCTTGCGTGGGGAAGCGCCTCCGGCGGCGGAACGACGACGGCGCTTGGCTGCGAAGCTCCGGCTCGGCGAGGGGAAGGTCTTGGCGGCCTCGATTTGGCCAGCCGGGAAGCGAATGCGGCGGGTTGCCGGCAATGGCGGGCGGCGGCGGCGCTGCGCGAAGGAAAGGCGACGGCTAGAGCTAGGATTTGTGGCGCTGGGTAAAGGGAATCGAGGGTGAGGGTCGTGCGGGTTTTATAGGGTGGGGAAGCCCGCGGTTGGCCTCGGCGAGCACGCCGGGCACGCATGCCAAAGTTGGCCGGGCGGCGCGCCGCGCAGCGCGTGGCGACGCAGGAGCTGGGGAGCGGGCCGCGTCGGGCCGAATTGGCTGGATTGCTGGGCTGAGAGCGGCTCGCTGGGCTGGGCCGAGGCGGGGGCAGCTGGGCCGGGTCGGGAGTCGCTGGGCTGGAGCGGCCGGCTGGGTTGGGCCGAGGTGGCGCGGCTGGTGAGGGGAGTGGGCCGACGCGGGAAGGCGCTGGGCTGGGCCGCAAGGGGAGGGAGGGAACGGAACTGGGCCGGCTCAGGAAGAAAGAGAGGACGGAGGGGAAAACGAGGCCTACAGAGAGAGTTCAGGGGGCCTAAGCAGACCGAGGGAAAAGTTCAAGGAGTGAAACTGAACTCTAGCTGAAAGAACTTTTCTAGGGCTCCAACAAATGCAGTTCAAATGCGAATTTAAATTAGATTTAAATTCTTGTTTGAACCACACACAATCAAAATTCAATGCAGTATGAATGCAAGACACTTAATATTAATACTATATTGTTTTAATTAAATTTAGAAAATAGAATTGTCTTATATACTAAATTCCCTGTTAATTATATAAAGCTTGGAAAATTTTAAAAAATTGAGAAAAATATTGTATTAATTGCGTTTAAGATTCACATCCCAAAATTCGAAAATTTTTGGGGTGTGACAGCGGGCGATGGGGTAGTGTGCAAATGCAAACTGATCGGAGTGGGATGGCGAGAACGAAGGGGCGGCGAGAACCAAGGGGCAGCGGTTCCTATATATGGGTAGACTGCGAGAACGAAGGGGTGACGGCTGTTCCACAGAAGTCAATGTCGCGTGGACCTAGCCACTTTTTGGCTCACAAATCAGTACAGAAACATCGGGTGATGGTCAGCCTTTGGCTGTGTTTAGTTTCCGAAAAGGGAATGCGAAGTTTAGTGTTCCATACATGAGGAGAGAGATTTGATGTGATAGGTGAATAGTAAAGTTTGGAGAGAGAATTTTTGGGTGACTCTGGGTGACCGAACATGTCATTCTTATATGCAGAAAGGTTTTCACATTCAAAAAATGACAAATACAACCAAGATTTTGTTACACTAAATGAGGTCAAATGGAAAAGTGATGAATACGAAAGTGTCATAACTCATCAAGATCTACAATCTTTATTTACGTCGTTTTGTCAAATTCCAAAGTGGTAATAACACGTAGTACAGATTTGACAAGTATGTGGCATAGTTTCTTATACCATGTGAATGAATCAAGGATTAATGACTAGCGTATAGTACCACTTTCTCAAAAGTGCAAAATTAACCCAAATAAAGTTTGTTGATGTTGATGAGTTATATACTTTTGTTCTTGATGATCTTTTCAATTGAAATTACTTAGTACCCCAAAATGTTGTACAAATTAATAATATAAATATTTATAAAATTAGTATTGACCAAACAAAGTCATATAAAATAATTTGTGATTTTTTTAGATGAAATCATTTTGGGTTTCAAAATCTTGTGTCAACTAGTTGTTTTAAAATACAAATTTGAATAATTACAATTTCACATAGGAATAATATTTTAGATAAAATTTGTTGGATGTAAGATAATTTTATTTATATATGTTACTTCATACAACCAAGATTTTGTTACACTAAGAGGCGCGGAATTTAGCATCGAACCTGGAACCTCGTGTATCACATTGCCATATAAAGAATTAAGATTACCTCGCCGTTATTGGTGGACGCGTGAAGGGGATCAGAGGGCCGGTTAATGGAAACTGAAATGCGTGAAGGGGATCAGAGGGCCGGTTAATGGAAACTGAAAGGCCGCTGGTTGTTGGAAACGGAAAGGCCTCCAGATATTTTAATACAGTAATATCGAGACACAAATGTGATTCGTTATTGTTTTCAGATGACATAATTTCATTTTTCATATGTTATATCACAGTGGTGCAATAAAATAAAATAATAAAGGAAATACCCAAAAAAAGAGGACCTAGGATTCGAACCCAGATCCTTTGGTTCAAGAGTTAAGCAACTCACAAATACACTGAGCATGAGGTTGTGATTGCATACCAATTTTTTGTGTACATAATGTATAAATAGTGGATTAGTCCAATCCCGTCGTGCAACGTGAGTGTATGTAAGATTAAATAATATGTGTACTACCACATTATCAAATATTGTGGCTGTTGATGTCACTTAGTGCTTTACAGATAGACATTACAAATAATATCACACATTACAACAAAGTTCTCTAGCTATTCACATCCTTCTTCTTCTTCGTCCTCTAGCCATCACAAAGCTTGAATGCTTCTTCTTCATATGTCCTGCAAGAACTCTTTGGCATCAAATTGTTGTGGCAGTAGACAAAAAATCGAGATAAAACATAAATCAATGCTTTCCATGAGATAGCTTGACATTTCCTCATATGTTTGAAAATGGAAGCACGAGATTTGTGATTTGCAATTTTTTCAGATGAAATCATTTTGGGTATCAAAATCTTGTTGCAACTAGTTTTTTTAATACAAAATTTGGATAATTCCAAATTTTCACATATCAATACGATTTTAGATACAATTTAAAGTTAGCAAGATAATTTTATTTTCATATGTTACATCACAGTGGTGCAATAAAATACAATAATAAAAGAAATACCCAAAAAATAGGTTTACCTTTTTGCTGCATGCAGAAAAAAACCCATCAAATTTGGTCACCCAATGAGAATTCAAATTTGTTCTGATAGGGCAACCCACTGCACATATTTATGGAGTGTGAGGCCACTGAAGAAGACCCAAACTCCCTAAACGACTTGCCAGAATGTCCAGCGAGGCCTGTGGTTCATCAGGTGAGGGCAACTGCTTGTTTAGTTCAAAATAGGTTCACAACTTGTTCATGTGTTTTTGTATAAATTGTGGCCATGTTTTGCTTGGATTCAAGGGAAAACGACGAAAGGCTTTTCAATTATGCTGCAAAAAGATCACCTGCACTATGGAGCTAAATGCAGGTAGCGATGACGAAGACGATGTTCCTCTACTGTGTGCAAAGGAGGTGAAGTTCATGCCCTTCAATTAATCATAGGCGTTATTTCAAACCTTGTGTAAACCTTTGACATCTTAGTTCTGTTTTTCCATTGAATTTATGCCAGATTCGAAACAAGGTGGAGGAGGTGCGCCGTCTTAGGTTGATGTTAGTTTGTTAATGTAAATACTACCAGAACTATCACGCGTTGGATGCCTCCGCTTGCTTTTGGTGACAATGTAATGGAGGCCTTTTGCGTGCTTGCTTTTGGTCACAATGTAATGGAGGCCTTTTGCTTGTGCATGATGGACAACTAATGTAGTGTTTAGTAAAGTTGCAATGGCACTATTGTAGTACTCTTGGTGGCTATATATAATATATCCCTGCTGAATGGTTGTGTCACTTACTCATGGGTCCCACATCTGCATATGAGTCATTTACTCATGGGTCCCACAAGCTATATTTACAGATGTTTATGCAACAGCACAAATTTGTGGCAATTGACCATAAATGGGTGCAATAAGACTTAATAATTTATAACATAATTTAAAATTAGAACTGACCAAACAAAGTCATAAAATCATTTGTGATTTGTTATTTTTTTCAGATGAAATAATTTCATTTTCATATGTTACATCACAGTGGTGCAATAAAATACAATAATAAAAGAAATACCCAAAAAAAGAGGACCTGATTTGAACCCAGATCCTTTGGTTCAACAGTTATGCACCTCACCAACACACTGCACATGAGGTTGTGATTGCATACCAATTGTTTCTGTACATAATGTATAGACAGTGGATTAGTCCAATCCCGTCGTGCCACGTGAGTGTGTATGTAAGATTAAATAACATGAGTACTACCACATTGTCCAACATTGTGGATATTGATGTCACGTAGTGCCTTACAGATAGACATTAGACACAATATCACACATTACAACAAAGTTCTCTAGCCATTCATCCTTCTTCTTCTTCTTCTTCTTCGTCCTCTAGCCATCACAAAGCTTGAATACCTCTTCTTCATATGTCGTGTAAGAACTCTTTGGCATCAAAATGTTATGGCAGTAGACAAAAAATTGAGATACAATATAAATCAATGCTTTCCATGAGATAGCTTGACATTTCCTCAAATGTTTGAAAAAGGAAGCACGAGATTTGTGATTTGTGTTTTTTTAGATGAAATCATTTTGGGTATCAAAATCTTGTTTCAACTAGTTTTTTAATAAAAATTGAATGATTCCAACTATTTTCACATAGAAATACGATTTTAGATAGAATTTAAAGTTAGTAAGATAATTTTATTTTCATATGTTACATCACAGTGGTGCAATAAAATACAATAATAAAAGAAATACCCAAAAAAGAGGACCTAGGATTCGAATCGAGATCCTTTAGTTCAACAGTTTAGCACCTCATTAATACACTGCGCATGAGGTTGTGATTGCATACCAATTGTTTTTGTACATAATATATAAACAGTGTATTATTCCAATCCTGTCGTTCCACGTGAGTGTATGTAAGATTAAATAACATGTGTGCTACCACATTGTCATATATTGTGGATATTGATGTCACTTAGTGCATTACAAATAGACAATACACACAATATCACACATTACAACAAAGTTCTCGAGCCATTCATCCTTCTTCTTCTTCTTCCTATAGCCATCACTAAATGTTGTACAAAGTATGCATATTAAGAATTTGAAAATTGGAACTGACCAAACAAAGTCATATAAAATAATTTGTCACTCTTTATTTTTCAGATGAAATCATTTTGTGTGTCAAAATCTTGTTTCAACTAGTTTTTTAATACAAAATTTAAAAAATTACAACATTTTCACGTAGGAATAAGATTTTAGATAAAATTAAGTGGAAGTAACATAATTTTATTTTAATATTTTACTTCACAGTGATACTCTAACAATGACATGGTATCCACCTTTCCAAAGTAAATGACTTAGATGTACTAGTGAATGAAGATGAGGAGAACAACAAATAATAAAAAAAGTCACGAGGAACAGAAGATGAATCGCCTAACAACCAAGTGCCGACATGTATGACCCACAGGTCGGTCACCCATCCGGAGCCGCTTGAAGCAGTTGTGGGCCCCACGTGCGCGGTGTGTACCATTGACCCTCATCCACCGCGTTAAGCCCGCAGTAATCAGCGCAATAATCAGTAGTTTTTTGTTTTGTTTTTTATTTGAACCTCTTCTATACCAAGATTAACGGCCGCGCAATACCTCATTTTGCCAGCATGGACTCATCAATGGCTGCGCACCTCGCAGTTGTTGGTGGACGCATGAAGGGGATCAGAGGGCCGGTTAATGGAAACTGAAAGGCCGCTGGTTGTTGGAAACTGGAAGGCCGCCGGTTGCTACACGCGTAGTAGTTTGTAGGATGGAAATAGTAGATTGCTAATTTATTCTGTTGCGCCACCGCTCTGCCTCCTCCGTCGCGCCCTCTCCGCGCACCTCGCCGTCGCGCCTTCTCTGCGCTCGTCGATCTCACGCTCCGGGCCGCGTGACAACGTCCCTTCCACGCCTCCATTCATGGCATCGAGGGAGCACCCGCGGTCACTGGCGGAACTCCCAGAGGAGTTGCTGGCAATGATCGCTGGCCGAGTAGGGGCGACATCGGCCAGGCCTATGGAGGACCTTCGGAGCCTACGGGCCACCTACAAGAACATGCTCAGGCCTTGCCGCGATACAGACGTCGGCAAGTGCCTGGCACTTCAGCGGGTACCAGTCCAGCAGATGCAGGTGTGGGATATGGGTACCCCTGGGCCCACGGTCTGACCGGACTACGGCGGCTAGGGCCCACGTCTGACAGGCTTGTGGGCCGACCCCTAGGCGGCCCACATAGGCACCCCGACTTGGAGAACAAGTTTGCTGAAGACCCGGTGGGCGACTCGTCTGGATATCCAGGGATATTCTATAACCGACCCGGCTTAGAGTCCTGGTCGGAGCCAAGTAGGTTTAGATGGAAACTGACTTGTAAACCCTAGTCCGTCAACCCTATATAAGGCGGCCTAGGGCACCCCCACGAAGGACACCGAACCTCAGATCACATCCCGCATCGCATCGAACCATACAAGCAATACAAACACCACCACCGACACAGGACGTAGGGTATTATACCTCCGGGTAACCCGAACCTGTCTAAATCTGTGCCTCTTGTGTACCATCAAGTCACTAGTTCATCGATCGCCCCTCCTACAAATCAACCACTCGGGTACCCCCAGGTGGATTGCCGGTCCTAAGGTTCGACAGTTGGCGCGCCAGGTAGGGGTGGATTGGTGAGCTTTTTCGATTCGAAAACACCGTTGGCATGATGGCAGATCGATCCGACATCATCTTCCCGGCGGACGTAAGCGGCAGCCCCAAGCACCTTCCGGGATGCAGCTTCTTCGCCGACTCTAGCAGCTAGAGTTCCACCAGCGTCGACTCGACATCGGTGGATTCAGCCTCGACAAACCCGGGGGCTTCCCCCGACGTGCTAGATCAGCTCACGCAGCAGATCGAGTAGCTCAGTGTCCGGGACCGGATCCCAGATCTGCTTCCCCGACACCGGGTCCCTTATCCCAACGAGATCATCGACGGGCTGAACCGCATCAACGACACGCTCGCAGAGTGCATCGCCATGTCCGAGCGGGCGCTAGGACGCTCCGGGAACACGTTCCCCCATGGACTGAAGAACGCGGCCGCCGACTACTCCGGTCGGCTCCCGCACAGCGAAACCCAGATCCAATCTGGAAACCCGCCCGAACCCACCCAGTTTCCGGACTACGGTGAATTCCAGGTCGCCACGACCATACTCGGATCCCCCGAGAACTCGGCAGATGAGGCACCAAACCGCACCTCACGACATGATCGCGAGGTACTCGTAACTGAAGACCAAGACACCCCAGAGCACGAGACCGCGTCTGCATGGCAACGCCGTATAGATGCAAACAACAATAGAGCTCAGCGCCGCTAGGCCGAAGCAGCCAACGCGGATGGCGACCCACGCGACGAAGAGCTGGACCCCTTGGACCCATGTAACCTGGAGTGTGAGTTCGAACGGGCACGCGCCGACTTCCTCACCCCGTCCGCTGCGATTGCAGCATGTGTTGCCGAGCTGGCGCACATGGCGGCCACCCCAGAGGCGGCCCGAGTCAGAGCCCGGCTAGCTGTTGCGCAAGATCTCCATCAGCAAAACAAGTAGGCTAGATCAAGATCTAGCCGATCGCGCTCAAGCAGAACGAGTTCCCGCAGGTCCGGGTACAGCAGATCCGACCGTGATAGGCGCCGACGTAGATCTCCGACTCTGGAGCCTATCCAAGAAGAAGTAGATCAAGAGCGCACGGCGGACCACCAACTCGACGAGTCCGAGGGCAGGAATCCTCGGAATCGCTGGGGTGAAGGCAACCGGCGATGCAACTATCGCCGCCATGACGAAGACCTCCGTGATCGACTTCGCAGGGCAGACCACGACGTACGAGCAAACCTCAACAACCGGCATTACGAGCGCGACGCAGCCGAGCTAGAACGCCGTGAGAGGTACGACCGAGAATACGGTCGGCCCGAGCGCCGAACTAATCGCTCCGAGTACTCCGACGTTGACGATCATCGCGCACGCCGCGAGATGGATGAGCGCGATTGTTCGCACTCCTTACGGCCTACAGATAAATCCGCAAGCGAACGGATACCGATGTAGCTTTCACCCGGGAGTATTCCAAGGTATCGATTTCCACGGAGAACGAGAAGTGAACTAATTCTAAACTAAGTTGTCCTTGATAGATGGATGGAGTGAATGAGGTGGATGACAACAACAAAGAGAGAAGAGGAGTGATAGGAGGGTCGAGAGGGTACGAGTCTGATATAGGTACTCTACTGATTGGTCGAGCATATGAGAGGATACAGATAGATACTTGCTTCGGGACAAGGGAACCGATGACACACAGAAAGGGATGAGAAGGGGGTGCCACTATTTCCCAACTGGGGGATCCTACGGACCGGAACTAACGTGATGGGCTACGAAGACCAGAAGGGCTGTCACCACCTTACGGCTGCCACCTCCGTTGCGACGGGAATAAGCTAAGTTAGTTTCAAGTATAGGCACCACGCCTATACTAGTCAACTAATACTTATCTCCTATAGAAAGACAAGGACCCAAGCAAAGCAACCAGTATATAGTTATACCAATCAACTAAGCATTGAACGAAGAACCAGCAAGCATTTAAAAGTAAGAACTGAATGCTCAATTAATCAGAGAGAGATACAAGAGTTACCAGACGCGACCCGAATGCTACTCGAAGTGAAGCCGCATCCATAGAGGTATAGTGGGAAGAGGGGCGGATACTCCGGCTCCTGTCCGGGACGCTCACCTCTCCTCTCTCCCTATTCTACTGATACAAGTGGCAGAACTTAGCAACGCTCACTCTACTCTTGTGTTGTGTCTGTTGCAGGTAAAACCAGGCCTCTATTTAAAGTGGCAGAGGTCGGTGGAGCAATGGAGCAGCGGCCAAGGCAGCTCAAGGCGGCTCCGGGCCGTTCGGCCGAAGTGGCTGGTTCGGCCGAATCGGGGTGTTCGGCCGAACGGGCACGTGGCACCGCCTTGGTGCCGAGGCGGTTGCTGAGGCGGTGGACTCCTGGGGACGGTTCGGCCGAAGTGGGCCGTTCGGCCGAACGGGCCCTATGGCCTGGCAGCGCTCCCCCGTGCAACCTCTGCCCTGTGGGCCCTCCTGGCTAGCTCCTGGTACTTGGCTTCGAGTTGGACCGGCCCCGGATGAGGTGGCGGTCGTCCACATGTCATCCCGGTCGCTGCTTGAGTGTCGGTGACGTGGATGGCTTCCCGATTTCATATACGGCTAAGGGGGGTAACCGGCCGAATCGTGTCGTTTAACCGAAACGGTCATTTCCGACCCTTATAGCACGTGTTTCTCCATTTTGTACCTGCACAATGGACAATCACCAAAACTCGTGGAAATAGTCAGTGATAAGCCCTATAGCTATGGTGTGTGTCTCTGTTGTGTTTGTTTTATACTCGGTTGGAGGTCGGAAATCGGTCCATAACAACCGCCAACAAGCTCCCCCAAACTTAGATCTTTGCTCGTCCCGAGTAAAGAAATTAAAACATGAGCAAGACTAAAGTAAGGGTTCTTTCATGACATAAATGTTGCATATTGAATATTCCAAACTTTTCTCCATACCTATTTTGTAGTGGCTAGTCCCTGAATCTTGGGCAGTTGATAGTTAGAACGACTCTTATAACAAGATCCTCTTGCTCATCCTGCATTCGGGTTTTTCTGGTTTTCACAAATAAATGACCCTCGTCCCTTCATCCCAATTCTCTCAGCTCTCTGGAGTCACTCCTTTTCACTCACTCTTTTTTTTGTATTTTTCTTTGTCTCTCAGGTGGTAGCCTTGTCATGTCATGTATTTCTGTCGAGCCTAAGATTGGTTCCCAGAGTGTTCATCATCGCCCTTGGTCGGTTGCAAGTTAAGGATGCAGAGTTCAAGTCGGTCCTCAGCCTCGTGACCCCTTTTTCTTTTCTCTTCCCTTTTTGGGAATTTTTTTTTCATTTGGACTTTCAGGAGTCCTTTATTTTTCAGGGCATCATTGAGGCATGAGGGCTTCTACTATACTCTGGTGATGATTTGCTTGCAACAGATTTGAGGCAATGTGATCATCTCTTGAGGACTCAAAATTTGACAAGACATCACACTAGCCAAGACAAGTCTCAGGAGTAAACTCTCAAGCATATATGTCAAGTGGTATTTTGTGGACAGGATGAAGGGATAGGGTATAGTTTTATATTTTTCAAAATGTAAATTCTCCCGAATGATGGAATACACAATTGGTTGTTTTATCGAGACATATCACAACAATCAACAACCTAGATCAGGGGATTCCTATCATGAGATGTTTTCGCAGGCATTAGATACTTGGTTTGAAACAAGCAACAGGCAAATTCATGGCATGAGAGAATAACCGAGTTCATTTCGTTTATGTGAGGCATGTTTACTTCAAAATTTCGAAACGTTTCAACACAGGAAAAATGGATAGAGAGGAAAAAGTGCAAACCAGTGTGCAGGTGCGCGAGCGGGGCGTAGCAGGCCGGCTTGGCCGAACTGGGTGGTTTGGCCGAACAGCCTAGTTCGCAAGAACCACCTGGTTCGGCCGAACGGGCCTCGGTGCTCGTCCTCGGTCCTCTTCGTTCTCGTGTCGTTCCTGTACTCGTGCATCTCTCTGTTAAACATGGCATACTCCGGGTGGCTCAAATGCAGCAGCCGAAGCGTCAATTTTATTCTTTTCTTGCAAACAACTCTAATTTTATTTATTCATCAAGCTAAGATTGGAAACAAAAGTTTGGAAGGGAAATAAATTCAGAGCACCCGAAACATTGATCTAAACAAATAAATGAATCAAACAACTAGCAAACCAAACTAACTAAACTAACGGTGCTCTATCTAAAAATGAGACGACCGCGGGACACTACTCTGAAGGCGGTCCGTAAAGATCCTCGTGTCCCGTGGCCTTGAAAAGCCTCTTGAGCTTCGCACACAGGGCCCTGCAGAGGAGTTCCATCTTGTCCTCCCACTCCATGCGTGCGAGCTCGCCCTCCGCCACCTTCTCATCTAGGTTGTTGATCCTCTGCTTCGCCAGTGCTAGCTCCTCCTTCAGGCTCTCCGCGGTGGGTGACTTCTCCTCCTCCTCCTCATCGTCCTCCTCATCGGAGAACTCCATTTCCCCGGGCAGCCCTTTGATGGATGGGGGCTGCCTGTGGCACCGGACTCTGGGGTGGCGCCGTGGAGGAGAGGACTGAGACGAGTCTGCCAGCCCCAGCTCGTCCCGGTTCAGCTGCGGGACAAGGACCTTGCCGTATCCCATAGCGGTGCGCTCACCCTTTATGGTGAACCGCAGCGGGACGTTTGGCTTGAACTCCGGCGCCTTCCCATCCTCTTCCTTGGGCACCATCGAACCGAAGTTCGGCACCCTCGAAGAAGACGACAATCTTAGGCGCAGCTGCCCCGTGGTGGGCCTTGGCGATGGCGAACGAGGCGGCTTCTTGATTCCCTTTTGAGGAGCAAGGAGATCCTCTATGGCAGCGCGGCACGGGGAGTCAGAGCGTGGCTTAGTTGTGCGAGCGGGCATCCTCCCGCGCCTCCCCTCGTCAACCGAGTCGACGTCGGAGATGCGGTAGGCTTGCTCGTGCAACAACGACTCGCCGTTCCGGCTAGCGGGGCTTGAGCCCCTAGCTGAGGATGCAACCTTGGAGGAAGAAGAAGGCATGGTGGCTGTGTGTATGGGCTAGAGAGGTTGTAGATGAGATGGGAAAGACGACAGAGAGTCTTCGGGTTTTATCGGGGATTTCCGCTCGGTAAAACAACGTTTCCCGACGTTTTCCTCGCGAGTTTTGGGATAACACCAACTGCAGATGAGTCCAGAGGCTAATATCCGCACGGGGGGCCAGGAGACCTGGTTCGGCCGAACCCTAGGGTTCGGGCGAACTGGCCGAACTGGCCCAGTTTGGCCGAACTGGCCTCTGGGCCCCCAGGGGTGCGAGCCAGGTCAGGTTTTTGTCTCTTTGGTCGTGGGTTTTCGAGGTTCTGGCCCAGAAGATTTTGAAATGAAGGTTTGGGCCATATTTCCACGGACGGGTTTCAGAGTTCCACAAACTCGATAACATCTAAGTCATCGAGTGGCGGAGGCTCAGGTTCTAGGAAAATCTTCAACCACTGCCCGTTAACCTTGAAGGCATTCCCATCCTCGTCTTGCAATGTGACGGCCCCGTGAGGTGCAGCATTAATTACTGTGAACGGGCCGTCCCATTTGCTCCTTAACTTCCCATGACCAAAAAGCTTGACATGGGAATTGGAGACGAGAACCTTGTCTCCCGGCTTGAACGTTTTGATCTTAATCCTTTTGTCGTGCCATCTCTTGGTCCGTTCTTTGTATAGCCTGGAGGTATGGTATGCTCTCCCCCTTATCTCATCTAGTTCGGCCAGCTGGATCTTCCGTTTGAGGCCGGCAGGTGGAAGGTCCATACCCCACTTCCTAATGGCCCAGTGAGCTCTAAACTCCATTTCTACAGGTAAATGACAGGTCTTGCCATAGACTAGTTGATATGGGGTCATGCCTATGGGTGTCTTATAGGCCGTGCGGTAGGCCCAAAGTGCATATGGAAGTTTATCCTTCCATTGCCTGCCCATCTCTTTCACGGTCTTTTGCAGAATGTTCTTGATTTGCTTATTGGAGGTTTCTGCTTGACCGCTGGTTTGGGGGTGATAGGGTGTAGCTACGTTGTGCTGCACCCCCAAACTTGAGAGATACTTACGGAAGGCTGAATCTATAAAGTGGGAGCCGCCATCACTAATGACTATTCTAGGAACGCCAAAACGGGGAAAGATAACTTCATGGAACATTCGTCTGGCACTCTTAGAGTCAGCAACTACACAGGGCAAGGCTTCCACCCACTTAGAGACGTAGTCTACCGCCACTAGGATAAATTGACAACCCTCGGAAATTGGGAAGGGACCCATGAAGTCCACTCCCCAGACATCGAAGATTTCTACTTGAAGATTGCTAGTGAGTGACATTGCGTCTCTAGTGTTGATGTTCCCATGTTTCTGGCAGCGGGGGCACCGCATGACAAACGCTCTCGCGTCTTCATACATGCTGGGCCAGTAAAAGCCACACTGCCAGACCTTAGCATTGGTCCGAAATACACCGTAGTGTCCTCCGTACGGGGCTGCATGACAACTTTCCAGAATTTTATATGCCTCATGTGCGGGTACGCATCTTCTGAGGAGTCCGTCACTACATATCCTGAACAGGTACGGGTCGTCCCAGAGGTGGTGTCGGCTCTCATAAGCTAGCCTTTTCCTATTCTCTCCAGGGGGAACATACCCCGTTACCATATAGTTTACTATGTTGGCATACCACGGATCGCCAGTGGTGACCTTAAGGAGCGTGTCGTCCCGCAAATAGTTGTCGATTGGAAGGTCAGACGGGACTTGCATCCGAGACAAATGATCAGCTACTGAGTTCTCTACTCGTTTCTTATCTCTTATCTCAATGTCGAACTCTTGGAGTAGAAGAATCCAGCGGATGAGTCTCGGTTTCGCATCCTTTTTGGTCAGAAGGTACTTCAGAGCAGCGTGATCTGAATAGACTATGACCTTGGCCCCGACTAGGTAGGACCGGAATTTGTCTATAGCAAATACAACTGCTAAGAGCTCCTTTTCCGTGGTTGCGTAGTTGAGCTGGGGGCCAGTGAGCGTTTTGCTAGCGTAAGAGATAGCATAATGCTTCTTGTCCTTGGTTTGGCCCAACACAGCTCCTACGGCATAGTCGCTCGCATCACACATGATTTCAAATGGGATGCTCCAGTCGGGAGGCTGGATGATGGGAGCAGAAATGAGTGCCTTTTTGAGGGTGTGAAATGCGGCATAGCACTCCTCATTGAAAACGAAGGGGGCGTATTTGGCTAAGAGATTGGTCAAGGGCCGAGATATCTGGAAGAAGTTTTTGATAAAACGCTTATAGAATCCGGCATGGCCAAGGAAGCTACGGATCCCCTTAACGTTTGTGGGAGGTGGAAGTTGCTCGATCACTTCTATCTTCGCTCTGTCTACCTCGATCCCATGTTCCGACACCCTATGTCCTAGGACAATTCCCTCTCACACCATAAAATGGCACTTTTCCCAGTTTAAAACAAGGTGTTTCTCTTCACACCTCTGGAGGACCTTGTCCAAATTTTTCAGACATTCGGTAAAGATCCTTCCGTAACCCGAGAAATCATCCATGAACACTTCCATAATCTCCTCAATCATATCGGGGAAGATGGACATCATGCAACGTTGGAAGGATGCAGGTGCGTTGCACAACCCGAAGGACATTCGCCGATAGGCATACGTCCCATAGGGGCAGGTGAACGTGGTTTTACTCTGATCTTCTAGATGGATCAGAATTTGGTGGTACCCAGAGTAAACCATCAAGGAAGCAGAAGAAAGAGTGTTTGGCTAACCGTTCAAGCATTTCGTCTATGAATGGAAGGGGGAAATGGTCTTTCTTGGTGGCCTTATTGAGTCGACGATAGTCGATACACATGCGCCAACCAGTGACGGTGCGCTGAGGGATGAGCTCATTTTTGTCATTGCGCACAACCGTCATTCCTCCCTTCTTAGGAACGACTTGGATTGGACTAACCCATTCACTATTGGGGACAGGGTAGATGATCCCTGCGTGAAGGAGTTTGATAACTTCCTTTTTCATGACCTCTCTCATGGCATTGTTTAACCGTCGTTGAGGTTCCCGAGACGGTGTTGCTTTAGAATCGATCGGGATGCGGTGAGTGCAGAGATTTGGGCTAATCCCCTTTAGGTCCTGAAGAGAATATCCTAAGACCGATCGATTCTTCTCCAGGATAGTGATGAGTTGCTGGGTTTCTATTTCGGAGAGCTTATCACTAATGATCACTGGAGTTTGTTTATCCCCGAAGAGGAAAGCATACCTAAGTCCAAGTGGAAGAGGTTTGAGCTCGATTAGAGATGGTTTTGGAGTTTCGTTTGTGTCAAGCTCAATCGGGGGGGTGAATTTCCTCCTCCTCCGTAAAGAACGGAAGATCCTCTTCTGGAATAGGCTGTTCGAGGTCTAGCAAGGAAGCTGACCTGACTTCCTCTAAAGGGTCAGGATCGGGGTCTGCCTCTATCGGGGTATTCAAAGATTGGGAATAGGAGACCGGAATAAGTTCTTTGCCGATCCTAATCTCTACTAGCTGGTTTATTGGTGCTTTTTCCAAAATCTTCAAGATTGGCCTACCTATAAAGATGGGATGTGTGGTATTGCTAGGTAGGTCAAAGATGTGAAAATCCATGAAGAGTTCAGGGTCGTTGACCTTAACGGGTGTGACCCGTAAGATCCCTAAACAATCCAGGATTCTTCCTGAAGTAAACTTAAGTCTTTTTTGAGAAAACGACCATGATTTACCAGGGAATTTGGCTTGCACTAAGGAGATAGAGATTATATTGATCCCGAGGCTCGGGTCATACCCAATTTCTCGGTCTTGGCCCATGATTTCACAAAATACCCTTTTGGTTTTTCTGGGCATCTTGACCACCTCGGTCGAGGCTTTAGCCTCTTCTAGCCACTCCCGACTCATGATAGCGGAGAGACGCCCTATGTACTCCCGTTGGTATTCTAATTCCTCTTTGTCGGGGGCCTGATCCTTTTGCTCTATGTTGACACTTCTTACGGTCCACTATCAGGATTGCCAATCCTAGTAATGGTGCAAGTAGTGTTCATTGGTATTCTTACGATACAGATATAAATCCGCAAGCGCACGGATACCGATGTAGCATTTCACCCAGGAGTATTCCTAGGTATCGTATTTATTTCCACAGGGAAGCATTGGATAAAGAGTATTGACTATTAACAAGGATGTAACTACTAAATAAAGTACCGATTAACAAGGCGGGGGTGAAGAATAGGATAGGAGTGATATGTAGTTGACACACACAAGGAGAAGTTCAGGATAGAGATAGAAGAGCGGTCTAGCTAGTGGGAGGACAATGAAACAGGAAAGGATTCCTATATACTTCCACTGGGCTTGAGATATCTCTAGCAAATGTTACGGCTAGCAAGAAGAATGGAATCTAAGGTTCTCTTCCTAGTTCTATTATCTCGACATCGGGAAGCGGAGCACCCGACACTCAGAAAGGGATGAGAAGGGGTGTCAGTGAACAACCGCAGGAGGCTCCTACGGGTCGAGCCGGACGTGGTGGACTACGTAGGCCGTATAGGGCTGTCACCACCTAACGGCTACCACACAACCGTGGACTCGAATGCAAACCAAGGTTACTGTCTGGACTAGGCACCACGCCTACGCTAGACAATAACTACTTTCCTAGAAAGAGTAAGCAACCCAGCAGAGCAACAAGTATACAATTATACTCATCCACTCCACGAAGGACGAGGAACCAGCTGAGATAAAGAACTAGGCCAGAACTTCCAGAACCAGACTACAACAACTTATAACCAAGACTAGACATTCTACATTTACTCGCGAAATAAATGCAGAATAAATAACTCAAGTAAATACGGAAGATAAATATATTGAGAACCCAGAGTCTTGCATAAAGAATGGAAAAGATACAAGAGCTTTACCAGAACTCCAGAAGACGACTCCGGAACCCGAGCGAAGCTCGACTCTAACTCTAACTCCCAACTAGACTAGCCTAAATCTACATCTTGAAAGAGAGGAATGGAGACTTGCTCCCAAGTGGTGTGTGTGATCCAGGAGGTGAAGGACAACATTTATAGGGACTTGGAGGTGGTGGAGGAAGAGCAGGGGTCAAGGCACCGCAAGGGGGTGCCCCCCGGCCACTTCGGCCGAACCGGGTAGTTCGGGCGAACTGGTCAGTTCGGCCAAACCATTGATCTTGCACCGCCATGCATCCCACAGCCCTGATTTGCTTGTGGAGTCGGTTGTGGGTCAGTTTGTGTAGTGGGGGCGGTTCGGCCGAATGGATGGATTCGGTCGAACTGGGCCGGAGGCCCAGGCCTGCCCCGCTACATCGCCTTTGCTACCTGGGCTTCGTGGATGACTTGATTCAGGTGGTCTTAGTGTGGTTCGGCCCAGATATGACGTGGCGGTGATCCTACGTGGCTTGTACGGTGGTTGCTGACGTGGCTGGCCCTCGGTTGCACTTCGCGTTGTGTACGGCTAAGGGGAGGTAACCGGCCGAACAGAGTCGTTCGGCCGATTCGGTCAATTTCGGCCCCAATAGCACGTATTTGTCGTAGTCGTACCTGCACAAGGGACACTCACCAAAACTCGTGGAACTTTATTAGAAATAAAACCTAAGTACATGGAATGTTGCATAAAGCCTAATTTATTCCCGAGTATTGGTGGTCGGATTTGGGTTGTAACGACCGCCAACACTCTACACATCGTTCCCGTGGGAAACTTGCTGCACTCCCGATGTCTTCGAATAGTTCATCATCAAAATCATAGAGAGTGGTGTAGAGTGAATCATAGTGATCCGGGCTAGAATATGGTTGTGGTTCGAAATGAGCTTCAAGTTCTAATGGAATGGAAGAGCTGATTGATTTGGATTGGAATTGCACGAGCTCGTCAGGTTTAGGCTAGTCTTCTTCTTCATCGGGGAGTTCGTCATAGACTCCAGTGTAGGGAGTGTCATCCAGGATACGATCCAGGATTACCCTCGCTTCACTGGGAGTCAAATGAGAGAACGACCCTCCTAAAGCGGAGTTCAAGAAAGTGGTGGCTACGGGACAGAGGCCAAGGCTAAAGTGTTGTAAAACAACGGGTTCTGGTAGACTTAGGTCCGGTCCTGAGGCTAGTATTTGCTTGAAACGAGCCCAGGCAGCTCCTAACGATTCTCTCTCTAATTGTTTAAAGGTAAGAATTTCGATTCGGAGGCTGGCTACCTTCGAAGTTGGGAAGAAATTTAAGCAGAATTTCTCTCTGAGAGTTTCCCAACTCCCTTCCATATTTCCGACAGCTAGAGAGTACCATTTCTTTGCTCCTCCCGTCAATGAGAATGGGAATAGCTTCCATTTAAGCGTCTCTTGTGTCATGCCCGCAATGACGAGACACGAACAGAGTTGCTCAAACTCGCGCAAATGCGCGTATGGACTCTCAGTGTTCGTTCCTGAGAACGTTTGCTCACGAACCATGGCTATGAAGCCGGGACGTAGCTCATAGCCGGGTGTGGATATGGGATGTGATGTTGGTGGTGGCTCCAAACAATCGCCCTTTGGAGCTGAGTGTTGACGTACGGTGAGAGTGGAATCCATGTAGTGGATGGTGGTGGGATACACGGACAACTTGGGTTCGGAATCAGAACAGCTACCGTTCCCCGGCAACGACACCAGAAAGCTTGTTGGCACTCCTTACGGCCTACAGATAAATCCGCAAGCGGACGGATACCGATGTAGCTTTCACCCGGGAGTATTCCAAGGTATCGATTTCCACGGAGAACGAGAAGTGAACTAATTCTAAACTAAGTTGTCCTTGATAGATGGATGGAGTGAATGAGGTGGATGACAACAACAAAGAGAGAAGAGGAGTGATAGGAGGGTCGAGAGGGTACGAGTCTGATATAGGTACTCTACTGATTGGTCGAGCAGATCAGAGGATACAGATAGATACTTGCTTCGGGACAAGGGAACCGGTGACACACAGAAAGGGATGAGAAGGGGTGCCACTATTTCCCAACTGGGGGATCCTACGGACCGGAACTAACGTGATGGGCTACGAAGACCAGAAGGGCTGTCACCACCTTACGGCTGCCACCTCCGTTGCGACGGGAATAAACTAAGTTAGTTTCAAGTATAGGCACCACGCCTACACTAGTCAACTAATACTTATCTCCTATAGAAAGACAAGGACCCAAGCAAAGCAACCAGTATACAGTTATACCAATCAACTAAGCATTGAACGAAGAACCAGCAAGCATTTAAAAGTAAGAACTGAATGCTCAATTAATGAGAGAGAGATACAAGAGTTATCAGACGCGACCCGGATGCTACTCGAAGCGAAGCCGCATCCATAGAGGTACAGCGGGAAGAGGGGCCGATACTCCGGCTCCTCTCCGGGACGCTCACCTCTCCTCTCTCCCTATTCTACTGATACAAGTGGCGGAACTTAGCAACGCTCACTCTACTCTTGTGTTGTGTCTGTTGCAGGTAAAACTAGGCCTCTATTTAAAGTGGCAGAGGTCGGTGGAGCAATGGAGCAGCGGCCAAGGCAGCTCAAGGCGGCTCCGGGCCGTTCGGTCGAAGTGGCTGGTTCGGCCGAACCGCGGTGTTCGGCCGAACGGGCACGTGGCACCGCCTAGGTGCCGAGGCAGTTGCTGAGGCAGTAGACTCCTGGGGGCGGTTCGGCCGAAGTGGGCCGTTCGGCCGAACGGGCCCTATGGCCTGGCAGCGCTCCCCCGTGCAACCTCTGCCCTATGGGCCCTCCTGGCTAGCTCCTGGTACTTGGCTTCGAGTTGGACCGGCCCCGGATGAGGTGGCGGTCGTCCACGTGTCATCCCGGTCGCTGCTTGAGTGTCGGTGACGTGGATGGCTTCCCGATTTCGTATACGGCTAAGGGGGGTAACCGGCCGAATCATGTCGTTTGGCCGAAACGGTCATTTCCGACCGTTATAGCACGTGTTTCTCCATTTTGTACCTGCACAATGGACAATCACCAAAACTTGTGGAAATAGTCAGTGATAAGCCCTATAGCTATGGAGTGTGTCTCCGTTGTGTTTGTTTTATACTCGGTTGGAGGTCGGAAATCGGTCCATAACGACCTCCAACAGCGATCACTATGATCGCCGCTACGGCTCACCTAGAGCCCGCGATCGCCATCATGATGGCGGCAGCGACAGCATCGGCGACGACGACTTTGAGATCGAAGGCTTCCAAGCCTTCACCAAGCGCCTCTGCAAGGTTTAATGGCCGGATACCTTCAAGCCAGCCATGGTCGAGAAATTCGATGGATGCTCCGACCCCAAGCTCTGGATGCAGACTTACATCACAGCAGTCCGAGCCGTACGCGGCAACACGGATCAGGCGGCAGCCTACGTCCCGGTCATGCTAGGGAAGGCGGCGCTCCTGTGGCTCTCAGGACTCCCGGAGAACTCCATCGATAGCTGGGCGCAGCTCTGTAAAGTCTTCACCGAGAACTACCAAGCCAGCTACACTCGTCCAGGCACTAGGTTCGATCTGGACCTAGTACGCCAAAATAAGGGTGAAAGTCTCCGAGACTACACCAACTGCTTCTTCGACAACCGTAACAAGCTTACAAATGTCGAAGAGAGGGATGTCATCGACGCCTTCCGGCGCGGGTTGTACGACAAGGACGTCTTCCACAACTTGTTCAAGAAAGACCCCAAGACAGTTGGGGAGATGATGAAGGTGGTCGAAGAAGAAGCTGAGGCCGACACAGCCGAGCTAGCCAAGTTCAGGACTAGAGATCGGAGGGACAAGGACCACGACCGCCCGCCGGCCGAACAAAAGAAAGCTGAACCACTGCACAATAGACGTAGCAGGCCTGACGTCGCCACCGTCGCACAAGGCGAAGGCCGGGTAGAGTCAAGACTCCAGCCCGAGCAACTCGCCCGCCTTAATGAGCTGTGTCCCCTCCACAAGGACGCAAAGCACTCATTCCGGGATTGCTGGACCCTGAAGAGAGAAATCGGCGTCGCTCCAGCACCAAAGAAGCCTCGCTACAAAACAATCGCGGCGACGGAAGGAACGCCGACAGGCGCAATGACCACCGATATGATCACCGCAACGACCTCCGCGACGATCGTTGCGACGACCGCCGCGACGATCGCAACCGCCACGACGATCGGGTACAAGACGGCGTTAACCGCTGCCCGGACCAGAACGGTGCCACCCCCGACGACAACTTTCAGCGCGCCGACCGCCAGGTTAACGTGATTCTGGGAGGTCCCGACGCGTTCCGCGACAAGAGGAAGAAGAAGCTCCACAATCGCGAGATAAATCTCGTCGGCACCAAGGGCATCGAGTACCTCAGGTGGTCGGTGTTGGCACTCCTTACAGCCTACAGATAAATCCGCAAGCGGACGGATATCGATGTAGCTTTCACCCGGGAGTATTCCAAGGTATCGATTTCCACGGAGAACGAGAAGTGAACTAATTCTAAACTAAGTTGTCCTTGATAGATGGATGGAGTGAATGAGGTGGATGACAACAACAAAGAGAGAAGATGAGTGATAGGAGGGTAGAGAGGGTACGAGTCTGATAGAGGTACTCTACTGATTGGTCGAGCAGATCAGAGGATACAGATAGATACTTGCTTCGGGACAAGGGAACCGGTGACACACAGAAAGGGATGAGAAGGGGTGCCACTATTTCCCAACTGGGGAATCCTACGGACCGGAACTAACGTGATGGACTACAAAGACCGGAAGGGCTGTCACCACCTTACGGCTACCACCTCCGTTGCGACGGGAATAAACTAAGTTAGTCTCAAGTATAAGCACCACGCTTACACTAGTCAACTAATACTTATCTCCTATAGAAAGATAAGCACCCAAGCTAAGCAACCAGTATACAGTTATACCAATTAACTAAGCATTGAACGAAGAACCAGCAAGCATATAAAAGTAAGAACTGAATGCTCAATTAATCAGAGAGAGATACAAGAGTTACCAGACAAGACCCGAATGTTACTCGAAGCAGAGCCGCATCCGTAGAGGTACAGCTTGAAGAGGGGCCGACACTCCGGCTCCTCTCCGGAACGCTCACTTCTCCTCTCTCCCTATTTCAACTGATATTAGTGGCGGAACCTAGCGACGCCTACTCTTCTTCTTCTTGTGTTGTGTGTGTTTGCGGGTGCTGGATCCTTCAATTTATAGAGGAGCAAAGACGGTGGAGGTTGAGCACCGACCAAGCAACTGGGACGCGGTTCCTGGCTGTTCGGACGAAATTCCCGGTTCGTCCGAACTCCCCAGTTCGGCCGAACCGAGGGATGCACCGCCTTTGCATCCAATGGCCAGGATCCAGCCTTGGAGGCGGTTCATGCCTTCGGCCGAACAGGTGGCTTCGGCCGAAGCGGGCCCGGCCCAGTGCTGCACCGCCTCTACTTTGCACACGTGCTACTCCAGCTCCTAAGGTCGGTTGACAGGTCGGTTCGCATCTTGGGCTGGCCTGGAGGGCCTCCGGTGGACTCGTGGGCTCCGTCGGGTTGGATACGGGCCACCGGTCTTCTGGATATGGGTTGAGCCGGCCCAGAGTGGCATGGTCGTGGTCCACGTGTCATATGTTGTCGCTGCTTGGTTGTCGGTGACGTGGACGGCTCCCGATCATGCTCTGTGTCGGGTACGGCTAACGGGGTAACCGGCCCAATCGTGTCGTTCGGCCGAATCGGTCAATTCCAACCCCTATAGCTCATGTTTCTCCATTTTGTACCTGCACAATGGACAATCACCAAAACTTGTGGAAATAGTCAGTGAGAAGCCCTATAGCTATGGTGTGTGTCTCCATTGTGTTTGTTTTATTCTCGGTTGGAGGTCGGAAATCGGTCCGTAATGACCGCCAACAGTCGGAAACCCCGATCACCTTCACTAGGAAGGATCACTGGGTTTACTTGCCTGAGCCAGGCTCTTACCCACTAATTGTCAGCCCAGTCGTTAATAGAGCCCTCCTAACAAAAGTACTCATCGACGGAGGCAGCGCCCTGAACATCATCTTCACAGGACCCTCAACGACATGGGGTTCGAGTACAGCCAGCTGCGAGGCTCCGACCACCCGTTCTACGGCGTCATCCCAGGGAAGGCGGCCTACCCAGTAGGCCGAGTTACCCTGCCGGTTACTTTCGGCACGCCCGATAACTACCGCACAGAGTTCCTCCACTTCGAGGTCGCCGACTTCAGCAGCTCCTATCACGCCATCTTCGGGCGGCCCATGCTGGCGCGCTTCATGGTTATCCCGAATCACACCTACTTGGTGATGAAGATGCCGGCCCCGAACGGGGTCATCAGCGTCAGGGGCGACGTCAAGACGTCGTACGAGTGCGACGGAGAAGTCGTACGCCTCGCCGAGCTCTCACGACAGCTCGGCAACAGCGTGCTCCTCGCAAGCGAGGCCAAGGCCAACCCACCCTCTGACTCCAATGTGCCGGAGCAGGACGCCACGATGACAGCGCTCGAGCCAGACGCAGAGACCAAGGCAATCTCCCTCTTCAGCGACGACCCCACCAAAACGGCGCTGATAGGCCAAGGCTTATCCCCCAAATAGGAAAGCGCGCTAACCTCCTTCTTGCGGGATAACTGGGACATATTCGCGTGGAAGCCCTCGGATATGCCCGGAGTCCCAAGGGAGAAGGCTGAGCACTTCTTGAATTTGGCGAAGACCGCCAAGCCAGTCAAGCAGAAGCTTCGTCGGTTCGCGCAAAATCGCAAGGAGGCCATTAGGGTAGAATTGAATAAACTCCTAGCAGCTGGTTTTATTCGGGAGTGCATGCACCCCGAATGGCTTGCAAATCCTGTACTTGTAAAGAAGAAAACTGGTGAATGGAGAATGTGCATTGATTATACCGATCTCAATAAGCAACTTCAATTTATAGAGGAGCAAAGATGGTGGAGGTTGAGCACCGGCCAAGCAACTGGGAGGTGGTTCCTGGCCGTTCGGGCAAAATTCCCGGTTCGGCCGAACTCCCCAGTTCGGTCGAACCGAGGGATGCACCGCATTTGCATCCAATGGCCAGGATCTAGTCCTGGAGGCGGTACATGCCTTCGGCCGAAGCGGGCCTGGCCCAGTGCTGCACCGCCTCTGCTTTGCACACGTGCTAGTCCAGCTCCTGAGGTCGGTTGACAGGTCGGTTCGCATCTTGGGCTTCCTGGAGGGCCTCCGGTGGACTCGTGGGCTCCGTCGGGTTGGATACGGGCCACCGGTCTTCTGGATATGGGTTGAGCCGGCCCAGAGTGGCATGGTCGTGGTCCACGTGTCATATGTTGTCGCTGCTTGGTTGTCGGTGATGTGGACGGCTCCCGATCATGCTCTGTGTCGGGTACGGCTAAGGGGGTAACCGGCCGAATCATGTCGTTCGGCCGAATCGGTCAATTCCAACCCCTATAGCTCGTGTTTCTCCATTTTGTACCTGCACAATGGACAATCACCAAAACCTGTGGAAATAGTCAGTGATAAGCCCTATAGCTATGGTGTGTGTCTCCATTGATTTTGTTTTATTCTCGGTTGGAGGTCGGAAATCGGTCCGTAACGACCGCCAACAAGCTCCCCCAAACTTAGATCTTTGGTCATCCCGAGTAAAGAAATTAAAACATGAGCAAGACTAAAGTAAGGCTTCTTTCATGACATAAATATTGCATATTGAATATTCCAAACTTTTCTCCATACCTGTTTTGTAGTGGCTAGTCCCTGAATCTTGGGCGGTTGATAGTCGGAACGGCTCTTACAACAAGATCCTCTTGCTTATCCTGTATTCGGGGTTTTTCTAGTTTTCACAAATAAATGACCCTTGTCCCTTCATCCCAATTCTCTCAGCTCTCTGGAGTCACTCCTTTTCACTCACTCTCTTTTGTATTTTTCTTTGTCTCTCAGGTGGTGGCCTTGTCGTGTCATGTATTTCTGTCGAGCTGAAGATTGGTTCCCATAGTGTTCATCATTGCCCTTGGTCAGTTGCAAATTAAGGATGCAGAGTTCATGTCGGTCCTCGATCAGCCTCGTGACCCCTTTCCTTTTCTCTTTCCTTTTTGGGAATTTTCTTTCTCTTTCTTTCTCTCTCTCTCTCTTTTCATTTGGACTTTCACGAGTCCTTTATTTTTCAGGGCATCACTGAGGCATGAGGGCTTCTACTATACTCTGGTGATGATTTGCTTGCAACAAATTTGAGGCAATGTGACCATCTCTTGAGGACTCAAAATTCGACAAGACATCACACTAGCCAAGACAAGTCTCCGGAGTAAACTCTCAAGTATATGTGCAAATTGGAAGTAGTATTTGTGGACAGGATGAATGGATAGGGTATAATTTTATATTTTTCAAAATGTAAATTCTCCCAAATGATGGAATACACAATTGGTTGTTTTATCGAGACATATCACAACAATCTACAACCTAGATCAGGGGGTTCCTATCATGAGAAATTTTCACAGGTAAAAGGTACTTGGTTCGAAATAAACAACAGGCAAAAATTCATGTCATGAACGAGAGACCGAGTTTGTTTCATTTATGTGAGGCATGTAAAGTTCAATTTTTCGAAACGTGACAAACCAGCGTGCAAGTGCGCGGAGGGGGGCAGCCGGGCTGGTTCGGCCGAACTGGCCAGTTCGCCCGAACCACCTGGTTCGGCCGAACGGGCCTCGGTGCTCATCCCCATTTCCTGTTGCTTCTGTGTCATTCCTGTACTCAAATTTCTTCTCTGCTAGACCGGGCAATCCCCGGTTGGCTCAAATGCACCAACCGAAGCAACAATTTTTATTCTGTTCTTTGCAGACAATTCTAACTTTATTTATTCATCAAACTAAGATTGGAAACAAATATTTGGAAGGGAAATAAAATTCAGAGCACCCTAAACATTGATCAAAAGAAAGAAATAAATGAATCAAACAACTAGCAAACCAAATTTTAACTAAACTAACGGTGCTCTATCTAAAAACGAGACGGCCGCGGGACAATATTCTGCAGGTGGTCCATAGAGATCCTCGTGTCCCGTGCCTTTAAAAGCCTCTTGAGCTTCGCACACAGGGCCCTGTGGAGGACTTCCATCTTGTCCTCCCATTCGATGCGTGTGAGCTCGCCCTCCGCCACCTTTTCATCCAGGTGGTTGATCTTCTTCTGCGCGAGCGCCAGCTCCTCCTTCAAACTCTCCACGGTGGGCGGCTTCTCCTCCTCTTCTTCGCCGTCCTCCTCCTTAGAGAACTACATGTCCCCGGGCAGCCCTTTGATGGACGGGGGCTGCCTGTGGCGCCGGACTCTGGGGTGGCGCCGTGGAGGAGAGGACTGGGACGACTCCGCCAGCCCCAGCTCGTCCCGGTTCAGCTACGGGACGAGAACCTTGCCGTATCCCGTAGCGGTGCGTTCACCCTTAATGGTGAACCGCAGCGGGACGTTCGGCTTGTACTCTGGTGCCTTCTCATCCTCTTCTTTGGGCACCATCGAACCGAAGTTCGGCACCCTCGAAGAAGATGACGATCTTAGGCGCAGCTGCCCCGTGTTGGGCCTTGGCGATGGCGAGCGTGGTTGCTTCTTGATTCCCTTTAGAGGAGCAAGGAGCTCCTCTATAGCAGCACGGCGCGGGGAGTCGGTATGCGGCGTAGAGTTGCGAGAGGGCGTCCTCCCGCGCCTCCCCTCGTCAACCGAGTCGACGTCGGAGATGCGGTAGGCTTGCTCATGCCATGAGGACTCGCCGTTCCGGCTAGCGGGGCTTGAGCCCCTAGCCGAGGATGCAGCCTTGGATGAAGAGGAAGGCATGGTGGCTGTGCGTATGGGCTAGAGAGTTTATAGATGTGATGTGAAAGTCGACAGAGGGTCTTCGGGTTTTATCGGGGATTTCTGATCGAAAAAACGAGTTTCCCGACGTTTCCCTTGCGAGTTTCGGGATAACACCAACTGCAGATGAGTCCAGAGGAAAATATCCGCACGGAGGGCCAGAGGACCTGGTTTGGCCGAACCCTAGGGTTCGAACTGGCCCAGTTAGCCCGAATTGGCCCAGTTCGGCCGAACTGGCCTCTGGGCCCCCAGGGGTGTGAGCCAGGTCGGGTTTAGTTCTTTGGTCATGGGTCCTCGAGGTGTTTAGGAGTTTTGGCCTAGAAGATTTGGAAATGAAGGTTTGGGCCGTAATTCCACGGACGGGTTTCAGAGTTCTACAAACTCGACAACATCTAAGTCGTCGAGCGGCGGAGGTTCAGGTTCTAGGAAGATCTTCAAACGCTGCCCGTTAACCTTGAAGGCATTCCCATCCTCGTCTTGCAATGTGACAGCCCCGTGAGGTGCAGCATTAACCACTGTGAACGGGCCGTCCCATTTGCTCCTTAACTTCCCGTGACCAAAAAGCTTGATACGGGAATTGAAGACGAGAACCTTGTCTCCCGGCTTGAACGTTTTGACCTTTATCCTTTTGTCATGCCATCTCTTGGTCCGTTCTTTGTATAGCCGGGAGCTATGGTATGCTCTCTCTCTCATCTCATCTAGTTCGACCAGCTGGATCTTCCGTTTGAGGCCGGCAGCTGGAAGGTCTATACCCCACTTCCTAATGGCCCAGTGAGCTCTAAACTCCATTTCTACAGGTAAGTGGCAGGTCTTGCCATAGACTAGTTGATATGGGGTCATGCCTATGGGTGTCTTATAGGCCATGCGGTAGGCCCAGAGTGCATCTGGAAGTTTATCCTTCCATTGCCTGCCCATCTCGTTTACGGTCTTTTGCAGAATATTTTTGATTTGTTTATTGGAAGTTTCTGCTTGACCGCTGGTTTGGGGGTGATAGGGTGTAGCTACGTTGTGCTGCACCCCCAAACTTGAGAGATACTTACGGAAGGCCGAATCTATGAAGTGGGAGCCGCCGTCACTAATGACTATCCTAGGAACGCCAAAACGAGGAATGATGACCTCATGAAACATTCGTCTCGTGTTCTTAGAGTCAGCAGCTACACAAGGCAAGGCTTCCACCCACTTAGAGACGTAATCTACCACCACTAGGATGAATTGACAACCCTCGGAATTCAGGAAGGGACCCATGAAGTCCACTCCCCAGACATCGAAGATTTCTACTTGAAGATTGCTAGTGAGTGGCATTGCGTCTCTAGTGTTGATGTTCCCGTGTTTCTGGCAGCGGGGGCACCGCATGACAAATGCTCTCGCATCCTCATACATGCTGGGCTAGTAAAAACCGCACTGCCAGACTTTAGCATTGGTCCGGAATGCACCGTAGTGTCCTCCGTATGGGGCTGCATGGCACATTTCCAAGATTTTATACTCCTCATGTGCGGGTACGCATCTTCTGAGGAGTCCGTCACTACATATCCTGAAGAGGTACGGGTCGTCCTAGAGGTGGAGTCGGCTCTCATAGGCTAGCCTTTTCCTATTCTCTCCAGGGGGAACATACCCCGTTACCATGTAGTTTACTATGTTGGCATACCACGGATCGCCAGTGGTGACCTTAAGGAGTGTGTCGTCCCGCAAATAGTCATCGATTGGAAGATCAGACAGAACTTGCATCCGAGACAAATGATTAGCCACTGAGTTCTCTACTCCTTTCTTATCCTTTATCTCAATATCGAACTCTTGGAGTAGAAGAATCCTGCGGATGAGTCTCGGTTTCGCATCCTTTTTGGTCAGAAGGTACTTCAGAGCAGCATGATCTGAATAGACTACGACCTTGGCCCCGACTAGGTAGGACCAGAATTTGTCTATAGCAAATACAACTGCTAAGAGTTCCTTCTCCGTGGTTGCGTAGTTGAGCTGGGGCCAATGAGCGTTTTGCTAGCGTAAGAGATAGCATAATGCTTCTTGTCCTTGGTTTGGCCCAACACAGCTCCTACGGCATAATCGCTCGCATCACACATGATTTCAAATGGGATGCTCCAGTCGGGAGGCTGGATGATGGGAGCGGAAATGAGTGCCTTTTTGAGGGTGTGAAACATGGTATATCACTCCTCATCGAAAACGAAGGGGGCGTCTTTGGCTAAGAGATTGGTCAAGGGCCGAGATATCTGGGAGAAGTTTTCGATAAAACGCCTATAGAATCCGGCATGGCCAAGGATGCTACGAATCCCCTTAACATTTGTGGGAGGTGGAAGTTGCTCGATCACTTCTATCTTTGCTTTGTCTACTTCGATCCCACGTTCCGACACCCTATGTCCAAGGACAATTCCCTCTCGCACCATAAAATGACACTTTTCCCAGTTTAAAACAATGTGTTTCTCTTCACACCTCTGGAGGACCTTGTCCAGATTTTTCAGACATTCGGTAAAGGTCCTTTCGTAAACTGAGAAGTCGTCCATGAACACTTCCATAATCTCCTCAATCATATCAGAGAAGATGGACATCATGCAACATTGGAAAGAGGCAGGTGCGTTGCATAACCCGATGTGAACGTGGTTTTACTCTAGTCTTCTGGATGGATAGGAATTTGGTGATACCCAGAGTAACCGTCAAGGAAGCAGAAGGAGTGTTTTGCTAACCGTTCAAGCATTTCGTCTATGAACGGAAGGTGGAAATGGTCTTTCTTGGTGGCCTTATTGAGTCGACGGTAGTCGATGCACATACGCCAACCAGTGACGGTGCGCTGAGGGATGAGCTCATTTTTGTCATTACGCACAACTGTCATTCCTCCCTTCTTAGGAACGACTTGGACGGGACTAACCCATTCACTATTGGGGACAGGATAGATAATCCCTGCATAAAGGAGTTTGAGAACTTCCCTTTTCACGACCTCTCTCATGGCATTGTTTAACCGTCGTTGAGGTTCCCGAGACGGTGTTGCTTCAGAATCGATCGGGATGCGATGAGTGCAGAGATTTGGGCTAATCCCTTTCAGGTCTTGGAGAGAATATCCTAAGACCGATCGATTCTTCTCCAGGATAGTGATGAGTTGTTGGGTTTCTACTTCAGAGAACTTATCACTAATAATCACTGGAGTTTGCTTATCTGCAAAGAGGAAAGCATACCTAAGTCCAGGTGGAAGAGGTTTGAGCTCGATTGGAGATGGTTTTGGAGTTTCGTTTGTATCAAGCTCAATCGGGGGATGAGTTTCCTCCTCCTCCGTAAAGAATGGAATATCCTCTTCTGGAATAGGCTGTTCGAGGTCTAGCAAGGAAGCTAACCTGACTTCCTCTAAAGGATCAGGATCGTGGTCTGCCTCTATCGGGGTATTCAAAGATTGAGAATAGGA
Source organism: Echinochloa phyllopogon (assembly GCA_033239725.1). NCBI lineage: Eukaryota > Viridiplantae > Streptophyta > Magnoliopsida > Poales > Poaceae > Echinochloa > Echinochloa phyllopogon. Next base: position 30,084,693 of record BTCW01000003.1, on the reverse strand, counting down.
GATAGGGATAAGTTCTTTGCCGACCCTAAGCTCTACTAGCTGGTTTATTGGGGCTTTTTCTAGAATCTTCAAGACTGGCCTACCTATGAAGATGGGATGTGTGGTATTGCTAGCTAGGTCGAAGATGTGAAAATCCATGAAGAGTTCAGGGTCGTTGATCTTAACGGGTGTGACCCGTAAGATCCCCAAACAATCCAGGATTCTTCCTGAAGTAAACTTAAGTTGTTTTTAAGAAAACAACCATGATTTACCAGGGAATTCGGTTTGCACCAAAGAGCTAGAGATTATATTGATTCCGAGGCTCGGGTCGTACCCAATTTCTCGGTCATGGGCCATGATTTCACAGAATATCCTTTTGGTTTTTCTGGGCACCTTGACCACCTCGGTCGAGGCTTCGGCCTCTTCTAGCCACTCCAGACTCATAACAGCGGAGAGACGTCCCAAGTACTCTCGCCGATATTCTAATTCCTCTTTGTCGGGGGTCTGATCCTTTTGCTCTACACATCATTCCCGTGGGAAACTTGCTGCACTCCCGATATCTTCGAATAGATCATCGTCAAAATCATAGAGAGTGGTGTACAATGAATCATTGTGATCCGGGCTAGAATATGGTTGTGGTTTGAAATGAGCTTCAGGTTCCAATGGAATGGAAGAGTTAACGGGTTTGGATTGGACTGGTATTGGCTCTTCAGGTTCAGGTTCAGGCTGCTTTACTTCTTCGTCGGGGAGTTCATCATAGATTCCAGTGTGGTGTTGTCTAGGATACGGTCCAGGACTACCCTCGCTTCACTAGGAACCAAATGGAAGAACGACCCACCTGAAGCAGAGTCCAAGAAAGTGGTGGCTACGGGATAGAGGCCAAGGCTGAAGTGTTGAAGAATGATAGATTCCAACAAGCCTAGGTCTGGTCCAGATGCCAGGGTTTGCTTGAAACGAGCCCAAGCAGCTCCTAACGATTCTCCCTCTAATTGCTTAAAGGTGATGATTTCCGCTCGAAGGCTGACTACCTTGGAGATTGGGAAGAAATTTAGACAGAATTTTTCTCTAAGGGTCTCCCAACTTCCTTCCATAGTACTGACAACCAGAGAGTACCATTTCTTTGCTCCTCCCTCTAATGAAAACGGGAATAGCTTCCATTTGAGTGTCTCTTGTGTCATGCCCGCAATGGTCAGGCACGAGCAGAGTTGCTCAAACTCACGCAAATGCGCGTATGGACTCTCGACATTCGTTCCTGAGAACGTTTGCTCACGAACCATGGCTATGAAGCCAGGATGTAGCTCATAGCCGGGTGTGGATATGGGATGTGATGATGGTGGAGGCTCCAAACAATCGCCCTTTGGAGCCGAATGTTGACGTAAGGTGAGAGTGGAATCCATATGGTGGATAGTGGTGGGATACACGGACAACTTGGGTTCAGAATTAGAACAGCTACCGTTCCCCGGCAACGGCGCCACAAAGCTTGTTGGCACTCCTTACGGCCTACAGATAAATCCGCAAGTGGACGGATACCGATGTAGCTTTCACCCGGGAGTATTCCAAGGTATCGATTTCCACGGAGAACGAGAAGTGAACTAATTCTAAACTAAGTTGTCCTTGATAGATGGATGGAGTGAATGAGGTGGATGACAACAACAAAGAGAGAAGATGAGTGATAGGAGGGTAGAGAGGGTATGAGTCTGATAGAGGTACTCTACTGATTGGTCGAGCAAATCAGAGGATACAGATAGATACTTGCTTCGGGACAAGGGAACCGGTGACACACAAAAAGGGATGAGAAGGGGTGCCACTATTTCCCAACTGGGAATCCTACGGACCGGAACTAACGTGATGGACTACAAAGACCGGAAGGGCTGTCACCGGCTACCACCTCCGTTGCGACGGGAATAAACTAAGTTAGTCTCAAGTATAAGCACCACGCTTACACTAGTCAACTAATACTTATCTCCTATAGAAAGATAAGCACCCAAGCTAAGCAACCAGTATACAGTTATACCAATCAACTAAGCATTGAACGAAGAACCAGCAAGCATATAAAAGTAAGAACTGAATGCTCAATTAATCAGAGAGAGATACAAGAGTTACCAGACAAGACCCGAATGTTACTCAAAGTAGAGCCGCATCCGTAGAGGTACAGCTTGATGAGGGGCCGACACTCCGGCTCCTCTCCGGGACGCTCACCTCTCCTCTCTCCCTATTTCTACTGATATTAGTGGTGGAACCTAGCGACGCCTACTCTTCTTCTTCTTGTGTTGTGTGTGTTTGCGGGTGCTGGATCCTTCAATTTATAGAGGAGCAAAGACGGTGGAGGTTGAGCACCGGCCAAGCAACTGGGAGGCGGTTCCTGGCTGTTCGGACGAAATTCTCGGTTCGTCCAAACTCCCCAGTTCGGCCGAACCGAGGGATGCACCGCCTTTGCATCCAATGGCCAGGATCCAGCCTTGGAGGCGGTTCATGCCTTCGGCCGAACAGGTGGCTTCGGCCGAAGTGGGCCCGGCCCAGTGCTGCACCACCTCTGCTTTGCACACGTGCTAGTCCAGCTCCTGAGGTCGGTTGACAGGTCGGTTCGCATCTTGGGCTGGCCTGGAGGGCCTCCGGTGGACTCGTGGGCTCCGTCGGGTTGGATACGGGCCACCGGTCTTCTGGATATGGGTTGAGCCGGCCCAGAGTGGCATGGTCGTGGTCCATGTGTCATATGTTGTCGCTGCTTGGTTGTCGGTGTCGGGTACGGCTAAGGGGGTAATCGGCCGAATCGTGTCGTTCGGCCGAATCGGTCAATTCCAACCCCTATAGCTCCTGTTTCTCCATTTTGTACTTGCACAATGGACAATCACCAAAACTTGTGGAAATAGTCAGTGAGAAGCCCTATAGCTATGATGTGTGTCTCCATTGTGTTTGTTTTATTCTCGGTTGGAGGTCGGAAATCGGTCCGTAACGACCGCCAACAGTCGGAAACCCCGATCACCTTCACAAGGAAGGATCAATGGGTTTACTTGCCTGAGCCAGGCTCCTACCCACTAATTGTCAGCCCAGTCATTGATAGAGCCCTCCTAACAAAAGTACTCATCGACGGAGGCAGCGCCCTGAACATCATCTTCACCAGGACCCTCAACGACATGGGGTTCGACTACAGCCAACTGCGAGGCTCCGACCACCCATTCTATGGCGTCATCCCAGGGAAGGCGGCCTACCCAGTAGGCCGAGTTACCCTGCCGGTTACTTTCGGCACGCCCGATAACTACCGCACAGAGTTCCTCCACTTCAAGGTCGCCGACTTCAGCAGCTCCTATCACGCCATCTTCGGGCGGCCCATGCTGGCGCGCTTCATGGTTATCCCGAATCACACCTACTTGGTGATGAAGATGCCGGCCCCGAACGGGGTCATCAGCGTCAGGGGCGACATCAAGACGTCGTACTAGTGCGACGGAGAAGCCGTACACCTCGCCGAGCTCTCACGACAGCTCGGCAACAGCGTGCTCCTCGCAAGCGAGGCCAAGGCCAACCCACCCTCCGACTCCAAGGTGCCGGAGCAGGACGCCACGATGACAGCGCTCGAGCCAGACGCAGAGACCAAGGCAATCTCCCTCTTCAGCGACGACCCCACCAAAACGGCGCTGATAGGCCAAGGCTTATCCCCCAAATAGGAAAGCGCTCTCACCTCCTTCTTGCGGGATAACTGGGACATATTCGCGTGGAAGCCCTCGGATATGCCCGGAGTCCCAAGGGAGAAGGCTGAGCGCTCCTTGCATTTGGCGAAGACCGCCAAGCCAGTCAAGCAGAAGCTTCGTGGGTTCGCGCAAGATCGCAAGGAGGCCATTAGGGTAGAATTGAATAAACTCCTAGCAGCTGGTTTTATTCGGGAGTGCATGCACCCCGAATGGCTTGCAAATCCTGTACTTGTAAAGAAGAAAACCGGTATATGGAGAATGTGCATTGATTATACCGATCTCAATAAGCATTGCCCTAAGGACCCCTTCCCTCTTCCTCGCATCGACCAAGTAGTCGATTCTACGGCCGGATGTTTACTCCTCTCCTTCCCTGATTGCTACTCCGGCTATCATCAGATAGCCCTTAACCCAGCCAACCAAGACAAGGCGGCATTCATCACGCCCCACGGCATATATTGCTACAAAACGATGACCTTCGGCCTCAAGAACGCCGGAGCGACGTACCAGAAGGCAATCCAGAGTTGCTTGGACACTCAAATCGGGTGTAATGCAGAAGCTTATGTCGACGATGTCGTGGTCAAGACCTACGACCCAGATACCCTAATCGCCGACCTCCAAGAAACGTTCAACAATCTTCGGCGCTTCAGATGGAAGCTCAACCCGACCAAATGTGTCTTTGGGGTACCCTCAGGCAAGCTCCTAGGGTTCCTGGTGAGCCACCGGGGGCATTGAGGCTAACCCCACGAAGATTGCAGCAATCCAGAATATGCCGCTGCCCAAAAATAAGAAGGAAGTAATGAAGCTAACAGGCATGATGGCAGCCCTAAGCCGGTTCATCAGCAAGCTAGGTGAACGCGGAGCCCCCTTCTTCAAGCTCTTGAAGAAGGTTGACAAGTTCGAATGGACGCCCGAGGCCGACCTAGCGCTGGCCGACCTGAAAGCATTCCTAGTTACCCCACTGGTGCTCACCGGACCCCGTAAAGAAGAACCCCTCCTGCTATACATAGCAACCACCAACGTGGTGAGCGCAGCCCTGGTCGTGGAACGCCAAGAAGACGGACACTCCTACCCCGTTCAAAGACCGGTGTACTACGTCAGCGAAATTTTGGCTGACTCGAAAATCCGGTACCAACATCCCCATAAGGTACTGTACACCCTCCTAATCTGTTCAAGAAAACTTCGCCACTACTTCCAAGCACACCCGATACACGTGGTATCCAATTTTCAACTTGGCGAGATCCTCCACAACCGCGACATCAACGGCCGAGACGTCAAATGGGCGGTTGAGCTCGGCAGCTTCAACATCACCTTCAAGTTAAGGCAATCTATCAAATCCCAGGTTCTGGTTGACTTCCTGGCCGAGTGGACAGAGGTTCAAGCACCCACGCCAGCAGAACCACCCGAGCACTGGACGATGTACTTCGACAGAGCTCTAAACCTCGAAGGAGCTGGCGCAGGAGTGCTATTCATATCGCCAGAAGGCAAGAACCTCAAATACGTGCTACAAATTCACTACCAAGCGACCAACAACGGCGCCAAGTATGAGGCGCTCATCCATGGGCTCAGGATAGCAGCTACTTTAGGCATCAAACGCCCACTATGCTATGGGGATTCAAAGGTGGTAGTGGAACAAGTCAACAAAAATTGGGAGTGCTCCAAAGAAACCATGGACGCCTACTGTGCGGAAGTCCGCAAGCTAGAAGCTCACATCTACGGGCTAGAATGCCGCCACGTACCGCGCGAAGAAAACGTGGCCGCTGATGTCTTATCTAAGCTTGGGTCCAAACGCTCCCAAGTACCCGCCGGCGTATTTGTACAAGACCTGCGAAAACCATCCATCAAACTTCTGGACGAAGGCGAACCTACAGCCGTTGCCGACCATGTTGTCGCAACAATATCAGCTCCACAAGAAGCGGAGGAAGACTGATGAGAGCCCTTCATCGCATTTATCAAAAACGGTCGCCTCACTGTCAACGGTGACCTCGAGGAAGACAAGGTCGCCCACGAGCAGATTAGTCGGCGAAGTGCCAACTATGTCGTCATCGTTTCCGAACTCTACAGAAAAGCAGCATCCTCGGGAGTACTCATGAAGTGCATCATACGCAGTGAAGGGCTGGCATTACTACACGAGGTACACTCGGGCAGATGCAGCAACCACACGGGAGCCAAAACGCTGGTTGGAAAGGTCTACAGATCTAGGTTCTTCTGGCCCACAGCGGTCTCCGACGCAAGGGTACTCGTCCAGCGTTGCGCCGGGTGCCAATTCTTCTAGAAACAAAAGCACCTGCCGGCCCAGGCGCTCCGCACCATCCCACCATCTTGGCCCTTCGCAGTTTGGGGGCTAGACAACGTAGGACCATTCAAGCTAGCCCCAGGCGGGCTCAACCACATGCTCGTTGCGGTGGACAAGTTCACCAAATTGATCGAGTATAAGGTCGTCACCGACACCAAGTCGGCCACGGCGGCAGCCTTCGTGGAAGAGCTCACGCATCGCTTTGGAATTCCAAATCGGATCATCACTGACCTTGGCTCCCAATTCACAGGGCACGAGTTCTGGGACTTTTGTCAAGACAACCAGATCGATGTCTACTACTCGTCCACCGCCCACCCACGATGCAACGGGCAGGTGGAACGAGCAAACGGCATGGTCCTGGATGCCCTCGAGAAGGAAATTTATGACGCACTCAACCCATGTGCAGGTCTCTAGGCTAAAGAGGTACCTCACGTGGTATGGGGCCTTCGCACCCAGAGGAGCAGGGCAACCGGGTACTCGCCTTTCTTCATGGTCTACGGATCGGAGGCAGTACTACCCGCCGATCTAGCTTTTGGCGCCCCGCGAATCAAGAATTACGAGCAGGGAGAGGCTGAGTCAAATCGGCAGGTTGACGTCGACGCTCTAGAAGAACACAGGCTCTGTGCCTTAACCCGGCACGCGCGCCACGAGCAGCAAATCCGCCGATACCACGACAGGAACGTCAAGGAACGCTCTCTAAACGTGGGCGACCTCGCCTTACACCGAGTCATGAGCTTGGCAGGACAACACAAGCTGTCAGCACCTTGGGAAGGACCTTTCATTGTCAAGGAAGTCATATCCCCCGGAACCTACCGTCTAGAATGGGCCAACGGCGAACCAGTTCCAAATGTTTGGAACATCCAGCACCTCGCCAAGTTCTATCCATAGTCCAGAATACAGCTATGTACCTTTTACCTTTTCTTCAATGTTAAATATAGACTCTCAGTTTCTCAAATAAATTTTGTGCTCCATGAACATTTCTAAGGCATTAACATCTCACCGACAGCCATGAGCTCGTCCACAAACAAAATTGCTCATGCAAAGCAAATAAACTCGGCATGCCAGATGCGCTATATCCAAAGTCTAAACACCTGCGAGTGTACTCGACCAGGACCCTACCTACGACTAAGCCTCCACGCAGAGCATCGTAGCACGTAGGAGAGCTGCCTCCACGAGAGCTCCAGCCAGTTTACCGCCATAGTCCTCAGCGCGTGTCATGATAATGGTGAAGTGCCCAATAATCGTCAAAAATCATCCAAACAAAAGCTACAAGCTTAAAAGTGCCACTTATTACATATGAGTTTCCATGTTACTACATACCCTTCTCTTTCCCTAAACAGGACCAGAGCCCGACACCTCAACAATACTACAGACTACATCGATCGCCAAGCTGGCAAAGGACTCCGTCAATTCTCCAAACTGCACCTCTGACAGCTCGGGATGGTATCCGTGCCGGACTTCCTCCAGGTTGAGGTCGGGGTTGTACGAACGCACGAGGGCGAATGTGCTCTTAACTGCGTACTGCGCGGTCTCTGTAGCCATGCCCCTCGTGAAACCCGGCAGAAGGCGCAGTCGATCAACAAGGGGCTCCGCTAGTCGACCTCCAGGCGCTTGAATTCCATCGCAGGCGAACAGAGCTGCCTGCGCCAGGGTCTCATAGCGATCCACGGCCTCTGCACATGTGCATGGGTTAGAGCAGGATCCAGCGTCATGAACGCCGGACAAGGAAAAAGAACTCGGGAGCAGTACACACCGTTCATGGCGACATTGTGAGCACCCAGGGCACGACCGTGCGCACTAACAAGGTCCTGCATCTCCTGCTCCATCTTCGCAACCTTCCCCTCCAAGACTTTCTTCTCGCGAGCATGACCTGCGCAGGAGACCCACCCATAACCAAGAGTTATGGCTTCATGATCAGCACAAACTGGAAATTCAAGCCGGCGTCGCACGGGCTTCTGCTCACTTTCAAGGGCACGCTTCAACTCGGCGTCCCTCTCTCGTAGCACGCCCGTCGCATCCTTGAACTTCTTGTCCACAGCCTCCAGACGGCGTTGGATGCGTTCCATCTCCTGGGCATGACCTAAGAGCACAGGACAAACAAGATAACCACGTCATTACTAATAGCCGAGTACTCTACCCACAAAAGAACTGGAGCGGTAGAGAAGAAGAACTCACTAGTATTGGCCGCCTCCAGCTGTGCGACGAGATCCTGGTTGAGCTGCGCCACACTCTCCACATCCATGTCCTTCTAAATGGCGAGTCCCCGTGCCTCGCCTACAATGGTTCGGACCCGGGTCCTGAGCTCTTGTAGCTCCCGGTACTCATCTTCGGCCACGCGCATCATCCGCGTGCACTCCACGGTCCCAGCCATCAACACCTGCATCACATGAAGCTTAGCACTGGATCATGAACTATAGGCCAAGACCGGTCGAAGTTACCTCCATCTCCTCTAGCATTGCGACAGAGGAATTGTGAATCCGCTTCAGCGCCGCCTGATACTTCTTGGCCAAGTGCTCGTAGCGCTCAGGCCGACTCAACTCCTCTTCCTCCACCACCACATCCTCCGGATCAGAGCTGATCTGGGAGCGCGTCATCTTCAAGCTCTGGCATGACCAAGGCTTCTTCATTAAGCTCGGCACTTGCGGCGATCTCCGGCGCGACAGTCATAGTAACCGCAGCTATTGCACTCGATCCCCCAGCAGCGTCAGTAGCTGTGGTTGCTGGTGGCCCCATTTGCGCCGTCACCATCTCCGTCGAAGGAGGCTCCTGGGATGCGGAATCCCCTTGATCACCGGCGCCGTCCGATCGGGTACGGGAGGTATCTGATAAAATGGTCACATCCCTGTGAGATAACACAGCAAGAAAAGCACAGTAAATGAAGCAGGGGTGTCAAAGACTGCAAGGGTGTCGAAGACTGCACCACCGTCACCTCCGCCGTGGCATCCGGGTCCCGACCCTCGTCCTGCCGGTCAGGAGAGGCAGTCGCATCATCACTAGCTGACGGCGTACGGGTCGCCCAGTGTTTCTTCACACGCGGTGCATTGGACGCTGACGCCTGCGCCACCGCCGACCTCTTGCGCGACTCTGCGTCCGCGGGCTGCACTCGCGATGCGTACATCTTCCGAGTACAAGCCCAGGTCCGCGCCGTGGAAGCCGAAGACCCCGCACCCGCAGCTTCATCAGTACCTAGAGGAGAACCAAACTCCTCAGATTCCCAGTCCTCCAGATCGTCAATGACCGGAAGCTGATCGTTTCTCGCCTCGTCCGGCCTCATCACCTTCTGTCGTGACACTGGGTCTGTGTTGGGCAGTGGCATCGGACAGAAGAAGCGCTTGGTCACCTCCTAGCACGGAAAGATGGGAAAGTAAACTGAAACAATCTACAAGACAGAGAAAAATTCTTGACAAACGAAAAGAACTCGGAGTCGAAGCATTACCGCGAGTGGAGGATTCTTCAGCGCAAATGGGGATGGGGCGCCAAGATTGTTCACCTCCCCCTTCATCATGCCGCTCACTCGCCGGATAACTTCGTCTGAGTCCAAAGCCCAAGTGGTCTCCCGGGTCGGATCAAGGCGGCCCGAGAAGTTGAACGCCGGATGAACCCGATCCTTGATTGGCTGGATCAACCGGGCCACGAATGAGATCGCCACTGCTGTAGCGGTCAATCCCCGCCGCTTCAGGTCGGCGACTCGCTCCAACAGTTCGGTTCAAATATTTTCTATTAATTTTCTAGGATTTATTATTAATTCTAGCATTTTATATTGATTATCTATTAATTCAAAGATTTTTTATTAACTTTCTAGGATTTATTATTAATTCTAGCATTTTATATTGATTTTCTATTAATTTCAAAGATTTTCTATTAATTTTCTATTAATTTCAAAGATTTTCTATTAATTTTATTATTTAATATGGCGAAATAGTAGCCACCGGTGCTAAAGGGCTGTTTGAGAAATGGCGTCAAACGAAATTGGGCCTTTAGCACCGGGTAGATCTAAAATCGGGGCTAAAGGCCCCCAAAATTTCGTTTGGTGCCTGTATGGCCTTTAGCACCAGGTGGACAAGACCCGGTGCCAAAGGTGAAACCTTTAGCACCGGGTGCTGGATGGACCTGGTGCAAAAGGTCCTTTAGCACCGGGTCTTGGCTGCACCCGGTGCTAAAGGCCTCGCGCCTATATAGGCGCCGGCCACTTCGTCTTCTCCCCCCTTCGTCTTCTCCCACGCCGCACGCCTATGGGCACCGCCGCCGCCGTCGTCTCCGACGCCCCCGCCCCGGCCGAACCGTGCCACGCGCCACCGTCGCCTCCGTCCTCCGCCACCGCCCGTCTCCGTCTGCGGCCGCGCCTACTCTCGTCCTCCGCGCCGCCGCGCGCGCCGTCCTCCGCCGCCGCCCGTCGCCTCCGTCCTCCGCCACCGTCCTCTCCGCCGCCCATCGTCACCCATCGCCGGGCGCCGCCCATCGTGGTCGCCCTCGCCGCCCGTCGTCGCCCGCCGCCCGCCGGTTGGGGGCCCGCGGCCGGTCTTCGTCCTCTGCCCGCCGTCCTCCGCGCCCATCGCCTTCCGCCCGCCGCCCTCCGCGCCCATCGCCTCCCGCCCGCCGCCCTCCGCGCCCGTCGCCGTCGGCCGTCGTCCCTCCGCCCTCCGCGCCCGTCGCCGTCGGCTGTCGCCCATCCACGGTAAGCCCCATGTGAAGCCGGCTTTCGTGCCATGCGTGCTTGTGTGTGAGCCGTCCTTCGTGCCGTGCGTGTGCTTGTGCGTGTAATACCCGTTGCATGGCCGAACACGTTCGGTCATGCGCATTTGGTTAGCGAACGCGTTCGGCCATGCACATTTGGTTAGCGAACGCGCATGGCCGAACACGTTCGCTAAACGATAGGCCATATGCAATGCGTGCTTAGAAATATTTATGTTACAAAATTGCTTAGAAATATTTATGTTATAAAGTGCTTAGAAATATTTATGTTTGAAAGTGCTTAGAAATATTTATGTTACAAAAATGCTTAGAAATATTTATGTTCTACATATGTTGTATATTGGAAATGTTATATGTTTGTATGTTGTATATTGGAAATGTTATATGTTTGTATATTGTATATTGGAAATGTAATATCCTTCGCGAACCCGAACCCCAAACGATCGAACCCTTCGCGAACCACGTCGCGTCGCACACCCGAACCCTTAGCGAACCACGTCGCGTCACGCCCGAACTCTAAACGAACCACGTCGCGTCACACCCGAACCCTTAGAGAACCACGTCGCGTCACGCCCGAACCCTTAGCGAACCACGTCGCGTCACGCCCGAACCCTAAACGAACCATGTCGCGTCACTCCCGAACCCTTAGCGAACCACGTCGCGTCACGCCCGAACCCTTAGTAAACCACGTCGCGTCACACCCTAAACCCTAAACCCCGACCCTAAACCCCAAAACCCCTACCCTAAACCCCAAAACCCCGACCCTAAACCCCGAAACCCGTACCCTAAATCCCGAAACTCGTACCCTAAACCCCAAAATCCCGACCCTAAACCCCAAAACCCCGACCCTAAACCTCGAAACCCCTACCCTAAACCCCAAAATCCATACCCTAAACCCCGAAACCCGTACCCTAAATCCCGAAATCCTGACCCTAAACCCAGAAACCCCTACCCTAAACCCCAAAACCCGTACCCGAAACCCCGAAACCCGTACCCTAAACCCCAAAACCCCGACCCTAAACCCCGAAAGCCATACCCTAAACCCCAAAACCCGTACCCTAAACCCCAACCCTAAACCCCAAAACCCATACCCTAAACCCCGAAATCCATACCCTAAACCCCGAAATCCATACCCTAAACCCCGAAATCCCTGTGCTTTATGTATATTGATTACCATTTATTTTTAATTCTATAGATGGCGGATAAGAACCCTGACCCACCCATGCAAGAGGACAATGAAACGTTCTTGGTGAATCAACTATTTGGTGCCATCACCCAACCCCTAAGCATGGATGAAGTGATGGCGGTCATTGATAGGGCTGCCAATGTCCAGGGCGGCAATGTTGAAGGGGCCGCCAATGTCCAGGGCGAACGTGTCGAGGGAAGCACTGTTGAAGGGGCCGGTAACGAGCCCTCGTCTATTCAGGTGTGTATATATAACATAACTTTGTACTGAATATCTCAATTATCTATATCATCTCTATATCAACATAAATATGTATCGTATATATGTAATTTGTGTAGGCCGCCTCTACTTCTACAAGTCGAGCTAAGAGATCCAAACGATTAGCCACTAAGAAGCTGAAGGATGTCAAGTTTCACATCACTACGGTGGAGGACGACGGGGAGCCAGTTGAGCCCCCAACAGTGGCCAAGAAATTTGTAACTCAGTGCGAGGTAGTTGTACGGGATAAAGTGCCCATTAGCATCAGAAAATGGAAGTCCACGGACCCCATTGAGCCGTACGTGCTACCCAATACAGAGAAGGAGATGCTATGGACGGAATTAAAGGGAATTTTCGAATGACCTAGCACTCATGAACAACAACTGAGAGATTGGACAATGAAGAAGATGGCAGTTCTATTTCAGGATCATAAGAAGAAGTTGTACAGACATTTTCTCGATACCGGAGAGGGCCCGGATCCTAAGAAGTATTCATCCATCAGTACTGAGGATTGGGAAGCATTCCTTGAGTACAAAACCTCCGAAGAGGGGGCAACGGCTAGCGCTAGAAACGCTGGCAACGCCGCAAATAAGAAGTACTCCCATAAGATGGGTTCGGGAGGTTATAAGGGAAGCATCGCTAAATGGGAGAAGATGGAAGAAGATCTATATGCTAGAGGCATAACTCCAGCGACACATGACTGGCACACACGGTCCAAGTGTTGGCACTTCTTACGATCCAATATCAGAATTGAGAATCCTGGTACTGGGGTAAGGAGTGTTTCAGTGGTTTTCCTTATGGCTTAGTAAAATATATAAATATTCTGCAAGCGCACAGAATCACCGCTGTAGCACTTCACCTGGGAGTATCCCGAGGTATCGTAATTTATATTTCCGCAGGGAAGCTTTGGCAAGACTACTAGTGAATAGATATTCGAGACTATCAGAGAAGGGTACACGACTAGACAAGACAAGGGATAACGGTATTGGATAGGAGTGGATATATCGGACACACAGCTCAAAAGATACTCAGGTAAGGGAGAGAAGAGATAGATAGCTGAGAGGACAACGAGAAGAGATAGAGGACTCCTGGATACTTTATCTACCTATGTCACTCTAGCTTAGAGATACAGCGGCTACAGAGTCAGCACTAGGAGATCTGGGATAACTCTATTGTCTTAGCTTCGGGACAAGGGAACCGGTGGACACACAGAAAGGGATGAGAAGGGGTGTCACTATTTCCCGGGCTGGGGGGATCCTACGGACCGGAACTAACATGATGGGCTACGAAGACCGAAAGGGCTGTCACCACCTCATGGCTACCACCTCCGTTGCGACGGGAATACTCTAAGGCCACTGGCTAGGCTAGGAACCACTCCTACACTAGACAACAACTACTTACTCCGCTAGCAAGAGCAAGCAACCTTGTCAATACTTTTGGTGACAATTCACCTCCAGTATTAAGCAAGATCGAAGAACCAGCCAAGACAAAGACTTAAACAAGACTACAAGCACTAGAACTATAACTGACTATAGTCTAAACAAGATATATTTGCAACTAGAATAAAGTAAAAGCAAGATATAAATGACAAAGGCAAGAAGATAAAGATAACTATATTGATAATTGAAAGTCTTACAAAAGGTAAAGGTAAAAGATACAAGAGCTATTACCAGAGCTTCTGAAGACAACTCCGGAACCTCCGAGGCAAAGCTCGACTCAACTCTAACTCCCAACTAAACTATCCTAACTCTACTAGAACAAGTGGAATGAGAGCTCCTTGGCTTGGTGTGTCTTTACAAGTGAAGTGTGACCCTCTACTTATAGCTCCAAAGGTCGGTTGTAGGCAGGGTAACCGCCAAGGCAGCTGGAGGCGGCAGGGAGGCGGTTCGGCCGAAGATCTCGGTTCGGCCGAACTCCCCGGTTCGGCCGAACCGAGGGATGCACCGACCTGGCCACCAAGGGCCAGGATTTGGCCCCAGGGTCGGTTTGGCAGCTGGGGGCGGTTCGGCCGAACCCTCTAGTTCGCCCGAACTGGGCCGGAGGCCCAAGCCCGCCCCTCTACACCGCCTCTGCTCTGTGAACTCCCTAGGCCGGCCTCTGGTGGTGTGCATCATGCTGTGTGGGCCCAGGTTGATGTGGCGGTGCTCCAGGATGAGTTGGCGGTCGTCCACGTGGCGTGTGATGTGGTTGCTTGGTCATTGTTGACGCGGACGGCTCCCGGTGACTTCGTCTTCAGTTTGCCATGCTCTTTGGCATGCTTTTCTTTTTTTCTTTTTATTTTTTTTGCCATGCTTCTTTGGCATGCTTTTCTTTTTTTGCATAGCCCATGTCTCTATCAAGAATATTTGGAGAGGGAAACCATAGAACATGGAGCATTTTATTTTTGTGAGTGGATGGTGGAAATGCTTGCTAACACCCAGTGTAGGAATTGCAAGTGAGAGGTGGTGTGTGTACGTGGATCTCAATCTCTAAGAATATGAAAGCTTCACTCAAAGGTCACAACAATTTGACAAAGCCCATTAAGATAACAAGCAGCATATGAGTAGAAATTTTCAACTAAGCTTATCATATGGCTTTGGTAGGTATTTTGACCAATGAGGAACTTGTTTCATTTTGAAAGCATAAATCTCCGAGACTTTCCCCGTACTAAGAGCAGAACTAGAACTTAACCAAATTCTCACTATATCAATCTCCACAACAACTTAAACTTGGAATAAAGCATATGCTCCCACAAGGTTTTCAGGTTCATTATTACTCATGCCAAGTAACCCAAGCACAAATAAGCAACTAATTGAAACAAAGTACTTGCAAAATTAATGACAGAGCAACTATTCATCATTTCCAAAGTGAGAGGCATATGGTTCATTCCATGCATAGTTGGGAGTTATTTTATTCAAGGGAAATATTATTGCAAGGGAAATATTTTTTTGGTATTTTCATCATCTTTTTAAATGCAAACTAACATGAAGGGAAATGAAAGGGAAATTAAATGATCAAAGTGCTGGATAAGTCGGGACCTACCTGGCGGGGGTCCTCCCCCAAGCTTGGACTCTTCACTGGTAGGGGCTGAGCCTTGAGAGGTACTGGCTCAGCTGTTCCGCTTGCTCGTGGACGCCATGCTGGATAGACGCTACCATCCCGCTATTCTCTTGGTGGTACTGAGAATGGCGGGCTAGCGTGTCTTGGATCTCTCGGGTACGGTCGTCGATGAGTTCGACTCGGTCGGAGATGTAGGACAGCTCCCGGCCGTAGTCGAAGCACGCGGACTGTGAGTATTCGGGGTAGTATGGCTGGGAGGCACTATCGTACCCCCCTGCATACCGGCTCCCAGACCACTCAGAGTCTGTGTCCTGGCCGTAGTCCCAGCGTCCTGAGGCGAAGTAGTTCGGTTCCTGCTGTTGTCCAGAGCCTCCTGCTCCGGACGTCCCAGCACCAGTGTACATGTCGTAGCTGGCCTCGAAAACGGAAGTGTGTCGGTGCGGCATTTGTGGTGCATCTTCCAGCTCCTATGAGGTGGCGAGCCCAGCATCACGCCTGGCTCGTCCCCTCGTGACTGGTCCGTCACCTGCAACGATGTGCCGAGCGAGCTCTCTCCAAGGTGGAGAATCATCCGACTCGGTCCTCAACTGAAGGGTTAGCTTCGGCGTGGTATACAACCTTAGTGCTGCACAAGGCAAAGGCACTTCAGTTGTATAGCCACAATAAATCATTGCCAGTGTTGCATCAGGCGTCCGTCGTATCATGTGGGCTTGCACAAAGTGCTCGGCATCCATGACGGAATGCGCTGTCTCGATGTACGTGAGCCGGGCGCCTTGAAGGACTCTCAGGTGGTTAGCGAGGCGAGTGACTAGAGAAGTCATCGCCATGCTACCCGCACGAGAAATATGAGACAGCCAGTGACTAACCATGTCTTTCACAGGTGAATAGGAAATTTGCTTGACCATGGCAAAAAGAACCCGCAACTCGATGGTGTTGACAGGGCACAAATCTGCCCGGGGGAATACCGTCATAGACACCCAACGATGCACGAAACGCAAAGTGGGGTTATGTATACTGTTTGTGCGAGACGCATGACAGTTGGTATTCCCCGAAATCTTTTTCCAAAATGCAACTCGATCAAATCTTTTTAGCGCTTTGTTCGGGTCTAAAGAATTGGAGATGTTCTAGAAGGGGTGAAAATGAAGAAAGTTACAAATTACACCCTCTCTAATTAAATTTCAGCATGTGACCAATTATTTCTAACCAAGCTTGCAAAATTTTCTACTCTCTCTCAAATTAATTACTCAAGTGGTTCATTTATTTTTGGAAAGGGAAACATGCAAATGCAATTGAAGAATTAAAAATTTGGAAGGGAAACATGAGATACATACCGGTTTTCCTCGCGGCGAGTGCTCAGCTTTTAAGTCCGCGAGCGGGACTTCTCCTGTCTTCAGTTGCCTGTGTCATTGTCCGGTCCCGGAGTGGATGACTCGGATGATGCAACCTTCTTCCGCCACACCTTTTTGTTCTTCTTCTTCGGTGTCGGTGGCGGTGTGATCGGCGTCTCTGAAGATTGTGGTTCGGATGCAACCACATTGACCTGCTCCAGGTTATTGGAATTTTGAATTGAATCAGTGCATACCTGAGAGCATTTCTCCACCCTGGGCTTGAATGCGAACTTTTCTTCCTTGCCATTAATGTTCAGGCCGATTTCTCCGGCTCCTACGTCGATGTTTGCATTGGCGGTGCTCAGGAATGGCCTCCCGAGGATGAGTGGTGTCTTTGTGTCGATCTCCATATCAAGCACCACGAAGTCCACAGGTACGAAGAATTCCCGGATTTTCACCGGAATATCTTCGGCTATTCCCGCGGGGTAGCGAATCGATTGATCTGCTAGCTGCAAATACATGGTTGTAGGGGACAAAGAAGAATAGTTCAGTTTGTCAAATACTACCTTGGGCATGACGCTGACGCTTGCTCCAAGATCGCACAGGGCATGGTTGAAGTGCTGCTCCCCTATTGAACATGCGATGGTAGGGCACCCAGGGTCCTTCTTTTCTGGAAGATTGTTCAAGATAGACGCACTACATGCTTCGGTTAGTTTGATTACCTCGGTGATTGGCAGCGCCCTTTTGTTGTTGAGGATGTCCTTCAGATACTTGGCATATGTGGGGACCTGCATAGCTTCAAGCAATGGGATATTCACGTATAACTTTCGAATTACCTCAACAAATTTGCTGAATTGTTCGTCCACCGTTGGCTTATGGCATCTTCTGGGGAATGGCAGCACATTTGGTTCGTAAAACTCATGAGGGGCCGTCTTTGCTACCTTCTATGGACTTGTCTTCTGTGGCTCTGCTGCGGCCTCCTCTTCTTCGCTATCACTATCTGTAGTGGCTGCTTTTTTACCTGCACTGTCAGGATATGGCGGGTCCCGAGTGGTCTTACCCCCTCTCGTGGTGACCGCTTTAACCTTTTCACGGGGACAATTGTCTGGTTGCCCAGAAAATTTCCCCGCTACGGGTGAAGGCAAAGAAGCAGCTAACTGAGCAATTTGAGTTTCTATCATTTTATTAAAACTCAGCTGGCTTTTCATAGCAGAAGAGAATGATTCCATCCTAGAGTCTATGCTTTCCAGAGTTTTATCATTGGCAACATGCTTTTTGTTGATATTTTCAGTTATTTTCATCTGGCCAAACACAAGATCTCTAAGAGACGGCTGATTACTGAAATTGCTGGAATTGTAATTGTTACCTGGTTGAGGCCTCTCAAAAGGGAGGTTTGGGCGCGGATTCCAGCCTTGATTGTCGTAGTTGTTCGGTCGGTACCCGTTGTTGTTGGATTTGTTGACGTAGTGGGCATCTTCTCGCGTTTCGGTGCAGTCATTCCCTGAATGTCCAGTGTTGCCACAGACCTCGCAGGTCATGCGAGCGTCCATGACTTGTACCATTTCTTGAGCAGGGGCCTCCAGTTTCTTCATTAGGAGGTCCATCTTGGCGGCGAGCATGTCCAGAGCTTCAACCTGGTGAACTCAGCGGGTCTTCGGTTGAGTCCGGTCGTCGGACCAACCTTGGTTCTCGACCATCTTCTCTATGAGAGCCTTCGCACGACTCTCCTCAAGAGAGAAGAACGAGCCTCCAGCAGCAGCATCCAGGTACTCACGGGCAGAGCTTCTCAGCCCGTGATAGAAGGTTTGGATTATGAACCAACTCTGCATACCATGGTGAGGACAAGCAGAAATATAGTCCTGGAGGCGATCCCATGCCTCCGGGACTGTTTCATCTTTTAACTGCTGGAAACTAGCTATTTTATTCCGGAGGGTGTTGGTTTTCCCAACCGGAAATAACTTTAGCAAGAAAGCACTAATGCACTTATCCCAAGTGTCTATAGCTTCGCGGTTAGCATAAAACCATTGTTTTGCCTTGCCTAGTAATGAGAATGGAAATAAACGAAGGCGAATGGCATCGATACTTACTCCGCGTATGGTGAAGGTGTTGCAAATCTCCAGGAAATGCTGGAGATGAGCATTGGCATCTTCGTGAGGCTTGTCGCAGAACGGGATAGCCTGCACCATGTTGATGAGGGCTGGCTTCAGCTCGAAACTACCATCTCCGACTGGCGGAGCTGGTCCGGTACGCACGTTCTCGCTTGATGGAGCGGAGAACTCACAGATCATCTTGTCGGCCATCCTCGATGAAGCTGGATTCACGACGGGAAAGATTGGGTTCATCGGAGTGAGTTGCTTCTGAGGAGGTACAACACGGGGTCGCACTTTCCTCACAAGAGACTCAGGATTTTCTTGGAAATTTGACGGTAGCTGGAAACCGAGCACTGCTCTGCTCCACAAGGACCAACGAATAGAGCAAGGATAAACCCGCTTGAGTAGCGGTACTCAACTAAGATAGCTCAAGATAAAAATTCAAAAGTAATCTAGCCAAATGCTTCCCCGGCAACGGCGCCAGAAATGCTTGTTGGCACTTCTTACGATCCAATATCAGAATTGAGAATCCTGGTACTGGGGTAAGGAGTGTTTCAGTAGTTTTCCTTATGGCTTAGTAAAATATATAAATATTCTGCAAGCGCACAGAATCACCGCTGTAGCACTTCACCTGGGAGTATCCCGAGGTATCGTAATTTATATTTCCGCAGGGAAGCTTTGGCAAGACTACTAGTGAACAGATATTCGAGACTATCAGAGAAGGGTACACGACTAGACAAGATAAGGGATAACGGTATTGGATAGGAGTGGATATACCGGACATACAGCTCAAGGGATACTCAGGTAAGGGAGAGAAGAGATAGATAGCTGGGAGGACAACGAGAAGAGATAGAGGACTCCTGGATACTTTATCTACCTATGTCACTCTAGCTTAGAGATACAGCGGCTACAGAGCCAGCACTAGGAGATCTGGGATAACTCTATTGTCTTAGCTTCGGGACAAGGGAACCGGTGGACACACAGAAAGGGATGAGAAGGGGTGCCACTATTTCCCGGGCTGGGGGGATCCTACGGACCGGAACTAACGTGATGGGCTACGAAGACCGAAAGGGCTGTCACCACCTCACGGCTACCACCTCCGTTGCGACGGGAATACTCTAAGGCCATTGGCTAGGCTAGGAACCACTCCTACACTAGTCAACAACTACTTACTCCGCTAGCAAGAGCAAGCAACCTTGTCAATACTCTTGGTGACAATTCACCTCCAGTATTAAGCAAGATCGAAGAACCAGCCAAGACAAAGACTTAAACAAGACTACAAGCACTAGAACTATAACTGACTATAGTCTAAACAAGATATATTTGCAACTAGAATAAAGTAGAAGCAAGATATAAATGACAAAGGCAAGAAGATAAAGGTAACTATATTGATAACTGAAAGTCTTACAAAAGGTAAAGGTACAAGATACAAGAGCTATTACCAGAGCTTCTGAAGATGACTCCGGAACCTCCGATGCAAAGTTCGACTCAACTCTAACTCCCAACTAAACTATCCTAACTCTACTAGAACAAGTGGAATGAGAGCTCCTTGGCTTGGTGTGTCTTTACAAGTGAAGTGTGACCCTCTATTTATAGCTCCAAAGGTCGGTTGTAGGCAGGGTAACCGCCAAGGCAGCTGGAGGTGGCAGGGAGGCGGTTCGGCCGAAGATCTCGGTTCGGCCGAACTCCCTGGTTCGGCCGAACCGAGGGATGCACCGACCTGGCTACCAAGGGCCAGGATTTGGCCCCAGGGTCGGTTTGGCAGCTGGGGGCGGTTCGGCCGAACCCTCTAGTTCGCCCGAACTGGGCCGGAGGCCCAGGCCCGCCCCTCTGCACCGCCACTGCTCTGTGAACTCCCTGGGCCGGCCTCTGGTGGTGTGCCTCATGCTGTGTGGGCCCAGGTTGATGTGGCGGTGCTCCGGGATGAGTTGGCGGTCGTCCACGTGGTGTGTGATGTGGTTGCTTGGTCATTGTTGACGCGGACGGCTCCCGGTGACTTGTACGGCTAAGGGGGGTAACCGGCCGAACGGAGTCGTTCGGCCGATTCGATCAATTTCGGCTCCAATAGCGCGTATTTGTCGTAGTTGTACCTGCACAAGTGACACTCACCAAAACTCGTGGAACTTTATTAGAAATAAAACCTAAGTACATGGAATGTTGCATAAAACCTCATTTATTCCCGAGTATTGGTGGTCGGATTTGGGTTGTAACGACCGCCAGCACCAAGCATTGGTACTGTGGTCATGGAGGCACCCTAATCCCAATCGACAACTCCTTAGTTTTCCCCGAGGACTTGCGAGAACTAGCTCAGCGTCTCCTCGATATCCTTAGGGCATCTGAGAGGGGAGAATTTGTTGCTGATAGAGACAGAGATGAGATAACCTATGCCTTAGGGAACAAGGACCATCCTGGACGAACACGCGGCGTAGGCACAACCATCTCATGGAAGAAAGGTTTCAAAGAGGACGCCGCCACCTATAGGAGTCGTTCGACGAAGAAGGCCGAATATGAGTAGAGGGTGAGGGACCTAGAGCAAACGGTTGCTGCCTAGGGCTCAAGGATCCAGAAAATGGAGTCAGAGATGGAGCGGCAGATGAAGGTAGCATGGCTACAGATACAACAAGCCATAGGCGGGACCGGTTCCATAGAGCATGCACCTCTCCAACAAGCCGCAGGCGGGACCGGTTCCACAGATCATGCACCTCTCCAACAAGCCGCAGGCGGGACTGGTTCCACAGAGCATGCACCTCTCCAAGATCCTAATGATGTGGCCCTTATTAGCCCTCCACAACATCAAAGCAGTCACGCTTCCACACAGGCCTCCGAACCGGTCCGTTACCCCGTGGCTGAAATAACTCAACGGACCGTGTGCGAGCTTGTCGTCAGGCAGAAGAACTTAGCTGTGGTGGTACGTATGCGACTTTAGTTCGTACTGCATACATTTCACCATAAATACCATTCATTTACTAACTTTCTTTGTGACTACTAAATTATCAGGTCGCATACGGTATGACAAAACGAGTGGAAGAAGGGCAAAAATGGCATTGCAATGACATTCCACATGGTTACGTACCGGTTGAGGTGGAGCAAGTCGTTGTCAAGTGCGATGACTTGCATCTTCACATCCCCCGAGGTGACGGAGAAACAAAACTCGGTCAGTGTTCTCACTGCATCATTCTATGGAGCAAGGCAGACGTCGTCATAACCGGTACACCTGCGGCTACCAACAAGCCTCCGTCACCTCCGCCGTCTCCAAGAGATCCACCGGATCATGACGATTCTTCGGGAGCTCATGATGCAAGTCCGTCTCCTCCGCCGCGGAGGTCTCTGTCTTCTCCGCCGAAGAGGCAGCGCCGCACTAAAGCCTCCGCCCTACTCCACCAGGGAAGAAGGTGCGGAAACCCAAAGAGAAGCCTGCACCAGAGAAGAAAGCAGCTGAGAAGACTCCAGAAGAGCTCGAAGCCTGGGTGAAAGCAGACACAAAGAGGAAAATGGCCGAGTGGAGGAAAAAACCAGAGCTGAAGCCGAAGCTTGACCCCAAGGTCGTCGAGTCATTCCTCGGTAATTTGAGCAAGGGTCAACAGAAGGAAGTAATATCATACTATGACCGCTCATTACTGAAATCTCACCGGAAGAGGAAGGCAAGAGACAAGGACGCGGGCCTGTCCAAACATGTTCCTCAGCTCGGCAAGCAACCCCAGCAGTCGTTGCCTCCAATACCATCTGATCACGACCTGAACGTGCAACGAATAATGGCCGAGACAAAACTAACCAGTGAGCAAGTCCTGGGGATAGTAAAAGTCCCTACAAACACAACGTTTAAGTGTCCGTTTAGGCTTGGAGAGACTTTGATCCCTCCTGACATGGAGAGCAAGCTACAGACGAAGATGTGCCGATTCCATCAGTGATATTTGGAACAATCAAGAAGAAAATGGCGCATGTTGGGAGCTCGCATCAAGCACCAAGATTTCTTCGCTGGCGAGGAAACTCTCCGGTTAGAATTTAAGGATATATATGAGGTGTACCACGGAGACGCCATGGACGTATCTTTGATCATCTGTTGGACATTGTAAGTGCTTTGTTCTCGTTTACAATTGACACTTTGAAAACAATTGTAATCTATGCTGACGTGGCTGTTGACACTTCTTACTATCCACTATCAGGATTGCCAATCCCAGTAATGGTGCAAGGAGTGTTCATTAGTATTCTTACGATACAGATATAAATCCACAAGCGCACGGATACCGATGTAGCATTTCACCCGGGAGTATTCCAAGGTATCGTATTTATTTCCACAGGGAAGCATTGGATAAAGAGTATTGACTATTAACAAGGATGTAACTACTAATTAAAGTACCGGCTAACAAGGCGGGGGTAAAGGATATAATAAGAGTGATATTGAATTGACACACACAAGGAGAAGTCCAGGATAAATGATAGAGATAGTAGAGCGGTCTAGCTAGTGGGAGGATAACGAGACAGGAAAGGATTCCTATATACTTCCACTGGCCTTGAGATATCTCTAGCAAAGGTTACGGCTAGCAAGAAGAATGACATCTATGGTTCTTTTTCTAGTTCTATTATTTCAGCATCGGGACAATGGAACCTATGACACGTAGAAAGGGATGAGAAGGGGTGCCACCAACTCCACACTGGAGGATCCTACAGGCCGGGGCCGAAAGGGCTGTCACCTCCTCAAGGCTACCACCTCCGTTGCGACGGGGGCAAACCAAGGTTACCATCTAGACTAGGTACCACACCTACGCTAGGCAATAACTACTCACTCTCCTAGAAAGAGCAAGCATTCCTGTCAATACCCAATGACAATTCACCGAAAGCATTGAGCAGGAACAAGGAACCAGCTAAGACAAAGAACTAAGGAGAGAACTTATAGAGCCAGACTACAATAGCTTATAACCAAGGCTAGACATTCCACAATTATCCCGGAATAAATGCAGAACAAATAACTCAAGTAAATGCAGAAGAAAATATATTGAATAATTAGAGTCGTACATAAAGAAAATGAAAAGAAACAAGAGCTTTACCAGAACTCCAGAAGATGACTCCGGAACCCCGAGCGAAGCTCGACCCTGACTCTAACTCCCAACAGGACTAGCCTAACTCTACATCTTGAAAGAGGAGAATGGAGACTTGCTCCCAAGTGGTGTGTGTTACAAGTGAGGAGAGGGGTCTCTATTTATAGGTGGAAGTGTCTTGGGGATGTGGAGAACCTTGCATGCAATTTGTGCTGTTGCGCAGTAAGGGTCGGAGAAGGGAAATCACTCGTTCTTAAAACCAGCAGTTCTTTCCTTGGATTAGTCCGCGTGAGGAGCTTCCTGGCCAACCGACGCGCGCCATGTGTCCTGCTTGGGCGCCGCCTTCCTGCATGCGTGGGTGCGCAGGCGGTAACGGCCAAGGGCCAGTGCCTTGTCGCCACGCATCCCTGGCTCCACTGCCTTCCTGCATGCAGGTCTGCGCCCACCGCCTCTGCTGCGCTAGGCCACTGCCGTGTGGGCCCTCTGCTCCCTTGGTGTGCGCCCACTGGCCAGCTGACCCACCTGCCTCTCTACATAGCATGCACCATTGGCGCCTCGGTCCCTGGCCGCGCGACGCGTATGCGCGCGAGCACCTGCTGCCTGCTCGCTGGCCCAACTGGCCCACTGGCCTACTCGTCGGGGCCCGCCTTGCATGCGCATGCATGGGCCACCTGCCCATCAGCTGGTGCCACGTGGCCTCTGCTGCCCGTGCATGTGCTCTCGCGTGTCGGCGCACTGGTTCGTGCCGCTACTGTGCGAGTGTTGTGCTACATGGGCCCGCTGGATGCTGGCGTCATGTGCTGACGTCATGCACCCGTACTTTATTGTAGCCTTGACATCTTTTTATTCCGAGCTCCGAATGTTGCGAATAATATATCCAACGAAATCGTCTCGATGAGCTCTTCGCAATAGTGTACTCCAAATTGATATCCGAGACTGTTTGTGCTCGTGATAATTTGTAGTTCATTTCTAGCCCAAACGGCGGATTGCCAATTTAATGCCTTTTTGGGTATAATCCTGCAAAGCTCTTAGAAACACCAAGACTCATGGAAATGGTTAGTATAAGCCTAATAATGCATGGAACTATATCTATATGCTTTTATTTACCGAGACTTCGGCAGTGAAAATCGGCCAAAATCAGGCCGTAATGACCGCCAAAAAGCTCCCCCAAGCTTAGACTTTTGCTCGTCCTCGAGCAAAGATAAAAACTTAGGCTCGGTGGATCAGGAGTTGCTACAATGTCAATATCTTGCAGGTAACATTTGTAAACAACTAGTACTCTAGGATACTCAAATCATTGGCAAAGTTTTTAACTCACCTTTTTACCTATGGGGCGTATAACAATCTCCTTGACTTGAGCAGTTGAAAGGTTGAACAGTTTAACTTAGTTTTATTCCACTCCTACTCTTTTCAGGATCTCATCTCGGAGTTTTTCACAAGTTTTGAAAAATATAAGTTGTTCCTCAATTGGTACACTCAATCGCTCAAGTGTATTTGAATCATCACCAAAGGCTTGTGCCTTCTTTTCATCATAACATCTAATATGGCTTTTTGTGTGGCTCAGGGACAAAGGATGAAGGCATGCATGCATCTTATATTTTGCTAAGTCAAAGACCGGATCCTTGGGGAATCAAATCACACCTTAAGATCGAGAAATGCAAGTGTGCGGAATATGTAGAGTGGAATATGTGGAGTGGAATTTGGTGGAACTCCTTGGATGATTCTTCCTCTCCTTGATTTATTTTCGAGAACATGGGCTATCTTTTTTTCTTTTTTTTCATATATATTTTTTTTGCCATGCCTTTGGCATGCTTTTCTCATATCTTATTTTTGCCATGCTACTTAGCATGCTTATCTTTTTTCACTCTTTTTGCCATGCTCTTTGCCATGCATTTCTTTTTTTCTTATTATTTTTTTTGTATAGCCCATATCTCTATTCAAGGATATTTGGAGAGAAAGATCATAGAACATGGACCATTTATTTTGTGGATGGATGATGGAAAATATTTTCTAACTCCCAGTGTAGGAATTTGCATGTGAGAGTGATGTGTACGTGAATATCGATCTTGAAAGCATGAAAAGTTCCACCCAAAGGTCACAACAATTTGACAACGCTCACTAAGATAACAAGCAGCATATGAGTAGAGGTTTTTCAACTAAGCTTACCATATGGCTTTGATAGGTATTTTTTACCAATGAGGAACTTCATTTTTTTTAAATTAATTCATCCGAGATTTTTACCGTACTAAGAGCAAGAGCAAGAACTTAACCACAGTCTCACTATATTGAAATTAATTCATCCGAGATTTTTACCGTACTAAGAGCAAGAGCAAGAACTTAACCACAGTCTCACTATATCATTCCTCACAACAACCTAGACTTGGAATAAAGCATGTGCTCCCACAAGGTTTTTAGGTTTATTTTTCACTCATGCCAAATAACTCAAGCATCAATAGAGTAACAAGTTATGAACAAGGTAATTGCAAGATATATGACAGAGCAACTTTTCATCATTTCCACGATGAGAGGCATATGATTCATTTCATGCATCGTTGGGAGTTATTTATTCGAAAGCAAATGTTTTTTTGGCATTTTTATTAGCCAAACTAAAATGAAAGCAAAGCAGATCAAAGATGCAGCTTATATGATACGGTTGGGACTTACCTCGTGGCGGTCCTCTCCCCCAAGCTTCGCTTGGAACATCGGTGTCAGTGATCTCTAAGTTGGCCTTCATCGGTGCCAAGACATGTGATGAAGTAGGGGAGTGTCCCTAGCCTCACCAATGCTCGTGTACCGAATGTGCTTGATCGTCCATAGGAATAGAGACCACGAAATGACGCCTGCAAAATGTTAGAACGACAATACCCGAGGGATTATATGATCAAGGTTTAGCATTTAGTTGTTCGGGATTTATCGTTTTTTTAGGGATTTAACCTCCACAAACCGTTTTCATGAAGTAGCATAATGATCAGAACAAAGGAAATGTTTTTGTTGTTTTTCTATTTTTAATCATGCAAGTGAATCAAACATTGCACATAATTGAGAGAGAAAGGTACTCAAAGAATGTACAAGTGCAAACCTGAATGGAACAAGCTTCCTCCATGCATCCAGAGCATCATCCATAGGCGAGTGAGAGGAGGAGAAACTCGGCTTAACACCATGGTTCGACCGAACCACTGTGATATTCACCCTGTTGGCCTCCTCTTACATGCCTCGTCCAGCACAAAGGCATGAGAACTTTGGTGGATTTTTGTGGACAGGATAATATGACCAAAGGATCAAAAGGATCACACCACTCCCATGCTGCCATGATTGTGATGGAATGAAGTGTGCAGCAGTGTGGAGTGGTGGAGACCATGCTTTTGTGCTGGTAGGGCAAATTTTGTGGTGGAAGGTGTAGGTTAGGATCGGTCGAGGATGAGACCCTCGGCCGATCTGACCAAGTATGGGGTTTGCATGAAATTTGGCTCTGGATGGATGGATGGATGTGTTGAGTGCTGGGTGAAAGGATGTTACAGATGGAGCATTTGGCACAGGAAGAAAGGATTTGGACGTGAATTGTGTACCTGGCTGACTATACTCATCTAGACTATCCTTAACATATCCCTACAGGTTAGTGTACATGTGGGCGCAGGGGTAGGCTTGGACAAACTAGAGAGATCAGCTGAACCACCCATTGCCTAAGAATTTTTCTTTTTGGTATCTCTTAATTCTAATGCAATGGTGATTCACATTTGGAAAGGAAAATATGCAAATGCAAAGATGGAAATCAAATTTTGGAAAGGGAAATTTAGGATACATACCGGTTTACCTCGCGGCGAGGGCTCGTGTTTTAAGTCCTAAGCGGGACTTCTCCTTCCTTCAGTTGTTCTCGTCACCGTCCGATCTGAAGAGAATGCTTCAGACGATGCAACGTCCTTCTTCCGCACACAATTTTGAGTTTTCTTGGTGTAGGTGGCGGAGAATTTTTCTGTTCGTTCCCAGTATTGCCTTTGGTGGAGTTGCTTTGACTCCGATGTCAAGTAGATTTGGGGACTTCCCATTCAAATTTGATGCATTTTTTCTGCTGGGGTTAGTCCACACATGCAACCAATATCCATAAAAGTATTGCTCTGATGGTTCATTAATAAAACTTGACACCATGTCTAATTTGATTAAAGCAAGCTAATTAACCTAAGCACCATGCTTAAATTAAAGAGCTTATGGATGTATTTACGTACATACATTCAAACCAGAGCATACCGAAATAGATAAAGGGAGCATGTAAACATCAAGACACATTCACATGGAGATATGGAATCTGGGAAACCTTGCTTTAATTTAGGTAGAAAAACAAAAACCTTTTTACGTACCTGAGTGTGCATACCGTTGGCATATGATGATGAAGACTTTCTGAATCGATGCAACGGTGACGACACTACGCCGACGTGACTCCATGTAGTTGGCTGAATCCTCCTCCATGTTGATGTTGCCATGTACGGATACACGGTCGTGGGTGTGGCAAAGGGGATCGTCTCTCAATCATGCCAACTAGTGGAATGCCGTGGAACCAGCGAGTGTTGAAACAATGGGTCCCAAACACAAGCTAGTGGAGCAGCAAAGGAGCGGAGGCGTGGAGCACGTCTCCTCTCTTGCGCGGAGCGCAAAGAACAAGCGAAAACTGGCCATGCCAAGTGAAGTTTGGCCACTAGCCTTGAATCAAGGCTTGCAGACATACACACACCTTGGCCTAAAACCAGTGGTCGCTGGATATTTATTTTGTTTTTGTTTTAGTGTTTTTTTTGTTTTTTTCAATGGAAAACGATGATGGGGTGAATGAATGCGAATGCAAGAATGGGAAACATGCAGTGGATTGGAAAAAAAGTGGGGGTGATAAAATGCATGAATTTCTAAATTGAGTGATTCGAAGCAAACATGCAGTGGATAATGCAAAAAATTAAAAGGATAATGCTCAAAATTTAAAGTCTAAGAGCTAGACTATCTCACATAGCTTGATTTTTCTCGCCATTACCGACAATTTGAGACGGAATTGCGGAGATGCAGCGTCGTTTGTCTGTCACATTTGATTTTCTTTTCCCTCCCTAACGACGATCTTTCTTCCAGGCTGCACATGATTATGATAATATATATATATATATATATATATATACGCTAATTCATACCCTGGGTACAGAATAGTTATTTTGTACCCGAGCCCCTCTTTCCACCCGACGCAAACCCCGTGAGCCACCCCCGCGCCAGGCTACGCGCACGCGCCCACGTCCTGGTCCCATCGCCGGTCAATGCAAGAGCAGGCGCTCCAGGTCAGTTTTTTTTCGCATTTTTTTTTGTTTCGGTGGTTGGGCAGAGCTCTGTCTTTTGTTTTTCCGGTGCCGTTAGGATCATCGCACTCGGTGGAAAACCAGCTGTCGATATTTGCTGGGTTTTTCCTGCTCTCACTGGCGGTTCATGGAAGGACGTGGATATTTTGCCGCCGGTGAAACGGAGGACCCCGATCACAACGGAAGTATTAGTAACAAATGTATTTTATGCTTCACAAAGTATTAATCAAGCTCTAAAAATCGTTCAATCGGAGCATGAACACTAGGAATTTAGTGGCCGCATAATTTCACGTCCTGCTTTTGTGGCAAAAACTTCTGAACAGAGATGTAAATTTTGAATGATGAGCCATGTGTTTGTCAAAACTATTTCAGATGCGAGATATCTTTACAGGTAGCCATTTTCTCTAAGGCTAGATCTTATCACAGCCTGATCTGAATACTCGGTTGCATAAAACGAAGCTTAGAAATTGTGGGTTGTGGCGGCAGTGCGGCACTAGCTTCTACTTCTTGCAGCTGGCTGCAACTGCTGCACTATTGCAACCACAGCAAGCTCATCCGAGCACCCCATGTGTCTTCATCTACGTCCAAGCATCGCACTTGTAGCTCGCTTGTTGCTGGGCATCCGCACCTTCACAAGGCTTTATCCAGACCTGCACAACCATCCAAGCAAAATTGTATTCATCCACGCACAGGATAGAGCAACAAAAATAATATAGAGCAAGAACAATGGCGTGCGTGAGTACCACCATATTATGTAAAATAGATCATTTCTAGCTTTTATAATGACACATGCATATGGCATAACTGCATAAGGATGCTCCAAAACAGACCTCGCCAGCAGGAACTCCAGCCAGAGCTCCATCGTGGTTATCTAGCAATAGGATTATCAATTGCATTAATCCAACACAAAATAGCACTTAAGCCTGAAGTTCAATATGTAATTTAAGATGAGATTTTTCCACAATGGATTGAAACCCGAAATCATTACAAACAGAAGCAACAAAATTCCTAGTTTTTAGAATCTTTTAAGCATGCAAGCTCTACAACGGCTTGAACAGAAACCAAGTTTGATTGATCAGCATCAAGGACTGATCCAATCAATTGGACAAACACCAGATCGCTACCTTACAATACAAAAAAAAGACTTCACATCCTACACTGACAGAAACCACACCCTGAGCACCAAAGAAATATCATCGTAGCCAGTGGATTAATCCTAGCTCCAGTCAAAACAGACCAAGGACAAAAGAGAAAACTAACAGAAACAGGGGCTGCAGTATCCAGTTAGCATGAAAACAGGGCGCTCCAATACGAGCACCCTTCACACTACATTGACAGAAAGCACACCCTGAGCACAAAAGAAATTTCATCGTAGCCAGCGGATTAATTTGAACTCCGATGAAACAGACCAAGGACAAAGAGAAAACTAAGAGCAACAGGGGCTGCAATATTCAGATAGGGCGAAAACACGACGCTTCAATAGGAGAACCCTTGACATGAAGTAGTAATGTGCTTTCACATGAAAACAAATAGTCCAAATTTCTATCAGACCATTACCCATTACTTCAATATTACAGTGATAAGCTGAATTCATGGTTGTTTGAGCCACCTGCTCACTCATATCCTCCATCCAGCGTGTTTATTCTTTCACAATCGCAGCAGGATCTGTGTGTATATGGAAAAATAGAGAAGGAAAATAGTGTTAAAAATAAAAGTCCAAGTCAAATGGCGACAGCATACATGACCCAAAGCTCACACACATGCGAGATAAAGAATAGACAGACTAGCAGATGCAAAACACATTTAAAACCTGAATGAATCAGGCCAGGACAGAGCACATTGTGAAAGAAAGGACCTTCTAAGTAATTGAGAGCCACGTGGTGCTGCTCGCCGAAGATGCTCGGATGGAAAGGGTATCCAATCTGAACATACATGAAAATTAGTACTGGCTAATAGACTTATAAAATGAAAAAAAAACTTTGTAATGCTCAGGTCACTAAATTTGGGGCACAAGAACAAAGCTGAACTGCTTCTGCACGTAGCAGTCACAAAGTTTGGACTGCTTTCGCAAAAAAAAGAAATAAAAGTTTGGGATTGCTAATAGACTCAAAACAACACCAAGTACACAACTTCTCGATTTAATCCTTTCAACCATGCTTTAACAACAGGGGGGGTCAATTACTAATTGACTGAAATCACCAGCAGGTGTGCCTCCTACTAGTCAGGTTTACATGGAGTCAGCTAGGAACATAGGATTAGATGGTGGAGTTTGTTTGGGTTACCATAGGAGTTGTATTGGAGTCGGGTTTTAAGCTGATTGTCTATACATGCCAATTGTACCTTCATGTGAAACTCAAGCAACACAACAGATCTAGTTTCTCATCTAGCTTCTCATTGTCTCATCTCCTGAGATGGCACAAGCTCTGATAATTATTTTAGGACACCATGCTAATGTTAAAACAAGCTATAGAAAATTTGTTCAGGTGCAGGAGAAATTAGAAGAGAACCGTTTGGGTGCAGGAAAACAATAGAGAAGCATCCCCTAGTGCTAGAAAAATAACATTGTTATTCTAATATACAAGCATATTCCACCAATTCATCTACATTGTTGTACAAATTATTACCATCATTGTTCTAAAAAGATAATCATCATTATGCATCTAAAAAATCTAAATAAATGTAGTCTCCCAGGAAAGAAACATTGTAAGCTTGCTTCAATCATGCACGTCTGAAAATTAAGATCCTTAAACAAAAACATACTGCATATCTGAATTCTGAACAGGTCATCTAATCATGTTCACATACAGAAGTCATCAATTCGTTTGAGGAAAAAAAAGGAATTAAAGCTCTAGTTACTGAAAGGTATGCCTCAGCCAACAAATAAACCTCTAGCTATTATCTGAACAGGTATCCCTCAGCCAAAAAACTACGGATTCTACACTTCTAGATCCACTCTTTACTGCAAACTTGAACTAGTAAGAAAAAAATGAAATACCAAGACAGCAGTTTGCAGGATACATCACATGCAAGACCCCAAACAAATGAACCGGATCTGAAGTACAGTCTGACAAAAATTGGAAACCACACCGAAGTACCGAACCAGCCAGAAATCTAACTCACCGCGTGGAAGTTTGCTAGCAAGAAGAGAGTCCTGCCGTGCCAAGCTAGAGCCGCATAGGTTTGGGGCTTCACGGCAGCTTGTCCAGGTCTGGACGTCGCCTCCAACTTGTCGGCCGGGATAGGCATCGGCATCGATCTCATCCCTGTAGAGCTCCACTACGCCAGGGAATAAAACAAAAGACAATTATACCGATGGACGATGGTGACCATCACGAGGCACTTGGAGATGGAGACTGGAGACCCGTCTGCTGTCTGCATCACCATGCCTTCATCCCGAATCGCTTCATCCACAAGCCGATGTGAGCGGACACATCCACCGCTGCCGACCAGAGCCCACATGCTGCCGATGCCGGGATGGCCGCAAATGGGGGCGCCGCGCCGGTGTGGCAGCACCTCATCCGCAGGAGAACGGATTCGGCACGAGGGCAGCAGGTAGGACCTCGTCGTCATCGCCGACTGGCCAAGCAGTAGGGCGGTCGGGGCCACCTCGCTGTCGTCGCCATCTCGCTGAGCAGGAGGGCGCAGGGGAGGCCGTCAGTGGAGGGGAGAGAGCAGGGGGTACCCGTGAGGGGAGCGACGGGCACCGGCCGGCCGCCGACTTCCGTGCGCTCGTCGGAGCGTCGGGGCGCCGGGCCCGCGGGAGATGGGGATAGGCGTGCCGGGGGAGGGGAGCACCGGCCGTCGGCCAGGATGTGTCGAGCGAAAGAAACGAGGAGGAACCGTTGGCCCACGTTCCATTTTATTCGGAAAACCGGAAGAAAAAACCAGACGCTTGCGTGGTGGCGAGGGTGCGGGGGGAGGCGGGGCGGGTGGCTCGACCGGATGGCTGGGTACATATTAACTATTCTGTATCCAGGCTAGAGTATAGTATTACTATATATAGGACTATATATATATATTTGAATATAAATACATACCTGGGAGAATTTTTTTCGTTTCGAAAATTGTGCACACATCGCAGTAGATAGGGGCAAATGTTGATAAATCCTGCATGATCGGGCACCCTGGGCTCTCTGCATCCTCCTGTTTGAAATACACTCAAACAAACAGGGGTAATCCCGCTAATGCTAGCGGTAAATTAGATTAGTAGACAGCAATGTCAATGATCACTATCTTTGTCCAATTGACTCCCCGACAACAGTGCCAGAAATGCTGGTTGACACTTCTTACGGTCCTCTATCAGGATTGCCAATCCCGGTAATGGTACAAGGAGTGTTCATTGGTATAAATCCGCAAGCGCATGGATACCGATGTAGCATTTCCCCCGGGAGTATTCCAAGGTATCGTATTTATTTCCACAGGGAAGCATTCGATAAAGAGTATTGACTATTAATAAGGATGTAACTACTAATTAAAGTATCGGCTAACAAGGCGGAGGTAAAGGATATAACAAGAGTGATATGCAATTGACACACACAAGGAGAAGTCCAGGATAAATAATAGAGATAGTAGACCGGTCTAGCTAGTTGGAGGACAACGAGACAGGAGAGGATTCCTATATACTTCCACTGGCCTTGAGATATCTCTAGCAAAGAAGAATGGCATCTATGGTTCTTTTCCTAGTTCTATTATTTCAGCATCGGGACAATGGAACCTATGACACGCAGAAAGGGATGAGAATGGGTGCCACCAACTCCATACTGGGGAATCCTATAGGCCGGAACTAACGTGATGGACTACAAAGGCCGAAAGGGCTGTCACATCCTCACGGCTACCACCTCCGTTGCGACGGGGGCAAACCAAGGTTACCATCTAGACTAGGTACCACACCTACGCTAGGCAATAACTACTCACTCTCCTAGAAAGAGCAAGCATTTCTGTCAATACCCAATGATAATTCACCGAAAGCATTAAGCAGGAACAAGGAACCAGCTAAGACAAAGAACTAAGGAGAGAACTTATAGAGCCAGACTACAACAGCTTATAACCAAGGCTAGACATTCCACAATTATCCCGGAATAAATGCAGAACAAATAACTCAAGTAAATGCAGAAGAAAATATATTGAACACTCAAAGTCATATATAAAGAAAAGGAAAGGATACAAGAGCTTTACCAGAACTCCAGAAGACGACTCCGGAACCCTGACTCTAACTCCAACAGGACTAGCCTAACTCTACATCTTGAAAGAGGAGAATAGGTACAACCGGTGCTAATGTACACATCCGACGACAGCCCACAACCACTCTATTTTATCTCATCTCCTCATTTCCTCTTTCTTCAACCTTATCTCCTCCTTTCCTCTCTTCCTCCTCTCACTTCTCTCTTCCTCTTCAATCTCGCAGGGAACCGGCGAGCGGGCGCGGCGCGTGGGCGTGGCCGGCGCGGCGGGTGGCGAGCGGGCGCGGCGCGTGGGCGCGGCGGGCCGGCGGGCGCGACGTCGGGTGAGCCGGCGCGGCAGGCGGGCGGCGCGTCGGCTGGGCTGGCGAGGCAGGCGGGCGGCGCGGCGGACCGGCGGGCGCGGCGCGTCGGCGGGGCCGGCGAGGCGGGCGGGTGTTGGCGGTCGTTACAACCCAAATCTGACCACCAATACTCGGGAATAAACGAGGTTATATGCAACATTCCATGTACTTAGGTTTTATTTCTAATAAAGTTCCACGAGTTTTGGTGAGTGTCACTTGTGCAGGTACAACTACGACAAATACGCGCTATTAGGGCCGAAAATGACCGAATCGGCCGAACGACTCCGTTCGGCCGGTTACCCCCCTTAGCCGTACAGACCACCGGGAGCCGTCCACGTCACCGATGACCAAGCAAACACGATGCACGACACGTGGACGACCGCCAACATGTCCCGGAGCACCGACATGTCAACCTGGGCCGAATCAAGACAAGTCCAAGCAGTAGAGGCCGACCCAGGAGGGACTCAGAGCCGAAGGCGGTGCAGGGGGCGGGCCTGGGCTCCCAGCCCAGTTCGGCCGAACTGGGGGGATCGCCCGAACCGCCCCCATTTGCCCAACCGACTTCAGGGGATGCATCTCGGCCGTAGGTGGCTGAGGCGGTGGATCGGACGTTCGGCCGAACGCTAGGGTTCGGCCGAACCGACCCTCTCGGCCGAAACAGCCGGCAACCGCCTCTGCCCCCTCCCTTGGCCGTTACCCTACCTGAACCGACCCTGGAGCAATATATATAGGACCTTACACTTCACTTGTAAACACACACCACTTGGGAGCAAGTCTCCATTCTCCACTTTCAAGATGTAGAGTAGGCTAGTCCTGTTGGGAGTTAGAGTCAGGGTCGAGCTTCGTTCGGGGTTCCGGAGTCATCTTCTGGAGTTCTGGTAAAGCTCTTGTATCTTTTCCTTTTCTTTATGTTTGACTCTGAGTAATCAATATATTTCCTCTGCATTTACTTGAGCTATTTGTTCTGCATTTATTTCGCGAGTAATTGTGGAATGTCTAGCCTTGGTTATAAGCTGTTGTAGTCTGGTTCTATAAGTTCTCTCTTAGTCCTTTGTCTTAGCTGGTTCCTTGTTTCTGCTCAATACTTGCGGTGAATTGTCACTGGGGTATTGACAGGATTGCTTGCTCTGTCTAGAAGAGTGAGTAGTTACTGCCTAGCGTAGGTGTGGTACCTAGTCTAGATGGTAACCTTGGTTTGTCCCCGTCGCAACGGAGGTGGTAGCCGTGAGGTGGTGACAGCCCTTTCGGTCTTCGTAGTCCATCACGTTAGTTCCGGTCTGCAGGCACCCCGTAAGAGCACGGAGTTTGTGGCACCCCTTCTCATCCCTTTCTGTGTGTCACGGGCTCCGTCCCCGATGTTGAGATAATAGAACTAGGAAGAGAACCATAGATGACATTCTTCATGCTAGCTATAACCCTTGCCAGAGGTATCTCAAGGCCAGTGGAAGTATTTAGGAATCCTTTCATGTCTCGTTGTTCTCCCACTAGCTAGACCGCTCTTCTATCTCTATCCTGAACTTCTCCTTGTGTGTGTCAACTGAATATCACTCCTATCCTATCCTTTACCCCCGCCTTGTTAGCCGGTACTTTAATTAGTAGTTACATCCTTGTCAATAGTCAATACTCTTTATCCAATGCTTCCCTGCGGAAATATAAATACGATACCTAGGAATACTCCCGGGTGAAATGCTACATCGGTATCCGTGCGCTTGCGGATTTATATCTGTATCGTAAGAATACCAATGAACACTACTTGCACCATTACTGGGATTGGCAATCCTAATAGTGGACCATAAGAAGTGTCAACAAGCATTTCTGGCGCCGTTGCCGGGGAAGCAATTGGCGAAAGATATTGATGATTGACATTGGTGTCTACTAATTTAATCTACTGCTAGCATTAGCGGATCACCCCTGTTTGCTTGAGTTTGTTTCAAACAGGAGGAAAGCAGAGAGCCTAGGGTGCCCGATCATGCAGGATTTATCAATGTATGCCCCTGTCTACTGCAATGAGTACCGTACGGAAGCTTCTGAAGAAAATTTGCACAGGTATGTGTTCATACATATACATATTTTATCATAACCACGTGTAGAATGGAAGAAAGATCGTCGTCAAGGAAGAAAAAGGAAATCAAATGTGACGGACGAATGAAGCTGCATCACCGCAATTCCGTCTCAAATTGTTGGTAATGGCGAGAAAAATCAAGGTATGTGAGATAGTCCAGCTCTTAGACTTTAAATTTTGAGCTTTATCCTTTAAATTGTTGCATTATCCACTGCATGATTGCATTGAATCACTTAATTTAGGAATTCATGCATACTATTACCCCATTTTTTTCCCCAATTCACTGCATATTTCCCATTCTTGCATTTGCATTCATTCGCCCCATCACTGTTTTGCATAAAAAAACACTAAAAGAAAAATAAAATAAATATCCAGCGACCACTAGTGTTAGGCCAAGGTGTATGTATGTCTGCAAGCCTTAATCCAAGGCTAGTGGCCAAACATAACCTGGCCTGGCCAGTTTTCGCTTGTCCTTTGCGCTTCGCGCGAGAGAGGAGGCAAACTCTACGCCTCCACTCCTTTGCCGCTCCACTTGCTTGTTTTTGGGACCCATTATTTCAACATTCGCATACAAGCTAGTTCCGCGGCATTCCACTAGTTGGTATATTTGAGTGCCGATCCCCTTTGCCACATCCATAACCGTGTATCCGTACACGGAAACATCAACGCGGAGGAGGACTCAGCCAACTTCGTGCAGTCACGTTGGCGTTGTAGCATCACCGCTGCATCAGTTCTGAAAGTATTCATCATCAGATGCCAACGGTAGGCACGCTCAGGTACGTGAAACGGTTTTTGCTTTTTACCTGAATTAAAAGCAAAGTTCACCAATGGCCATATGCTTATCTTCATGTGAATATTTCAAGGTGTTTCCATGCCCCCTTCATCTATTGCGGTTTGCTCGGGTTTGAATGTGTTGCTAGCTAGAATACATTCTTAAGCTCTTTAAATTAAGCATGGTGCTTAGGTTAATTAGCTTGCTTTAATCGAACTAGACATGGTGTCAAGTTTGATTAATGAACCTTTAAAGCAATACTTCAATGGATATTGGTTGTATGTGTGGACTAACCCCTACAGAAAAAAAAATCAAAAAAAAGAGAGAAGGGGGAGTCCCAAAAATATACTTCACACCGGATATGAAGGCTATGGATACACTTGAAGCCCAGGGTGGACAATCATTCCGGGTATGCACATATTGCAGTAAATTATAAGTAACCTGGAACAGGAAGTTGCATCGTCTGAGACATTCTCTCCAGATCGGACGGTGACAAGAACAATTGAAGACAGGAGAAGTCCCGCTCGCGGACTTAAAAGCTGAGCTCTCACCGCGAGGAAAACCGGTATGTATCCCATATTTCCCTTCCAATTTTATTTCCTTCATTGCATTTGGATGTTTCCCTTTCCAAAATAAATGAACCACTTGAGTAATTAATTTGAGAGAGAGTAGAAAATTTTGCAAGCTTGGTTAGAAATAATTGGACACATGCTGAAATTTAATTAGAGAGGGTGTAATTTGTAGCTTTCTTCAATTTCACCCCTTCTAGAACATCTCCAATTATTTACCATCATCACCAACCAGCACCAAACATGTCTACCCCACTAAAATGGCTGCATACCCACCAATTATCACAAACATGGCAGCATGGGGGTGACTCCACTAAAACCAACTTTGGTCATGTCAAGTTTGCATCTTACCTACCACTAAAAACCACTCACATGACCTTGGGAATTGTTGGCCACAAAAAATTTCGTGGAATCAAAGCAAGGGGAGGTGCTCCACTCAGGGAGGAGTGGCCTGGCCACCAGGGCCTGGTTCGCCCGAACCACCCAGTTCGGCCGAACCAGGGACCTGCCTCCCCTCGGCCTATAAATGCTGGTGCAAGCTTGTGAGCTCTCACACGCTCATACACTCTGAAAAATTTCTGTTAGAAGCTCTCCCTCTCTCATTTCTTGCTCTAGCTTGTGCTCAAGTCCTTCCCAAAGTTCTTGCTCAAGTTTTGGTTCACTTGCATCGCTAGAAAAAAAATATTTTGCTTTGATTGTGATCTTTGTGCTGAATTTCTGGACGATTTTGTGGTGGTCACCGACACCCACAAGAACGACTAACCTTTTTTGGTGGTTTTCATCCCCGCAAGAACGACTAACTATCTTGAACGACTGACTTGATTTTCTTGTGCTAACCATATATATTCAGTCCTTCGGGTAGTTGTTGCTGCACTAACCTTTTGCAGGAATCATGTCGAAGTTCTTCACTTCGCTCCGTCGTTCCGCCCGGCTAGGCCGACGATCGGACGATGCTGGAAGTTCCCCAGCTCCGTCCCGAGGCTCGAGCCGGATGGACACGGACGAGTACGGAGCAGCCGGCTCGGGATGGGGCCATGCCATGCCCCTGGCCAGGCAGCTCCTGAGCGAGAGTGACATCAATCTCAGGACATAACGGGAGCAGAACACCTTCAACGAGCTTTGGCTGAAGGAGTTCGAGCACACCCGTGTGTTTGAGCAAGACTTG
This sequence comes from Echinochloa phyllopogon, assembly GCA_033239725.1. Classification (NCBI taxonomy): domain Eukaryota; kingdom Viridiplantae; phylum Streptophyta; class Magnoliopsida; order Poales; family Poaceae; genus Echinochloa; species Echinochloa phyllopogon. Next base: position 30,045,696 of record BTCW01000003.1, on the reverse strand, counting down.
CTCAGGGACACGGGGATGGATGTAGAGTTCACGGAAATCTTCCAAGCCGTTGGCTGGGAGAATTTCTGGCACATCCACGAAGAAGGTTCGTACCTGCTCACCCTTGAATTCCTCTCAACTTTGGTTTCTGAAACTGGGGGGGTTCGTTTCCGATTTTTCAACCAAGAGTTTTTCTGCTCTTGGAGGGATTTTAGTTCGGGTCTCGGATTTTCAAGCCGTTGTTCCTTAGACCCGAACAAAGCGCTTAAAAGATTTGACCGGGTGGCATTTTGGAAAAAGATTTCGGGGAATACCAACTGTCATGCGTCGCGCACGAACAACATACATAACCCCACTTTGCATTTCATGCATCATTGGGTGTCTATGACGATATTCCTCGGGCAGATTTGTGCCCTGTCAACACCATCGAGTTGCGGGTTCTTTTTGCCATGGTCAAGCAGATTTCCTATTCACCAGTGAAAGACATGGTTGGTCACTGGCTGTCTCATATTTCACGTGCGGGTAGCATGGCGATGACTTCTCTAGTCACTCGCCTCGCTAACCATCTGGGCGTCCTCCAAGGCGCCCGGTTCACATACATCGAGACAGCGCGTTCCGTCGTGGATGCCAAGCACTTCGTGCAAGCCCACATGATACGGCGGACGCTTGACGCAACGCTGGCAATGATTTACCGTGGATATACAACTGAAATGCCTTTGCCCTGTGCAGCACTAAGGTTGTATACCACGCTGAAACTAACTCTTCAGTTGAGGACCGAGTCGGACGATTCTCCACCTTGGAGAGAGCCCGCTCGGCACAGCGTTGCAGGTGACGGACCCGTCACGAGGGGACGAGCCAGGCGTGATGCTGGGCTCGCCACCTCACAGGAGCCGGAAGATGCACCACAAATGCCGCACCGACACACTTCCTCTTTTGAGGCCACCTACGACATGTACACCGGTGCTGGGACGTCCGGAGCAGGAGGCTCCGGGCAACACGAGTAGCCGAACTACTTCACCTCAGGACGCTGGGACTACGTCCAGGACACGGACTCCGAGTGGTCCGGGAGTCGGTATGGAGGAGGGTACGACAGTGCCTCCCAGCCATATTACCCCGGATACTCACAGTTCGCACGCTTCGACTACGGCCGGGAGTTGCCCTACATCTCCGATCGAGTCGAGCTCATCGACGACCGTACCCGAGAGATTCAAGACACGCTAGCCCGCCATTCTCAGTACCATCAAGAGAATAGCGGGATGGTAGCGTCCATCCAGCATGACGTCCACGAGCAAGCAGAACAGCTGAGCCAGTACCTTTCAAGGCTCAACCCCTACCAGTGAAAGTCCAAGCTTGGGGGAGGACCCCCACCAGGTATGTCCCGATTTATCCAGCACTTTGATCTTTTAATTTCCCTTTCATTTTCCTTCATGATAATTTGCATTTAAAAAAATGAAAATACCAAAAATATTTCCCTTAAACAATATTTCCCTTGAATAAAAATAACTCTCAACTATGCATGGAATGAATCATATGCCTCTCACCTTGGAAATGATGAATAGTTGCTCTATCATTAATTTTGCAAGTACTTTGTTTCAACTAGTTGCTAGATTGTGCTTGAGTTATTTGGCATGAGTAAAAATGATCCTTAAAACCTTGTGGGAGCACGTGCTTTATTCCAAGTTTAAGTTGTTGTGGGGGTTGATATAGTGAGAATTTGGTTAAATTCTATTCTGCTTTTAGTACGGGGAAAATCTCGGAAATTTATGCTTTCAAAATGAAACAAGTTCCTCATTGGTCAAAATACCTACCAGAGCCATATGATAAGCTTAGTTGAAAATTTCTACTCATATGCTGCTTGTTATCTTAGTGAGCTTTGTCAAATTGTTGAGACCTTTGAGTGAAGCTTTCATATTCTTAAAGATCGAGACCCACGTACACACACCACCTCTCACTTGCAATTCCTACACTGGGAGTTAGCAAACATTTTCCATCATCCATCCACAAAAATAAATGCTCCATGTTCTATGAGTTCCCTCTCCAAATATTCTTGATAGAGACATGGGCTATGCAAAAAGAAAAGCATGCCAAAGAAGCATGGCAAAAATAAGAGAAAAAGAAAATCATGCCAAAGAGCATGGCAAAAAGAAAGAGAAAAAAAAGAAAAGCATGCCAAGTGGCATGGCAAAAATATGAGAATAAAAGATAGGCATATTCTCGAAAATAAATCAAGGAGAGGGAGTTTCATCCAAGGAGTTCCACCATATTCCATTCCACCATTCCACCATATTCCACTCCATTCATATCCACACACTTGCACGTCTCGATCTTAAGATGTGATTTTTCTCCTCAGAGATCCGGCCTTTGACTTAGCAAAATATAAGATGCATGCATGCCTTCATCCTTTGTCCCTGAGCTACACAAAAAGCCATATTAGATGTTAGGATGAAAAGAAGGCACAAGCCTTTGGTGAGGATTCAAATACACTTGAGTGATTGAGTGTGCCAATGAGGAACAATTTGTAGTTTTCAAAACTTGTGAAAAATTCTGAGACGGGATCCTGAAAAGAGTAGAGTGGAATAAAACTGAGTTTAAACTGTTCGTCCTTTCAACTGCCCAAGATAAGGAGATTGCTATAAGCCCCATAGGTAAAAAGGTGATTTGAAACTTTGCCTATGATTCAAGTATTCTTGAAGACTAGTTGTTTATAAGTTACCTGCAAAAGAAATGACATTGTAGCAACTCCTAATCCACCGAGCCTAAGTTTATATCTTTGCTCGAGGACGAGCAAAGAGCTAAGCTTGGGGGAGCTTGTTGGCGGTCGTTACAACCCAAATCCGACCACCAATACTCGGGAATAAACGAGGTTATATGCAACATTCCATGTACTTAGGTTTTATTTCTAATAAAGTTCCACGAGTTTTGGTGAGTGTCACTTGTGCAGGTACAACTACGACAAATACGCGCTATTAGGGCCGAAAATGACCGAATCGGCCGAACGACTCCGTTCGGCCGGTTACCCCCCTTAGCCGTACAGACCACCGGGAGCCGTCCACGTCATCGATGACCAAGCAAACACGATGCACGACACGTGGACGACCGCCAACATGTCCCGGAGCACCGACACGTCAACCTGGGCTGAATCAAGACAAGTCCAAGCAGTAGAGGCCGGCCCAGGAGGGACTCAGAGCCGAAGGCGGTGCAGGGGGGCGGGCCTGGGCTCCCAGCCCAGTTCGGCCGAACTGGGGGGTTCGCCCGAACTTCCCCCAGTTGCCCAACCGACTCCAGGGGATGCATCTCGGCCGTAGGTGGCTGAGGCGGTGGATCGGGCGTTCGGCCGAATGCTAGGGTTCGGCCGAACCGACCCTCTCGGCCGAAACGGCCGGCAACCGCCTCTGCCCCCTCCCTTGGCCGTTACCCTACCTGAACCGACCCTGGAGCACTATATATAGGACCTTACACTTCACTTGTAAACACACACCACATGGGAGCAAGTCTCCATTCTCCACTTTCAAGATGTAGAGTAGGCTAGTCCTGTTGGGAGTTAGAGTCAGGGTCGAGCTTCGTTCGGGGTTCCGGAGTCATCTTCTGGAGTTCTGGTAAAGCTCTTGTATCTTTTCCTTTTCTTTATGTTTGACTCTGAGTAATTAATATATTTCCTCTGCATTTACTTGAGCTATTTGTTCTGCATATATTTCGCGAGTAATTGTGGAATGTCTAGCCTTGGTTATAAGTTGTTGTAGTCTGGTTCTATAAGTTCTCTCTTAGTCCTTTGTCTTAGCTGGTTCCTCGTTTCTGCTCAATACTTGCAGTGAATTGTCACTAGGGTATTGACAGGATTGCTTGCTCTTTCTAGAAGAGTGAGTAGTTACTGCCTAGCGTAGGTGTGGTACCTAGTCTAGATGGTAACCTTGGTTTGTCCCCGTCGCAACGGAGGTGGTAGCCGTGAGGTGGTGACAGCCCTTTCGGTCTTCGTAGTCCATCACGTTAGTTCCGGTCTGCAGGCACCCCGTAAGAGCACGGAGTTTGTGGCACCCCTTCTCATCCCTTTCTGTGTGTCACGGGCTCCGTCCCCGATGTTGAGATAATAGAACTAGGAAGAGAACCATAGATGACATTCTTCATGCTAGCCGTAACCCTTGCCAGAGGTATCTCAAGGCCAGTGGAAGTATTTAGGAATCCTTTCCTGTCTCGTTGTTCTCCCACTAGCTAGACCGCTCTTCTATCTCTATCCTGAACTTCTCCTTGTGTGTGTCAACTGAATATCACTCCTATCCTATCCTTTACCCCCGCCTTGTTAGCCGATACTTTAATTAGTAGTTACATCCTTGTCAATAGTCAATACTCTTTATCCAATGCTTCCCTGCGGAAATATAAATACGATACCTAGGAATACTCCCGGGTGAAAGGCTACATCGGTATCCGTGCGCTTGCGGATTTATATGTGTATCGTAAGAATACCAATGAACACTACTTGCACCATTACTGGGATTGGCAATCCTAATAGTGGACCGTAAGAAGTGTCAACAGTGGGCGGTGCGCGAGCCGGCGTGGCGGGCCGGCGTCGCGTCGGCGGGGCCGGCGAGGCTGGCGGCGCGGGCGGCGTGCGAGCCGACGCCGCGGGCCGTGCTCGCCATGCCCAACCTCAACGGGAGTGGTGCCCCCATCTCCTTCCTCACCCGGATCTGTGATGTGTGTGTGATGCTTCGTTCATCTGCTAGGTGTGTAATGCGGGTGTGTGTAATTGGATTCTGTAAGATGATATGGTGATTGGATTCTGTAAGAGTATGTTTTAAACTATGCATATGCAAGATATAAGTACATGTATTCTTGTTCTTCTGCTTCTTCTGTTCTTGTTCTTCTGCTTCTTCTCTTCTTGTTCTGCTGGTTTTCTTCTTCTGTTTTTCTGGTTCTTGAAGAAGAACATGAGAGAGGGGGGAGAGAAATAGATGAGGATTATTTTTTTTGGCGTGCAAAAATCTTTAGCACCGGGTCATATTTGGACCCGGTGCCTAAAGGGACCCTTTAGCACCGGGTATTCCACCCGGTGCTAAAGGACATCCCGTTTAGCCTCGGATATTTAGCACCGGTTGGGATACCCTCGGATATTTAGCACCGGTTGGGATACCCGGTGCTAAAGGGCTTTCCCAACCGGTGCTAAACTTGTCTATTCTGGTAGTGGCCTTTAGCACCGGTTGTTCTCTGCAACCGGTGCTAAAGGGACTCTTTTGCACCGGGTATCCCAACCGATGTTTAGCACCGGGTGGGATACCCGGTGCTAAAGCCGTTTCCCAACCGGTGCCAATGTCGAGTTTTCTGGTAGTGATTTAATATATAATATACTCTAAAAATATGTGTTTGCAAGTTTTAGGAGCGGGATGACACCTGAAGCTAAGTTTAGTCGGTAAAATATGCAAATTGCAAGATTAGGAACTGGAATGACACTTAAAACTAAGTTTAAGGAGTCAAATATGCAAGAGAATCGTTAACGAATTTTACTCACTTCGTGTCACACCCGGATTTACACAAAACCCGAATGTGGCCATATGTGTGCCCAGGAAGTCCACAGACACATATAGCGAACAAATATGGTAAAAATCAGAGTACAATGCTTTATTCTCATCATATCGTAGCGTTTACATCAGAGTGCTTCAGAAATAAAATCATGGACAGCGGAAGACTAATACATCTCTCTAGCGTAGCCGCAATCCCACAGGGACTCTGACTGGGAGAACGCAAGCTCAGAAGTACGGCAAATCCTCTGGAAACTCCACAGCGTAATCAGCCTGACTCCAATCTGTTACCCGTCCGGGATTTTGCCCAAAATGATAATAATAGCAAGTGTAAGTAACATGATTACTTAGCAAGTATAGCACGGGTGTATGAAGGCTTAAAAGGCTAGACTTGGCTTGACTGCATTAGCACTTTTAGTTGGTTCGTTTTAACTTTATCCAAGTTACTACAAGTGAATGAGAACCCAGTTGTAACCCAATTAATAGTGTAAGTGACATTAAGCATGAATAAATACCATATTCTAATAAAAAAGGATCCAGGCCGCTCGTGACCCTGAGCAAGGCTATCATGATAGATCGTACACTCTGCAGAGGTTTCGCCCTTTACCCACCAGTCGCGTAAAAGTTCAAAGGAACTTTGCACCCAACCACGCACATCGACACTTCCGAGGTGTGACTGCATATGGACGCTACCAGGCTTTCACAAGACACCCTAACAAGTCAGTAGCCGCTGGAGTACTATACGGCGGTGAAAACTTAGGCACCGAGATCGACGTACGCCCACGGAGTCACACCGTGAGGGGGTCGATGGCGTCTGGAGCGCGGGTATCGCACCCATACTGCGCAACGTGCAGAGTTCTCAATCGCTAAGACTCCTACACGGGACTGGGTCTAACGTGACCTAGCCGACGGATCTCCCGCCCTCGGTGGAATCGGAGAACACCCAGCACCGTACCTCCCACAACGCCGTTGGCCCCTCGGTAACCACTGCCAAGCCAGAGACGTACAAGCTACTTGACCAAGACCAGAGCCATTATAGTTCCAGCGGTGGCGACAGGCTCCTGGGTTGCCGCTTTAAGAACCAGTCCTTAGAGAGAGACACTGGGGCCAGGCAAAACACACAAGCCCCAGCTCCCTGATCCAAGTTGCTAAAAAGCAAGTTTTAACATTAAAGTTGAAGTGGACCATTAATACAAGTTTAAAAGTTACATAAAGGTGACAGTAGTTGCGCCTAGCAAAATACTACCCATATGCAAAAACCCATAGGAATACAAGGACATGGAAATAAATGCTAGGTACGACCTTAAAGGTAAACAGTATTAGACACATGCGTATGTAAAGAACACTGTATTAAAAGTGAGATAGGTAGCAAGGATTGTCCGTGCTATAACTTGCCTCAAATCAATATACTTGCACTCATAGTCTTCATCTCTCGATCTTCAAGCTCTTCTCTTTGATGTTACTCGAAGCGTGTTCCTACTAGTCGCAGCAATCATCGAGCACAACAAGCAACTAAACAAGCAAACAAACAATATACAGCTAAGAACAATACACCAATCAAATGAAAGCTTTAAAAGAGAGCACTAAAGGATAGGGCTTGGTTCGATGGTTACGTGAGCGCAAGAATTGCTGAGAACTGAGTTACGGTTGAAAAGGTGCAGCTATAGGAAGGTTTGTATTTAATGAAAGACTATAAGCTTCATTTATTTTAATTTAATAAAAACCATGTATATAAAATGAATATAAATTATATTTTAATCTTTAGAAAGGACAAAGTAAACTTAGTCATATTTTAATTATAAATGTTTAAGTACAAATTACTCCGGTTAATGTATTAAAGACATATGTAAGAGCATCTAATCGAATACTTTATGTTCGTGTTGAACTAATCAATGTTATAGCTAAAACACATTTATGTTGGCATTAATCAAATTATCATTTACTTACGAAACATCGATGTACATCTCTAATTAGCTTTTAATTAGAAAAGCCAATTATCATAAACATTAATCACATTAATATTAGTTTATGAAAACTGAGATATAATCTAGTTAAATTTTATATGTAAAACTTATTAAATATAAATATTAATCAGATTAATATTAACATGAAAACCAAGTATGAAACTTAATTAGATTTTAACTTAGAAAAGGCATTTAAATAATCTTTAGTTAAATTAATATTAAATAAAATTCAGGAACAAATAACATGGTAGATGTGAGTGCTAACACGTAGTTTGAGCTGATATGAATCTAACGCCACAAGAACGGATTAATTCGAATCTAAAACGCGGATTTTATGGGATAAACAAGGTTGCAGGGATCTATTCGGGATTAGCTGTAGCCGACAGGGGTTAGTTTGGAAGATTCCGTAGACTCAGTGAACAGTCACTAGGAATAGGGGAAACCTCAGGGTTAGATATGTTAAATGGCTTCGGCTTGGGTTTATGAGCAGGAGTTTAATAGTTCCAGGGGGTTTTCTGAGAAAACGCCAAGACACAAGAATGGATCTAGGGATTTCAAATTTTCCCGGGGACTCATCTGCAAAACCCCATCTTCTTCCTCGGTTCAAGGCAGGGCCTCGCCGGTGCTCCCGGGCGTCGAGCTCGCCGGCGTTAGGGAGGATGGGGGCCTAGGCGAGGAGTGGAACAGAGGGAGGAGGTCGAGGGAAGGTCGGCAAGGCGCTTACCGGCGGCAGAGACGGGCGGTGACGACCGGGATCTCGCCCCCGGCGGAAACAGGGGCCGGCGGCGAGTGGCTCACGTGGGCGGCGGGCTCCGACGAGGTGATGGCGATGGCGACCTGCGGGATGGGAGCGGCTCGGCGACGCGCAGCTCGTGGCGGCCTTGGTTTCGCTGGAGGGAGCCTGGCGGCGGCGAGGAAGGACGGCGGCGGCTCGGATGGCGGCGGCGGCGCAGAGAGGAGAAGGCGGCGGTGGTGGTGGTGCTGAGGAGCGGTGGGGGTGGCGGCTCTACATAGGCCCGAGCGGAGGCGAGGCAGTGCTCGGTCAGCGAGGCGGCACAAATGGCACGCACGCCAAGGCGGTCGCGGTGCGCACGCCGAGGAACAGTGGCGGCAGCGCTACGCGCAAGGCGCTGCAGGGCAGGGAGGCGTGCGGCTGGGCCGTGGTGGGCCGAAACCGGCTTGGGCTGGCGGAGACCGGGCGGGCCGCGGTGGAGGGAGAAAGGGAGTGGGCCGAGCGGGAAAAGAATGGGCCGGGGCGGGACGCTGCGCCAGGCCGGGGCATGGGCCGGGCGCTGGTGATGCGGCCCAAAGGAGGAGGGGCGCGTGGAGTGGGCTAGGAAGCGCGCGCGGGCTGGGCTGGCAGGACGGAAGGAAGAGTAGGGGAGGGAGAATGGACTGTAGAGAAAGTCTAGGGAGCAGAAACGAACCCAGGCTCGAATAACTTTTATAGGGCTCAAACGGACGCATTTCAAATTCGAATTTAAACCAGATTTAAATTCTAATTTGAACTGCACACAAGCAAAACTCGATGCAGCCAGCATGAATGCAACACACAACATTAAACCTATATTGATTTAATTTAATTTAGAAAAACAATTTTTCCTTTACTAAATTCCTTGTAAATATTATAAAGCTTGAAAATTTTTAGAAAATTGAGAAAAATATTGTATTAATTGCGTTGAAAATTCACATCCCAAAATCCGAAAATTTTGGGGTGTGACAAACTACCCCCCTTAAACTGAATCTCGTCCCGAGATTCGCAGAGAGTAGGGATGAAGGAGGAGAACGGAACAACAAGATTCTGAAAACAGAGATCTTCTGGAGTTGGATCACCATACTTCTTCACCTTCTGTGCTGATATAGTTGCGAAGCTTCTACTCCAAATTTTCTTTAGCTTCGTTTCTTCATTACGATGATCGTCTTCCGTCTTTCTCCTTGGTGTTCTTCACTTGATTTACGTGAATAGATAGCAAGAAATACAAGGAGGTACGGGGAAAATAGAGAGAGCCCAACTACACAATCATTACAAAGATCCAAACCAATCAAAGGCACAAGGACAGGCATTACAAACACACTCAACCAGGGTTAGACACACAAGCATAAAAGCGACTCCAAACTTTGTCAATAATGTTAAGGGAATCCTCCTATGCAAGGTTATCACTTCGGTCTTCTTCACCTTGCAAACTCGTCTTGAGTGGTGTCCAACTTCTTGGTTGTAGTGGCACTGAGGGTGACGTCGTCGTGTACTCTGAAGTCGTTCGGCTTGAACTTCTTGTAGCAGACGGGCGGTATCTTCATTCTTCAAGTGTCTTGCAAATGCATCGGGACGATACAGACAATCTAAGTGTTTTAGGATAAAGGAAAAGTCGAGAGGACACTTTGAGATCAAAAGCCAAGGAATGAATCCAAAGTGACAATACTTGAAGAACAAGGAGGAGAGAAGTGGAAATAGTATCAAGGAACGACTGAGTAAACAAGGAGACCCACAATAGTAATAGAAGATAAGCGATCAAGGTAAAGCAACAAGGAGGAGTTAAATAGACAATAGTTGAAAATTAGCAATCAATACAAGGTGGAGATAAATAATCAGAAGTCAAGGATGAGAAGTAAATTATCAAGGAGAGGATAAAACATCCAAGGATATAATGACCAAAGAGAAATTGTCAAGGAGGAAAGTGCCCAGGGATAGCACTTTTTATGAATCAAAATCTCAAGGATAGAGAAAGAAAGGGTTATATGGTAAATGATTCTTAATGGATGGCCAGTACTGTCTAGGCTGCGGTCCTACAGTCAGCATGGCTCTGATACCAATCTGTCACACCCGGATTTACACAAAACCCGAATGTGGTCATATGTGTGCCCAGGAAGTCCACAGACACATATAGCGAACAAATATGGTAAAAATCAGAGTACAATGCTTTATTCTCATCATATCGTAGCGTTTACATCAGAGTGCTTCAGAAATAAAATCATGGACAGCGGAAGACTAATACATCTCTCTAGCGTAGCCGCAATCCCACAGGGACTCTGACTGGGAGAACGCAAGCTCAGAAGTACGGCAAATCCTCTGGAAACTCCACAGCGTAATCAGCCTGACTCCAATCTGTTACCCATCTGGGATTTTGCCCAAAATGATAATAATAGCAAGTGTAAGTAACATGATTACTTAGCAAGTATAGCACGGGTGTATGAAGGCTTAAAAGGCTAGACTCGGCTTGACTGCATTAGCACTTTTAGTTGGTTCGTTTTAACTTTATCCAAGTTACTACAAGTGAATGAGAACCCAGTTGTAACCCAATTAATAGTGTAAGTGACATTAAGCATGAATAAATACCATATTCTAATCAAAAAGGATCCAGGCCGCTCGTGACCCTGAGCAAGGCTATCATGATAGATCGTACACTCTGCAGAGGTTTCGCCCTTTACCCACCAGTCGCGTAAAAGTTCAAAGGAACTTTGCACCCAACCACGCACATCGACACTTCCGAGGTGTGACTGCATAGGGACGCTACTAGGCTTTCACAAGACACCCTAACAAGTCAGTAGCCGCTGGAGTACTATACGGCGGTGAAAACTTAGGCACCGAGATCGACGTACGCCCACGGAGTCACACCGTGAGGGGGTCGATGGCGTCCGGAGCGCGGGTATCGCACCCATACTGCGCAACGTGCAGAGTTCTCAATCGCTGAGACTCCTACACGGGACTGGGTCTAACGTGACCTAGCCGACGGATCTCCCACCCTCGGTGGAATCGGAGAACACCCAGCACCGTACCTCCCACAACGCCGTTGGCCCCTCGGTAACCACTGCCAAGCCAGAGACGTACAAGCTACTTGACCAAGACCAGAGCCATTATAGTTCCAGCGGTGGCGACAGGCTCCTGGGTTGCCGCTTTAAGAACCGGTCCTTAGAGAGAGACACTGGGGCCAGGCAAAACACACAAGCCCCAGCTCCTTGATCCAAGTTGCTAAAAAGCAAGTTTTAACATTAAAGTTGAAGTGGACCATTAATACAAGTTTAACAGTTACATAAAGGTGACAGTAGTTGCGCCTAGCAAAATACTACCCATATGCAATAACCCATAGGAATACAAGGACAGGGAAATAAATGCTAGGTACGACCTTAAAGGTAAACAGTATTAGACACATGCGTATGTAAAGAATAGTGTATTAAAAGTGAGATAGGTAGCAAGGATTGTCCGTGCTATAACTTGCCTCAAATCAATATACTTGCACTCATAGTCTTCATCTCTCGATCTTCAAGCTCTTCTCTTTGATGTTACTCGAAGCGTGTTCCTACTAGTCGCAGCAATCATCGAGCACAACAAGCAACTAAACAAGCAAACAAACAATATACAGCTAAGAACAATACACCAATCAAATGAAAGCTTTAAAAGAGAGCGCTAAAGGATAGGGCTTGGTTCGATGGTTACGTGAGTGCAAGAATTGCTGAGAACTGAGTTACGGTTGAAAAGGTGCAGCTATAGGAAGGTTTGTATTTAATGAAAGATTATAAGCTTCATTTATTTTAATTTAATAAAAACCATGTATATAAAATGAATATAAATTATATTTTAATCTTTAGAAAGGACGAAGTAAACTTAGTCATATTTTAATTATAAATGTTTAAGTACAAATTACTCCGGTTAATGTATTAAAGACATATGTAAGAGCATCTAATCGAATACTTTATGTTCGTGTTGAACTAATCAATGTTATAGCTAAAACACATTTATGTTGGCATTAATCAAATTATCATTTACTTACGAAACATCGATGTACATCTCTAATTAGCTTTTAATTAGAAAAGCCAATTATCATAAACATTAATCACATTAATATTAGTTTATGAAAACCGAGATATAATCTAGTTAAATTTTATATGTAAAACTTATTAAATATAAATATTAATCAGATTAATATTAACATGAAAACCGAGTATGAAACTTAATTAGATTTTAACTTAGAAAAGGCATTTAAATAATCTTTAGTTAAATTAATATTAAATAAAATTCAGGAACAAATAACATGGTAGATGTGAGTGCTAACACGTAGTTTGAGCTGATATGAATCTAACGCCACAAGAACGGATTAATTCGAATCTAAAACGCGGATTTTATAGGATAAACAAGGTTGCAGGGATCTATTCGGGATTAGCTGTAGCCGGCAGGGGTTAGTTTGGAAGATTCCGTAGACTCAGTGAACAGTCACTGGGAATAGGGGAAACCTCGGGGTTAGATATGTTAAATGGCTTCGGCTTGGGTTTATGAGCAGGAGTTTAATAGTTCCAGGGGGTTTTCTGAGAAAACGCCAAGACACAAGAATGGATCTAGGGATTTCGCATTTTCCCGGGGACTCATCTGCAAAACCCCATCTTCTTCCTCAGTTCAAGGCAGGGCCTCGCCGGTGCTCCCGGGCGTCGAGCTCGCCGGCGTTAGGGAGGATGGGGGCCTAGGCGAGGAGTGGAACAGAGGGAGGAGGTCGAGGGAAGGTCGGCAAGGCGCTTACCGGCGACAGAGACGGGCGGTGACGACCGGGATCTCGCCCCCGGCGGAAACAGGGGCCGGCGGCGAGTGGCTCACGTGGGCGGCGGGCTCCGATGAGGTGATGGCGACGGCGACCTGCGGGATGGGAGCGGCTCGGCGACGCGCAGCTCGTGGCGGCCTTGGTTTCGCTGGAGGGAGCCTGGCGGCGGCGAGTCACGGCGAGGAAGGACGGCGGCGGCTCGGATGGCGGCGGCGGCGCAGAGAGGAGAAGGCGGCGGTGGTGGTGGTGCTGAGGAGCGGCGGGGGTGGCGGCTCTACATAGGCCCGAGCGGAGGCGAGGCAGTGCTCGGTCAGCGAGGCGGCACAAATGGCACGCACGCCAAGGCGGTCGCGGTGCGCACGCCGAGGAACGGTGGCGGCGGCGCTACGCGCAAGGCGCTGCAGGGCAGGGAGGCGTGCGGCTGGGCCGTGGTGGGCCGAAACCGGCTTTGGCTGGCGGAGACCGGGCGGGCCACGGTGGAGGGAGAAAGGGAGTGGGCCGAGCGGGAAAAGAATGGGCCGGGGCGGGACGCTGCGCTAGGCCGGGGCATGGGCCGGGCGCTGGTGATGCGGCCCAAAGGAGGAGGGGCGCGTGGAGTGGGCCAGGAAGCGCGCGCGGGCTGGGCTGGCAGGACGGAAGGAAGAGTAGGGGAGGGAGAATGGACTGTACAGAAAGTCTAGGGAGCAGAAACGAACCCAGGCTCGAATAACTTTTATAGGGCTCAAACGGACGCATTTCAAATTCGAATTTAAACCAGATTTAAATTCTAATTTGAACTGCACACAAGCAAAACTCGATGCAGCCAGCATGAATGTAACACACAACATTAAACCTATATTGATTTAATTTAATTTAGAAAAATAATTTTTCCTTTACTAAATTCCTTGTAAATACTATAAAGCTTGAAAATTTTTAGAAAATTGAGAAAAATATTGTATTAATTGCGTTGAAAATTCACATCCCAAAATCCGAAAATTTTGGGGTGTGACACTTCGAAACATATTCACAGTGGTTTAGTTTATATTGAAATCACAGCGAGGCATGCAACGGTCCAAATTAAACCGATTTCGTGACATATATTTAATTATCCAGGTAAGATCGTTCAAAGTAAATAATAACGCAACAATGCCATTTATGGAGCTCCATCCGAATTTTTTAAACTAAACCACAGCTAGGTTGCATGCATGCATGCACGCATTGTTTGGATCTCATGGTCCACGGAAACACATATATAGGAACAGAAGGAAAAGATCGACGGAAATAGATGGTAGTAAGAAAGAAAGGCGTCGGAAAAGGCGCGCTAACCTCAGAAACCACCATGCCAAGGCGCGATGAGCGATGGGAGATGCAACGGCCGACTCCCAGGTCTCCCGGCAGATGCGCCTACGTGAGGCACGGCTGAGCACACACGTGGTGCTCCTCCCATGGCTCTCTTTTACGAACCTTTCCTCCTCCCCTCGACACCACCACTACTCTGAATCCTCCACGCACCATCATCCATCGTCCTGTGCTGCAGAGAGACAAAGCTTCCTCTCCCAATATCTGAGTGGTGCTAGCTACATCGTCCGTTCATATTGGGGACCCCTGCTCGTGCTGCTCATCCAGATCGACTGTATTAGAAGTGCAAGCAGGTGCGTAGACCATGGATGACACGGAGAAGGAGAAGGAGAAGCACGATGGGCCGCCCGAGCATGAGGAGGAAGAAGAGGATGAAGAACACAAGCGAGCCGTCGTGCTTGGACCCCAGGTCCCCCTCAAGGAACAGCTAGAGCTCGACAAGGTATCTGCGTTAATGTCTTCATCAGTTCATCTGTTTGTGATCCATTGAGAAAATGTCATCTTTTACTTGCTTGTGTAGGATGATGAGAGCCTGAGGAGGTGGAAGGAGCAACTCCTTGGGCAAGTCGATACCGAGAAGCTGGGAGGTGATTGCAACTACTTTTCCTCACATTCATATGTATATACCTCGTTGTGGTTCATTCCTGAGCACATGAACAATTTTCGTGCAGAAACGGCGGAGCCAGAGGTCAAGGTGCTGAACCTAACCATCCTATCACCAGGCCGGCCAGATCTAGTCCTGCCCATCCCATTCCAGTCTGATGGGAAGGGCTACGCATTCGCGCTTAAGGATGGCAGCCCCTACAGCTTTCGTTTCTCCTTCATCGTCTCCAACAACATTGTGTCGGGCCTCAAGTACACCAATACTGTCTGGAAGACCGGAGTAAGAGGTGTGGACACCAGGATATGTCTCTATATGATTGTTAGTACATAATTCGATATTATTAGATTAGATATGCTGTCTATGTTGAGTCATGTTCATTCAATTCGATGATGAACTCATGCAGATAATATAAAACTAAAATTGCAGGCAATGGATAGCAGTGTCAACTTTCAATTTATCTTTTCTGTTTACAACTTGCCATTTCTTAGTCCATGATCTATTTATAGTTGCAGCACAATTTGAAACTTTGGTGACATTTGAAGAAACTTATCTTTTTACTGATTGCTCATGGTTAGGAGGTATTACATGTTTCACATTAATGTGCTACATACAGTTTAATATGTATAATGATGATATATAATGTGGTACATATACTACTGCTGAAAACTGATTAAAAAAGTTATGCATCCAACCAAAAGAAAAATATAAGTACCTGAGATCTGAGAACACGACCATATTTGGTACAGTTAGGGTTTGATCATTCACAATCTTTCAGCCATTGGCCTTTTGGAATTGTTGATAATATCTCCCTGTATTGCAGTGGAAAACCAGAAGATGATGCTGGGGACATTCAGTCCCCAGCTAGAGCCCTACATCTACGAGGGTGAAGAAGAGACCACCCCAGCTGGCATTTTTGCAAGAGGTTCCTATTCTGCTAAATTAAAGGTATCTTTATTTATATATTTGATTGGCTTCAAGATCATTGCTTCATCAATCATGATTCTAACGTATTCTCTTACAGTTTTTTGACGACGATGGCAAGTGCTACCTGGAGATGAGTTACTACTTTGAGATTAGGAAGGAGTGGCCAGCAACCTAATGATGTGGAGCAAGGCTTGTCTGTTTAAACATATTAGAGCTCATAGCTAAGCCAAGCAGAAGAGATGTGCTATTGCTTCTAGAATGATTTGTTCACTGTGTTGTCGTTTTTACTTCGTTTTCAATGTGTCATTTTACACTGTTTATTCACGTTATATAATCAGTCCTGTATCGAGATACACAGATATATTTATGCACTCATAATCTTATTGCTTCTCTGAAACACAAATGCTTCCTTCACTCATCATCAACTGTTCGCAGCATCTCTGAATCTTCTAGTCATGTGATTACCATCACTTTTTAGAATTTGTTGCTTCTTACAGCATGAATGCATTTGACAAGTGTGCAGCTCATTCCTACTTTCGCAATGAACCTTTCTATCAGGACAAGAATTCTTGCTTGCATGTTAACCTGTTTTTGCACTCACCTCCTTTCTTAGATATCAAGGCAAACTATGTTTTAGTGCATTAGGTTCTGTAACAAATTTACAACAATGCAAAGCCATCTCTTGAGCAGGATGAAGGTTTAGTTATTTAGAAGAGTGACACACTATCTAACGCTTGTTTAATGCATAGCTACCACTTGTACTGCATTCAAGGTGGTTGAACCTTCGACAGTGAGTAAGAGTTTTATGGTGCCTGTGAGGACCCGACCAAATTACCCCCATTTAATCGAGTTATCATCCATTGATCAACCCAATTAAAGGAATAATCCCGGTAATCCCTGAGATGTGCCCGATAATTTATTCCCAGACGACACACCTCACTAGCACATTATAAACACCTTCACAAAATATAAGCAACTCCATACACGATCATCACATACATAAAAACAATTCAAGTTTACATCATCATGTCTTAGAGTTTTGCAGCGGAAAGTTTAAACATCGCGCTCATACGATACATAACAAAATATGAAGGTTCGCACTACATGCCACTAGTGCCCTTCCGTACAACATAGACCATCTACTCCTCTCCCGCACCTCCGTTCGCGGGAAAGAAGTACCCAAAGACGGCCTCCGGCTGCGGCTCACCTGAAACAACTTAACGGCAGCACTGTAAGTACAAAAAGGTACTCGCAGGACTTATCCAATATTTGGTTGTATACATAGACCGACTCCAAGGAGAATGCATTTGGTTAAAGTAGCGAGGATATGGCAAGGATATTTATTTTGCATAAAAGCAACTACATTTGAACAAGTTATAATAAGCAAAAGACATAGCATTCTAATTATTCTAATTCATGCATCAAACAATTACATAAATAAAGTGATCATGTAAAATGAGCTCAATCTTCCATAAGCTCTTCATAACTCTACATTGAACCCCAAATTCATAGAGCGTGCTCATGACTGAGAGTGCAGCTATTGCAATAGATCAAAAACCCTGCAGGGGTGTACAACTTTTCCTACAAGAGGCGCAAGACCAACGACCATACACACGGGCAAGGATAAGTGTTAATTCATGCCCTCAACCTTTCACATACCCGCACCCGGAATTGAACGAACGGCCGGAGGAAATAGATGCACCGGAACCGCCGACTACACCTCATTTAACCCGTGCCAAATCCGCCCAATACCCGGTGCAACTTATGCTACTTGGCTTATCATTACCATATTTAGACATGTGGTTAGTACGGATAGTGCTCAAGAACCCGGCAACAATGATATCAATCCTTGCTCATTATTCTCAATTGCTCACATTTTACTTTTCCTCATCTATTCATGGTTGTCAAATATTTAACCTATAACTCGCGAGTAGTGGTGCCCTTGCCACCGCTCGGCTTCTACCGTTGCTAAGCATGGCTAAGCAATTTATTCGTGACACCTAGCACTCATACTCATCTAATGGGAGCATTCTAAACCAAGGATGATAAGGCAACAAATAGGTGATAAGCAATCATGGATAAATAATATAGACAATGAGCAATCAAAACTCATATACACAATTGATCCAAAATAGGGAGTAAGGATGCTTAGGGGCCTGCTTTGCTGCTCAAAGGAAGACTCGTCGGCAACGGGTTCCTGCTCGGTCTCACACTCCACGGTCTCCGGCGTCTCGGTCTCTACACGAGTGCAATGATGCATAATAAGTAAAATGCCATATGATGCATATGATGCGATGATATGCAAGAGATGAGAGTATATTAATGTTTTGATGGTTCTACTTGGCATTGTCTATCATAATGAGGCTATCATAATTGATATCACAATTTTTAAGAGAATCTAACATGTGTCAAGCAATTATTCACATCAATGTAGTTTAATATTATCAACAGTTATTTCATAAATTCATAGATGTATGAGATGCACAATAGAGAGGAAATCATTTGTATCATTCATGCACAACACATCACAATAGTAAACAAAGCATTGAACAATCAGTTATTTCATATAGTCATGAAAAATAGGGCGGGTGGCATAATCGTAAATAACTTGTCAAGTGCCCAACAATGGTGTTCCTGATGATTCGGGTGGCCAAACTCGATGGGAATTGATCCTAAAGCTTCTTTGGATGATGGGGATTCCGTTTTAGGGCTTAGCATTGACATGCATAAAGGTTTAGGTTGACCTATAGCATGAATGGAGTTTAATTGAGGTAGAGAGCCATGGCTAGGCTCATAGGACATGAGGAAGGAGGGGGAAACGATGGGGAAGGCTTACCTAGGATGGGGAAAGACGATTTTAAGTGCCACAAGTTGGAGTAGAGCGGCGAGGAAGAAGATCAGAGTTTCACCGGAATTGGGGAAGAACAACGAGAAAACTTCTGTAGAACTCGGTCCTTCACTTGGAGAAGAGGGAGAGCAGCTTGGCGACGAGGAGGAGCTCGCCGAGGCCTGGGCAGGGCCGCGGCCGGTGGCTCCTGCTGGCCGGCGACCGGCGGAGGCGACGAGGAGGGCGGAGCGGTTCCGTATCGGGGAAAAGAACGGGAGGGGAGAGAGAAAAGAACGGGAGAGGAGGGGGTTTTGTCGAGGGAGGGGGCAACGGCGTGAGGGCACCGTCCCTGCTCGCGGACGGGCGTGAGGGCGCGTGGCCCATGCGGCAAACAGCACAGCACGACGACAGAACGATGTTAAAATTGATTTTCTTTAGGAGGGAGTCGGATGTTCCGACCCTACGTCGGATCTTCCGGCCGGGGAAAAACGAGAGACAGAGCCGCTCGGAACTTCTGGTCGGATCTTCCGGGACAAGTTCCGGGAAAACTGGTAAATCCTGAAAAGTGATCTAGAGAGCTCTAAAAAAATCCTGAAATTTTTATAGGAGCTACTATACATCAAGATGAATCCATTTTACTAAAAACTGGCATGATATACACGGTAGATTGGAAATAAAAATTCTTCCCGGGATGCTATTTTTGAACTTTCAGGTAAGCTGTTTGGCCTCAAGATGACTTCTAAAAATCCGGGAAAAATCACCTAAATTCAAGATTCACATCATACTATTTTATCGTGCCAACTTGCAGCACAGATGCTATGGTGAAAATCTAAGTTGCTTCACAAGTCATATATTAAACATCACATTTTAATTAAATTGCAAATCCAATATATTTCAATTGGGCTCAAAATATGCAAAGATGTTGAATATGATGCACAAGTATGCTCCATGTCATGTTTATCAAATTTGGGTTGTTACAAACCTACCCCCCCTTTTGAAGAATCTCGTCCCGAGATTCAAAAGTCTAAAAGGAATTTATGGAATGGACAATTCCATAGAGAACTCACATTTCATTGAAAAGATTAGGATATAGTTGACGAAGTCGGTCTTCTTGTTCCCATGTAGCTTCTCTTTCGGAATGACGACTCTATTTCACTTTCACAAATTTGGTGGTCTTGTTTCTAGTTTTGCGCTCGGCTTGATCAAGAATGCGGATAGGATGTTCCTTGTAGGAAAGATTTGGTTGGATATCAAGTTCTTCATAACTTGTTGCTTCTGTGGGAATTCTCAAGCATTTCTTCAATTGAGAAACATGAAACACATTATGGATGGTTGATAGAGATTGTGGGAGCTCTAACTTGTAAGCCACAGCCCCGCGCTTTGCCACGATCCGAAATGGACCAACATAACGAGGAGCATGTTTGCCTTTTTCTTGAAATCTTTGTGTGCCTTTGAAAGGTGCAACTTTGAGATAAAGATGGTCACCAACTTGGAATTCTAAAGTTCTTCTCCGGCGATCGGCATAATGTTTTTGGCGAGTTTGGGCAGCTCTAAGTCTTTCTTGAATGGTTTTCACCTTTTCTTCGGCTTCCATAACAATGTCCGGGCCAAAGTATGGTCGTTCTCCGGATTCCGACCAATTAAGAGGAGTTCTACAACTTCGTCCATATAAAGCTTCAAATGGTGACATCCCAATGCTAGATTGATAACTATTGTTGTATGAAAATTCCGCAAGTGGCAAACAAGTTACCCAATCCTTTCCATAAATAATCGTGCAAGCTCTAAGCATATCTTCAAGAATTTGATTGACCCTCTCGGTTTGCCCACCGGTTTGAGGATGATAAGCGGTGCTAAATGCAAGTTCGGTGCCCATGGCATCATGAAGACTTTGCCAAAATTGGGCGGTGAATTGAGGACCTCTATCGGAGACAATTGACTTTGAAGCACCATGAAGACAAACAATCTTAGAGAGATAAAGCTCGGC
Organism: Echinochloa phyllopogon; assembly: GCA_033239725.1. Classification (NCBI taxonomy): domain Eukaryota; kingdom Viridiplantae; phylum Streptophyta; class Magnoliopsida; order Poales; family Poaceae; genus Echinochloa; species Echinochloa phyllopogon. Next base: position 30,025,041 of record BTCW01000003.1, on the reverse strand, counting down.
ATATTTATCAACGGTGTAGCTATCTCTAACCGGAAGGAAATGGGCAGATTTTGTGAGTCGATCCACAATGACCCAAATAGAATTATATCCATGAAGAGTGCGAGGTAACCCTGTGATAAAATCCATAGAAATATCTTCCCACTTCCAAGAAGGAATAGGAAGAGGTTGGAGAGTTCCAGCCGGTTTGAGATGTTCGGCCTTCACTCGTTGACAAACATCACATTCGGCTACATAACGAGCCACTTCTCTTTTCATGCGAGTCCACCAAAATTTTCTCCTTAAATCTTGGTACATCTTGTTGCTTCCGGGATGAATAGAGAATTGTGATTCATGAGCTTCATCAAGAATTTTCTTTCTAAGCTCCATATTTTTGGGAACCACCAAACGTTTCCCAAACCAAAGAATTCCTTCATCATCAAGCCTAAAACACTTGGTTTTCTCTTCCGAAATTCTAGCTCTAAGTTTTGCGATGCCTTTATCTTCATGTTGAGCCTTCTTGATTTCTTCAATGAGATCGGAGGTAACCACAAGAGAAGCAAGTGTCCCATGCTCAACCATGGTGAGATTGAGCTTCCAAAAATCTTCACAAATGGTGTCGACTCCGGATTGGGCTTGCAAGCAAAAACATTGTGCCTTGCGTCTCAATGCATCAGCAACCACATTGGCCTTGCCGGGATGATAATGAATTTCTAGTTGATAGTCCTTGATCAATTCAAGCCATCTTCTTTGTCTTATATTGAGCTCCGGTTGAGTGAAAATATATTTGAAACTCTTGTGATCGGTGTAGATATTGCAAGGGTTTCCAAGAAGATAGTGCCGCCAAATTTTTAAAGCATGAACAATCGCGGCAAGTTCAAGATCATGAGTTGGATAATTCTTGAGGCATAAGCAATGACTCGGCCTTCTTGCATAAGAACACAACCAAGTCCAATTCTTGAGGCATCACAATAGACATCAAATCCATTAGTAATATTCGGTTGAGCTAGGATAGGAGCGGTAGTAAGCTTGGTCTTGAGAGTTTGGAAAGCTTCTTCACAAGCATTGGTCCATTTAAATGCTACTCCCTTCTTGGTTAGTTCGGTCATGGGCTTGGAAATTTTAGAGAAATTTTCAATGAACCGACGGTAATAACCCGCAAGTCCAAGAAAACTCCAGATTTCACTAAAATTTTGAGGTTGTCCCCAATTGAGCACATCTTGCACCTTGCTCGGGTCTACTGCCACACCTTCTTCGGAAAGAACATGGCCAATAAAAGACACCTTCGTAAGCCAAAACTCACACTTGCTAAGCTTGGCATAGAGACGATGATCACGAAGTTTTTGAAGAACTATCCGAATATGTTTTGCATGGTCTTCCTTGGTCTTGGAGAAAATGAGAATATCATCGATAAAGATGATCACAAAGACATCGAGCTCTTCGAAGAAGATGGAATTCATCAAATACATGAAATAGGCCGGTGCATTGGTTAATCCAAAGGACATGACGGTATACTCATAGAGTCCATAGCGAGTAGACAAAGCCGTCTTAGGAATATCTTCCGCTCTAATTTTAATTTGATGATAGCCCAACCTAGGATCAATCTTGGAGAAATATTTGGCACCAAAGAGTTGATCAAACAAGATATCAATCCTAGGAAGAGGATATTTGTTCTTCACGGTCACCGCATTTAAAGGTCGATAATCCACACACATGCGGAGACTATTATCCTTTTTCTTCACAAAGAGAGCCGGGCATCCCCAAGGTGAGGAGCTCGGACAAATATATCCATTATCAAGAAGATCTTGCAATTGCTTCTTCAACTCTACTAATTCATCGGGCGGCATCCTATATGGTCTTTTGGATATTGGGGCCGTCCCGGGGAGTAGTTCAATAACAAACTCCACTTCCCGGTCGGGAGGCATCCCCGGCAATTCTTCGGGAAAGACATCCGGAAATTCACATACCACCGGAATTGCCTCTAGTTCCGGTAACACGGTGGCTTTGAGAGTAAAGAGTTGAGGTCCACATTTCTTATGTAAGTAGAGAATAACTCGCGGACCGGATGGGTGCCTCAGTTCAATGGAACGGGGACTACACCGAATAACCCCATCATGCTTGGTCATCCAATTCATTCCCACAATGATATCAAAATCTTCTAGATCAATGATAATAAAATCCACTAGGAAGATGAGTCCTGAAACCTCTAGTAGAGCTAAATTGACAACTTGATTGGTTACTAGTGTGGCTCCCGGTGCGCATCAATATGAAATGGAGTAGACACTACTCGAATAGGAAATTGATGTTTTGTAGCAAAATTTCTACTCATGAAAGAATGGGATGCTCCGGAATCAAATAATGCATGAGTGGAAATAGAGTTGATGGGAACCATACCAACAAGGACTTCCACGTCCTCACTAGCTTCCTTCGCGGTGATATGATTTAATTTTCCACGCTTGGGATTTGGCACATTTTTTGCACCTTGACGACCTTGAGTAGGAGGCGTTGGAGGCCTAGGAGTGTTGCCGGCTCCATTCTTCTTAGGAGAGGGGCACTCGCGGGAGAAATGTCCATGCCCACCACAATTGAAACAAGGGCCCCGAGAGGTGTTTCCACCACCGCCACCCGGCTATCCAAAGGGACGAGGAGGTTGACCTTGAGGTGCCGGGGGACGACGTGCCATCCACATAGGTTGAGGAGTACCATAGCCCGGCATACTGTTGGCGGTCGTTACAACCCAAATCCGACCACCAATACTCGGGAATAAATGAGGTTTTATGCAACATTCCATGTACTTAGGTTTTACTTCTAATAAAGTTCCACGAGTTTTGGTGAGTGTCACTTGTGCAGGTACAACTACGAAAAATACGCGCTATTGGGGCTGAAAATGACCAAATCGGCCGAACGACTCCGTTCGGCCGGTTACCCCCCTTAGCCGTACCAGCCACCGGGACCCGTCCACATCAACCGAACACATCACACGACACATGGATGACTGCCACTTCATCCCGGACCATGCCACGTCAATCTGGGCCAGATCAACATGAAGTCATGCACCAGGAGGAAGCCCAGGGGGGTCCAGCCACCAGAGGCGGTGCTGGGGAGGCCGGCCACGGGCCAGGCCCAGTTCAGCCGAACTGGGGCCTTTGGCCGAACCGCCCCAGCACCAAAACCGACCCCAGGGGCTGCATCCTGGCCCTTGGTGGCCGAGGCGGTGGATCCTGCATTCGGCCGAACCGATGTCCCCGGCCGAAACGGCCGCAACCGCCATCCAACCTCCCTTGGCGGTTACTCCAGCTCCAAACCGACCCTGGAGCACTATAAATAGAGTGGCATTCTTCACTTGTACACACACACCAAGCCAAGGAGCTCTCATTCCACTAGTTCTAGTAGAGTTAGGATAATTTAGTTGGGAGTTAGAGTTGAGTCGAGCTTTGCCTCGGAGGTTTCGGAGTCGTCTTCAGAAGCTCTGGTAATAGCTCTTGTATCTTTTACCTTTACCTTTTGTAAGACTTTCAGTTATCAATATAGTTATCTTTATCTTCTTGCCTTTGTCATTTATATCTTGCTTCTAATTTATTCTAGTTGCAAATATATCTTGTTTAGACTATAGTCAGTTATAGTTCTATTGCTTGTAGTCTTGTTTAAGTCTTTGTCTTGGTTGGTTCTTCGATCTTGCTTAATACTGGAGGTGAATTGTCACCAAGAGTATTGACAAGGTTGCTTGCTCTTGCTAGCAGAGTAAGTAGTTGTTGACTAGTGTAGGAGTGGTTCCTAGCCTAGCCAGTGGCCTTAGAGTATTCCCGTCGCAACGGAGGTGGTAGCCGTGAGGTGGTGACAGCCCTTTCGGTCTTCGTAGCCCATCACGTTAGTTCCGGTCCGTAGGATCCCCCCAGCCCGGGAAATAGTGGCACCCCTTCTCATCCCTTTCTGTGTGTCCACCGGTTCCCTTGTCCCGAAGCTAAGACAATAGAGTTATCCCAGATCTCCTAGTGCTGGCTCTGTAGCCGTTGTATCTCTAAGCTAGAGTGACATAGGTAGATAAAGTATCCAGGAGTCCTCTATCTCTTCTCGTTGTCCTCCTAGCTATCTATCTCTTCTCTCCCTTACCTGAGTATCCCTTGAGCTGTGTGTCCGGTATATCCACTCCTATCCAATACCGTTATCCCCTGTCTTGTCTTGTCGTGTACCCTTCTCTGATAGTCTCGAATATCTGTTCACTAGTAGTCTTGCCAAAGCTTCCCTGCGAAAATATAAATTACGATACCTCGGGATACTCCCAGGTGAAGTGCTACAGCGGTGATTCTGTGCGCTTGCAGAATATTTATATATTTTACTAAGTCATAAGGAAAACCACTGAAACACTCCTTACCCCAGTACCAGGATTCTCAATTCTGATATTGGATCATAAGAAGTGTCAACAAGCATTTCTGGCGCCGTTGCTGGGGAAGCATTTGGCTAGATTACTTTTGAACTTTTATCCTTAGCTATCTTAGTTGAGTACCGCTACTCAAGCGGGTTTATCCTTGCTCTGTTCGTTGGTCTTTGTGGAACAGAGCAGTGCATGACTGGTTTCCAGCTACCGTCAAACTTCCAAGAAAATCCCGAGTCTCTTGTGAGGAAAGTGTGACCCCGTGTTATACCTCCTCAGAAGCAACTCACTCCGACGAACCCAGTCTTTCCCGTCGTGAATCAAGCTTCATCGAGGATGGCCGGCAAGACGATCCACGAGTTCTCCGCTCCATCAAGCGAGAACGTGCGTACCGGGCCAGCTCTGCCAGTCGGAGATGGCAACTTCGAGCTGAAGCCAGCCCTCAAAACATGGTGCAGGCTAGCCCATTCTGCGGCAAGCCACATGAAGATGCCAATGCTCATCTCCAGCATTTCCTGGAGATTTGCAACACCTTCACCATACGCGGAGTAAGTATCGATGTCATTCACCTTCGTTTATTTCCATTCTCATTATTAGGCAAGGCAAAACAATGGTTTTATGCTAACCGCGAAGCTATAGACACTTGGGACAAATGCACTAGCGCTTTCTTGCTAAAGTTATTTCCGGTTGGGAAAACCAACGCCCTCCGGAACAAAATAGCTAGTTTCCAGCAGTTAAAAGATCAAACAGTCCCGGAGGCATGGGATCGCCTCCAGGACTATATTTCTGCTTGTCCTCACCATGGTATGCAGAGTTGGTTCATAATCCAAACCTTCTATCATGGGCTGAGAAGCTCTGCCCGTGAGTACCTGGATGCTGCTGCTGGAGGCTCGTTCTTCTCTCTTGAGGAGAGTCGTGCGAGGGCCCTCATAGAGAAGATGGTCGAGAACCAAGGTTGGTCCGACGATCGGACTCAACCGAAGACCCGCGGAGTTCACCAAGTTGAAGCTCTGGACATGCTCGCTGTCAAGATGGACCTCCTGATGAAGAAACTGGAGGCCCCTGCTCAAGAAACGGTGCAAGCCATGGACGCTCGCATGACCTGCGAAGTCTGTGGCAACACTGGCCATTCAGGGAATGACTATCCCGAAACGCGAGAAGATGCCCACTACGTCAACAACTCCAACAACAACGGGTACCGACCGAACAACTACGGCAATCAAGGCTGGAATCCGCGCCCAAACCTCCCGTTTGAGAGGCCTCAACAAGGTAACAATTTCAATTCCAGCAATTTCAATAATCAGCCGTCTCTTTGAGATCTTGTGTTTGGCCAGATGAAAATAACTGAAAATATCAATAAAAAGCTTGTTGCTAATGATAAAACTCTAGAAAACATAGACTCTAGGATGGAAGCATTTTCTTCTGCTATGAAGAATCAACTGAGCTTCAATAAAATGATAGAAACTCAAGTTGCTCAGTTAGCTTCTGTTGTCCCTGTCACTGAATCAGGGAAGATTCCGGGGCAACCCGAACCTTCCATCGAGACAGTAAAAGCCATCACTACAAGGCATGGTAAGATGTATCGTAGTGTGTTCCGTACTAACCACACAGGGAAGGTCGCATGAATCCAAGTGCTGACACCAAGATGGACCTACTTGCCGAGAGCTGCAAAAAGGGCGATCATCAAGACCTCTCCGGACAGGAAGGAGGATCTCGGAGTACCCATCATTCAGTGCACGATCTGAAATCGTCGCATTGATGATGCACTCTGCGATCTGGGGGCAAGCGTCAACATCATGTCTAAGGTATTCTTTAAGAATTATGCTACCCTACTTTGTCACCTACTACTGCCCAGGTACAGCTTGCGGACTCAACCATCCGCTACCCCGAGCGGGTGATCGGGAATGTACTGGTCCGAATCTGGGGACGATATGTCCCTGTGGACTTTGTTGTCCTCGACACGGGGAACGAGCACTCATTTCCCCTTGTGTTGGGCCGACCATTCTTGAACACCGCCTGGGCTAGGATCGATATGGATGTGAGAGAAATCTCGTTCCGTATCGACGGAAGGTTGACCTACTTCAAGTTTCAACCTCGGGAAGAGAAGAAGGCAGAGCCACTCACACCGGAGCAGAGGAGCGCCGAGTGTTTCCTGAAGGCTCTCATCAATGGAGAACTAGAAATACTCGGTGGTGAGCAGCTTAAGTGGAACGAGCTGACAAAACCAACAAGCGCAGAAGAATTGGACTTCCTCATAAAGAAATACGAGGAAGAGCAAGCACTCTGGAATTCTCCAGAGACGCCGATCCCACCACCACCGACACCGAAGAAGAAGAACAAAAAGGTGTGGCGGAAGAAGGTTGCATCATCCGAGTCATCCACTCCGGGACCGGACGATGACACAAGCAACTGAAGACAGGAGAAGTCCCGCTCGCGGACTTAAAAGCTGAGCTCTCGCCGCGAGGAAAACCGGTATGTATCTCATGTTTCCCTTCCAAATTTTTAATTTTCAATTGCACTTGCATGTTTCCCTTTCCAAAATAAATGAACCACTTGAGTAATTAATTTGAGAGAGAGTAGAAAATTTTGCAAGTTTGGTTAGAAATAATTGGACACATGCTGAAATTTAATTAGAGAGGGTGTAATTTGTAACTTTCTTCATTTTCACTCCTTCTAGAACATCTCCAATTATTTACCATCACCACCAACCAGCACCAAACATGTCTACCCCACTAAAAATGGATGCACACTCACCAATTATCACAAACATGGCAGTATGGGGGTGACTCCACTAAACTCTACTTTGGTTATGTCAATTTTGCCTCTCACCTACCAAAAACCACCAAAATTTCCATGGCTTAGTGCTGCACCCATCAAGAATTTTCATGTTGGTAGGGGGGCATGAGTGGGCAGCACCCACATGGCCCTTCGGCCGAACACACTGGTTCGCCCGAACCAGCCAGTTCGGCCGAATCAGGCCTGCTGCCCCCTCGCGCCTATAAATTCCTCCCTTACTTGCTTGTTTCTCCCACACAACCATTCACTCATACACTCTGAAAAATTTCTGATAGGAGCTCTCTCTCTCATTCTTGTGCTCTAGTTCTTGACAAGTTCTTCCCAAAGTTCTTGCTCAAGTTTTGGTTCAGTTGCATCACTAGAAAAACCCAAAAATATTTTGCCTTTGCTTTGATCTTTGTGCTGAAATTCTGGACGTGTTTGTGGTGGTCACCGACACCCACAAGAACGACTAACCTTTTGTGGTGGTTTTCATCCCCGCAAGAATGACTAACTTTCTCGGACGACTGACTTGATTTCCTTGTGCTAACCATATATATTCAGTCCTTCGGGTAGTTGTTGTTGCACTAACCTCTTGCAGGAACCATGTCAAAGTTCTTCACGTCGCTCCGTCTTTCCGCCCGGCTAGGCCGACGATCGGACGATGCTGGGAGTTCCCCAGCTCCGTCCCGAGGCTCGAGCCGGATGGACATGAACGAGCACGAAGCAGCTGGCTCGGGATGGGGCCATGCCACGCCAACGGCCAGGCAGCTCCTGAGCACGAGCGACATCAACCTCAGGACAGAGCGGGAGCAGAACACCTTCAACGAGCTTCAGCTGAAGGAGTTCGAGCACACCCGTGTTTTTGAGCAAGACTTGCTCAGGGACACGGGTATGGACGTAGAGTTCACGGAAATTTTCCAAGCCATTGGCTGGGAAAATTTCTGGCACATCAATGAAGAAGGTTCGTACCTGCTCACCCTCGAATTCCTCTCGACTTTGGTTTCAGAAACTGGGGGGATTCGTTTTCGGCTTTTCAACCAAGAGTTCTTTTGCTCTTGGAGAGATTTTAGTTCGGGTCTCGGATTTTCAAGTCGTTGTTCTTTAGACCCGAACAAAGCGCTGAAAAGATTTGACCGGGTTGCATTTTGGAAAAAGATTTTGGGGAATACCAACTGTCATGCGCCTCGCACAAACAGTATACATAACCCCACTTTGCGTTTCATGCATCGTTGGGTGTCTATGACGGTATTCCCCCGGGCAGATTTGCGCCCTGTCAACACCATCGAGTTGCAGGTTCTTTTTGCTATGGTCAAGCAGATTCCTTATTCACTTGTGAAAGACATGGTTAGTCACTGGCTGTCTCATATTTCTCGTGCGGGTAGCATGGCGATGACTTCTCTAGTCACTCGCGTCGCTAACCACCTGGGAGTCCTTCAAGGCGCCCGGCTAGCGTACATCGAGACAGCGCGTTGCATCGTGGATGCCGAGCACTTCATGCAAGCCCACATGATACGGCGGACGCCTGACGCAACGCTGGCAATGATGTACTGTGGCTATACAACTGAAGTGCCTTTGCCTTGTGCAGCACTAAGGTTGTATACCACGTCGAAACTAACTCTTCATTTGAGGACCGAGTCGGACGATTCTCCACCTTGGAGAGAGCCCGCTCGGCACAGCGTTGCAGGTGACGGACCAGCCACGAGGGGACGAGCCAGGCGTGTGTAACACCCTAGTTTTGAATTTACTAGGTTTTTAAAAATTTTCTAAAATTTGTTAGAATCAAATAGAGAGTGTACAATTATTTTAAAGTAAAGCAATATTTTATAAATATTAAATTCAATCAATATAGGTTATAAATATAAGGTGGTTGTTGCATTCATGCTCTTGCATAGTTTTGTTGTTTGGAAAAATGTGGATTTCAAAATCTTTATAAAATTCGAGTAGTTTTCGTTAGTGTTTTAAGCTTAAAGGATAAATATTTCTGGAACTAATATTGTATAAGGGCCAAATATTATTTTAGGGCTTTGTCCATTTTCTTTTCTCCCCTCTTTCCCTCTTTTCTTTTCTATAAAATCTAATCCTAAAACCATAGCAACCAGGCCATTTTGGCCCACACAGCACCCCTCACCCAGCCCAAAACCCCACCCTCTCGCGGCCTATGCCAGCCCAGCTCCCCATTCCCAGCCCAACCTCCAGCCCCTCCTCTTGGGCCGAGCCCGCCAGCCCTCCCTCTCCCCTCTCTCTCGCTACACCCGGGTCCCACCTGTCGGCGCCCTCCTCCCTTCCTCTGCTCGGCCCGAGCAAGCGCGGAAGCGCCGCCACTGCAGCTCGCCCCCGCGCGCATCTGCTCCCGCCTCCGCTTGCGCTAACGCTCCCCGGGCCCAACCACAAACGCTGCCACCTCCGCCTGTAGCTCGAGAACGGCCGAAGTCCGGCGAGCCGCCGCCGCAAACCGCCCAGCGCCGCCGTCTCCCACCCCGTCGGCAACCAAACGCGAGCGGCGCTCCTGAGCCGATGGTCCACGATCGGATGGCCAGGATTAGATGCCCCAGATACCGGTCAACACAGTCAAACCGCCTGCCCAACCAGTCTTGCACTCCCCCCCGTAGAACCTTGTTTTCACGCGCACTATTCGCTGAGCCTTGGAAAGTTTCCTGCTAGCCCCTGATATCTATAGTTAATTATGTACAGGCCCCTAGTCAGTGTAAATAGCATGTAAACCCTTGTATTTTCACGGTTTTACACCTACTGTTTACTGAGCCTTGTATATGATGCCTTGTTGATGTCATAATTTTATATATGATGTCTTAAATTAGTTTATTTTATTCTAAAAATATTATAATCCTTGCTAATGCTATAAAAATTAGTTTTAGCTTAAATAAAATTCTTTTAGGTGCTAACAAAATTCCAGAAAATAGTTAAATCACGTTCTAGCTCATAGCTTTTGCGTCCTAGCTTTGTTTTAGTCCGTTCTTGTTGCGATGGTCCTCTTTTTGCGTGGGCTATCGTTTACAAGTGTAGTTTCATGATGGTCATGTTTTATAAAATTAAATAAAATATTCAATTAATTAATTACCTTTCCACCAGTTTTCTAAATAAAACTTGTTTAGGATTATACACCGGCTTTCGATAAATTCATGTTAATTTGAATAATGCCAACATAAATGTATTTTTAATTTATAACTTGTTAAGTTCAACATGACACATGAAATAATTCGATTAGACCTTCTCACGTGCTTTTAATTTATTTCAAGTTAAATGTTAAATGGCTTAATCTATATGCAAATATTTTTAAATAAAATATGACTAGGATTTACTTTGCTTTTGAATTAAAATAATTTGAATAATTTCAACATGGCTATTTCTTTGAAATATCCTTTATACATGATTTCTTAAAATAAAATGAATGCAACACATAGTTGTTCCTTTTGTATATAATTCAAATGTTCGCTAGTTTTATCTTTGAAACCGTAGCTCCGTTTGAAGCGTTTCTCGTGTCCTTGCGTTCGTTGTAGCTAGTGTTCCCTTATAGTACGCTTTTCAAAACTATTTTGTTATTACTTGGTGTATTGTTCTTAGTTGGACATGTGTGTTATTTTCAGTTGTTTTGTTTACGCTGAGGAACGCTTCTGAGCAGGGAGACTTTGGAAAAGAGGCAGGTGTCTTGATCATCTTGACTCTTGCGCCTTTATTATTTTACATGATATCACTTTTTATTTATGCTTTCTTGCATTAGATGTCAAATTGTTGGGAATCCTATATAGGCTGTTTACTAGTTTTTTCATGACATTCCTTGAAGCCTTTAGAGGTATCCTTTTATGGGTAGCATATGCTTAGCTTGCTCGACATGGGATGGGTTATAATTAATCTTGATTAATGAACTATGCAACATTGGTTTGGGTAATCTTTTAGCAACCTGGAACTTTAGGTGGCTCAGGCAAGTTGGGTCTGATGCGAGGTTGTGAAGAGAAGGTTGTTGCCTGAGCCAAGGTAAAATAAGGATTGATCTATGGAGTGACCACCCAGGACAACAGTACAACCATGAGAACTAGATGGGCAATGGTCTTGGCTATGTGACCAGGGGAAATCGGGAAATCCAGTGGTCTGCGTTAAGCTATTGGGGCTGGGGTGGACTCAAGCACGGCACAATGATGGGTACCCGAACCCTGAGTGGATTAATGCGCGCTGGTGAACCTAGTCATGGCCTCGTAGTGTACCCCGGCACTCACATCTTGGAAATGTGTGGAGGCTTGCAACCTCAGCTAAAAGGTATCACGACTCATGGTGAAAGTGTACAACCTTTGCAGAGTGTAAAACTATTATAACAGTTGTGCTCACGGTCAAGAGCGACCTGGACCCTCACATGGTTAGTTGGTTGGGAGGATCACAGTGGTGGTTAACTGTGGTTTGGTTAGTTATATGTGGGCTTAACCTTAAGTTGGGTTTGGTTTTGGGAAGCCGAAACACCATTAATCTTAGGTGCTTAATTAAAACTTGACCAACTAAAATATGAGCTTTGCAGTCCACCTAAATAGCCTTCCTTGTTCATAAGCCCTTCATGTCATTTATTTCCCCACACTTGCGGAGTACACGCCTCCAGGTGTACTCACCCTTTTCCTTTGAACCCCCTGTTGTGTCTCCCCCTGCTGCTGCTCAGATAGTGTTGAGAAGACTTGGAGAAGGAGCCATTTGTGAAGACCTGGAGTCCTAGGCTGGTGTGCCCCCGGTCGACGTTCCTGTGGATTATGGAGCCCTCCGTTACGATTAGACTTACGGATGTGTAATTTTTTTTCTTTAAGACCCTCTGGTCATTTTGTAAATAAGATACGCTTTGTAATTGATATTGTTCTGTTATTCACTTATGATGTCACTTTATGCATGAATTTTGATCTTGGGCATGCATAAAGGGTGCGTTCGGTTTGTCCTTAAAACCGGGCGTGACAGCGTGATGCTGGGCTCGCCACCTCACAGGAGCCGGAAGATGCACCACAAATGCCGCACCGACACACTTCCGCTTTCGAGGCCACCTACGACATGTACACCGGTGCTGGGACGTCCGGAGCAGGAGGCTCTGGACAACACCAGTAACCAAACTACTTCGCCTCAGGACGCTGGGACTACGGCCAGGACACGGACTCTGAGTGGTCTGGGAGCCGGTATGCAGGGGGGTACGACAGTGCCTCCCAGCCATACTACCCCGGATACTCACAGTCCGCGCGCTTCGACTACGGCCAGGAGCTGTCTTACATCTCCGACCGAGTCGAGCTCATCGATGACCGTACCCGAGAGATCCAAGACACGCTAGCCCGCCATTCTCAGTACCACCAAGAGAATAGCGGGATGGTAGCGTCCATCCAGCATGGCGTCCACGAGAAAGTGGAACAGCTGAGCCAGTACCTCTCAAGGCTCAACCCCTACCAGTGAAGAGTCCAAGCTTGGGGGAGGACCCCCGCCAGGTACATCCCGACTTATCCAGCACTTTGATCATTTAATTTCCCTTTCATTTCCCTTCATGTTAGTTTGCATTTAAAAAAATGAAAATACCAAAAATATTTCCCTTGAATAAAATAACTCCCAACTATGCATGGAATGAATCATATGCCTCTCACTTTGGAAATGATGAATAGTTGCTCTGTCATTAATTTTGCAAGTACTTTATTGCAGCTAGTTGTTTGATAATGCTTGAGTTATTTGGCATGAGTAAAAATAAACCTGAAAACCTTGTGGGAGCACATGCTTTATTCCAAGTCTAAGTTGTTGTGGGGATTGATATAGTGAGAATTTGGTTAAGTTCTATTTCTGCTCTTAGTACGGGGAAAATCTCGGAGATTTATGCTTTCAAAAATGAAACAAGTTCCTCATTGGTCAAAATACCTACCAAAGCCATATGATAAGCTTAGTTGAAAATTTCTACTCATATGTTGCTTGTTATCTTAGTGAGCTTTGTCAAATTGTTGCGACCTTTGAGTGAAGCTTTCATATTCTTAGAGATCGAGATCCACGTACACACACAACCTCTCACTTGCAATTCCTACACTGGGAGTTAGCAGCCATTTCCACCATCCACTCACAAAAATAAAATGCTACATGTTCTATGGTTTCCCTCTCCAAATATTCTTGATAGAGACATGGGCTATGCAAAAAGAAAAGCATGCCAAAGAAGCATGGCAAAAAAAAGAAAAGCATGCCAAAGAGCATGGCAAAAAGAAAGAGAAAAAGAAAAGCATGCCAAGTGGCATGGCAAAAATATGAGAATAAAAGATAGCCCATGTTCTCGAAAATAAATCAAGGAGAGGGAGATTCATCCAAGGAGTTCCACCATATTCCATCCCACCATATTCCACTCCATCCATATCCGCACACTTGCACTTCTCGATCTTAAGATATGATTTGTTTCCTCGGAGATCCAGTCTTTGACTAGCAAAATATAAGATGTATGCATGCCTTCATCCTTTGTCCCTGAGCCACACAAAAATCCATATTAGATGTTAGGATGAAAAAGAAGGCACAAGCCTTTGGTGAGGATTCAAATACACTTGAGTGATTGAGTGTGCCAATGAGGAACAATTTGTAGTTTTCAAAACTTGTGAAAAATTCCGAGATGGGATCCTGAAAAGAGTAGAGTGGAATAAAACTGAGTTTAAACGGTTCATCCTTTCAACCGCCCAAGATAAGGAGATTGCTATAAGCCCCATCGGTAAAAAGGTGAATTAAAAACTTTGCCTATGATTCAAGTATTTTTGAGTACTAGTTGTTTATAAAGTTACCTGCAAAAGAAATGACATTGTAGCAACTCCTGATCCACCGAGCCTAAGTTTTTATCTTTGCTCGAGGATGAGCAAAGAGCTAAGCTTGGGGGAGCTTGTTGGCGGTCGTTACAACCCAAATCCGACCACCAATACTCGGAAATAAATGAGGTTTTATGCAACATTCCATGTACTTAGGTTTTACTTCTAATAAAGTTCCACGAGTTTTTGTGAGTGTCACTTGTGCATGTACAACTACGACAAATATGCGCTATTGGGGCTGAAAATGACCGAATCAGCCGACCGACTCCGTTCGGCCGGTTACCCCCCTTAGCCGTACCAGCCACGGGACCCGTCCACATCAACCGAACACATCACACGACACATGGATGACCGCCACTTCATCCCGGACCATGCCACATCATTCTGGGCCAGATCAACACGAAGTCATGCACCAGGAGGAAGCCCAGGGGGTCCAGGCACAAGAGGCGGTGCTGGGGAGGCCGGCCACGGGCAAGGCCCAATTCGGCCGAACTGGGCCTTCGGCCGAACCGTCCCAGCGCCAGAACCGACCCCAGGGGCTGCATCCTGGCCCTTGGTGGCCGAGGCGGTGGATCCTGCATTCGGCCAAACGCCAGGATTCGGCCGAACCGACGTCCCCGGCCGAAACGGCCGCAACCGCCATCCAACCTCCCTTGGCGGTTACTCCAGCTCCAAACCGACCCTGGAGCACTATAAATAGAGTGGCATTCTTCACTTGTACTCACACACCAAGCCAAGGAGCTCTCATTCCACTTGTTCTAGTAGAGTTAGGATAGTTTAGTTGGGAGTTAGAGTTGAGTCGAGCTTTGCCTCGGAGGTTCCGGAGTCGTCTTCAGAAGCTCTGGTAATAGCTCTTGTATCTTTTACCTTTACCTTTTGTAAGACTTTCAGTTATCAATATAGTTATCTTTATCTTCTTGCCTTTGTCATTTATATCTTGCTTCTACTTTATTCTAGTTGCAAATATATCTTGTTTAGACTATAGTCAGTTATAGTTCTAGTGCTTGTAGTCTTGTTTAAGTCTTTGTCTTGGCTGGTTCTTCGATCTCGCTTAATACTGGAGGTGAATTGTCACCAAGAGTATTGACAAGGTTGCTTGCTCTTGCTAGCGGAGTAAGTAGTTGTTGACTAGTGTAGGAGTGGTTCCTAGCCTAGCCAGTGGCCTTAGAGTATTCCCGTCGCAACGGAGGTGGTAGCCGTGAGGTGGTGACAGCCCTTTCGGTCTTCGTAGCCCATCACGTTAGTTCCGGTCCGTAGGATCCCCCCAGCCCGGGAAATAGTGGCACCCCTTCTCATCCCTTTCTGTGTGTCCACCGGTTCCCTTGTCCCGAAGCTAAGACAATAGAGTTATCCCAGATCTCCTAGTGCTGGCTCTGTAGCCGCTGTATCTCTAAGCTAGAGTGACACAGGTAGATAAAGTATCTAGGAGTCCTCTATCTCTTCTCGTTGTCCTCCCAGCTATCTATCTCTTCTCTCCCTTACCTGAGTATCCCTTGAGCTGTGTGTCCGGTATATCCACTCCTATCCAATACCGTTATCCCCTATCTTGTCTAGTCGTGTACCCTTCTCTGATAGTCTCGAATATCTGTTCACTAGTAGTCTTGCCAAAGCTTCCCTGCGGAAATATAAATTACGATACCTCGGGATACTCCCAGGTGAAGTGCTACAGCGGTGATTCTGTGCGCTTGCAGAATATTTATATATTTTACTAAGCCATAAGGAAAACCACTGAAACACTCCTTACCCCAGTACCAGGATTCTCAATTCTGATATTGGATCGTAAGAAGTGTCAACACATACGGGGCGGAGGAGTTTGCCCCGAGCACGCGCGTTGAGAGCTACCACCCGGAAAGGAAGTGGCAGCCCGCTTGCGGCTCTCCATCTCAAGCTTGCGGTTCTCCGCTTCGAGTTCTTTCATCTTGTACTCAGATTTGATAGCTTGACTAACCATGTCATTAAAATCTTCAAACTTATTGTTGCAAAGCTTCTCTTGGAGCTTCAAGGATAAACCATTCATGAACTTATCTTGCATTTTCTCATCCATAGAAACATCATCTCTAGCATATTGAGCAAGATGATTGAAAGCATTCATGTATTCGATCACCGGTTTGTTTGCTTGCTTCAAGTTGCGAAATTCATCTCTCTTGATGATAAGAGCAGCTTTGGGAATATTATATGCTCTAAATGCCTTCTTGAACTCATCCCATGTAATTTAGTGTCCCACAGCAACGTTAGCCTTGTAACCTTGCCACCAAGCACCCGCGACATCATGAAGTTGATGAGCCGCAAAATTTACTTTCTCTTGATCATTGCATGGGAAGAGCTCCAACTTTTGCTCTATAGTGTGAAGCCAATAATCGGCATCCAAAGGATCCGTAGTAGCACAAAAGGTGGGAGGATTGGTCCTAAGAAAAGCGGAAAAGCTTGTATGTTGGTTACCACCACCATTATTTCCTTCATGGTTGGCTAAAGCTTCCAATATTCGGTTTTGGGTGACTCGGTTTTCCTCGGACCTCCTAAGAATCTCCAAAAGTCCAGCGGGTAACGGAGGAGGAGGAGGGGGCTCATCCCCACCCGGAACACGAGACATCCTGTTGCCAACCACAAAAGAGGTTACCGACAAGGGAAAAGGAAAATTGACATAATACAATTGTACAAAATAAATTGCACAAGAGATAAAATATCAACCACAAATGTGTGAGAGTGCGAATTATGTGGCATGAATAAGGTAGATCATTGATTGGAGATGAAATAAAAAAATTTTGGACAGCTAGGGGATAAAATTCTACTACCATATAATCATAATCATATACCCACTAGTTCACATATGACTAAAAATGCATGCATGAATGATATATGATGACATGTCGTAGCCATACGATTTTCTCACAATGACACACAATAAAATAACGGAGGTCCACGTAAATATATTACATAGGCATGATAGCTAATTAGTGTCTCACATCGTCTCACCAATTAACTATTCGGTTACATAAAATAGGCGGTACATTACAACGAGTCATATAGCTTGAGGAGTCTCACACATGCCATAAGAGTTACATAACTAGCCTAGTAACGGCCATAAGGAGCTCTCACGAAGTACGGTGGAAACTTGTTGAGGAGGTGATGGTTGGGTGATCCGGTATCTTCGGGGTTCTCCGGATGAGTGAGAGCTTCATGCTCGGTACCAAGGATCATCTCCACCGTTGCTCCCGGTTGTGCAAAGTGACGAACACGCAGTCCATTGGAGATGTGGGGTTGCATTCCTTCGGGTTGTGGAAGAAGGTAACCCGGCACATGAGGATGACGATACTCCATGGGTGTCACTTCATGTGGAGTGAAGTCATTTGGTCCATAAAGCACACTTGTTGGCACATGACCCATGCGAACATATGGCTCAATGGCATATTGGAGTCGGTTGTAACGACGCCTTGTCTCCATTAATTCACCTCGGATGCAACGAAGGCTTTGGTCTTGTGCCACAACTAATTCGGACATACGCCTTTCATATAAGGTTGCATTCACCATGCCCACTTCAAACTCATTTATTCCTTGAATTGGACTAAGCCTTGGAAAGTGAGTGAATGGTTGACGCTCAAGCTCAATGATCTCTTGGCGAAGGATGGCCATAGCCTTGTATGCCACTTCTTGAATTGCCATCTCAATCGAAGTTCCATAAGCTGCAATTTGGTGCTCGTGATGGACTCCTTCACCAAGACGCTTCGGAATGGTCACGGTAGCCACATAGTCCACCATGCCCGGTCCAAGTCCTCTTGCATAGACCGAGTACTCCGGCCTATAGGAGAAGTTTCCCCTCCAAAGCATCTCATCCAAAAGGGGTGGGAAACCCTCTGCATCTCTACCACGGGTCACAAATACTAAGCGCCCGAAGTTCCCGTTCATCTAGATGTAACAAGAAAAGATGAGTTAGTGAACATATTATAAGAATTAAGGTGCAGCCATAAGATAGAAACAGCTCTAAGATAGAAAAGAGTTACATATCATATATGAGCAATATAACCTTAGAAATCAAAATTTTATAAGCAGGTTATTTTATGTGATCACCAAATTAATTTCTAACGTGCCTCACATGATTTTTAAGTGATAACCGTGCATGGAAATGCCAACAAGCTCTGATGCCACGCTGTGAGGACCCGACCAAATTACCCCATTTAATCGAGTTATCATCCATTGATCAACCCAATTAAAGGAGAATAATCCCGGTAATCCCTGAGATGTGCCCGATAATTTATTCCCAGGTGACATACCTCGCTAGCACATTATAAACACCTTCACAAAATATAAGCAAGTCCATACACGATCATCACATATATAAAAACAATTCAAGTTTATATCATCATGTCTTAGAGTTTTGCAGCGGAAAGTTTAAACATCGCGCTCATACGATACATAACAAAATATGAAGGTTCGCACTACATGCCACTAGTGCCCTTTTGTACCACATAGACCATCTACTCCTCTCCCGCACCTCCGTCCGCGGGAAAGAAGTACCCAAAGACGGCCTCCGGCTGCGGCTCACCTGAAACAACTTAACGGCAGCACCGTGAGTACAAAAAGGTACTCGCAGGACTTATCCAATATTTGGTTATATACATAGACCGACTCCAAGGAGAATGCATTTGGTTAAAGTAGCGAGGATATAGCAAGGATATTTATTTTGCATAAAAGCAACTACATTTGAACAAGTTATAATAAGCAAAAGACATAGAATTCTAATTATTCTAATTCATGCATCAAACAATTGCATAAATAAAGTGATCATGTAAAATGAGCTCAATCTTCCATAAGCTCTTCATAACTCTACATTGAACCCCAAATTCATAGAGCGTGCTCATGACCGAGAACGCGGCTATTGCAATAGATCAAAAACCCTACAGGGGTGTACAACTTTTACCACACGAGGCACAAGACCAACGACCATACCCACGGCCAAGGATAAGTGTTAATTCATGTCCTCAACCTTTCACGTACCCGCACCCGGAATTGAACGAACGGCCGGAGGAAATAGATGCACCGGAACCGCCGACTACACCTCATTTAACCCGCGCCGAATCCGCCCAATACCCGGTGCAACTTATGCTACTTGGCTTATCATTACCATATTTAGACATGTGGTTAGTATGGATAGTGCTCAAGAACCCGGCAACAATGATATCAATCCTTGCTCATTATTCTCAATTGCTCACATTTTACTTTTCCTCATCTATTCATGGTTATAGACAATGCGCAATTAAGACTCATATACACAATTGATCCAAAATAGGGAGTAAGGATGCTTAGGGGCCTGCCTTGCTACTCAAAGGAAGACTCGTCGGTAACGGGCTCCTGCTCGGTCTCACACTCCACGGCCTTCGGCGTCTCGGTCTCTACACGAGTGCAATGATGCATAATAATTAAAATGCCATATGATGCATATGATGCGATGATATGCAAGAGATGAGAGTATATTAATGTTTTGATGGTTCTACTTGGCATTGTCTATCATAATGAGGCTAGCATAATTGATATCACAATTTTTAAGAGAATCTAACATGTGTCAAGCAATTATTCACATCAATGAAGTTTAATATTATCAACAATTATTTCAAAAATTCATATATGTATGAGATGCACAATAGTGAGGAAATTATTTGTATCATTCATGCACAACACATCACAATAGTTAACAAAGCATTGAACAATCAGTTATTTCATATAGTCATGAAAAAATAGGGCGGGTGGCATAATCGTAAATAACTCGACAAGTGCCCAACAATGGTGTTCCCGATGATTTGGGTGGCCAAACTCGATGGGAATTGATCCTAAAGCTTCTTTGGATGATGGGGATTCTGTTTTAGGGCTTAGCATTGACATGCATAAAGGTTTAGGTTGACCTATAGCTTGAATGGTGTTTAATGGAGGTAGGGAGCCATGGCTAGGCTCATAGGGCATGAGGAAGGAGGGGGAAACGATGGGGAAGGCTTACCTAGGATGGGGAAAGACGATTTTAAGTGCCACAAGTTGGAGTAGAGCGGCGAGGAAGAAGATCGGAGTTTCACCGGAGTTGGGGAAGAACGACGAGAAAACTTCTGTAGAACTCGGTCCTTCGCTTGGAGGAGCTCGCCGAGGCCTGGGCAGGGCCGCGGCCGGCGGCTCCCGCTGGCCGGCGACCGGCGGAGGCGACGAGGAGGGCGGAGCGGTTCCGTGTCGGGGAAAAGAACGGGAGGGGAGAGAGAAAAGAACAGGAGAGGAGGGGGTTTTGTCGAGGGAGGGGGCAACGGCGTGAGGGCGCCGTCCCTACTGGCGGACGGGCGTGAGCGCGCGTGGCCCATGCGGCAGACAACACAGCACGGCGACAGAACGATGTTAAAATCGATTTTCGTCAGGAGGGAGTCGGATGTTCCGACCCTACGTCGGATGTTCCGGGGGTAGTTGGATCTTCCGGCCGGGGAAAAACGAGAGACAGAGCCGCTCGGAACTTCTGGTCGGATCTTCCGGGACAAGTTCCGAGAAAACTGGTAAATCCTGAAAAGTGATCTAGAGAGATCTAAAAAAATCCTGAAATTTTTATAGGAGCTACTATACATCAAGATGAATCCATTTTACTAAAAACTGGCATGATAGACACGGTAGATTGGAAATAAAATTTCTTCCCGGAATGCTATTTTTGGACTTTCAGGTAAGCTGTTTGGCCTCAAGATGACTTCTAAAAATCCGGGAAAATCACCTAAATTCAAGATTCACATCATACTATTTTATCATGCCAACTTGCAGCACTGGTGCTATGGTGAAAATCTAAGTTGCTTCACAAGTCATATATTAAACATCACATTTTAGTTAAATTGCAAATCCAATATATTTCAATTGGGCTCAAAAGATGCAAAGATGCTGAATATGATGCACATATATGCTCCATGTCATGTTTAGCAAATTTGGGTTGTTACAGTGCCGGCCGGCCGTCGTCAAATCAATATAAGCCATTCGTTTCCCTCTCCAGACTTAGGAGTATCGGGAAAAGAGAGCAACAGCAGACAAGTAATCATTTGTATCTAATAAATAGGCTAAAGTATAAATATTTCGTTTATTTTCCTGAGATGAGAAACCGTTCGCTATTCTAGTCCTCGTTTCTGAACCATCGATCCACATCCGTGTATGTGCCTTTGCGGTGGGAGAGCGATGAGTATCAGTTGACGGAGTGCTGGTTCCGTTCGGATCGAGGCCTCGGCTGGGGCACAAGATGGAGCGAGCGTGGATCGTGTGCTTGATTTTCAGCTGTGAGAAGTAACCATGTCTTCTCTCCTTAAAGTTAGTAGTATATGTAGGACTAACAGGATTTTCTCTCTTAATCATAAGGTGGCAGGAAACAGGACAATACATTAGAAATAATGATGCCATATTTGATTAAGAAGAATTTTGAGAATGTGTGCGTAGCGGGGGAGCAGTTGTGCAACCTGCAGGTCGGGAGTTCCACTCTCCGTTCTCACAAAATAGGCTACTGACTGAGTGGTCACTGCTGGCACTTGCAGCGTGGTGCGCGGCCCATATGCTTCTCCCGGCTGTCGGTGGCACGTTAACGTTCGGGGACAGCCGGGGTTTGCGGGAAGGGGGGAAGAACCCGGTTGGCCAGCCAAGGCTCTGAAGCCTGCAACCAGCTCAACCCCCCGCAAAGACACTCTCGTTAGAATTTTCGAGGGTAGTCACCGACTAAGCTCCTAATAGCCGGAGTTTGCTATCTTTATTTTTTACTTTATTGACACTACAAGAAATGTGTTGATCTATGACTTTTTTTCGTGACATTACAAAAAAACGTCACAGTGGTGTACCATCTGTGACGATTCTCTAGTTTTCGTCACAGATTCGCAGTAGTGGGTATTAGGCCCAAAACATAGTGACGTTTTATCGTTTTCGTCACCGTCTGGCCCATAACACGATGACGTTTTAGCAAATCGTCACGGTCAATAAATTAAAAATCACCATAAAAGAATGACAATTATTCGTGTCACACCCCAATTGTTAGCATAATTAATATAATGATTTTCTCAATTTTCTAAAATTTGCACAAGGTTTATATAACTAACAGGGAATTTAGTATATAAATTTTCGTTTTCTAAATTAAATTAGAACAATATAGGTTATAATTTTGAGTGCTTTGCATTCATGCGGGCTACATCAAGTTTTGTATTGCGTGTGGTTCAAATGAGGACTTAAATTTAATTTAAATTCAAGTTTGAATCACCTATGTTTGAAGGTGAAAGGTGCAAGACATGCAGCTGTCCTAGTGCCTCAAGCTGCTATGAGTTTCCGTTCCTCCTCCTTTTAAAGTACTCATGCGTCCTTCAATTTGTTATATAGCTAAATAGCTATATATTGTTACAGCCTACATAGGAAAACTAAACTGTATCAAATAGCTAAATAGCATATTTGTATTGAGTGATTATTACTAGCCTATGTTAGGAAGCAGATAAGCATTTTATGATTGATAAATTTTAAAGTGAATTTATGGCTAAGTTATCTTATCATGAATTGTCTATTAACTTTGTTGAGGGTCTGTGCTTAAAATGGAGGTTTAACTTAGCCTAAGCTATAATTGGCATTCAAGTTTGCTCTACAACCAAACTGACTCTTATCTGAGTAATGTATGTAAAGGTTCCCTTCTATTATAAGCTCCCTAATTAACCTTAACCTAATGTCGGGTGTCTTCTGGGGCATATATAGCTGCCCCTATCAAATATCATAGCTTCTGTTTAATGTGCTTGCACAACTATAATTGATACAGTTTAGTTTTCCTATGATGGGGGCTGCATTAAGCGTGTTTTGTTTGATACAGTAATGTAACTAAATAGCTGTATTTTGTTACAGCCTACATGCTAAGTTGGTTCAACTCAAATTCTGTACCTTGCCTGCCAACTCAAATTGAATTGGTTTCAACTTAAATTTGCTACCAATTTTTCAGTTTCCTTTTTATGAGCAGATGATTGCAGGTTCCTCCTCTATCACTATCAGTAGCATAAAAGTTCCATATTGTTTGAAGATCCAGGCTTTAATTTTCAATAGGCCTTATATCTGCATCCTGTGGTTGTGTGGTGTCCAAGACTGCTTTGTGCTAACATTTGCTGAATTCTTTTGTAGGCATCAAGGGCCAGCGG
Source organism: Echinochloa phyllopogon (assembly GCA_033239725.1). Lineage (NCBI taxonomy): Eukaryota > Viridiplantae > Streptophyta > Magnoliopsida > Poales > Poaceae > Echinochloa > Echinochloa phyllopogon. The sequence continues at coordinate 30,001,981 of BTCW01000003.1, read as the reverse complement.
GAGAGATTGGTTGGGATCGAAGCAAGCAGGAGACTATAGTTCTATTATGTTAAGTGTTGCTGCTGTTATGTTAAGTGTTGCCGTTGTTCTCTTGTTGCTGATAATGTTGCCGCTGTTCTGTTGTTACTGATAATATTGCCGCTGCTAGTGTTGTCATTGACTGAATTATTTTGAAGTTATTAAGATTGTTCATATGATTATTGGGCTGTGATTATATGGGCTGATTTTTATATTTTGTATGGGTTGATTTTTTATATGGGCTGATTTTAGGCGGCCCAGTTTCAATTAGGCCCTAAAACAACATTGCCACGTCATTGTGCCACGTCATTGTTATGTCAGCTGTCATGTCATTGTCATGTCAGCTGCCACGTCATTGTACCACGTCATTGTTATGTCAGCTGCCACATCATCGCCATGACAGCTGCCACATCATCATCCATGTCAGTTAGTTGTGACATGTCAATTGAATCCGTGACGTTTATTTTCATCACAGGTAATGGGCTCGGGCTGGGTTGTATGGGCTGGATCCAAACTTTATGACGATATCGTATCGTCATGGATTGAGTTAATCTGTGATGGTTTTTTTAATATCGTCACGAGGTTCAACCGTGACGCTCAATACATGACAAAATTTGAGAACGTCATAGATACTGTTTTATGACGTTTTTTTCAGTGATCTGTGACAAAAATTAAACGTCATAGACCAACAGATTTCTTGTAGTGTGAAGAGAATAAACACTGGTACAAAGACTCTACTGAAGAGAATAATCACTCGTACAACTGGGACAAGGAATCAAGCATTCAAAAAAATGCTAGGGCTTGCGGCATTTGAAAGCAGAACCAATCGCCTCGCGTGTACCACCCTTGCCGCCCCACCTATACGCCACATGTGAGTCTATGTGGGATGCTTTTCTTTTATTATAACAAGTGGAGGACCCTATAGTCCAGATTGGCAACTCCAACCAGGGCTAAAATTTAGTCCCAGGTGGTGTTACCAACGGAGACTAATGTTTTGAGGCCTTTAGTCTAGGACAAAAGGTCTTCCCACCATCATAAAAGTTAGATCCGAGACTAAAGCTAGTATTAGTCCCGGGTCTGTTGTCTATCGAGACAAGTGAAAGGGATGAAAGATCATTTCTCGGCTAGTGAATTTTTATCCTTTTATCAATGCCTCGGCGACCTTACTCATGGGATCGAGCTTTTTGAAACAACTAGGATATACCTTGACATTCAGTGTGACTAGAAGAGTTTAGAAAGTAACAACTTTACACAGTGTTGAGCCTTAAAGCATTTGCAATGTAAAACAGTGGGTCGAGGGGGCGGAGGGACGCTGCTGGCCACCAGTGGTAAGGGATCGAGAGGGGTGCCAAAAGCCGCTAGATCAGCGGGGAAGTGGGTGCAGCGGTTGTCGGATCCGGTGGTAAAGCTACTCATGAAATCAAATCCACAATAATATGTATCTATACTATAAGGATCCAATTCTTTTGAAAGCACTTCACCTAAATAATTCCTACCCACCCTCCACAGATGACTTACATGTTAGATCTAACGGTAGAAAAAGTGAAAAGTTTTCACAAACTAGAAAAAAACGATGTTTCTAGAGAGTTTCTGTTGTTTTAACGTTACTTTTCTAACCATGAAATTTCTTTACTCATCTCATGTACCCACCAACCAAACAATCTTAAATAACACCCATAATAAAGGTAGCATGCGCGCGTCGGACATGCATATTTGCTAGTTAATATTAATAATAAACATATTTAGAGATCAATGGACCATATCCAATTAATACTCTATCTCCATCTACATCTAAACCACCTGACTTTCTCCCCCAAACCAAATCATTTTCAATCGAACTTCCGGTCACATGTCTATATAGCCGCATTAATCTGCATAAAGTAGCTGACTATCTGTCACACCCGGTTTCAGAAAATTAACCAAGTGTACACTGTATGTATGCCAGGATCAAGTTTCATACATACAGTAAACCAGTAGTGAATAAAAGATGCAGTATCATGTAAAATAAACTATATAAATGACTTACAAGTCTATCAGAGTCAGCGTATCCTGGAAACGAAGGCTCCAAACTTCACAGGCAGTCGACTGGGGGTTGCGTACGCCTAGAACTGAGCACCATCTTCAAACAGCTTCATACAAGTGTACGTCCTACAGTCGATACAGCTCTGATACCACTTCTGTCACACCCGGTTTCAGAAAATTAACCAAGTGTACACTGTATGTATGCCAGGATCAAGTTTCATACATATAGTAAACCAGTAGTGAATAAAAGATGCAGTATCATGTAAAATAAACTATATAAATGACTTACAAGTCTATCAGAGTCAGCGTATCCTGGAAACGAAGGCTCCAAACTTCACAGGCAGTCGACTGGGGGTTGCGTACGCCTAGAACTGAGCACCATCTTCACACAGCTTCATACAAGTTCTTCTTCTGGGCAACGGTTAGCAAGGGTGAGTACACTTATGGTTGGTACTCAGCAAGGCCACAAGAAATAACCAGAGATCAAATTAATATCATGTTTAAGTATATTACTCATGTGAGGATCCAGGCCACTCTTAACCGTGAGCACGGCTGATATATCAGTTTTACACTCTGCAGAGGTTGTACACTTTCACCATAAGCCGCGTAAAAGTTCAAAAGAACTTTAAACCCAACCATGCCGAGGGGGCCAATCCTCTTAAATCACACTACCGAGGTGTGACCGCATAGGGACCCTACGGGGCCTTTACAAAGATTCCTTAGTAAATAGTAACTCGCTAAGGTTTCCGGTTCAGAAGCAAAGCATAACCCTCCCTAATGAGATCTGTCTCTTACCAAAGCCCACAGCTCAAGAGGACCGAGCTATACCCCGTCAACCGCCGCACCTCTTGCCCCTTTCGGGTAAGGTTACCATCCACTAAAGTCTCTAATTAATTAGCCAAGACCAGAGCCATATAGTACTTATGGTTGCACTGTTTTCCTGGGTGGTTCTCCATGTTCCGATTAAAACATCTTGATATTATAAATAAAGCATAGGTAGAAGGATGGTTAGGGACACTTGCCTTTCTCCAAAGTATAGCTGCTCAAAATATCTTCAAAAGTCTTCTTCATTTGAACAACGTTCCGTCTACTCGCAGCAATCATCGAACACAAGCATGCAAGCATAAAACTATACAAGCAAACAAACAAGTACAACTAAGAACAATACACCAATCAAAAGAAAAGCTTTAAAAGAGCATACTAACGGATAGGGCTTGTTACTATGGTTACGAGAACCTAAAGACCACGAAGATTAGAGAGAGAAAGAAAGATACGAAGGTTCCAAGGCAGAGCTTTAATTGGCACAAGGAATATCACATGTACAGAGGATTTATGAATACGAGGATCTCAAACAATAATATATATTACTTTAATAATTAAATTTTATATTACAATACAATGACATAGTAACTCACACCCTATCATTGAAGCAATATAAAGTTAAAAATTAAAATAATATTGATTTGCAGAGAAACCACAACATAAGAAAAGATCTATACTCAAACTTAGTGATATAGCTCAGAAAAGATGGACGAGCGTCAGGATTGCAGAAAAGAGTGCTGCGGCCATTGGAACACTGGCCGATGAATTTATAGGATGTGATAGATGTTGGAGACAGTTGATTGGCAAAACAGAGTAGGGACTAAGTGAGAAACGTAGGGTGCACTAACAGGATTGGGTTTAGAGGCATGGGAAAGGCTGAGAACAGAACTACGATTGAAAACTTAAAACTAGCGGAAGACTTTAGATTATAAAAGGAAACACTATACGCTTTATAAATTTTAATTTGATAAAATCATATGTAAGAGACTATTTCCTGGAAATTGATTTAATTATATTTAAATATGTAAAACCAAGAATGTATTTTATTTATAACTATTTTTTTTGTAGATATTATGTAATTAAACACATAACTTTAGTAATAAAAACAGATCCGAGCATCTAATTGATTAACTTTTATTGACCATGTTGAACTAATCAATATTATTGATAAAACACATTTATGTTGACATTCACACAAATTAATACTCATTTAAGAAAGCATTAAGTTTGACGCTAATCACCTTTTAGTTTGAAATCTAGTTTAATACTCATTAATCAATTTTACATAAGCTTATTAAAATCCGAAATATTACTTAATCATATTTTATAGAAAAAACTTAATAGATAGATAATTAATAAGCAAAACGAGAACACTAGAACAAAGTCACATTGAAGGTTTATTAATCAAATTACTTGGAAGTGAAACTTCTAAGTTGGCTTTAATTAGAAACACTAGTTAATAACTATTTAAACCAAGTAACAATGATCTATGAAAACATATGAAATCTAAATATAACCTTAATCCAAGTTACATCAAAGTTATACCTAGGTTTCCAATATTATAACTTGTTCAACTATCACTTTTAAAACTTATAATATATTAACCATATTAACGTTAATAAGAAAACCAAAATATAATTCTTAATTGGCTTTTAATTAAAGGAACATGTTTATCTAATCAAATAACTTTATATCTCTAGTTAAACTAGTCATATTGTCATTAAAACAGATTTGTGTTAACATTAATCAAGATTGATAATTATTTATGAAAACTCAAAGTTTAACTCTAATTAGCTTTTAATTAGAGAACTAGTGATCATAAACATCAATCAAGTTAACATAATTTTTATGAAGAAACAAGATAGAGCCTAATTAAATTTTAGTTAGAAAAAATACAAAATAAATATTAATCATGTTAATATTATTTATGAAAATCGAGATATAACCTTAGTCAACTTTTATTTACAAAACACATGGAATAAATATTAATCAATTTAATATTTAAAAGAAAAACCGATGTGTCAAACTTAATTAGATTTTATTTAAGAAAGCACATGTAATTAGCCTTTAATCAAATTAATAATAAGTAAATTTACGAAATAAAGTATGGTGTAAATAACAGTGCTAATATGTAGTTTAAGTTGATACGAAGCTAACACAACAAGAATGGATTAAAACGGAGTTAAAACGTGAAAGATATGATTTTTCTAAGGTCTAGGGACTTGCTGGCAAAGTTTTAAAAGTTCTAGGGCTAAACTGCGAGAAATCAGGGACCTAAACATAATTTCTTATAAAAAATATGAGGGCTAACGAGTAAAAAGGCCAAAACAGGACCTCGGGCATAATTTTAAATCTTGCAGGGGTTAAAACAGAAGAAAACAGGACCTATTTGGAATTATTTTTGAACTAGATTGGACCGCGGGTTGATTTTGAAAATCCTCAGGGGCTCTTTAGCAAAACAGCCACGCTGACCGTTACGACTCGGGTTGACTCAAAGCTCGGGCTACTCAGGGCCGTTGGATCACGATCGGGCGGTCAGGGGGGTTCGGGACCACGGTTCGCCGGCGACGACGGCGGCGCTGCGCTCCTCCGCGGCGGCGCTTCGCCGGAGCAAGTCGATCTAGAGCTACGAGGCTCGGATTGCAACGGGATCAAGTCCTATGGACTCGCCGGACCACGACGAGTTCAACCAAGGTGATCTGGACGATTGGTTCGGCGCGCAGGCAGTGGACGACGGCGGCGGCGCCATGCGCGGCGGCGAAGCTTCGGGCGGTGGTGAACTCGACGCTACGGCCTTCAACTAGCTACAAGAACTACACAGGGAGGACGAGGAGATGACAGCGAACTCACCAGGGGTGAACTCGACGAGGGAAGAGCGACGACGGCGGCCGGCGACGACCGACGGCGGCGGCGGTGCTCGGCTTCACACGGGGCAACGACGGTGGCGACCAAACCACGATGAGAAGCGGCGGAATCGATGCACGATGACGAGAGGGAGCTTTTGGCGATCTCGGACTTCCACGGCGAGCAACGACGGTGGCGAATCGACGGCAAAGGCGGGCGGCGATGAACGGCGGCCGGCGGCACTGGAAGTCGACGGCGAGCGATGTTAGCGCGAACGAAGCGAGGAAACGGAGCGCGAGCAGCCCGGGAGGGACGAGAGGACGACGACGGACTCACCCGAGGCAATTTCGATGAGAAAAGACTCGGGACGGCGACCAATGACGGCGGCGGCTCGAGCTCGGTCAAAGGCGGCGGCTCGGGTTCTTGGTCGGCCTTCGATGGGGAAAACAGCAACGGCGGCCGGGTTAAATAGGTCGGGGAGAGGCTCGGGCAGGCGTGACGGGGACGGAGTCGGAGCGGCGAGTCGGGCGGCGCTCGGACTCGGCGTCGGGGAAGAATCCCACGCGAAGACGACGACCCTGACAGGGGGGTCCCACCCATCAGCGACACTGAGAGAGAGAGCAGCGGGGGGAGAAGAAGGACGGGCCGGTAACGGGCCGAAAGTGGAGCGGGCCGAGGGAGAAGAAAGGATTCAGCCCGGGAAAAATGGAAAGAAGCGCGGGGAGGAAAAACGAGCGGGAGAAAAAGTTCAGGGGGCAAACTTGGACTGGGCCAAGAGTTAAAGGGGCGAAAACGAACTCGGCTATTTAAACTTTTCTAAAACTCAAACAAAAGCAAATCAAATTCGAATTTAAACAGAATTTAAATTCCAACTTGATTTACTAGCAACCAAAAATATATGCAACAGCATGAATGCAACAAAAACTTATTTTGACTAAAATAATTATTTAATGTGATATTTAAATTGATAAAAAGGCTAGAAACTCCAATTAATTCCTAGAAAATTTATTTAAGCCTTAATAAATCCTAGAAAATTCATAGGGTTGCTACAATTTAATTGTGATGAATTTTAGGGAGTTATAAACATATGTTGTTTTGAAATTAGAATACATTTATTTATATATTGTATATATATTTTATATATATTTTATATATATATATATTACATTCCCTGTTAATTATTTGAACCTTGGAAAATTTTATAAATTCGAGAAAATCATTGTATTTACTTATATTATTTATTCACATCCCAAATTTAGAAAATTTGGGGTGTGACACTATCATTGTGGGACATCTCCAACAAATTTGAGACAAATTCGTTAAAATTCTATGGTGTGAACTGAGAGGTTTTAGTTCTAGAGAGAATTCCCTGTCCGCCATTCAAAAATACAACCATTCCCTTACGTGCCATCGAAATATATCCATCCCCTCATGCCATTGTTTTAATTTCTTTTGTCTCCTCCATGCCATTCCATCAGTTGAGCTGTAGACGCCGTTTGCCTCAAAGTTCACGGCCTTCTATGTCGCATGGTTCCCTACTTTTGCTTCTACTAGCACCGGATTTAGGCTTGATACCTCAACCAATCAACCGAGTCAAGCCATAAATCCATCAGCTCTCCTGGAGAGCGTTCAACACCTTCGCTGCCAACTTGGAGCATGCGGCGAAGTAGTGGCCGCCGTCGTCAATGTCGCCAGTAGAGCACAGGAGCCGCAACGGCGGCCTTGCAACATTGCGGAGCCTTTGCGAGGCCAACGCGGTGCCGACCATGTCAGTCGGAGGTGATGGGAGCGGCGGCCTAGCCAGCCCCACCCGCGGTCACCATGTGGACGAGAGCGGTGGTCCTCTTCGCGGACACCCGGGCGGACGGGAGCGGCGGCGGCCTGACTGACCCTCCAAGCGGACGCCAAGCGGACGGGAGCGGCGATACGTGGCCTGCGCCCTGCCTCCCTACGGATGGGAGCAGCTGCGGCCTAGCCTGTCCTCCCCGTGAACGCGACGCCTAGTCCTCCCCATGGACGGGAGCGGCGGTGAGGGGATGGCAAGGAGGCGATAAAAGAAATTAAAACAGTGGCAATGAGGGATGCATATATTTTAAATGGCACACGAGGGATATGTTGTATTTTTAGATGGCCAGAAGGAATTCCCTCTTAGTTCAGTCCGACTTTCGACTGGGGTCCACATATAGAGATCTCTGCATTGATTTGCACAAAGTAGCTCACCATCATTCTAAGACATTTCCAACTATGACAGGGGAGCTACTTTTAAGCGTGCCTTATGTGATGATATGGCTTGCTATCACACTTGTGACCCCTGGTAGCTCCCTACGTGGCCTAGTAGCCTTAGGGAAACTCCAATCGAGCCCCTTCTTGAACCCTCACCTCATATCTGAGGCCTAACTGAAAAAAAAACTCCGACCAACTGGTCTCTCATCTGCCCATGAGAGATGATGCGTCCTCTTTCTTCCCCTCTACACTTTGACATCTGGGAGACCCTCTTCCGTGCTCTCATCCACGACGGCGACAATAGAAACCCCTCTAGCGCCTACCGGCCGGGCAACCAGTGACCGGTACTAAATTATCTGCACCTAAAAAATAAAAAATGTTCACAAGTCACGCAATCCGTAAATATACGTGCTCGGCCATGAGCATTCGAATCCATGACCTCTAGCCTCGTGTGTTGCTTCCTTACCATCCTATCGATACATCATACGTGACTAAGTGGGAGATGCTTCCCTTTTAAAATAATCCGTGAAGGACCATCGCATTCTAGTACCGGCTGGTAACACCATCCGATACTAATACTGTGTGACATTTAGTACCAGCTAGAAACACCAGTCGGTACTAGAGATGACATTTAGTACCGGCAGGTACTAAAGTGACTCCGGTGGCTTTCAAGTTTATATCTGGTACTAAAATGGCTCCGTACCACTTTAGTACCCGGCCTTTTTATATCCGGTACTAAATGTAAATGCATTGTCGAATGTGACTCTTTGCAGTAGTGTCCCATGCTCTGAGCCATGGCCTACTCGCGCAGCTCCCTCCTGTCCACCCAGTCCCTCATGCCCACTGGTTGGGGTGGTGAATCAATTCCGAGCGGCCGCGCTCTGCCCATGAGAGAGCAGCAGTGCACCATCCCTTCCCTCATGCCAATTTGGGTCGGCAGCTCCCTTGCCTAGCACAGGAATGCCCATGGGGATGGAGGCGGCTGCTGAGGCGTGACGGGCACTACCGGAAAAAGCGTATTTGCCGTGTGCCTGGGGGTTTGCCGTGTGCATTGCCTCGGGCACACGGCAAAGATAGAGTTTGCCGTGTGTTTCCCAAAAAATACACGGCGACACAAAAACACACGGTAAATTTTTACTTTGCCGTGTTTTTTGGCACACGGTAAATTCATACTTTGCCGTGTGTTTTTTCTTGACACACGGCAAAGTCATGAGTTTGCCGTGTACCTTTATTGTGGCACACGGTAAATAGGTGTTTCAAAGCACATTTTGAACCCCTAAACGAATTCAAATGAAAATATTTTGAACTACAAAGTTGTATAACTCATCAATATGAACAATTTTTATTGAGGATAGTTTTTCATTTGACAATGTTAAAGTGAGTTTGTTCATAAATCTTGCATGTCACCAGTAGTTTCTCTCTAATAGTACTAGACACTCTACTAGAGATATGAGATTTCAAATTCGGAATTTGTAAATGATCTCGAATGAAGAAACACTCTAAATGAAAATTGTAGATCTTTAAAAGTTATGAAACTTTGTAGTTGACAACTTTTGTATTTGAGATTGTTTAAAAATTTAAAATATTATTATAAGTTATCTAATTTGAAATTTAAAAATTTAAAACTTTAAAATGATCTCGAATGTTAATAACTTATATATCAAAGTTGAACATATCAATGAAATATAAAACTTTGTAGTTGACAATATTTTAATTTGAGATTTTTTAATACTTTAAAATATTCTTATAATGTATCAAATTTGAAATCTTGAATTTTTAAAATTTTCAAATGACCTCGGATGTAAATATGTTCTATATCAAAATTGTTGGTCTCGAAGAGATGTAAAACTTTGTAGTTTACAACTTTTTCATTAGAAATTGTTTAGTCATCCAAAATTTTGATACAACAACGAAGAGAAAACACACTAGCTTCCCATTGGTCCACGTCATTGATCCGAACCCCAAAAAGCGTGGCCTCCCATTGGTCCATTGCCTCCCACCTGGATTACCCCTCTCCCATTCTAATAAAATATCATATATCTCTCTCTCTCTCACCTCTATCTCTCATGCCTATCTCTCTTTCATCTCTCTCCCGGCCGCGCAGGTGCGAGCGGCGGCGCGGGCGGCGACGCGGGCGGCGGCGCGGGCGGGCGAGCGGCCAAGCGAGCAGCGGGCGCCAAGCGAGCGGCAGGCGGCCGGCTCGGCCCGGCGCAGCGCGGGCGGCCGGCGCGTCCACGGCGGCGGCGCGGCGGCTCGGCCCACGGCGCGGCGCGGGCGGCCGGCATGGCGGCTCGACCCGGCGCGGCGCGGCGGCTCGGCCCGGCGCGGGGAACATGGTCGGGCGGAGCAACGGCTGGCGCAGGTGGCCGGCGATGAGCGAGGCTACGACTTCGGCCGGCGTGGGCGTGCGGCGGCGGCGCCGACGCGGGTGGGTGGGCGGCAGGGGGCTGCCTGGGCGTGCGGCTTGTGGATTTTTTTTATTTTTTGAAAACTTGTTTGCCGTGAGTTTTTTTGGCACTCGGTGAAGCTTTGTCGTGTGCCCGACATTTGGCCCACGGTAAAGACCGACTTTGCCGGCCGCTGGTTGCCGTGTGCGGCACACGGTAAAGGCTTTGCCGTGTGTAATACGGCCTTTGCCGTGTGTTGCTGGCACACGGCAACCAGCAGGATTCCGGTAGTGGGGGCTGGGCTCCCAGGTGGGCTCCCAGGTGCTGGTGGCTGGCGCGTTGTTGCTGCTGCTGACGGAGTTGTTGCTTGCTGGTAGTGGTGGCTAGCTTCGATACACGATGTGATTCTGGTCTTAGTTTTGCTTGGTTTGGTTGGGAGCTGGTAGTTTAGTACTGCAAGTATATTATGATTCGGTAGATGTGATTTTTATTTGAGGTGTTTAAACTGTAATTAGCGCAGATCATCAAATAAACTTAGTTATACGTCGACTTTAGTACGACTTGTTAGCTAGCATAGCTTGTCCATGTTTAATTATGTATTTGTGGTGATGTTGAAATGCGGCTGGTTGAAATGGAAAGCTGGGTGTGCATTTCGTGGAGAACAATGTGGGCGTGAGCTTGATGCCGAGTGGTTTAAAATATGGGTTGGAACTAAAATAAAAAGGAAAAAAATATCATGCGCACCGCGCGCACAGGGCTGGGTGCGCACATCGCGATTGGAGCGGACGCCCGTGCGGCTCGCCTCCTCTCCCTCGCGTGCTGCTCGGCTCGGCTCGATTGGTGCTGGATCGGCTCCCGCCCGCACGCCCTCGGCATCTCCGCCGGCAGGCGCATCTGCCCACGCTGGACAAGGCGGAGCTCTCCGGCGATTTCCTCCACTAGTGCTCCATGGGCGACAGCCTGGATGTCTCCTTCCTCGTCCGCGGCTACAAGTTCTACGCGCACCGCGGGCCGTGCTCGCCGCCGGCTCGTCGGTGTTCCAGGACCGGCTCTTCGGCCCCACGACGGCGGCTGCCACCATGTATGGCATCACTTTGCACGGCGTCGATCCCGAGACCTTCCGCGTCCTCCTGTGGTTCATGTACGCCGACGCGCTGCCCGGAGACGATGACGAGATCAAGGGCGCTTCGACGGCCGTCGAGATGCTCCGGCGTCTGGTGGCGGCGGCGGACATGTACGACGTGGAGAAGCTGAAGCTCGCGTGCGCCCAAAAGCTGTGTGAGCACGTGTCGGTTGGAGACCGTTGTGGGAATGCTTGGCTTTGCTGAGACGCACAAGTGCCCGGAGCTGGAGAAGACGTACGGAGTACATAGACTTCCTCGTGGAGGAGGACAACTTGCGCAGGGCATGCGGGCAGGAGCCGATCCAGCACCAATCGAGTCGAGCCGAGCAGCACGCGAGGGAGAGGAGGCGAGCCGCGCGAGATCCGTGGGCGTCCGCTCCAATTGCGATGTGCCACGGGGGGCACGCACCCAGCGCCCTGCGCGCCCATGAGGTTTTTTCCAATAAAAAACTAATCATTACATATAGGGAAAAATCCAATTTACAACCTCCAATCATCACAAAAGTCCCATTTTCAACCTTAAGTTATAAAGCTAGACATTATAGGCCATATAATTTTCAAAACCATACAAACTTGGACCTTTGGGTGGATTTCAATTTTCAAAAGAAAATTAAAAATGTTTTAATATTAAAAAAATCATGACTAATTCAATTAAAATTCAAAAAATATGAAACCAGTACCATAAAACTTCTAAAAATGTAACTTACATGTTAATGCTCTATTGGGAGTTATTTGGATCTTATTTATTCTTGTTTCTCGTTTTTTACTACTTCTAGTCATACTTATTATTTATTTATATTATTCTTTTTGCAATAGAGCACCAACATACATGTTACACTTTAGAATTTTTTGGCTGCCATATTGATAAGTTTCTAATCTAAAATAAATTAGTTTTGAATTTTTTAAGATTCAATCATTTTTTTAAAAAAAAATCCAGATTGCCAAAAACCACCATTGAAGATTTCAACAGTTGGATGGTCTATGGTGTCCGATGCGTGTTGATCCGGCATGTGCTGGACCAGCACCGGGTCATGTGCTGTTTTTCCAGGAATGAATCCGTCTTGAAGATTTGCCCTCATGCCGCCGTCTTGTAAGAGCGCTACGCAGCAGAGCGTCTTCGTGACGGACACAAGTCTGGTACTGCAAACCAAACAAAGGGTGTGTTTGGCTTTCAGCCATAAAACGTCACGGTACAGCTGGGGGCACGCTACAAACTCTGGTTGTAGTTTGGTTGAACAATTAATGTCGTCAGCCATGCAGGAGGACAGCGGAATTCTCACCACGCTTCGCGGCGTCGTTTTTCAGCTGTGGCTTGGCATGCTGTGGCCAGGAGCCAAACAGGCCCAAAGCAGCAAGGTTCGGACTCTGACGTAGGATCGGATGACTCCGGACGGAGGCTTCATGCTGCAAACCAAACACGCGTGCTATTATGCTATGAGGAAGTACGGCGGCCAGCTTTGTGAGAGTATGAGACGCACGCACTGATATGTCATTTGGTTCTTGGATTTCAATATAGCGTGATGTCGTGATATGTCACATGCTGGAAAAAGCCAAGCCGACACCGCCCCTTCTCCCCTCCACTCCCTACCTCGCCGCCGCCGGAGAGGGCCACTGGAAGCCCACGCGGCCTCGAGGAAGGTGGCGGCGGGGCTCTTCTTCCCTTTCCTCGTTGTGTCGTCCTGGATCTAGGCGGGGAACCGGGAGGCGGCCATGGCGGTTATCGGGCTGCGTGCTCGCGCCGGCGAGGCGGGAATAGCCGGATCTTCACCGCATGGGGCCTGGCGGCGCGAGCATGAAGGTGGAGCAGAGCGGCAGCGGTGGACGCCGGCGTGGGCTCGCCGTGCTGCGAGGCTCCTCCGGCGCGTATGGCCAGATCCGTGGCCATAGGTGGCGGCAACTTGCGATGCCTCACGTGCTCGGTGCGCCCCCGGTGCGGTTTCCACCGAGGCGGCCGGATCGGGGGGTTTGCAACTACATGTGGTGATGACATCTTCAATTTCGCCTTTATTTTCATGTAGACCAGGAGACATGAGTCACCTTGGCTTCATTCGCGGATTCTCTTGCTCGAAGACGGATTTCATCTGCAGTTTATTCCGGTGGATTATGCACGGGTACCCAGTGGCTACTTTGCAGCATGATATCTCAGATTGCGATTTCAAATGGTTTGCCGGATTTGGAGTTTGTGGCCGTTTGAAGTGGGTCAGGTCTGGTCTATATGAAAGCATTGGCTTGGTAAGAAGGGGGGAGCAACACGGTGTGACTATGTCGTGGTGGTAATTGTTACTAATTCACCGGTTCCGGGAAGAAATTCCTAGGTCTGACCTTGATTGGTTGTACCTAGCAGTAACCTTGTTGAAGGCATTGTTTGGATTAAGATGAATTACTCCCTCGGGTGAAAACTTTTGATTTGGTCTTAATTGATTGGGTCACTGCAATGTCGGCACGTGCGCGTGTCGTTTCCTCGTTGGAGGCGTTGTCTCGGGAGCATACGTCATAGTCCAAGAGCTGCTTTGGTTCGTGAAGCGGATGAAGGTGAAGTCACTTGTGGTAGCTTGCTGCGACATGATCTTTTGGTCATGGTGCTCTCTCTTTTTTTTATGGGCTGTGTGCATCTTAGTTATGCAGAGGCCGGGTTGGATCTTATATAATTGTATCGTCTTGATGTAATTGTCTAAGATCAATAAAGCTTCTCTTTTCCTTAAAAAAAGTTGGGAAAATAATTCGAGACATGCTTTCAGTTAAAGCGTCTGACCTGAAATATCCTAGTGCACTCCCAAGACACCAGCACTGTCAGCACACGTGCACACATACACACACCCGCAGGCACGCCCATTTCTTCCAGAAGCTGCATGGCACCCACAAGGCCACAATCGTGATCTTTATCCACCATGTGTTGACCCGGCTACTTCAGTGCTCCCTTGTCATATATAAGACATGAATTAGCCTAGTGCTTGTTGCAAATCAAACATTGATGCTTACCACCAATACAAAAAAGCTACCTGCTGCCTACTCGTGTCTATCAGATTAGGATATCAACATCACATCATTGGAATACTTTCAAACCATGTATATAATAAAAGTAGGAATATGAGATGAACAAAATAAAAACCCAAACTACCCCGAATCTAGAGGGCGTGTTTTTTCAATAATTAAGGTATTACAATAGCTTCTGCTAAACATAGACTCGTAACTCGTGTATGCGGCATTGGCATCAGATGGCTTGGAGTTTAAGGACTGGGCAAAAGAACATAGCATCCATATACGCATTCATTCTTGGGATGAAATGCCATCTTCTCTTAATTAAGAATACCATTTTAGGCAAATATTGTTATTTACAAACTCCCTTTCTCCCAAAAGATAAGTAATTCTTGGAATTTTAGGGCAGATTAATAAGATGGTAAAGTGACCTTGATAGCCTAGTAGTTGGCTAAAACTAGCAAAGTTCCAATTCAGAAATACAAGCACACCTTGTATTGTAGTTGAAACAAAGGGGATATATGTTGTAATATTAATGGATGCTTTAGTAACGATGGCAACAATCACCAAAGATTATTGAGGAAGTATGCCTAAATCATTGCTCCATTGAAAACATTATTAATAAAAGCCAACATATGAAAAAGAAACATAAATGAAACACGTGTAAGTGAGACTGAAACAAAATGTATACAAGTTTTGTGTAGAATAATGGAGAGGTAGGATTATTGATAACCAATTGGTTTTTGAAAGCGCCTTCGTGACAATGTTGACTAGATGTATTTAACAATGGAATAGATATCTGTTTATAAAACATGCAAATGGTCATCCAATCCACTTCACATCTTTCTTTCTGATCATGACGGCTGCACATGATAGGGAGACAACTTTTGATTGATACACTTTAACATGGCAAGCAAATTGACTGCTAATGTGCTAGCATGAACATTTGTACAAATAGTAGTTGAATACATACGAATGACTGAAGAATTGTGTTTCATAACGAAGTAAAGGCACCACTGCATATAAACAAGAGAATCTAGCTACTGTTGGTGTTCTCTCTTACCTTAGGATCCTTCGTGCGTGATTCAACTTTTTGCACAACCTCGAACCTCAAGTTTTCCTTCAATCTATGGTTACTTCCCCATTCTATTTGCATCTAGAATCTATATATGCTTTGAACTCAAAGGGGATGCCGCTTACTACTTAAATCAGGTTTTTTTTGCAAGAGTGTTGTATTCTTATATGCAAGAAGAAGACTCAGAAAGAGCAAAGAAGTATTGATCGAGCTCACGGGGTAAACCACCTTAACATGGCATGAACCACCCTGTACCATACTGGGGGCCCATTAGGCATTCACCCAACCGAAAGGGAGAGTTGGGGGTTTGACCGACCTCCCAATGGCCCTGCTCATCTCCAACCTTCATGTATCGCCTGACACCGCCTCTCCTATATATGTCGGTCCAGCTGATTCCGTGAAAATCCCCTTCCTGAACCACCTCCTTGCACTATATTAGAGGGGTACAGCTTCCTTTACAACACACAAGAAGTATTGAGCTCCATTCCAAAGGTGAAGCCTGAAACGAACCGGATTCTCGAAATGGAGAATCCGACTCCCTGTACCATTGTGATAGTCCCAGAATCAACAGCTATCACGTACAGAACTCATTTCAGCCAAATATCACATCCATACAACGATAAACATGACTGCATTCATTATTTACATATCAGAGTACGAGGTTAGTACATGCCACTTGGGCTACATCGACAAGATGAAACGTCTACGCAGCGGTAGCTAGGCCTTCAAGTCTTCATCATCGGTCTTCCTCACAGGCATCCTTGAGCGAAGCACGTAACCCTCCAAAGCAGAGATGTAGTTGCCACCTGAAAGCTCCAGAACTGTCCCCAAGGAAATGGGACAGGTCCACGTCACCATCCATATATATGCAAGCTTTAAAGTGGCCTAGACTAGGGTATAAAATATTCAAGGTATATAAGCTGGGGTTTTCCTATGCGCGCAGCAGCAATAACCAAGTTCATCTCATCTCCATACACCTTTCCTCACCAGCACATACACTCCCCAAAACCAACCATCATCCTTACATCCACATCGGGCTCGTCCAGCCGCAACAGGTTCCCGTAATATCATCCACCAACTCCTTTCACTCACTAGTCGACACGGTGAGCTCCCTCCCCACCTGTCTCAACAGCAAACGCTGGACCAATCTCTCATAACCCAAGCCAAGGTAGAGGTAAGAAAGCAGAATCCTATGCTAATCAGGAAAAGCCAGATGAAGGATCGTCCGTGACCGTGGACACGACTATACGTATAGTTTTCACTCTGCAGAGGTTGCGCTCCAGGAACCACCCGGGCTGCAGTTGGGGATCAGCCAACTTGAGACACAGCCCACAGCAAAGACCCTAAAGAGTAACGGTACCATCCTGCTTCCCTGGGCTCGGGAAACATCTGCACGCTAACATCTGCCCCAGGGATGTGAAACCTTCCCACCGGGGCCAGTCGGGGGCTGTGGTAAATCAGGGAGAGTACGCCGCAACGAGTCCCCCTTACACATATCAAACCCGAATCTCCTACTGTCCTGGTACCGCACTCAATAGGCTTGCTGGAACCCTCCCCATACTGGGTAGATGGTGAGCATTGTAAATTCCAACGTCCGGGTCATCCCGATACGACCCTTAATTGTCGGTAAGGCGAGTATCAGCGTCAAAGCGATCCGCCGCAACGGTCCGCAATCGGCACCCATTACAGGTATGGCCGCCCAAACTCCTCAAAAGTAACCAAAGTAACCATGTACCCGCAACAGGTACTCCGTAGGAACTGTCCGAGTGCAGTTCCAAAGCACCCCGATCAAACGATCGGGTTGTTATCACTCGCCTCCACCGCCTAGCTGCACTACTTCACCCAAGCCACCCAACTCACGCCAAGAAGATCAATCACAACCATCCTAACACATGCAAGCATAGCATTCTCATAAAGTAGATAATGGGTAGCAAGGAAACAGGGTAGATAAATGGCAGTGCAGGCATATCATCATCATGCGAGTAAAGTAAAGCGCTAGCATACTAGTTGCATGTCTACTAGGTATTTCAGAGAATGGTTGGGCGTGAAACTGGAGCATAGTCCATATCTACATCTTCTTCCTTCATGTAGTCAAAGACGAGGTCGACGAAGTCGTCCGAGTCTTCCGAGGATCCTAATAATCGGATTACAAATAACAACGATAACTAAGCAAATGAACTCCAACAGAAGAAGCAAAGAAGAAGCAAACAACATCAAACTCTACACTAATGCGTAGGTCATGATTTTCGAAAAATATAGAAACTGGTTTCATATTTTTCTGAGCTACGGTTAATTTATTAGGATTTTTCAAAGGTTAAAACAATTTCTAAAATTGTTAAATTAATTCCGAAAATGAAAAACAGCAAACAGTCACCGGCTGACGTCAGCAGTGGGCCCTGCTGACGTCAGCGTTGACTTGGTCAACGGGGGTCAAAGGTCAGCGGTCAACGAAGTCAACGGGTCAGTGGTCCCACCGGTTAGCCACCGCCAGCCTATGACAGGTGGGCCCCTTTGGTCAGCAGGTTAACTCGGAAAAAGAAAAAGGGAAAGGTTAACTGGCCGGCTTAGGTTAGTTAGATGGGCCGACTCTGGGCCAAAAGCGACGGGTCGGCCCATGGGAGCTGGCTTGCGGCCTGGTTAGGGTTAGTCGCGCGGTGGACGCGGTCCACCATAGACCGAGAGGCAGGTCTACGTGCGCCGGGTTCACGGGATCAGGTGTGGCCGACACAAGATCTTCTACGGCTAGGAATGTGGCGCATTGGTGTGGTCCGCTCTGTGGCCGCCCGCACGCGAACGCGTGCGTGCACTGGCACGGCACGTGGTGCGGCTTGGCGCACGACAGCGGCGCGACGGCGAGTTAACGACAGGAAGGTCTCAACGACGGCGCGCGGGATCTCGGCGGCCCGAGTCCGCAGCGGCGGCGCTGGGGAAAAGTTAGCGCGTGTGCGAGGCATGGCGCGCACGGCGGCACGACGACGGGGTTATAGCGCGTGCGTTGGGAGAGAGCGCACGGCTCGGCGGAACGGCGGCGCGACGCGGATCTCCGGCATCCCGGTTCCGCGGCGACGCATCCGCGGCAAGTTAGCGCGCGAGCTCCAGCTCATGCTGGGCAGCGCCATGGCTGGGCAAAGGCTTAGGCGCACGTGTGCGGGCTCGCGGTAGTCCGCGGCCACGACACGGCCTCGGCTCGCGCGCGGTGGCCGGTGCTCCGGTCCGCGGCGGCTTTGGCTGCGACAAGGGCGTCGGCGGGTTTGCACAAGGGTTCAGCGGCGCGACGGGGACCTGCACAAAAGATCGGCCACGGCTCGAAGACCGGGTCCCAGGGGCTAGCTGCAGCGGCGGATGCAACCACGGCGCGAAGGCCGGTCACAGAAGGAGGAAAGCAAGCTCACCTAGGGGCGGCGAAGTAGCACGTGGCCGGCTTGACGAGGACTCGCGGTTCTGCTCAAGCTTTGCATCGAATAGGTTGGGGGCGACGCCGGCGGAGGCAGCAGCTCGCGGTTCAGCTTGGGCATTTCTTCGAACAGCTTGGGGGCGAGGTGGACGGAGGCAGCAGCTTGCGGTACTCATCACCAGCGACGTCCTCCTCTGGTTCCTGCTACGCTCGCGGTTCATCTTCATGTGCAAGTTCGGCTCCTCCTGTCGCAGTCACCAGCATGCACGGAGTGGTTGGCGTCGGGGTCTTGCAGCTCGGCGATGGTGTGTATGAAGGCAGGCTGCGCTGCTGCTGTTGTTGCTTGCTCGGTGGAGAAAAATCAGAGAGGAGAGATCGAGCACGGAGAGAGAGCGGCTGCTGGAATGCTCGGCAAAGAGAAAGGGCAGAGGGAGACAAGCTGCTGGGATTTGCTTCTTGCGGTAGAAGACAGAAAAGAACAGGGAGGTGGAGAGGAGGCGCTGGTTGCTTGCTTCGGGTGGAAGGAAGAGCAGAGCAGAGAGGAGAGGCAGGTGCGGCGGCGGCTTGGAAGAGGGGAAAGGGAGAGAGATGGGATTAGATATTTATGGTCGGTGGTTAGGGTTAGGGCTAGGTTTAGATGGGCTCACAAATGGGCCACAAGTTAGTAGGGAATTAGTTGTTAGCTTTAGATTTAATTTGAATTTAAAATTCAAATTAAACCACACACAAAGAAGCAAGAAACCGACTAAGAGCCAAATCACACTAACCTGATATTGTCCTTAGCACACAAAGCAATTTAATTAGGTTAATTACTAGGAATTTGGAGAGAGCACAAGAAGACAGCCTTATGATTATGAGCAAAACACATTAAGCACGAAAAATTTTGAAATCTACATTTTTAACATTCCAGAAAAATCTGGGATGTTACAAAGCCCTGCCTCAATAGTTCTTAGAGTAGGAAGAGAGTGAGGGGTAGCATGGGGGAGTGTTGGGCATGTCCAGCATCTTCTCCAAGGTTGTACATAGGCGGATGCTTTCTTCTTTCTAACAAAGTGTTCATGATTTCCTTTTCGTATTTGAGTTTCTTATGTAAGGTTGTTCCATTCCTGAATTGCTTATATTATGTGTTCATCGCTCTGTCTCTGTAGAAATTAGGGTCATAATCTATAGCATATATGTGGTGTCTATAGTGGAGGTTACCTTGGTTTTGTGTACTCCACGGTTTGTAGAGGTAGACTGCTGGTGGTGACAACCATGTTCGTCCCGCGTAATCCTCCATGTTTGGGTACATCATAGAGTTGTAGACCAAGTCTCTGGACAGACCTGGGGTAAGCCAGTACCCAAAGTAAGCAGTTAGGCCCAATATCTATCTTATCTTAGAATCTCTAGCCATATGAATCCTCTACACCCTCACCTACTTAATCTTGTTGTTCTTGGGCTAAACTAAAATTTAAGGAGAGTACTCAAACATTCTCTGTGGGTTTGATATCCTGAATACCTCTGGGTGAAAGCTAAAATAGTATATGTAACCTGCAGATTTATCTATGGTCATTAAAAATACTAACACCCATGATTCTCATCATGGATTCCTATGTGCCATTTTTATGTTGTTTGTCAAATTTTGATTACCATTTTTAGATTATGGACTATTCACTCTCTCTCTCTCTAACTCTTCATGGAAATGAGAGTAGGCATAAAAGTTTTTAGATTAAGGACCATTTCTTTACATACCTTATACGTAATAATATAAAATAAGACTCCATAGTACTTCACGAATCAAGCTACACTATTTAATATGTAGAAGATACACAAAATATGATAATTGCATAATACTTCTTTATGGTATTTAGTATTGAAATATAATTGCAATTAGGGGCTTGGCGACCTAGGGTTGGGCAGCGCCAACCGATGCCTGGCCAGTGCCGGCCACATCTCTAGCCAGCCGCGGCCATGTTCTGACTAGCCGCGTCGCTCACAGCCTGGCTAGGGAAGTCAAAGGAATCTAGAAGATCCTAGTGTGGGAAGATAGGGTTGGTACTAAGGTGGGTAAGTACTTTTACCAGTGGAGAAGGTAGCCTCCAAACCGTAAAAACGCTTTGAAAAGTGCTCTTTTTCGTTTGACATGGCAAATTCAGCAACACATTTTATCCACGAACTCGACAGGTGGGTCCCCTGTGAGGGGTGGGTAGAAATTATTTTCATTTCTACTAGATCCTTATAGTATTATAGTGTAGACACGTAGGAATTAAGGGCAACATGGATGTTTACTTTTTCTATAATTATTGCCTTTTTTTAATCCACCTTTATGGAAGGGTCATGGAATAACCATCGTTTTAAAAATAGATATGAATTCCAACAGGTGAACGAACAATAACGACCTCCCACTTTTCTAACCGGCCTACTGTGCACAAATTTGAGTTTAAAATATAGAGAACCTTTCATTTTGTTTCTGATACGGATTAAAGAACATATGTAGGTATATAGGTCGTGGGGTCATATTATATTTTCGAACCGTGAGAGAAGTAAGCTTCTATATTTAGCAAATGCCATTATTAATCAGTATCCCCCATAACCTTACTGGGAGTTGGTTCACTGAACTAGAGAAGAACATGATTCGAACCGACAGAAAGAAATGCTACCTACCAAATATCTCAGGCACTCTGATTTTCATTTTCTTATATAAAAAAAGGACAACGCAGGTGGCCAACTCCGCCGGTTACTCTACTCCGTACTCCCGAGTCCCGACTGTCACATAGACTCTACAGTCTACCCCCGTGGCTTATAAGTAAGCGATACATCACTGCAAGTGTCCAGCGCCAAAGACAGAAAGATTCAGCAGCATGGAAGAAGCGAATGGGTCGCAGGAACCACTGCCTCGCCGTCGATCACGAGTCCTTGCAGCAGCCGCAGAGCGATCCCAAGAGGAAGGGCGGATGGATCACCTTCCCTTTCCTCGGAGGTCCGTCCCTTTTCCTATATGCGTACCTGTCTCTCCTGATCGACGATCCATCGATTGATCGACAGAGACGTGACTGACAGATGTGTGTGTGTCTTGGTGCAGCGGCGATGATGGGTCTTGGCGTGGCGACGAGCGGCGCGCTGAGCAACCTGGTGGTCTACCTGATCAAGGAGTACAACGTGCCGAGCGTGGACGCGGCCCAGATTGCCAACATCATCTCCGGCTGCATCAGCTTGGCTCCGGTGGCCGGCGCCATCGTCGCCGACGCCTTTATCGGCTGCTACCCCGTCGTCGCCGTCTCCATGGCCTTCTCCGTCCTGGTCAGTGCCCGTACTCTCCTAATTATTCTTCGTAGTTCGTACACAATCTCGTATGCATCGGGCCATGCCGGTTTAATGATCTTGCTGACTAATGAGTGCGCACACATGCAGTCCGTGGCCGTGTTCACGCTGACGGCGAGCCTGCGCGGCCTCCGCCCGGCGCCGTGCCAGCCGGGCGCCGCCGCCGGGCCCTGCGAGCCGGCGTCGGCGGGGCAGCTGGCGGCGCTGTACGCCGGCGTGTTCCTGATGTGCGTGAGCGCGGCGGGCTCGCGGTTCAACCAGGCGACCATGGGCGCCGACCAGTTCGACGCCGCCGAGGACCGCGACGTGCTCTTCAACTGGTTCTTCATCTTCTTCTACGCCTCCGCCGTGCTGGGCGCGACGGTGATCGTCTACGTCCAGGACACCGTGTCGTGGACGCTGGGGTTCGGCGTCGCCGCCGCCGGCAGCGTGGTGGGGCTCGCCGCGCTGCTCCTCGGCGCGCGCTACTACCGCCGGCCGGCCGTGCGGGGGAGCCCGTTCACGGGGCTCGCCAGGGTGGCCGTCGCCGCCGCCAGGAAGAGGAAGGCCGTCAACGTGGAGACGTCAGATGGGGAGCTCAAGTTTTACCACGGACAACGACGGAGCGGCGACGGCGACGACAAGGCCAGTAACAGTGACACTGACGACCTGCTTGCTCCAAGCGATAGCTTCAGGTAAGAAAATTATGCTCTTGGGCCTACTTTGTTTTATATATATGTTTCTGGTGCCTTGCATGGTGATTGTAGAATACGCAGGTGCTATTGTTTGGTTAGGCTTTCTGTTTCGCGCGTGCCATTATTAAATCATCAGTACTATTTATTAGGCGTAAATTAAAGAGTAAACCGCATCTACCATACAACAACTTGGATGGTTGTATCACTTTGGTCCAACAAGTTGTAAAACATGCAGATAGATACACAAACTTGTCAAGAATGTGCATCTACGGTCACGCGTACACCACAGGATGTAGTTTGCCATGGTACATGGCATGTAGACTGTATTTTGAGTCACAAATATTAATTTTGATGTGGGAGATAGCCGAAAATTGCAAAATTGATGTACCAAAGCCTTTGCAGCTATTTTTAATTAGTGCATATTACACGAATGTTGGACATAGTTCGTTATCTGTGTTCGAAAAAAAATAAAAATATAGAAATCGATCCAATCTGTGTTGGAAAAAAAGAGAAAAAATGGAGATATGTAATGTATATGACATATCTAGATTTTTTTTGCTAGATTGTATCAGCAAAGGCGCCACATCTTAGAATACTAGTAATCGAGTAATCTCTATTTCTCTTAAGTTTGAATTGGTGTCGGGTACTAATGGGAAGGTGCACTAGGGGTCTTTTTTCAGTCTTTGCACATTCTGAAATTTGATCATGGGTAACTATTGACCCGTCTTCCTTAATTTGATCATCAGTATTTTACTTATGGTAGCTTACTATGTTACAAATAATCATATTGTACTGTCATTCAGACCAACCGTCTTCATCCGCATTGAGTTCTTCAAAACTAAGAATATTAGTTTTTACATTTTTTTGTCTTTCCATCGAGCTGCCGTCATGCCCAATCTGTCAAGCAGTTGATTGGTTAGAGGTGCTGGGAAGGGCTTATAATATTATTTTTACAATTTTATATTTCCGTCACCACAAAATTAGTACTTGTGGCTCAAGCTACAGTATATGTGGCATGTCATTATAGCAAAATACACTTCATGGTGTACACGTGACCGTACATGCACACACCTGGCAAGTTCAAGCATCAATTTGCACATTTTGTAATTTATTGGACCAAAGTGATATAACCATACAAGTTGTTGTGTGGTGGATGCAATTTACTCTAAATTAAATATGATGTCGATCTTGTTCAGGACTTAATATGGACCTGGACCTGGACCTGGATCACTATTTTAGCAGCAAGACTATGCTCATAAAATCTGATAAATTTATCAAATTATATATAAAAGTATTTTTGGAGACGGATATAAATGTTGTTTTCAGGGTTTGAAATTCATAATCATCCAATATTAAAAGTACTATTGTTTGGTTAGGCTGTCCGTTTGGTACGGTGCGTGCAATTAATAAGTCAGTACTCCGTATTAGTACGCTATATATGATGTCTTGTTCAGGACATAACTACTTCTCCCATCATTCATAAATACCTGACACTTGCGGTCACTATTCTCTGTTAGAATATCTTGTAAAATAAAATCCATTAAATAATAATAGTATTTTGGACAAATATAATTAAATAGGGCTTCAGGTTTAAACCTCACAAAATTTTTAAAAACGTGATGGTCTTTTTCACAAATTTGATCACAGAACATCAAGTATGAGTACTGTACAATTTTCTAAAACCGAGACCAAGACGCAGAGTCACCCATCAATATATACATACAGGCCATCTGACAAGATATGCGGCAACAAATGATAGGCATACAAGTTGTTGACAGAACAAAGAGCATTAGAGCAGGCAGGATAATTACGTGGCCAGAAGCCTAGCTCTTGCGGTACCTTTTCACGTGTGCAGGAAGCATATATTCCTGCAGTTTTCTTTGAGTGACATGCGCAGCGCGTGCTTTCTCGTTGTTAATTCCGGAGTTCCCCCGCACTAGCACCAGTTAAAGTGAGTACCTTTCTTCAAACTTTGAAACCCTAACGGCCGAATATATAGTCCACCGGGTCGCAGAAGAAACCAGCTGAGTGCAAGGGATTGTGGTAAAATGGGACCCGGTCATGTCTCAGTTGAGAATTTTTCCAGTATTGGCAAGTACACTCATATCATGGTTATGCTTTGTGGGCTGGATCCAAGCCAAAATATCAGGTGAAGAGGTGGAGCCTTCTTGTACATAAAGTGGCTTTCAGGCCACAACCCAAGGTGACAAGAAAGTTAAGAAAGTGAATTTTTTTTACTATCACATCAATAACTTGGCTATATATATAATCTTTCTTCAAAAAAAATTATATATATAACCAAAACATCAGTATCTTGGACGAATATATTAGCCAATAACGTGCGTGGCTAGAACGTTGCAGTCAAGCTAGCCAGACTGGCAACCAATAACATTTGAGAAAATACGAAGGGTCATGATCGACGAAACCCACGCCACGACAACCACAACGACAAATATTAGCATATATACTCTAAAAATTATAGGACAAATTAAGGATAGAGTAAAATGACCCTGATTGTCCCTGATTATTAGCCATATTTGACACTAATTGGTTGTTGCATGTACATACATATTGAGTAGAATGACTTGTTTTTGGGACAAATTTTGAAGGCTAAAGTGTCTTCTTTTTTGGGACGGAGGGAGGATATTTTACAAGTTAAGGTAAATCAAAATTGCAGTGTAGTACGTATGTCAAACCAACTAAAGTTGAGATTATTGCTATATATACAAGCCATGCATGACATCGCCAACACTTAGATGTCAATTATAAATATAGTAAAGCTTTAGAGCAGATTAGGGCATGCATAGACAATTTAAGTACCTTAGATACCCTCGACAGTCTGGTTAGGCTGTGCTTGTAACGTGCAACTCCAGTTTTCTTAACTGATATATTAGTTAGAGCAACTCCAGCAGGGGCCTATATATGGGCCTCTACTTTAAAATTTAGAGGCTTGGAGCAAAAACACAACTCCAGCAGGACCTTCAAATGGGCCTGCATTTTGCATAGGCCTCCAAATCTCCCCTCCAAGCCTCCATTCCTAGAGGCCCTTCAATTCCCCCTTCAAAAGTGGGGGAGAGAGAGGTAGATGCGGCTGACAGGTGGGCCCACGGAGAAATAAAGGCCCGAGTTCATATGCCCACTGGAGTTGAGTGTTTATTTTGGACCTCTATTTTTTTGAGATGGGCCTGCAAATAAGTTTTGAAGGCCTCAATTTGAAGGGCTCCACTGGAGTTGCTCTTAGTGATGCCATGTTAGGGACTTTAATTTCCATTAATATATTTTTCAGCAGAGTTAATCTCTCCCATCTTCGGTCAGTTTAGCAAGATATCCTAAGCTCGTTCTCTTTATTAGACACGCCTTGGAAAAAGAAAATATAAATGTGAGATATTAGCTCTTTTACAAAACAAACGGAGATGAGACCGAGCATTCCGACAGGATATGATATGATCAGAGCAGATTATAGGCACGTAGCAAGTCCCTTCCAAAACAAACAGTACGTAAACTGCAAGCAGAAGAATATCTGAACATAAATTATAATTTAGTCACGCTTCGAGTCTTTCCCGGCTACTTTCTCATATATTCCCTCAAGCTTTACTTGAATTTCCTGCACTTTATTTAGTTCACAATCTTACACTTTATTCTAAAGCACCGGAATTTCCTGCTGGAACTTTTCCGTAGAACACTAGACCAGGAATTTCGCAGCACTAGATAAATATGTGTTTAAAACTTCCATATATTAAGTTGAGCCAGATTTTGTAAACCATTATTACTGCTATGAGAACAAATTCTAATTGCAGACATACATATGTAAACTGAAGGGGCATTTGTGTTCTTGCCCCTAATTTGAAGTGTAATTGTGATTTTGCCCTTATTTTTTCAACTTTGTGGTTTTGCCCTCTGCTATTCACAAAGTTGAAAAAACGAGGGCAAAATCACAATTGCACTTCAAAGTAGGAGCAAGAGCACCAAAACTCCTAAACTGAAACATACTCATATAAACGGTATATAAAACAGCACAAATAAAGCATGTGCAAACATAAGAAACTCTATGTCAACGCTAGTTAGAGAACAGGTATATACTTCTGCAGATGTAAACGATGTTAGAAGCACATAAACAATTGATATAGCCAGCCGACATATAAACGCTCTAGATAATGTGCAACTCGAAGCTATACTATCTTCAATTCCTTCTATGGACTTCGCATATTAGCGCACTCCTTCTCGTGTAGACTTACGGTAGAATTACTCAAAGCCGTGCAAGATGATGCTGAGCAAAACATAGTCAAGCGATCGCATGGTTGTGGTGCTCAAAAACCTTCTGCCGTCCCTCGTGAATGTTTCACGACGGTAAGGGTTATGAGATAATAACACTCACCTTTCTTCTGGGTGCATGCCAGCGAGATTCGGCAATTCAACGCCATAGCACAAATTAACAAGAGATTGGAAGAGGTGGAGAATAAGAACGTGGGATTTCGCGTGTGTGTCTCTAGGACCTCTTATAGAGACCATATCTCTCTGACCGTTTCTGCTATTATTATGCTCCACTAATTTACTTCTCTAATGACCATTCGGAAAAATTAAAATGTAGATGGCAAAAAATTTACACCATCATGACTGCTCGTTGCATGAAAAGAAACGCAAATACGCACGCACATTGTGTCAACCAGGTCCATTCTCTTATTAGTTTACGTATGCCACACACTCTTGCATTGGGATTTTATAAATGGGCTTTTTCCAGAAGATACAACTTGATGTCAGTAGAAATATGCATTGTTGATCAACTAGTTAGAAATTAAGTTAACCAATTATGTGTGGAAACGAAAACTAGTTGTGGGAATTGAAAATTCTTTCCTCTGTGCTATGAGTTTGATGGAAAAAGTCTAGATCACCCCCTCACCTATGAGGATTGAACTACATAACCCCCTAACCTATGAAACGGTCCATATCACCCCCTGAACTTTCAAAACCGGTCAAATTACCCCCTAAAATAATTTTGAAAAAATCATAGTAAATCATAGAAAACACAGAAAACTCATAAAATGGAAAATTCAATTGTGTTGGACTCCAAATGTGTATATCTACACAATGAACATATAATATGATATGCTTCAGTACATTTTTTTACAACTATGAAAAAAGCATAGATCTAAAGCTACAACAAAAAAAATTTACTAAAGCATACCATATTATATGTTCATTGTGTAGTTGTGATTTACTATGATTTTTAAAAATTTGTTTAGGGGGTAATTTGACTGGTTTTAGAAAGTTCGGGGGGGGGTTGATATAGACCATTTCATAGTTTGGGGGGATTATGTGAGGAGGAGATCTAGACTTTTTCCGACTTGGATCCAACATATGAACCAACATCCATGTGAAATAGATTACGAAGAGGTTTAGCATGTGTGGCAACAGTGGTCCTTGGAAAGAAAGAGGGAGCACACTAGAAATGGGTTGGCCCCTCTCCCACCGTCCGTCCAATCCAATCCAGGATCCACGCTTATCATCAAGCAGGGGCCACCCATGCTGTCGCTGAACTAACTCACTCACCCACACTAATAAATTCTGAAAAGAATGTGGGTATATTATTATGCAAACCGGTTCAGGAAAAATACACCAGAAAAAAGGTCTGCAACGGTAGAGCAAAAGGTGGGAGAAATTGGGTGAGGGGGCCAGGGAGCGCAAGAGGTGGTAGGCGAGCCAGGCCGGAATCGCACATCGAGGACAAGCAAGCCGACATGTAGCACACGTGCCTAAGAGGCTAAGTCCAAGTATATTGGTGCCGTCTAATAGACGGTCTCATACAGTGACACATAATTTTAAGATAACTTATCAGAGAACCTATACAATAAGTTGCTGTTTTAGTTGTCTCATAGTAATACAAAATCTCTTAATTTATGGAAAAATAAAGAAATTCTATTGGTTGCATGACAACAAAACTCGTACAATGGTAGGAGAGTTGTCTCATGGTCCTAAAATTTAGCTCATGAGGCGGTTGTTTCGCGAAGCAATGACCTTATTCTCTCACCTCGCTCTCTCTCCTCCACATCAGCAAAAATCCTACGTGGCACTGCATGAGACGACCTATGAGACCGCTCACGTGTAGCAAAACCTATGTATATATCTAGAAAAGCTAAAATAAATTAAAATTTAGGACAGAGAAAATAGTGGTTTTAACATTGAAATGTATAGTAGTATCATCTGGCATGAATCTCCAAAAATATTGCGTCTCACCTCACATCAAACGCTTTCAGGTAACAGTACTCTTTTTGTACATCGAAATGTCAAAAGTTGCTGTCTGCATATAAGCCGAGCTTGCTGTTCCAATGTCATTTGGAGTGTAAGAAGCAAGCCAGTCGGAATAATATATGCTCCATATATATCCAGCGACAGCAACTTAAATTGGCATCCCTATGGAGCTAATAATTTGCTGCTTTAGGGCCACAGTGATGGCAAGAAAAGTAAGAAAATGATTTGTACTAGCAATTAACATCTTATGATTCTTATCAAACCTAAGCGTGCGTAGTTGCAGAGTCTGGGATTTTTTTGTCGCAGGATTGTCAGCTGAGCTAATCACGTCCTGTCTGCTGTGATTCGTATTAAAAATCCTTCGGATCAACACGATTTGCACGCAAGTGCATTTGGTCCCAAAAAGTTTGATATATTCACGCGAGCAGTGCCCTCGTTGAAAAATGGAAAAGCAGATTGGAACACTTCAGTCTGAAGAAACCAGACTTAGTGGCAACTAATAATAAGGACGACAGGTTCCAAATTTCCATCCATCACGAAACACAACATCAGGCGCAACGACAAATGTTAGCATATACTAGCTTCAAGGAAAACACAAACAAAAATTACAATTTAGTCAAATTTATATTGTGAGTGCTACTGCTTGCGCTATCAATCGCACAAGTCCCTTTCTATGCAAAGTAAAAACACGGATCATGACATCACCAACGACAATTCATTGTAGCTTCCTGAACCGCGCCGCGCTGATCACCGACGGCGACGCCATCGCCGCCGACGGGTCGGTGGCGCGGCCGTGGCGCGTCTGCACGGTGCGGCAGGTGGAGGACTTCAAGGCGGTGCTCCGCATTTTGCCGCTGTGGAGCGCCGCCATCTTCCTCAGCGTCGCCATCGGCGTGCAGATCAACTTCACCATCCTGCAGGTGCTCGTCATGGACCGCGCCGTCGGGCGCTTCTCCGTGCCGGCGGGCTCCATGTTCGTCGGCTGCCTCATCGCCGTCGTCGTCTCCCTCGGCCTCCTCGACCGCGTGCTCCTCCCGCTCTGGCGGCGCGCCGCCGGGCGCGACCCGACGCCGCTGCGGCGCATCGGCGCGGGCCACGTGATCACCGTGGTCAGCATGGCCGCGTCCGCCGTCATCGAGCGCCGGCGGATGGCCACCGTGCGCGCGCACGGCGAGGAGGGCAGCCCGGCGTGGGTGTCGCCGCTGTCGGCGATGTGGCTGCTCCTGCCGCTCGCGCTGGCCGGCGCCGGCGAGGCGCTGCACTTCCCCGGGCAGGTGACGCTGTACTACCAGGAGTTTCCGCCGGCGCTCAAGAACACGGCGACGGGCATGGTCGCCATGATCGTCGCGCTCGGGTTCTACCTGAGCACGGCGCTCATCGGCATCGTCCGGCGCGCCACGGCGTGGCTGCCGGACAACATGAACGCGTCCAGGCTGGAGAACCTCTACTGGCTGCTCACCGTGCTGGTGGCCGTCAACTTCGGCTACTTTGTGTTGTGTGCCAGAATGTACAAGTACCAGAACGTCGGCAAGTAACTGAAGATGCATAGACGACCAGGGACAGGCACATCAATCTCTGTTCTAACCAGTTACTTGGTGTTGCTGTGTGCTCTGGGGTATAGTGAACAAAATGTTTTGTGTGTCTGAGTCTGACTGGAGCTGCCAAGGAGTCCAGCTGTGTAATAAGATATTATGAGAGGAACGCATTGATCCAGCTGTGTAACAGAGATGCATACGCATATAAGCATATATTGTAGTATATAGAGAGATACGAATAGCTTGCGACAAGCGGCACACTGCCACGGTGCCACCCTCCACCAAGCAGCAGCATAGACATCCACTGAACTTCAAAGGCTTCTGGTTAAGGAGTACTTGAGGATGCTCTTTTCTCTGGCTTGTCAGCAATCCTAAAGCAACCGACGTGTGCCATGTTCTGTTCCAGGGTCTGCATTAAAAGAGCACGAAGCCATTGGGAGTCTATCATCGTGTGTTACAAGTGAACAAATACTCGCGAGGAAAAAAGTACTGGTAAAAACAGAGAGAACAGAGAACATACAGACTTGCATGTGACCGGTAAGTTGAGGCATGACTGAAGTTGACGTGCGTTTCCTACCGTAAGTATTTCTTAGGGATATGACTTATCTTTCGCCAGTTTGGGTGTCCTTTTGTCTGACAGCTGGATTTAAGGGAGGGGTTACAACCAGCAAGAATAAACTCTGTGAGGGATAAAGGTAGCAATGGCAGAGACTTGATGTTGGGACAATCTTGAATGTTCAATTCCTTGAGCGATGGCAGTCGATCCAAATTGTCAGGCAAAGACGCCCAACTGCAGCCTGTGATTGTGAGGGTGCCCAGATGAACGAAATGCTCACCAATCTTCGGGGGAATAAGCGATCCATCGCAATCCCAGAACATTAGAAGTTGCAAGTCTGGAGCATCTGTGATGTTCCCTTCTCCCCATAGCCAACTTGGGTATCTCTGACCACCGTAGTCCCGGATGACAAGTGACCTAATTTGAGGTGGTGGATGGAGGCCCTCAAGTACCTCCGCTTGAAGCTCAGGAGAGCAACTCTGATGGCGAGTTCTCCTTTCCGGCACACTCGCAGGTGTCATAGGTAAGAAGAAGACCCTCTGTATTTCCTCTATTGCTTTTTGCTTCCTCCTGGAGATTTCATCAATACCGCCCCACTGCAGTGTCAGCTCTGTTAAATGTACCTTGTCAGATAGCCTGGCTTGAACAGCTTCCTCCTTGCTCTTAACATTTTGGAGGCACGCGATGAAAAGCTTTCCACGAAGGTTGTTCAGGTGCTCCAGCTGTTGTATTTCATATCCCTTCTCATTTCTAACATAAAAATGATATAGAGCTTGGAGCGATGTCAGCCTTCCAACGTTGGGGAAGTTCATGCCATACCATGTGAGCATGTGACGCAAATTGACAAGGTTAGCCATTTTATCCTTGGAGTCACAACTCAAAAGAGTGTTAGGCGGAACAGAGAGCTCCTGCAGATGGTAGAGCATGCAAAATTCTGTTGGCAAAGTTATGTTGTTGGGAGGGGGTACAGAAATACCAAGGTAGCGCAGATGTTTTAGTTGACCAATACACGCTGGGATCCTGTCCAACCATTTGATGTCCAACTGTACCACCCGCAGCTTCTTTAATCGCATGAGCACACGCTCAAAATCAGGTTGACTTATCTTCTCCACAGAGTAACACATGATTAGAGTGCTCAAGTTTTCCAACTTCAAAATCTGCTCCGGGAATGCTTTCTGACTACTGTAGGACTCAATGCAAAGATGGCGAACATACTTAGGAATTTCTTCCCCGATGTTTCTCTTAATTCTAACACAATCACTTCCAGCAACTTCCTCAGCTAAGTCATGCAGTAAATCATGAACCGTAAAGTACTCTCCAGAACTAATGTCAGAACTTGTCTTCCTTTTTAGTTGGAGAAATGCACATGAATGCAAGTCATGGAAGTAGTATTGACCCACATCTTCTACATCCTCCTCCTCTCTTGCATCAATGGTCTTCACAAAGCCTTGTGCAATCCACATATGAACTAGGTTATCTCGTTCCAGCTCATATCTTCTTGGGAAAATATTACAGTATTCAAAGCATCGCCTAACATCCACGTCCAGCTGCTGATAGCTCCACCATAAAGCTCCCTTGGTCTTATTCAACATGTCAAGTTTCGCGGCTGTTTCCCAAAAACTGATATCTGGGTTTCTCCAAAGCTGACCTGCCACTGTTACTGCTGCAATAGGTGATCTGCATAACTTTTTAGCAATCTTTCTCCCAATTGGTATATATTTTCGATCATCATAAATTGTACTATCTAGAGCATAGTGCATGAACATTGAGAAGTAATGCTCCTCGTCCAGATCAGATATTGAAATAAGACATTTAGCACCTAGAGCTGCCTCTTTGTTTCGCGAAGTCACTAGGATTCTGCTTCCTCTCTTCCCTGCATTTAAGGGAGCAAGTATCTCCTCCAGGTCCTGATGATTCTCATCGTTCACCCAGAGATCATCCAGTACCAACAAGAAACGTTTGCCTCTCAATTCCTCCGCTAACTTTGCTTGGAGCTTTTTACGATCATCAATATTGGAGTGTTCTTTTGGTATCATCTCCTCAAGCATATCATGCAGTATATCATCCACTCTGAAAGTCTCAGAAACATGAATGAGCATGATTGGGTCGAAATATTTGTCTTTATCTTCCTTTTCGTAGTCACAAACATATTGTGCCAGTGTAGTTTTACCAGACCCTGCAATGCCATGTATGCAAACCACAGAATAACATTTACCGGTACTAGCGCTTGGTGCATCATCGTCTGGTCCTTCACGAAGAATACTTCTGATCTTATCACGCTCCATATCTCGACCAAATACCTTCCTTGTGGTACTTGAAGTAATGCTTCTCCTGTTGATGTTGGCACTATTATTCCATCCACTGTTACTTTGCTGGTTCAAAAAGTCTTATTTCTTCGCGTCAGCGACAATATTTTCGAGCCCCTCTATTGTTTTCCGTAACTTCCATCTGCCAATAATAGGCAGGAAAAAATCTAGTTTGACGCAATCCTCCTGTAAGACGCAGGGGAGCCACATTCTCGATTAGTACTATCTTGGCGTACTGCCCCCAATTCACAATAGTTGTTCTAGAATGTGTGCAATCATACTTGCATGACCAATTTAGAATTAACATGACAATTTGACTACCAAATAGTATCACAAAAAAATTATAGTGAAATTTAAATATTTAGAAAAATATTTCTTCACCGCTGTTAGCATTTTGAAGATCACCAAAAGAAGATGTTGAAAAAGAGAAATGAGACTCTTCATGGCAATGGAGACAAGGACAAAATCTATTGTTGTTAGAGATCAAGAGGATGTCATGCACGGCATATTTGCAAATCTTGGATTTTTCTATCTGAATATTCTCGAAGAAATCTTAAAATAGTAATTATGATGTAATTTAGCAGATTCAATCATTTGTTATGTTATTTTCTGATTTTGCTTCTTCTTGATGTGAAGTAAAAGTAGTACCAAATGTTATACTGTCTATGCTCTTATAATTAACATTTACATGTTGAAATGAAACAGCATCTTGAATCATTCCTGAACGTCAATCTATAAATTTTCCATAACTGTTCTCTGTCATTAGTCCTTTTTATTGTCACATTGGCAAATAGAGATAGCAACTAATGTGTCTTCACAACAAACAGTATGAAATGGCACATGTATGTACTTGGATATCCATGTTAGATCTTGAATGGAGAAGACCATATCAAAGACAAACACTGACCAAACGATATGATTCCAAACTCTCAATGTCTTACACAGCACTAAAGCAGGGGCTAAGAGAGGAAACGTTACAAAAACTACACATTTGATTTCATTGCAATGAAAACACTAAGAGTATAGAACACCCAAGAATCGAAGCTTTATTGTTCTAGAATATTGCTCCACCCTGGATTATTTTTACTCTATCGTTTTGGTTGTCCACCCAACCTCCAATATATAAGTTTGATCATCAATTTTGTAAGCATATATTACCTATTTTTTAAGGAAAAAAATCAAAAGTAATTTTCATAATGGGTCATCTAATATAATTTATTTGTAAAAAATAATATAATATGCTTGGTGTTTGTTAATAGATAAAGTTTCAAGTTCGACTAGCGACATCTAATTGAGAGCTGAGGGAGCTAGCTGGATCTCGGCACGAGGCAAGGGTGGTACCTGGTAACTTGTGATGCTGACCGCCACTTCATAGGACTGGTTTCGGTAATAATGAACAATCTCAGCAACATTGGCTACCCTGCTGAGCATGCATTGAACCAACGCCCGTGAGAAGGAAACTGAGTGTGCATGAGAAATCGGTAGCATCACAGCCGATCCCTGTCGGGCCGCATGTAGGATTCGTCCCAATGGATGCAAGCACCGCACCCACTGCTGCAGAGGAGCTCGGATGCTCCACACACATTGCCCAAACCAGCTCCTCTTACAATAGGCAATCCATGTCCTGACGGCTTCAAAGATGGGCTGCACCCAGCAATCCAGACAGCTTTTGTCTTGTGGCTGGTCATCACCCATGATTTTTTTCTTCTCGATTTGGTGATAATCTATGAGATCCAGAATGTCTTCAGCTTCGCACAAGGCAAACTTCACATCTTTGGCCAGCTTGTCGAGTGTGCTCACAGCAGACCTCTCTTTTCTCGCTTTTCTCTGCATCCTTTGCTCTTCTATTTCTCTCAACGTCTGCTTCATTTTTGGGATGGTGTGAACATCCAGCTCTCGAAGCTTTCGCGATGCATCAAAGCCAAGGTGGGAAAGGATTTTATTCAGGAGCAAGGGAATGATGGGCGCCAGAAACCAACCAAGCACGGTTATGGTCCAGCCTATTACTACAGTCGTCCAAGGATTTGCCATGGAATGGTTTTGTAAATGGAGATGAGAAGGCGCAGGTGCAGAGGAAGAGGGAGCACAATAGATCACCTAGTTTTGTAGCTCTTAGGAGTTAGGATTAGGCTGCCATGGTGCCTAACGAAAAGTCAATTCCGTGTACGACTATGACAGGAGGCCCTGTTCCACGCGATTTATGATGAAACATTGATTAAGCATGTGAGTCATGATAATGACATAGCTAACGATTGGGGGACATGAGGAGACTCGCTCAAAATAGAGTAGATCTTCGTCTTGGTCTTTAGAACTATATCCCCTTGGAGTTACTAGTAACTACTGTACGTACCACCAGTGCTACAGTTGACTGAACCCAGCCCTTGACCTCCTGTCCACTCATTCTGTTTCCCAGCAATTTCTACAGATAAGCATATGAAGTTCATTAAATCAAATAATCTAAAAACTGATCACATACTACATTTTATGTGGCTGATTTGAACATTTGAATTATATGGGTTGGTACTACTGTTGTCCAAGGATTTGCCATGGAACGGTTTTGTAAATGCAGATGAGCAGGCCCAGGTGCAGAGGAAGAGGTAGAACAATAGATCACCTAGTTTTGTAACTCCTAGGATATAGGCTTCCATGGTGCCTAACAAAAAGTCAATTCCATGAACACTATGACAGGAGGCCCTGTTCCACGCTATTTCTGATGAAACCTTGCTTATGCATGTGAGTCATGATAATGACATGATTAAAGATTGGGTCATGGGGAGACTTGTTCGAAACAGCCTAGATCCTTCGCGTGGTCGTTGGCATTAGATCCCTCAGAGTTACTAGTAACTCACCCACCATAGCCCAGTCCTTGATCTGCTCCTACCAACTCCTGTCCACTCATTCTGTTTTCTAGCAATTTCTATCTACAGATAAGCATATGCAGTTCATTAATAAAAAAATCTAAAACCTGACAGCACATTACATTTTATATGTGGCTGACCTGTGATTTGAGCATTTGAAATTATATGAGTAGGTTCATCTCGAGTAGTACTTTTATGATACAATGAAAAGTAGTTAAACTGATATGTTGTAGATAGAAGTATAAAAGGGATTTGTTTGGCACGGTATAACTCCAAGGTCTCAGGAGACGGTAAAAGGAAGACTACTCAGCATATCCTCTGATATAACTGGGGAAAAACGGAAACCACGGAAATTAGGAAAATGCAATCTATTACTCACAGATAGGCGTGGTAAAGGGCCCTCACTTTTGCACTAGAAATTTGAAGGATCAGGCCGGATTAGGGCCGGGCTAAAATAATATTAATTTTTAAGCTAAATTTCGTTAGGGCTAAGTTAGATTGTGAAGAAACAAACGGACCATGATCCGTTACCACCCCTGCTCACAGATCGCACTGGATTCGCACCAAAGTGACAAAGCTGAGCTTGCAGGTCGGAGCCAGGCAGTAGCTTCTGTTTAAGCTGGCCATTCCATCCTTCACCTCCACACTCCGAAGCATTGCGGGTCTCCGCCTGGAGCCGCGAACTCG
This sequence comes from Echinochloa phyllopogon, assembly GCA_033239725.1. NCBI lineage: Eukaryota > Viridiplantae > Streptophyta > Magnoliopsida > Poales > Poaceae > Echinochloa > Echinochloa phyllopogon. Next base: position 29,964,935 of record BTCW01000003.1, on the reverse strand, counting down.
GTGAATCGGCAAATCAGCTGCCGCCAACTACGGGGGCCCTTCTGGCTATGCGAAACCACCGGCGACAGGGCTGCCTCTTGGTTTGCGGCAGCGCCATGGAGGAATCGCGGCGGCCGGTGGTGGTTCGGCTGTCGCTGGCGAAGTGGCGATGGTGTGTGTTGTCCGTGGGCTGCGAGACCTGGAAGACAAAAACGCTTGTGGCCCGTAGCGACACCATTACGTATTGGGCCCATAGTTCGGTGGGCCGCACAAAGAATTGTCATTTTTACTCGGGGCTTTTGTTATATGACACGATTTCCATGTGAATCGTAAATTAGTTGGTAAGATTTTTTTTAGTGTAACTTATTCACCTAGCTTCGAGTGCTCGACTCGGCATGTTTATATGCAATCACTAAATCTCATGCCATCAGTAGAAGTTGCTGACCCAACCAAGTATAATCAATCGATACTTCCCCTCAGGAAGATTTTGTTTCTATTGGAAAAAAAAAGAGTCAACACTTTTCCGAGGTGATGGAAATAGGGCATGTCATACGATATGAACATATCAGCTGCCTATAACGGATATCACGTATGTTCTAGATGATGTTAAGGATAGAGATAAATTTATGTAGCATTCTAAAGAATGACCTATTATTACAGATAATTGTATAGAGACAATATATTGTCAAGACCTCCAACTAATATCAGGCGCGTTCTAACTTCTAACACATACCTTTTGAACTTTGACACCCCTGTTTGGATGTAGTGTCTAAAAGTGTTTAATGCTCTACTCAAAGATCAAAGTACCACTTATTACTGTTACCAATGGTTTTGTTTTTGGCGCACCCCTGCTGCTGGGTGCTCCCACGCTGCTGTTCTTGAAGGGTGGGGAGGCAATAAACAGTGCCGGCCCTGGGGCAGGGCGAGCGGGGCGGCCGCCCCGGGTCCCCATCGTCTGCATGCGTAGTAGTATACCGAGTATTGCGTATCTTGATTAAATTAGATTTTTTGAGACTCAATCTTGATTAGATTAGATGAGACGAACAGACTGTCTAGCTTCATCTGTCGTGTGAATTTATGAGAACGCGGCATGTACGTTCTAAGATTAGCTTTGGCTCGTTTTGGTTAAGTCCAAGGACAATGGGCCCCGCAAGTGTTACTTAGAGATGAAAGGTCCGTAGTTAATTCATCATGTTTAGTATACCATTTCACTTTTAACTAATACCCCTTTGTTTTTATTATTTGATAACGAGAAGAAGATCCTAGAACGAAGCTACTCATCCTGGTCAAATGGTTATGTGCTTCCGCTCAAAAATTGTAAAAGAACTAGATTTTGCCAACCGTGGTGTGATGTGAATTGAAAGTCTATTTAAAATTATACTTGAGTGTAAAACATGTTATATGAAATTGAGTAAAGGAAAATTACACAACTGGAATAATGGCCAAAAAATGGAGCCGTTGGTGAGTTTAACTCTTAAAATTTCGGCGTGTAGGATAATTGAACGCACTTGTCCAATTCCTATGGATTAATCTATGCAGGAATGAGGAAACCAAAAAAAAAGATTAAACATTTATTCTTCAATCAAGAAATCTAATGTAACCATCTATATCTCCTGTCTTTCTTCAAAATATATATATGCTTCTATCACAGAATTCTCTGATATTTTTCTTATAAAGATCCACACAAATAAATCTTATTACCTCTACTATATTTCCACATTTAGCTTTCTATTTTATTAATATTTTTTTATTTTTTAAACAAAAGGCCTCTAATTTTCGCCTTGCCCTGGGCCCCACAGGCCGGCCCTGGCAATAAATGACAGGGTTAGCTGAGGAAATATTATGTTTTAGGGTGCTAAAGATGCTACTTAAACAGTTTTAGACAAAATGAACCAAAGAGGCCCATTGTCTTTTACTTCTATTAAGTTGTCCCATGCTTTGAAGCAGCTTTCCCTCGCTTGTGAAGTTCCACACCTTGCATTTAAATACCTAGGAACTTCTACGGATTCCACATTCAATCAACAAACTTAAAATAGCAGATTTGCAATCTTTGGTTGATGCGGTTGTAGATAACTGCTACATATTGGAAAATCAAACATTCTTTCATCATATGTGTGGTTTCTCGATGAGTAAAATTTACCGGCGGACTTTAAACTTGCACGGTGGTGTCATATAGGTCCCAAACTCAGGACTTTTGATATTTGAGTCCCTAAACTTGTACGGCAGTGTCGTCTGGGTCCCAAACTTAAGATTTTTTATATGCAGATCCCTAAATTTACATGATGCTATTATCTAGGTCCAAAACTCATAATTTTTAATATTTAGATGATTAGATCCAATGATTTATCCCGCAGATAAAAAAAAAGTATGTAGCTAACCCTTGTTCGTGGTGTCAATCCCTAACCCTTGTTGTTTGATTTAAGCACCAACTTCTTCTCAATCTTCAAACCATCGCGGGCGAATATGTTTGGGACTTAGATGACACCGTTGTGGAAGTTTAGAGGCCTAAATATAAAAAATCGTAAGTTTGGGGCGACCATATGACACCGACGTATAAGTTTAAGGACATAAATATCATAAATCCTAAGTTTAGGATCTAGATGACACCGACGTGTAAGTTTAGGGGCCGTCAGTGAATTTTACTCTTCTCCATCCTAGGAAAGCACCGATCGACACCGTGCAACATGGTTTTCTTATAGTGATGATAGTAAGTGGTAGCCACCTTGCAGGCTGCAGCGGGCCTCAGAAATTGAGGGGGTGAGCTGTGCTTCCACGTTTTGGTGTCGAAAGGGGCAGGAGGCCATTTCCAACGTTTACTACCCGTGTAGTCGTCTTCAGTACCCACTCTGGCACTGTCCTTCGCACTCCAGAGTCTGACTCCTGCAGCACGTGCTCATATAGTCATATATTCGGCCATTTGTTGTTACAACCTGCAAGTATCGAACGAGCAGCTAGCTGATAGGGAGATACACAGCAGAAATAATGGAGTCCAACAGGGCGCAAGAACCTGAGCCTCGCCGTAACCCCAGCGTCGATCAGGAGTCCCTGCAGCAGCCCAATGACACCAGGAACAACAAGGGGGGATGGATCACCTTCCCTTTCCTAGCCGTGGCGATGCTCGGGCTCGGGGTGGCTCGGGGCGGCGCGACGAGCAACTTGGTCGTCTACCTCGTCAACAAGTACAACGTGCCGCGCGTCGACGCGGCGCAGATCTCCAGCATCGCCCTCGGCTGCCTCAGCCTGGCCCCCGTCGGCGGCGCCATCGCCGCCGACGCCTTCTTCGGCTGCTACCCCGTCGTCGCCGTCTCCATGGCCTTCTCCGTCCTGGCCTTGGCCATGTTCACCCTCACGGCGAGCCTGCCCGGCCTCCGCCCGGCGGCGTGCCAGCCGGGGCCGTGCGAGCCGGCGTCGGCGGCGCAGATGGCGGCGCTGTACGCCGCGGTGTTCATGCTGTGCGTCAGCGCGGGCGGCGCGCGGTTCAACCAGGCGACGCTCGGCGCGGCCCAGTTCGACGCCGCGGCGGACCGCGACGTGCTCTTCAACTGGTACTTCATCTTCTTCTACGCCTCCTCCGTGGTCGGCTCCACCGCCATCGTCTACGTCCAGGACAACGTGTCGTGGGCGTTCGGCTACGCCATCTCCGGCGCCGCCAGCCTGGCGGGGCTCGCCGCGCTGCTCGCCGGCACGCCGTGGTACCGCCGGCCGGGCGCGCAGGGGAGCCCGTTCGCGGGGCTCGCGAGGGTCGCCGTCGCCGCGGCGAGGAAATGGAAGGTCAAGCTGGCGACGTCGTCGGAGGAGGTGAGGTTCTACCATGGGCGACGCAGCGGTGGTGACGCTGACAAGGACGGCCACGTCAGCGACGCTACTGCCAGCCTTGCTGCTCCAAGCGACAGCTTCAGGTAATAAGAAAACGATGCCCTTTCATTTTCGTGCATCTTAATAAAATTGTTACCTTCCATACTCTGTGTAAGCTCAGGTCAAGCGTCCTGGTTCAAGAAATAGCAAAATTTTGACAAAAATAGTATTATGCGTATCCAGCGCAGTCTCCTCCCACCTAGTAGTGTGCTAGGATCAAATCAAAGATGTCAGAGCGAAACAAGATTGTCAAATAATCTGGCAATATTAACTTATATATTGGCCATTGGAATTGCTAGGAGCTAAGTCAAAGATATGAGAACAAGATTATTGTCAAACAATCTGGCCGTATGAAGTTATATATTGGCCACAGGAATGAAGGTAGCGCACGCTTCCAGAGAAAACGGAGCAATGATGGTAGCATTATTCATATTAGCGGATTTGATATTCTGATAGTCCTGTCACTGGATTTGACCGAACTTCTTTTTTATACGTAACGTAGTAATCACATACAGTACATATGTACATATATCTCTAAAAATTAATACCACGCAGTACTCTTCATAAGCATCATCGGCTGTGTTTAGTTCTCGCAAAAAGTATGGTAAAAAAGTCACATCGACTCAAATCGGACACTGTAGCGCACTGTAGCACTTTTCGTTTATTTGTGGTAATTGTTGTCCTACCATGACCTAACTAGGCTCAAAAGATTCGTCTCGTCGTGTACATCAAAACTATGTAATTAATTTTTTTATTTACCTATATTTAATGCTCAATGCATGAGGAGAGAGATTTGATGTGATGTGATGAGACTTTTTGCATAGTTGAATTTTAGGTGGGATTTTGGGAACTAAACAAAGCCATCAAAGAAAATGAGCCAACATATTTTATGATTGACAAAGGGCGTGTTTGGTTCCACCTGCAAGCCTCATCTCCCTTGCATTGCCAGCACATAAATTGAAGCAGAAGAATGTGTTTGGTTTTCTTGCCGTGTGCTACATTTGCACATAAAAAAATAGCACTTGCAATTTTTTATGCCTATTCAGTATTCACCAAGGAAACGATATGCATTTGTGAATTCTATCTACAAGCAGATTTTAATTTCGATTTTTTCTGTACTATATTGTACTAAGTCACTACAAAATCAGCATCAAACCAATAAAAGTGTCCTAAAATGCGAACATATTGATCCATGAGCTCTTATAAATTTGACTCATTGGCCAGCTTTATTGCAATATGTTTGTTGCATGTATGGAAGGTTTGCCTAAACTGATGACGATAATTAATTAATGATATCCTGCTTCTACATGCACACCCGATCGATCGTAGCTTCCTGAACCGCGCTGCGCTGATCACCGCCGGCGATGTCACCCCGGCGGATGGCTCCGTGGCCCGGCCGTGGCGCATCTGCACGGTGCAGGAGGTGGAAGACTTGAAGGCGGTGCTCCGCATCCTGCCGCTGTGGAGCGCGTCCATCGTCCTCAGCGTCGCGTTCGGCACCCAGATCAACTTCACCGTCCTGCAGGCCCTCGCCATGGACCGCGCGCTCGGCGGCTTCACCGTGCCGGCGGGCTCCATGACCGTCGTCATCCTCGCGTCCGTCGTCGTCTCCCTCGTCCTCCTCGACCGCGCGCTCCTCCCGCTCTGGCGGCGCCTCACGGGCCACTCCTCGACGCCGCTGCAGCGCATCGGCGCCGGCCACGCGCTCGCCATCCTCAGCCTCGCCGCGTCCGCCGCCGTCGAGCGCCGCCGCATGGCGACCGTGCCCGGAGCGCGCGGCGGCGGCGGCCCTGACCCTGACCCGGCGTGAGTGTCGCCGCTGTCGGCGATGTGGCTGGTCCTGCCGCTCGCGCTGGCCGGCGCCGGCGAGGCGCTCTACTTCCCCGGCGGCGTGACGCTGTACTACGAGGAGTTCCCGCCGTCGCTCAAGAACACCTCCACGGGCATGGTGGCCGTGATCATCGCGCTCGGGTTCTACCTGAGCACCGCGCTCGTCGGCGTCGTCCGGCGCACCACGGCGTGGCTGCCCAACAACATGAACGCGTCCAGGCTGGAGAACCTCTACTGGCTGCTCACCGTGATGGCGGCCGTCAACTTCGGGTACTACCTGTTGTGTGCCAAATTGTACAGATACCAAAATGTCGGCAAGTAGAGCTGGATCAAGTGTGCACAATGTGCCGCGTATCACTTGTTAAGCTGTGGACAAGTCACATCACATCTTGCTCTGTTCTTCTTTACTAAAGTGGCTTGCACGGGAAAATGTTGGGAATTGACTTCAAATCGCGTATCTTTACTTTGCTGAGTTCGATTGACATCTTGATTTCAGTTCTGCTATGTTATAGACATGCGGAAACAGTATCTCTTCGTCGCCTCTTTGAGCAGAGATAATTATGAACTTGTAACAATTCATCGTGTGTAGGTAATCTTATATATCGCGTAGGCCACAGGAAGTGTTATTGTTGAACACCACGGTGTGGCTCGAACATTTTTTTTCTTCTTGATGGAAAATTATTTCCTTCTTCGTGATACATTTTTAATCCGAGGAGTATTTTACGGTTCAGGTCTCAAAGCACCCTTGAAACTCAATAAATGGCTACATCCCAAGGCAAATTTTGAATGCTGAAACTAGCTACAATTTAGGAACATAAGAACTGTACATATAGAACCGAGCTTGTTTCATTACACAGCTTTGGAAGAATCATCTTCTGCCACTCAAAATGTTGGGCCAACAAATAGGCTGATGCTTTCATACAACTTGGTTTGGCATAAATTATTTATTAACAGGTCAGTATGTTCACCAGAAGACGGAAGCATCAATCAAATCATTCTAGGCTCAAAAGAGGAAACCCCCACAAAACATGCAGGCTGATAACATTGAAAGGCCAAGATCTGCGAACGATCTAGCATGATAATCATTCTTCACATTTTATTTTCCATAGTAATCACTATGCCTTGTATGGACTAGAAGTGCCACTGCCAACTGTACTTCCTACTTTCAGGCTACCATCTGAATTTCTCTCAAACAAGTCATCGAAGAACTTGTTGGAAGAAACATAAGATGGCCTGCGAGCCCCAGCAGACAATGGTTGCTTCAGGTTACGATTTATTGGTGACTCTAAACTTGCAGTTCGAAGTGGCACTGCAAAAGATTGCGATTGCTGTAGGGGCCTCAAGTTTGGTGGCACGTTGATAGGCGAGTTGGAACTTGACTGATTCTGAGACGATGCTACCACAAAAGGATTCGACTCCATGCTTTCCTGGGAGGCCCATGGCGGAGGCGGGTAAGCCAATGAGTTGTAGGGCAACTGTGACTGGGATGGTGTCTGTTGCTGAACACCTGTAGTTTGAGGCTGAGTCTGCGCCCATGGAGCAACATAATGTGCGGTTGCATGTCCTTGGTTTACATGATAAGGCTGTGGATCACTAGCTGTTGAGCCACCTTGATTCAAGGCTGGTTCAGGTGTTACTGGGGTATAGGGTGGTGATGAGTTTGACGATATGGTGAGTGCAAGGAGGTCACTCATAACCTGGTCTTCTGGAGAAGTCCTCACGGGGGCTGGAGGATCAGGCAGAGACAACGCATTGCTTGGAACAGATGAAGTCGTAGAGGGGACAGAAGCTGCTGGACTTGATATTCCCTCATGGGTGGTTGACGAAGATATGCCTAAACTAGAAGAGGGGTTTTTGCTGTTTGTGGACCTGAATCTTGAATTCCTGATCAAAAAGTAACTGTCAGCTCTAGATGATGCAAGAAAAAGAGATTAAGTAAAAATGAGAAGATTGGCATGGCGACAGTGTGACCTGCGAGCTAACAGAGAGAACTCGTCTTCTTCATCTTCTTCCTCCTCATGATTCAAAACATTGGTTGACACTATCGTTGGAGCAAGTGCAGCTGTAGGGGCAACTTTTTCACCTACATTTGGAGTGGTTCCTGCTGGCAATTTACTCACCACATCTGTTACTTCGGCTGGTAGAGGAGAACCTGATGCCATTGCATCATGTTTCTCAAGCAGAATTTGCAACTTATCATTTAAGTCAAGAGCTTGGCCCAAGAGTTCCTCATCCCTGTAATACAGAAGAGCTTCAGGCAATTAATTTTGGAAGAATAGACTCTGAAAATAACATATTTCCAACTGCCATCCTCAAAATCATCCCTGTCTAGTGAGTGCTTGCTACTATCCAACATTAGTATGCTATTGGAAGAGTTATCAGATCACAAGCTTTCTTATTATTCAGCAAAAAAAGACTCAAGGCCATTTGATCAATGTGCCTTATTTAGTTCTAGTGAACCAACTCCATAGAAACTAGCTATTTGAAGGATGGCATATGCTAGAAACTAATGGATGACAATTTTATATTTATTGCACTCAAAGGCTAAGAGCCTACAACGAACAGTGTCACTAGCGTTATCTAGAACCATTGTTTCAAGTGACGTGTGCTGGCTTAGCAAGATGTAAATATTTGATGGCGATCATATTTGTCCTTATCCTCCTAAATTTATATAAAAATCTCAGTAGCTTCAAACTGAAACTTTTAAATGCAAATAATCCCAGTATCCCAACCCTACAGTTTAATAGCCAAAACTGAAGGCATTCCTGCTGATACAAGACTCCTTAAGTAATTTGATCATCGATGAAGAACAAAAGAGTCATGCAGTGACATACCTCAATGAACTTACCAAACTCAAGATCTTCTTTTGGTCTAATCGACATTGGGTCACAAGTTCTGTGATAATTTCATCATTGACAGCCTAAGCATTAAAAAACTGTTAGAAATGCTACTTTAGACATGCACATTTATTTCATAATATTGTTGATAAATATAAAAGAGTTCTGTGATAATTTCATCACTGACGGGAACAGCCTAAGCATTAAAAAAATGTTAGAAATACTACATTACACGTGCACGTTTATTTCATAATAGGATTCAAAAATATACAAGAGATGGGCCAGATGATTGCCCAGGGACGGAGCTGGCCTGGGCCAAGGCCTAGGGCCACTTAATAGGTTGATGGGCTGGCTGGAACTTGGGCCTCTTTATGCAACAAGTATGGCCTGTGGAGAAAATGGGCCTGCACCTAGGGCCATGTCCATAGTGGCCTTAGGCTTAAATACGCCACTGTGATTGCCTATAAATATGCTGCACAAATACTTAATAACAAGAAATATACAGTACGTACTAACCAAATCAGTAGTCACTTCAACACCACAATATTAAAATAAAACCATATGTACATTACTGGTGAAATTCAGACTCGTGCACTCTATGATGCAGCCGACAGCAGTAATGGACTTAAAATCTACTTAGTTTATTAATAAATAATATGAAACTTCTTAGCAGAAAACAATATGTTACATATATATTTAACAATATGCTTACATCATGATCATTTGGATCCACAGCTCTCAGCATCTCACTTAATAGTTCCGCAGCCCCCAGCATACGTTCCAAGTCTGGCATGCTAATCAGATAAAAGCATGTCATATAGCACAGAAAACAAAAGAATACTGGCACCCAAAATATCTTCTTATTTTTTGGAAGTAAGGTTACCTCAGAGAAGCCCCACTAGATGACATTGCTTCATCAAACCTTGAGGAAGAATCGGCTGGCATTCCATACCCTGCTTGAAGATATGATGGCAAAGATGCTGGACGTGTGACCGGAGGAGTAAATATTGGTGCGGCATCAGGTGAGCGCTTAGGAAATTCCACACCAGAACGCTGCAAGTAAAAATATTAATTGGCTTATGCAAAATAAGCTTCCAAGCTGAAGTAAGATCTCGTTGAAGGAACACTTTATACTGGTGTTAAAAATATACTTTAAACTTTTATCATTAAGTCATACAGATGTAAACTCATGTAGTATAATTTTCTCCTGCACATGGAATTGTTTTTCAATATGGTTCCTGACAAATTTTCAGAAAATGTGGTTCTTGAACAACTTTTACTAAAGTACAAGAAATAAGGTGCAGCAAGTAAAGTTAATTTCCATAAAATTACATTAGTGATAGTTCCGTGTAACTTGTTGAGCTTTTTATGCACTCAAGGTTACAGTTGGCACAAAATAGGATAAGAAATATACTACAACCCAATCCCCACATGAAAGTAATTCTAGTAAGGCTAAAAGTAAATGTGTTTCCACTAAGGCTAAAAGTAAATGTGTTTCCAATGTAATTGAACTATTTCATAATGCAAGAGACATTAACATGTGTTTCCAATGTAATTGAGCTATTTCATAATGCAAGAGACATTAACTGCACCTTCAATTCAGCATATGCCCAGTAATAATGAGGGTGCTTTCCACCAGGCCCCCCAAATGCTTCTTGCCAAGAATCCAGGAGTGTCAGAATTTTGTCCCTCACTTGCATATCCGCCTGGGCCAGACGTCAACAAACTTACTCAGAATGCCGAAAGTAAACAAATAATAAGGACCTCATATTTACAGTACATATTGTTACTGAAATGCAGAGTCAAAAATTCAAGCATTTAGTCAACAAACTTATCGAACATATAGATGGCAGCCAAAAAAGGAAAAGCACAAAAACGAGATGTTATTATGAAGTGGAAATTAAATTTTCAGAAAAACTGAAATTCCAGAAATATATGTGCTTTCAAATAGAAAATTTGGTTTGCTTCAGTGGTTGAAACACCAAAATCCACTCTCTATGTGTTGTATCCACATGTATACTGCTTGTAATAGTCCTGATGCAAAATTTTACAGTACACCCAATTTTAAGTTTATTGAAATGCCTCTAGTCCTCTACAAATCTGTTAGATCATACATGCCATGCAGACATACTAAAGCAAAATGATATTTTTCAGCTTTGTGACACACCAACCGAGTAGAATGATGTAGGTTATATTTTTCTCTACCACAAACCATGGAGTGTGTGTGTGTTTTTTTTTTGAAGCAGCTATGGAGTGGAGCGGTATGTAGCTCAAAGCCAAAAAAGGTCATAAAGGAAAACAGAGAACTGACCTTTTTCTTCACAATTTTCATCATTTCATCCAATATATTGCGCTCTATGACTTGAACATGCACGTGATCCCCACAGTTCTTTATTAGAGTCTCTAAAAGCTGTAAATCAATTTCAAAGCATTAGTAAGGACGAACACCAGATCGCAAAGTACTTTGAGTTGGGAAGCATACCGTCAAAGCAAGAAATTGAACATTCGCATTCTTGTGCTGAATACGCTTTTTCAAAGCTTTAATCACCTCTTTTGCTTGCCTGAATCAATAAAATATTGTTAGCTCAGCCATCGTTTCTTGTAGGAAATAGAGAAAAAAAATTAACATGCTCTATGACATTTTCATATCTTAACACTCGAATGGAAATATTTCAAAAAAAAAAAGGAAATGAAATGATGCTACCATGGTTGCTTGGAGGTGTGGTGTACACTCCCACAACCCAGATAAGGGGGCCTATTTCATCTGAAAAAAAAAAAGTTACCTGCTTCCTCCTAAATAGTCTCAGTTTTGTTTGTTTTCTTCAGTGACCATAACTTTTTGATCCAATATCTTTCCTTATCTAATCAAAAATGCTACCCACAACAAGAATGATTTTATCATAAAAATTTTCTTGGATTAGGATTATAAAACTAGTTTTAGTTAGGCATTTAATTACAATATGTTTAGAAGAAAACCTCTTAGACCTATCTTATAAGCAAACAGGTAAGTTTTATGCTGTAGTCCAGTAACTAACAATGATGAGGTTATGGGCATTCAGAAGTCACAACAAGTAGCTATTCAGGATTGCCATGTTACGATAGATTGCAATGGCTTCAAGATTCTTTGCCCAATGTTGTGAAGATTTAAAATGACTACCCCTTAATTGTTTTCACAAAACTATTAAAAGATGGCCCGGCCATTGGGAGGAAAGGTTCTGACAATACACTTCATGTTTGATTCATCCCTTATCTTGTCCATGTTAAAAGGTGTTAGCTATTTGACCTATAATTTGTCAAATCGATCTATTGAGTCGAATGACTTAACTTCCTCCGTTAGCATAACTTTAGCAGAAATCAATGCATGAAATTCAATACAGTATCACAGAAATATGATCAAGTTCCCTTTTATCTGAAACATCTCTAGCTCCTTTCTTCCTTGTGAAAATGTAGTTATTGTAATTTAGAACAACTATGAAGAGAAAATAGAAAAGGGTTATGGTTCGATTCCACCTTTGAATGTATTTTGCCCATTAGTGCAAGAAAAACCATTGCATTACTGTCAGGCTTCATTTCACGATAGTACATTCTATTGAGGTAGACTGCTCTGAACAAGATTTTCTTAGGTTGCACCACAGGAAACACCAAACCGATAGACGCCACATGTTACAGAGTACAAACAGAACAATGTAATAATTTTTTTAGATAAAGTAATCATGAGAGCAAACTAGTCCTAAATTTCTGGCGACGTGATGAACACTGTAAAAGGGCAACGTTCCCGCTCTTGATTAGATACTTTGTCGGTACAGAAAAGGCACCCCGTATCATTGCAACTTTTATTTACCCAAGCAGAACACAATAATCCTGAGAGCAAAATACTAAATTTCAGACGAAATGATGAAAAGACTGGGAGGCAGCATCGTTCCTGCACTCGATTGGATGCTTTGTCCACGAAGAAAATGTGCGGTCTTATCATTTGAGTGCAAAGGCGGTTGCAGAGGACAATTGTAGATTGTGACTTTACTTTTCTACCTTTCTGATACGAAGAGAAAGGCAAGGGGAAAGTTAAAAGGAGAAAAGAAAATTGGAGGAAGAACCCATGTTCGATCAACCACGCAGTGATCATTCGAAGATAGAACACAGCAAAGGTAGGCTAATTCTCCTATATCAGTAAATAAAGGAACCCACTTTTCATTTCGGTTCGTCAAACGGCCAAGAACACGAACCGTTCGCCATTATTGCGGTGGCACAGGAACCAAGAATTCAAAACAGAGTCTCCCAGAACGGGAGGAAAAAAAAGGCTGATGGGAGGGAAAACCGGAAAAAGACGACGTACCCGTGATCGGAGTTGACGGCGTCGCAGATGTCGATGTTGAGGGTCCAGTCGGGGCCCAGCAGCAGCTCGTTTGTGGCCTTGTCCACCCTTACCGCCGCCGCCATCGCCGCGCCTCCCGATCGATCGACCTCGTCGGTGGAGAAATCGAATCCGATCCCCACCGCAACAGCCGGGGCGGGGAGAAAGGAGGAGGCGGAGGAGGGGGAGGGGAGGAGACGACGCGGAAAGGGGCCGGGGGCGGCGGGGGATTCGTGGGGCGGTGGTGGTGGGAGTGGAGAGTCCGACGGATGGATCACTGGGTGGCGCGCGGTAAACAACAAAAACGGGCGGCCATTATTAGAGGGGGCGCGATGCTGCCCCTTTGGGTTCGGTCCACGCGACGCGAGCGAGGCTCCGCCGCTCGCCGCCCTTGTGCGCTGCTGTGCTGCCTTGCGATGCGATGCGATGCGATGCGTCTGGCGCCGCCCGCTGCGTGTGCGCGCACACCTGGCTGAAAGCGAGGCGAAAGATGGCGGCAACCACTTTATGATTCTTTTGGAGCTTATATGCGTCATAATTTTTATTGATTTCTTTTTTGTTTTATTTTCATGTAGTATTACAATTCTGAGTTCTGGCACGACGAACATACAAGGTGGTAGCAGTGTGAATGGCACCTGGCCGTGATTTCAATAAATAGAGATAGAGAGGAAGTTAGGAATAGAATGGAACCATCATCGTGAGCGAAAAAAGTGTTTTCTAATCTGTACTGTGTAAAATTAAGATAGATAGAAAAGGTGGACTGAAAACTCGAAATTCGTGAGGGCTCGACTCGATTCTAACTCGACTCGATTTGACGGAGTTTTTTTAATGTGCCGAGCAACTATTTTTGCTGGTTCATTAACTAGCCAACTCGAGCTATCTTACGAGCCAAATGAGCAAGAAGGTTCAATAGAATTACAAATAAACTATTGACTAGAGAGGACTTATGTAATCTCCAAACATGATATTAAATGATGATATAATTATGTTTTATTATTATACTAGGATTGAGTACATCTTATAAAAATATAAAAATATTATATTTATTATATTTTTATATTCAATACATATTATAATACTAATTTTTAATTTACTTTCAGTTTGCGAGCTTAACGAGTCAGCTCGAATTGTTAAAGACCTGATTCGGTCTTTTGGCTCGACGTCCACCACTCTTAAATCTTTTGTGTTGTACTTTGTATCCTCGGCCTCCTCGTCATCTTTGTTAAGAATTGAATCCCTAATCCAATTTCTCAATTCTCAATTCAAGAAATTGGCGTGAAGAAGTTCTAGAGTTGATCCTATTTCCCTCTACCTATAGCGCTATACCTATAGCTAGCCCAAAAACATCACAGAGGAACACAAGAGATAAGTATGTGGGATCCAGGTATCTTCTCGTTAGCTTTTGGTACACGCATGTAGCTCTTTTAGATAGATATAGATTCAAGCAGGCTCATCTAGTAACATATAAAGTACTACTGGATAATAAGCATGAGCCAAGAATTCTCATAGCAATCTTAACAGGTTACTCGACTTATTAGCCATGAAACCACGCTTAACAATACACTATCTTTTTGGAAATGAAGGCAATAGAGGTAGGGGGTGGGGTGTTGTTGTCATGGCTCCCCCTGCGGCCATTCAGCTCTTTAGACTAGTTTCTAAGCAAAAATGATAAAATATATTATTACTTAGAAAAAAACGAGAGGAAAAAAGGCCTAATAGGCGGTGGGTGTGCGTTTATACAACCACTTGAGGACATTTTTCAATTGTACCGATCTCACGCTATGAACTGCGCTATCAGAAAAAATATATCACAGGCTGTGAGAGTGGGTGCAGCATCTATACGGTAACCAGGTGATCGATGGCCTGCGTTAGCTGGGCACTCGCGAGCAAATAAAATGGTGGGTCCCGTTTACTACGTACTGCTCTGGCTAATACTGATGGCGTGTATAGCACCAGTTATCAAGAACTCAATGGGTGGTGCTTAGCAAGACTGCCATGCGTTGTTGCGGCCTAGCTTGGCCAAGTTGCTGTTGCCACATCAGCGCAATAGAAAACGGATAGGCGACTGGGAAAGAACTAACGCTTTGATGATTCAGCTGTTTGACCTGGAACCAATTAATTGCATGTTGTTTCACTTTCTTTTGCCTAGATTAAGAGAGTTGAAAGAAGTTACAGATACGATAGTGATGGCATGATGTGGCCGAAATGGTTTCTGATTCGGCTGCGATGGAGAAATAGGCGGCCGTTGCGGATGCAACCAGGGCCAGTGCTTTGCTCCAAGGGGGCCAAAGGAAACGTATGCTGAGAAAGCAGCTATATATAGGCTATAGGGAGCTGCATCGTGCGCCAATAACCTGTCCTTTTCTCGATAGGCACAATGCTTTGGGCTTTAGTGCTTCTCCAACAAGGGGAGACGACGTAGACAGCTGAGTAGGATAAAGGCTGACGTGGTGGATAGAGAAATCAGCCACCATTTTTCTCTCAGCAGAAATCAGCACCAGCCAGCCAGCAGTATTTTTCTTTCAGCATAAATCAGCAACAGCCACCAGCCAAACGAACAGGCCGAGAGCAAAAAAAAGTAAATCACTTCTTGACTGTTTCGTCTCTAGCTTGGCACGGTGACTGGGTACGTACACGATTCGAGATTTGAGAGTCGTGAACAAGAAAAAACAGAATAAACAAATTATATCAGTGGAATAAAGAGAATTTAATGTATGTTGCAGGTCCCACTTAAAGGTTGTATGTAAAAAATCTAGATAACCTCTAAAGTATGTTTTGGTCCATTTTACACACCAACTATTCTCAATCAGTCCACATTACTCCTTTGTTAGATTTTCTTTTTTTTTCTCACCATGCACACATGTTATTTTGAGTTGAAAATTTGTGGTATAATAGAGCTGATCATATGTATATAAAATAATGTTATGATTTTTTCAGCATTATTTTCAAAGCTATGATGTGTAATAATAAATTAACTATATCAAAAAAATTCTATGAGAAATAATGATGAAAAAACGTATTATATTTTTGAAAAATACTATATGTGGGTCTCTATCATCACATAAATTTTAATTTAAAACACCACTTGTCCATTGAGAATAAAAAACAAATCTTATAAATGGGTAGATTAGACCGATTGAGATAGTTGTGGGTGTAAAATGAACCGAATCATACTTTAGGGGGGTTATCCATACTTTTTTCATACTCGAGGGTAGTAGTTTACGGTGTGTTTGGTTGGGTTTTGGCTATGAAAAAAGATGTTGTGGGCTGTGGCTGTGAAAAAAGTTGTTGTGGGCTGTGAGCTATGAAAAAAACTGAAAGTCGTTTGGTTGAATTGGTTGTGGCCGTGTGGTTTGGTAGGAAAATGTTTGTAATGCCCCTGAAGTGCTGAGAGGCTATTTATATGGAAAATGTTCGTAAAACCCTGTACTGTTGTGTGATTCACATGTGAATGACCATTTTTTAAAGGAAAATTTTTATTTTTCTTTAGTCTTGCATACATCATTAAAATCATTAACATGTAGTACACAAATATGACGATAGAAGTTTACAAAAGACATGGTTCAAATAATGATGTCTCCCTCTACATAGTAATTTCTCTCTTGCACTAACCAAAGCATCCGCTATCCTACTGCGAATGATATTCATTGTGTCCTCATTCTCTTCATCTGGGGCCTGATTGGTTTACTTCTCCCTAGAACCTAGCTCGTAGCAGGCATCCAGGCTCATGGTGGTCGGCTGACCGGGTGCAGCAACATGCAGTTTGGTTATCGTTTTCATCTGACCAGAGATATTGATTGGTTGCCCAGATGACTTAGTGCCCAATGCCATTTTTTACCTACGCTCTTGCACGAGAGTTCACCGCCCACACCGCACGAGCCTGGCTCCGCAGAAACGAGTAAATTTTTTGCATCGCGGGAGCCAGCCTAGTGAGCCTGGTTGGCCTCATGTGCAGGCAATGAATCACCTCCGTGGATTCTCATCTACTTGTGCTTGTGTCATTGTTTGTTGTAGTAGATACTCCTAATCCGCATCACATCACTAGTAGAAATGTTAATATCTATGACCTTTTGCTCATGACGGTTTTAAAATTCGTCATTGAACAATGCATATCTACGATGAAAAATTATATTTCGTCATTGATTAGTGACGACTGCTTTGATCACTTCTCGTGGTGGGGGAGCAGGCCCCGGGCAGCAACCCCCTCGAGCTCCCTCTTCGTGGGCAAGTGACTGACGGCGGTGCAGATACGCGCCCTCCCACGAAATCTCGATGTGGTGGGTGGGGATCGACCTGGGCTCCGGCAACTCTGACGTGAAGGGAGTCAGACGACGGCCATCCTCCTCCTCCTGCTGGTGACTAGTTGCGGCCTCAACGTGGCGGCGACGACCGTCGTGGCCTCTCAAGTGCGATTCAGGTGAATCTAATTTTGATTTGTTTTTACTTCTAACAGATGCGACATGTTGTGAGCAATTTAGGTTGATGCCTAGCTGATGCGTTGTGTTGAGATATTCGATTGGATTCGGGTTGAAGCTTATGCGTTCTGTAACCTGCTTGGATGCAGATGGAGAACATGTGCTTGTTCTGCATCTTTGAGTAGGATGCGTGGAAGGCTGTCTGTTTGTTACTGCTACTTGAACTGCCGTTGAATATTCAGTGTCAAATTTTTTTTATTGTGGTAGCCTGCCGTCAATACTGTGCAGTAATATGCAATGGTGCCTTTCTTTTAGTTGTGTACAATGCTCAATAATTTATCTGTAACTCTAGTTTTTCTTTGGTTTTCTTTTTCTTTTCCCTGTTGCCTATATTATCCAACAATCGGACTTATGTATGGCAATGTCATAGAAATGTGGACATGTCCTGAAGTTTGATTGATAGTTTAATTTGAAATCAAGGAATTATGTATTGTGTTTATAAACTTAGGTTCATATAAACAATTGGAAGGTTGTATGTTTGTTACGACAACTTGAACTGCCACTGCATGATTTTTAGCTTTTGAGTTCATATAGACATCGATTTGCAGTCCTTTCTACTAAATTATGATTGATAGCTTAATTAGGTGGTTACTAGAATTTATTAACTTGTTCATCATCGGTGGTCAGATATTTTTTTAAGAAATAAATCTAGCAGTTGACTGTATGCTCACATGGTCTGACCCAATTACAAATACTGTGTGCTGCTTGGATTCATTGCCTTTATCTTAGCATTGATTGGTATTGTCAGTAAGTTGTAGAAATTCTATGGGTCAGGATTTACAATTCTAATGCATCATTCCAATATATTACTCTGTTATCTACTCTAGAATTGTAACTGTATTGTGTGCATAAGAATTGAATTAGTCTGAAGATGACAGTCAACACTCAACAGTTATCATTACAGCTAGCAACTCATGCTTGTGCAGAACAGAATTGCTCTGAAGTTGTGTTGTTGTGTGTTACTGTTCATCGGGTGTGACTGCATAGGTTCTTGCTGAATTCAACCAGATGATCCTATAGAGTTGGCGTCCATGTTTTGCATTTCGAGTGTTTGGTACCTCAATATGCTCACAATCTGAGTGTCTGACCTAATTACGAAAGGGTTATTTGTGTCATATGTTTCTGTGTGCTTCTTGGACTCTCCTGCCATTTTGTTCAGCATTTTGCCAGTCCTCCATTGTTGATCTATTGACTTTAGAAATATTTGTGAATATTCCCTTCTCCTTTCTAATGCTGATGTAACTAAATATTTTTGTCCTGTAGTTTACTCGATCAACATCAACATTGAGATATGGAGTTGTGTTGGAGTTTGATTGTAAGCTAGTTGGCTATATGTGCTCATAAATAGACAGATGCATATTGTATGATTTGTATAAAAAAGTAACTCAGCTTTTTCTCACCACAAGGTTCACAGCAGGACATTATTACAAGTCCTAATTCTATCTTTTGTTTATTCTTTACTATCCATCCCAAACAGTTATCAAATATTGTACTTCTTCACTTTACTATTTTATCTCCTAATTTTGTTGGCTCAGTCATCTTACTTCTTCTACTTTAGTTATGTGCAAAATATTTTCTCGTGAAGAGGACTTTGAAGTTATAGAATCGGAGAAACACTCCCATGTTTGTTATCAAGCGGAACCTGATATTTGGATGGTTCTGGTAATAGATCTTGTCTCTATGAATGCTTTAATAGTACATTTGCCTCTGGGTTTAGGTGAACTTCAGTTCTCAAGTTTTTATATGCATCCCATTGTCTTGCTAGTTCTACTGGTTCACTACTTTACACAGAATATTTTAATTCCACACAATATTTCATTTCCATGATGTCAGTGAGTATGCTTCTTGGGCCCTGTTTAGTTCCTAGTCACATCACCAAACTTCTAAAAATTCTCTCTCCAAACTTCACTATTCACCTATCACATCAAATCTCTCTCCTCATGCATGGAGTACTAAATGTGGGTAAATAAAAAAACTAGTTGCATGGTTTTGATGTACACGATGAGACGAATCTTTTGATCCTAGTTAGGTCATGGTAGGACAATGTTTATCACAAACAAACGAAAAGTGCTACAGTGTCTGATGTGCCTTTTTCACTTCACTTTTCACCCTTTTTACAGAAACTAAACACCCCCTTGGAAGCATTATTCTTTTTACCTACATGTGGATCAATTTGATGCGTAGGTTGTGGAAAAAACCAAATAAATAAAACAAACGAATTAGTAAACAATATCTGATACAGTTGGGACAAAGTTTCAGTAACTAAATTGTCATATGAGAATCTACTATTTATTTTTTTCCTTTTTTCTGTCCTGCCAGATTTTTTAAGTTAAAATGCCTGATTTTGATCTCCTAATTCTGTTGGCTTAGTCATCTTTCAGTAACTACATGAGCTGAACCTCCATGTAGCTGTACAGATAAAACAAGAATTTAGTATATGCAATGCTACTTGTCTATCGTGATAATGTATATAATTTCTAGTATAGGCACTTCTGCTTGTCCATTGTTATAATGTACATATAATTTCTGCTGTCCACATATTGCTCCTATGTAACCTAAAAGCTACTACTTAAATTTTTAGCGATGCATATATACTTTCATGTAATAATCACTTTGTATGTTATCTACCAGATTACCAGGAGTGAAGAGTAATGCTGCTATGTTATATTCACTAGGATTTGGCTGATGCCATGCTACCGGAACAGTTACAGTGCCTAATGTGGTATTTGTGGATGATGTAAATGTATTATAATGTGTAACTAATATATCTTTGTATTTATTTATGGTACTAGAAGATAATTTAATTGGGTCTTAAACAATTTTAACATTTAAACGGATTGTCCATAACATAATGAATTCTCCAGGTGGACAATTTATATTGAGCCAACTATAACGCGCCACGTGGACCATCCATAACGTGCCACGTGGACCAACTCAGAATGTGCCACGGGCCAATTAAAACATGCAACGTGGATTAACCGGAATGTGCCACGTGGACCAACCAGAATGTGACACGTGGACCAACCAGAACGTGCTACATGGACCAACAAGAATCCGCCATGTGGACCAACCTGAACGTGCCACGTGGACCAACCTAAACGTGCCAGGTGGACCAACCAGAACGCGCCACGTGGACCAACCAGAACATGCCACGCCGGCTTCAAGAATTGGCCACCTGGGACGCCACATCAGAGCTACGTCAGCTGCCACCTCACATGCCAGCGTGGACCATGCCACGTTGGCCAATCCACATCAGATGCCAGCATGAACCGTGCCGCGTGGATCAAAATTTCTGGAACAAAAATCAGGCGCCAAGTCATTTTCGTCATTGAACAACATCGTGTTTGATGACGAAATATGTCTTTTCGTCTCGGACAAACAAACTTGACGCTCCATTTTCGACGAATGACATTTCATCATGAATTTGTCATAGAAATTTTTTAAATATGAATTTGAGCTCGACGAAAACTGTACGTCATACATATTAACATTTCTAGTAGTGCATCTATCGAACTCCATATCGTGCAACTGGCTGTCACGAATAAAATTATGCAATGTCATACAAGTTGTGATGATATTCTTCTGAGTGGGAGTAGGTAAACATGATTTTTTTCTCAAAATACTCCACTTTTGCTTTAAGACTCCAAAAGTCCGCTCAATTACATTACGGAGGGATGAATGCAAGTAATTGAACGCCTCGTACTTCCCTTGAGGAGGACGGCCAGAATGGGCTCGAAATTCTAGTATATGGTACGTGCTCCCTCTTAATGGGGAAAGCTATCCAAGTCGGTTTGGATAACCAAAGTCGATGAGATAATATTTTTCTATAGAACCAAATCAGTAAGCCAAGTGACAATAAAAATATTTATGACTTAGGAAGGAACCATGTATACCTTTAAGGCTACTTTGGCAACCAAGTCCCCCGCGGGGATCCGCGGCGCTTCCCCGGGAAATCCGCCCGGCCTAGGTAGGCCGGGAGCCCTTCCCCGGGAAGGCTGCCCCGGGATCCTAGGTCCCAAAGTAGCCCTTAGGAGGGACTGAAAAGGAAGGAAAGTTTGTTGATACATGATGCAGGATCCGAGTATCATGTGCAGAGCCCGGCCAACTAGCAACCACAAAGGTAAACCTCATATCAAAGTCACAAATAGCTAGCACGTTCTGAGAGGTATAGCCATGTCGACATGTGTAGTTAACCACTTCCTCTGTTGACACTTCAACTGCAACATGTGAACCGTCTATAGCTCCAATAACGCCTTTGAAATAAGGCCAGAAAAGTAGAGAAAGTAGGATCTCTTGGCTTGATATTTTCCTTTGCTAACCTGCGCAAACATTTCAATACTTCATAAAACTTGGTGTCAACCGTCCACATTGACCGTGTAAAATAATTTTCAGCTTGTGAAAATTATTGGGGTCCTCCAACGATCCACAAGAACATCGCTAATGACTCAATTGATGATATATTGTTACTTGATGTCAAACCATATGTCCAGATCAAAAAATCATGAAGTGTCATGAACACCTCAGGGATCATCCTAAACATTTTATAGACGTACCTCGGACGACCGAAGCACCTCATGACCCATTGAAGTCCAGTTTCGGGTGTTTCCCTGTATTCCCCTTTATTCAAATATCGATCAGTGTATTGGTTTCCCATTTGACCAATAATGGTAGCCTGCTGGAATAGTTCAGCAAGAAGTAGTAGTCCATTTTGTCCTTTTTTGGCCAAGTCTTCTATGTTGTCATCCATCTGCACAAAATTTGGACAGCAATGACAACATAATTAGACATCAATAATATAGTATAATTTGGACAGCATTGATAATATAATTGGATAGCAATAACATTGTATAATTTGGACAACAATAATCACAACATAATTTGGGTAGAATAACACAATGTAATTTGGACATCAATGACATGAACAACACAATATTTTTTCAAACGGTTCCATATTCAAATGGTTCTCAGATGACACAAGCAAACAGTTCCATATGCAAGAAATAAATAATATGAGCAACACAAATTATTTCAAATGGTTCCATAGGCAAATTAAGAAATAAATGGTTTTCACAACATCAACAAGAACTGAAAGGTTCTAAAGGTGCTTCATCAACTCCTTCTCATGCTCCCGCTCAAGGAGATCAAATCTTCCTTCATTTGTTTCTAGTGAGCTAAAAATCTCCCTAAACTCAGGTTTGACAATCAGGAAGGTGGTTGTGTGCATGAGAGCAGTTTTCTCTTGCAAACCACATTCTTTAACCATCTGCATTGCCTCTTTAATGGTAGGGACTTGGTTGGTTAGAGGAGCTGATGATGCTTGAACACTTGTGGAGATCTTCTATGTTGTTGTTTCTATTCTTTACATGTGTTCTTGTATGCTAAAGAATGGACTCTTCTCTTCCTTTTCTTTAGTGGCAGTAGAGCTTTCTTTGCATTTCTTTTTTTCTGGTTTTGATTTCTTCAAAACAGCCAGCTTGACATGATCGTTATTCGGTACTTCATCCACCTACTCATCACTTGACTCATTGGAGAAAATATCGTCAGGGCATGAAGCACTAGCCCCACTAACATGTGTCTTGTCAAACAATAAATGTAGATCATCAAGGTGCTTTGGTCCTTGCTTCTTGAACCTCACATGGTTGCATTTGGTCCCTTTATCACGATTATTATATCTCTAAAATTAAATAGAAGAGTTATGGTTAATCACATATACATATGGAAAATGAATAATGAATAATTATATAACAGTTCTTACAGCAAGGTGTTCCTCCCACCATTCCTTAAAGCATTCAACAGTTTTCTTTATCTCATTCCATCCAAGCCCAGTGGCAGCATTCTCGAACTCCATAAACCAAGTATATTCCTTTTTCATATTGTCCAACTTGTTCTTCATTTGTTTCTTTGTTTGCTTCAGATGAGTTCTCTCTTCATATTTAGATATTAGATTTTTCCAACCAATACTAGTAAATTGTCCCAATGGCGTATTCCCAGCTTCCATCTCTTCTTTGTAGATAGCAAAGAAATGGTTCATATTGACATTACACACCAATCTTTCCTTATCATCCATTCTTCAATGAAGCAAAAAAAATTGGCCCATTTAATTAAAACATAGCCATAAATAATGAGCCAGTTAATTAAAACATAGCCATAAATAATGAGTCCACTTGCATACATCAAACAAGGATTAATAAACTAATGAGTCCACTGCATTTTTTCCTTAAAGCCAATGTTTAGGTTGCTACTATCCCTAGAAAAAGAAGAATTGAAGGTTGCCGGGTTGCTATCTGAAAAACCTCGAGGGATACAATATTGTGCTAAGCAAGCTTCGCACCCTCCTATCCGAGGGATACAATATTGTCTTGAAGAGTGCATACAAAACTGAACCCGCAATGCAGGATTTAAACCTGGGATATAGGATTTAAACCTGAAATGTTGTAACAGAGTTTGGATCAGCTCTATTCACAAATATAATCTAATTTTGTGGCACTATCAGATATGGCATTGTCATATCCAACACTACTATCGTCTATCGAGTTGCTGAAAGTAAAGCAAGAAAAACACTTGACATGATATAGTGGAAAGACATAGAAATAAACAAGTCATCTAGTATGCCTATCTACATCTGGAGTTTGGAAACCTCCTTTGGTTACTACTAGCTTGGTATCTAACGTATGAATTCTCGTTTCTAGAGTCGAAAACAACCTATGGTTACTGCTGGCCTGCTATCTAACTTATGAATTATCATTTCTTCCCTCCAAAAAAGAGTGGGGAAGGGCGCCGACCGGATCTGGGGAGGGACACCGGCTGGATCCAGGGGAGGGCTGCCGTCAGATCGAGGAGAGGGTGCCGCTGGCTTGTGGGGATGGCCGCTGCACCTTATGGGAGGGGCGTTGCCGGCTCATGGGAGGGGCACCGCTGGCCGGAGAGGAGGGGCGCCACTCGCCGGAGAGGAGGGACGCTGCTGGACAGAGAGGAGGGGTGTCGCTGCCTCATCGGAGGGGCAGAACCCTAGCTCTGCTGCCTCCTGGAGTCGCGGAATGGGAGAGGTTTGTGGCGTGGGATGGGAGGAGACATGAAAGAAAGAGAAAACGAACCGGAACGCAGCGGTGGCATTCCCGGTAAATTCGAGAAACTTCCCACCCTCGTTCGCTCTCACATCCGCTCAAAGCAACTTGGACGTGGCTGTGGAAATTGTACTACGGAAAAGCCGGCTTTTATTGCAGCCACTCACACAAAGAAAGTCCTTTGATTCGGCTTCCGACTTTTGCCGGTTGCAGACAAACCAAAGGGGCCTTTAGACTTTTTTCTTGTTGGCAATATCATAGTTGCTAAGCGTGAGATGCCTCCTCATAGGACTCCTTGAACTAGTGTACAGTCCCATAGCTATCAATGCCGGAAAGTGTATTAGACTAGTGGTCAAATCACGCAATGGCGAATACCGTTATTGAGGAATAATGACTATCATTGCAACATTAACCAAAAGAGAGTAAGAAGAATAAGGGGGCAAACTATCTTGGCTACCATTGTTGTTGAGAGTTTGGTTGTGTGCTTCTGGTACATCTCACGATGTAGCAGCCAGGATAATTTCATTTGCTTGTTAAAATAGATTTTTCTTTATCTAAAATCGGAATCAACTTATTAGTCTGGACGACATGCAGTCAAGACAACAGTTGAACCTCCATTCTACCCTTTCAAAGCAAATTGCTGTCACTGTCAGATAACCAAACATGACATTGTGTATAATCAAATTTAACATTTAGGGATCCTTTTTTTAGATACTAGGTGATACCCCGCGTGATTGCATGACAATATTCCTTTGCAAATGACATTATATGTGATTTTAAGGTGAAATTTGAAAGTAGAAACATTAAAATCATTGCATTTCAACATTCTTTTGCATGAAAAAACGTTTATTTTGTTAAGAGAGAACAACTCTTAAATGATTGATCATCCATTTGTTTCTATTGTGGGAATTCTGTAATGTACCCGCAAATACTAATAAATTGCATGCACGGATGCTATTAGTCATATGAAATCGATGGAAGATACAAATAGATGATCCTAGTGGATGGTGATGTGACGTCTGATATAGTGGCTTCATGTATGATGTGGATAGTTTACATATTGAGAGAAATAAAATTAATGACTCATAGTGGGGTGCATCTATATAGCTTACTAGGTGATACTCCGCGCGATGCCGCAAGAATTTCTTAAACAATATTTTAAGGAAAAAATAAAAATAGAAACACTAAGGTGATTGCATAGTAATATTTGTTTTTGCAAAATGACATTATACATGATTTAAGATGAAATTTGAAAGTAGAAACACTGAGGTGATTGCATGGCAACATTTTTTTAAATAATATTATACATAAAAACATGTTCATTTTGTTGAGAGAGAACGACTCTTAAATGATTCATCATCTGTGTATTTCTACTATGCGAATTTTGTAGCATTGTACTCACAAAGATCATGGATGTTATTGGTCATAGAAGATTGGTGGATCACATCAAATGTGTGAATTTTGTAGCATTGTATTCGCGAAGACCGTGGACTAGTAGTCATAAAAGATCGGTGGATGACATAAATAGAGGGTCCTAATGAATGGTGATGTGTTGTTTGATATAATGAGTTTCCTGGATGATGTGGCTAGCTTGTATGCTGAGAGAAATAGTTAGTAGAGTGCATCTATATAGGTTATATAGATATAGATATAGATGTGTTGGCAAGATAATCTGTATTAAACTAGGTGGTACCCCGCGCGTTGTTGCGGGAATTTATACAAAATTTCAAGATTAAATTTGAAGTAGAAACACTAAAATGATTGCATTACAATATTTTTTGTAAACAATAATGTAGAGGAAAACACATTCATTTTGTTGTGAGAGAACTACTTAGAATTTATAGCATGGTACTCGCAAAGACTAACACAATGCATAGCCGAAGAAAATCAGTAGAAGACATAAATTCATAATTCTAGTGGATGGTGATGTGGACAGCTTGCATGTTGAGAGAAGATCTAGTGGATGGTGACGTGTACATCTTGCATATTGAGAGAAATCAGCCATGATATATTAGTGGGTACTAATTATATAGGTTTTATAGATAGATAAGCATTTTCTTTTGGCGTTCTCACGATATGAGGGAGAGCAGCACATTGATCGAGTTTGCTTTTACACACAAGTGAAAAGCCCCAATAACATTGAGTTGGCTTGTACTTTTTGAAAATGAATTTGTAATATTGTGATTTCTCGACGTGGATCTGTAATGTTTTTAACAGCTCTCCCCACCCTGCCTTTTGGTCCGTCCGTTCGTCCGTCCGTGGTCGAACCGCTCAGCCGAGACAAATCGAGCCAGAGTCAGAACCGAACGTTAATGTTCCGAGATATTGGCGTACACGTTGCCCAGATGCATGGACGACGAAGACACCGTCGTTGGTGAAGACGACGCGGCCACGGGAGCCTTAACGCCTCGGCCTCGCGCGTAGCGCTCACAAGCGCCGCCCCACCTCGCACGGCACGCCGAAGAGCATCATGCTACCCTGGCTCGCGCACGATGATTTGTTGGACGTTGTCACCGTGCAGGCTCCGCAAAGCTCTGGACTGTGGCTGCCGTACAAGCTCCTCAAAGCGAGCTGAGCTCCGGAGAGAAACACCACATACGCTGTGCCGGCGCGCGGCTGCCATGCATCCTGCAGACGCGAGGTCCGAACGACACAGCCGCTGCAGGTGGCTTCGTCGGCTTTAATCTTCTCACACTCGAACATATTTCAGAGAGAGAAAAGTCAAATAGACAGGGAGAGATTGAGGACGAAGGCCCTGGCCTGTGGCAGTGGCCGGAAAGGGTGCAGTTGGATATAGGACTAGTGATTGACGCGCGCGCGGGGCTTATGAGAATGCAATATCATACTCTGAATTTATGCCATAAAAATATTGTACCATGAACTTGTTCATTAAACTACTAACACGACATCACAAAAGTTTACTGGAATTCATCACATATTTTACAGGACGAGCGCTTGAGTACTGGATCTTCAAGGGCTACATCGCTTCTGTTACAGGGTTCATCAGTATGGATGAAAATCCTATCTGCAGAGGAAAATGATGACAATTGGCAGTCCTCATTTAGAGATATCTCCAAAGTACTTACACAAAAAAAATTAAACTCAGGTTGTATCCAGTGAACAGAGGGACAACATAATGCAAGAAGTACAATGGTTTGGACATACCAACAGTCACGGTTGCGCAAGCTTCTAGGTTTGGCAAGGGGAAGAGCCTTTTATATTCGAAAATTACCATAGTAAAGGACACAGATGGGCACCAAGAAGATGCAGTAGTAATTTCATCACCGTAGGGCATACCATTCCGGTTCCATCCTAGGAAACAAAAGATCGGATATAGCACTCCATTACCTGTTACTACAAAGCAACACCAAAGTCAAAGGAATTCAAAACTAACTACACCAGATATGCATGTATCTCAAAACAAGCTATGCATTCTAATTGACTGGATTGATGCAGGGCATCATCACATGGCAACTCGGTGTAGCTTGCTCTTCTCCCACTCATCCAACAAGCATCTAGATACATTTATCAAAGGCAATTCTTCCCCGTCACTCAACATCAAACTGGTCCTTGGTCTAAATTAAGAAAATGCGACATGGTGGAATTTTAGATTGATTTTTTTCCTGGGAGTTCATATTCCCGAACTCATGCCTAGTTGTATCCTCTTCTTTAGAGTTTCAGTGCTTCAGACTATTGGAAGAAAGGGGTAATTTTTTATTTGGTTAGATTGTACAATCATAATTAAGAGATAGTCTTATGTGATATTATTGGAAAGGTTGACTTGACATCATATGGAAACAGTATCGCCATCATGCTGCTTGTGGATGTGTGGTTGCTTCTGTGTGCACTAGCATGAACCTTGGAGCCATATGACAGATGGTTTGTTAGGATATGCAACAAATAGAGGAAATGGCAAGACTAAACTTGATTCCATAGTAAGTAATAGTTACCTTGTCTCTTGTACGTTTCCATTCCTTTGGCTCATGGTGAGAAATGCCAGTGCTTACGGATTAGAACCTTAGAAGCTTCAAGCATGTGAAAAATCGAGTGTCATAAAGAAATTAGTGAAGATTTTTTCTCTCATTTCCTACTAACACGAAATCGTAGAAAACCTTGTTTCACAACAGTGGATTCCATTCCTGGCCTCAGGCCTCATCAACACTTCCTCTGCCACCGTTGCCCACAGCAAAGGCGAGGCCTTGAGTGTTTTGAAAGGAGTGGCACAGAATACAAGGGCCTAGTCTGTTGAAAGAAATATGTCAGACATTAGACGAGGAGAACATGCTAATCATCTAAATGGAATGATATAATGAAGCTAATCTTAAGCAATAGACATATATGCTATTTGTAGGGTGTTGAAGCATACAAATTGCAGCATGATTCATATGAGCGTATCTGAAGATTTATGAATAATTTCTGTCCCTTTCAAAACAGCAGTCATTGGGCATCCTGAACCAAACAGTTATTAGGTGGCTTATGTTGATGGTTGCAAGAACCTTGATTTATATCAGTGGCATGAACTGAACCAGATATTTGAAAATCCAAACAACATTTGGAAAATTTGAGTGAGGTTCCTAAACCCAAATGTTGCAAGTAGGCAAGAGTGAAATTATCAATCCTGTAGTTATAAAGATCCTGGCCCTTTCTGTCTTCTATCACTACCTCTGTTTTTTATTACATGATGTTCCAGACAGCTAAAAATGACTTGCGATTAGCAAACTTCCTGATTCTATTGGAGCACGCAGCCATTTTTAATAAACCTAAAAATAAACATGTACGGCATAATTGTTAACATACGATACATTTTAAAATATAACTTTATTTATGAAAAAATGGTTGTTTACCTTACTACAGAAACAAGCAAACAAGGACATTATAGGCTAGACATTTTTTTCCTGTGGAAGCTCATTTTCAAGGAGTTCTTCTATCACTGAAGTCATGAAGAGGTAGTAAATCACACTGAACAAAGCACGCTATTTTATTTATGTAACACAGTGTTACCTGATATGAAAGGTTCAACATTCTGCCTAACTTTTCTACAGGAAGATGATCTATATTAATAATGGAAGATAAACCAGATTTTGTTTAGATACTAAATAAGTAAATAGGCACCATTAGCACACACAAAACCTAATTACACATCGGTAAAAGATAGAAATGTAACCCACTTGCAGTAGCACTTTCCTGAGTAGCCTCCCCCTGCACTATAGGCTTACAAAATGCACATTAATTTTTAATTTGAAAGCTTTACTGTATCAAGGTAAAAAGGCATAAGGATTTGAAATAACCAGTAAATCTTATGTATTAGCATGGCAAATTTATTAAGTTGGAGTGAGCAAAAACAGTACATATTGTCTATTGCCTAAACAGATTAAGTAAATTCAGAATTCTTTTCGCGAAGGACCATTCCATTGAAATGCATAGCAAATATAACATTTATTCTGCAAGAGCGCAGGGTATCATTTCATTGACCTGCATAGCCTATGTACGATATGTATAATGGAGGCAAAAACACCACCTAAAATGCTGGGAGCAAATTGAGTTTCTTTTTTGGGCAAAGGAACTCAATTTTGCCCAAAAAAGAATTCTTTTTTGCCCAAAAAAGAAACTCAATTTTGCCCAAAAACGAATTCTTGGATGAGACATCCTAGATCCATATAAGTGAAAAGGCATATGCATGAGCAGGGCCAGGTATATAATCTATGCAACTCTAATACAAATGGTATGGATAGATTATAATCTTGAGCATAGAAGATGCATGAGCAGGCATTCTTATGATTCTTATTAGAGCAGGCATTTGGATAGATTAAATCTTGAGCATAGAAGAAACAGATTAATGACATTCTATGATGAAGAAACATATTAATGAAGAAATAGAATGTCATAGTTATCTTGAGCATGATAAGACCAAGATGCAAAATGAAGAATATAATACTTCAGACTATAGAATTTTGTTGCTTTCACTGAAGAAAAACAATGTAGGGATAATGTCTGCCCTATCCAGCTATCGAAAGATGAGATCGAGCTGTGATTCACAATAAATCACATCACTAAGCATCATACTAACAATTCACCAGAATAGACGTTTCATATCGTGCCACTGTTCCATATAGTTTCAGGAATTCGCTATGCCAAACTGGCTGCAGTCTAACATTGCTGATTCACAGAAAAACAAACTTTGCAGAGACATAGATAAGCTCACAGGAAGAAGAAAATCTGCAGGGAACCAATGATTCAAATTTTCAGATAATATAACCTTTATACAATTTTATAAGGCAAATCTTGGAGATTAATTTTGTACATATCACATTTTTTACTATTCATCATCAACATAGGAGAACTCACGGGACTAAAGTATATATTGCATCATAAATTCTTCAATCATTCTCTTTAAAAATATGTATGCAGATAGTAGCTGTTAATAATTTATCATCCAGTTGTCTAGACTCTAGGGTGAGACCATTCAAACTATTGTTTTAATCAACTTAAATATTTATCTATGTAACATGCCATGGATAATAATTTATAAATTACTCCATCATGTGAAAATATTATTGGATACTTTTACATAATTTTTGGAAAGAATTTTTATGCTTTAAAATTCACATGGTCTTTAAAAGTAGCATATTTTGGTGAATTTTAGTTTTAATATTTTAAATTATATATATGAGGTTTTGTGTAAAATGAGTTCATCTCTATATTTTGTATCACTACAAAAAATTTCATGAATTTTAGAGGCCATTTGGATGTCATTTTGTTAATTAAACACACATGTTACTGTTCACAGGGTACTGTTCACCCGAGTTAACTGACGGAACTGACGGGAGTGTCAAATAAGGAATGAAAGTTCAAGTCAGTGTCAAATAAGGAACGAAAATTTTTTCAGGGCCAAATAAGGAATGGGTAAGTTTTTTAGTGTCAAATAAGGAATTTCCTCTTCAAATTTAGACCATAATGAAGAAAATAAGTAAACTTGCCATCGAAGTCATCGAGCTGCCATTCTTCAATATACAGCCCTTCAATTAAAAGAATGATAGTCCTTCATGAACTGAATTACCCATTGTTTACATGCAACAAACAACATAAAGTTATCTGTAACTTCAGTTATAGTTTAACATTCAAGTAAAGAGAAGACATGTTTTTACCTAAAGAAACATATAAACCTGAGCAACTCAAAATTCTGGTCATTGCAAAGTGGCGCCCACCATAAATGGCAAAGCCACAAAGTTGAACTTTACTGAAATTAAAATAACTCTTACTACTACTGGTAATTATTAGTATTTTTTAGATTATCAATCCATATTATCTTGAATGAACCAAGTGGACACCAGGAACAAAACTCAGGGCTAGCTAGACACCAAAAAGAATGCTTCAAAGTAGAAATGTTAGAGGCAGACAGGAATAGAATGCTTCAAAGCAGACAGGAATAGAATTCTTGAAACCACAAATGTTTTTATCTTCAGAATTCTTTTTGCTAGAAGCATATGCTCACATATAACACTACACTACTCCTACCACACCTGATTCCTTTTGTCACCATCACGCCAAAATATTGCTTGCCATCTCTTCATGTGCGGTTAAAGCAGATATGGTTAAAGCATATATCTCTCTGCATTTTTCACATTAGTGCTAAATCTGACAACTAATTATGCATAATTAACAGCAATATGGTTGCCTATCATTAAAATGATGTATACATAGTTATATCCTTACTGTGTCACTACTCACTACCAATGATTGTAAAGGGAAAGTTACTTCAAAACAAAATATCTCTTTGTAAAACATAAGATAGTAACACATAATTTATTGTAGATCATTTTTTGATCTATACTGGATGGAAAACATATATTACTAAACAGTAGAGTTCACAGAAATGAAAATTGACAGAGACATAGCAAAATCAGGGCTCAAGCCCTTCAAAGGTTCCCTCAGATGCATGTCCAGGTGAGAAGCATGTGTTTGCTTAGATCCCTGTATCCTCTCCCATCGGATCCAATTTATGGCATCAGAGAAACCATACAAATCAGGCCTACTGAGGTAAGTACAAATGAAGTGGGTAAAAAGAAAGGAAGAAAGGAAATGAACAGAAACCTAATACAAAAGATCTTTTTATCCATTGACATGGTGGTGGCGTATTTCAATATATGAAATGTAATGAGTTGCGGGTAAATCAAAGATATATATGTAAAAAATAAACAAATAGTATGCCAACTAAAATTTTTCTGCATTATGTAAATTTTCTTGCTATACAGAAGGGAAAATGTTAAGCTGTTGAGTATTCTGAGAAGAGGGAGTAAGAAGTCCAATGACGGTCTTGCTGATTTCACCAGCCAGGATGCGACAAATGTTCCTTCTACAGCTGGCAGTGCTGATTTTTGCCAGGGAATGTATATTTATATGGTGAGAAGTATTGATTACATAAGTTATACCATGTCAGAAGTGCATATCACTACCAGAATACTCAAGTTTTGCACCAGTTGGGAAAGGCTTTTAGCACCGGGTATCCCAACCGGTGCTAAACAGCCGAGGCTAAAGGGGGTGCCCTTTGGCACCGGGTATTCCACCCGGTGCCAAAGAGTCCTTTTAGCACCGGGTCCAGATATGACCCGGTGCTAAAGATTTTTGCGCGCCAAAAAAAATAATCCTCATCTATTTCTCTCCCCTCCTCTCTCTTTCTCTCTCTTGTCCTTCTTCAAGAATCAGAAGAACAATAACAGAAGAACAAGAATCCAATATATCACAGATCCACTATATCATCTTACAAAATCCAATAATCTTACACCCCGCATCATCTTACAAAATCCAATCACACACCCCGCATCACACACCTCGCAGATGAGCAAGCATCACACACACATCACAGATCTGGGAGAGGAGATAGGGCACCACTCGCCGGCCCCGCCCACGCACCGCCTCGCCGCGCCGGCTCGCGCGCCGCCCGCCGGCCCGCCGCGCTCGCTGGTCCGCCACGCCGGCCAGCCGCGCTCGCCGGTCCGCCGCGCCGGCCCGCGCGCCGCCTGCCGCACCGGCCCGGGTGCGGGCCTGCACCGCCCGCCGCCGTCCGCCGCCGCCCGCACCCGGCCGCGCCCCTGCGAGAGTAGAGGAAGAGAGAGTGAGAGATGGAAGAGAGAAGAAAGGAAGAGATAAGGTTGAAGGTGAGAAGAGGGAGGAGAAAAGATAAATAAAGAGAAGGGAGGAGTGCTGCTGCCGCCGCGGTGTGTGTTTTAGCACCGGTGCTAAATGCGCTGGGGTACATTAGCACCGGTTGGTAGCTGTCACCGGTGCTAATGGGGGGCCTTTAGCACCGGGTCTTGCCACGACCCGGTGCTAATGTGCTCCCCCGCCACCTCCTGCGTGCCGCCCCCGCTCCTAGCCGCAGGACCCGGTGCTGATGCCTCATCAGCACCGGGTCCAAAAATGTCCGAGGCGGAGGGGGGGTGCGGATGTCGAGTATTCTGGTAGTGTATGGTGAGCCTATAATCACAGGTGATAAATAATCATTGTCCTTTTACAAATGCAAATATGTGGTTTTGCTCTGAACTTTTCTAAGCGAGACTCGCATAGGAGCACCATGTTCAAACAACTTTTAAATTGTCAAAGCTACTGCCTCAGCAACAATTCATATCTGAGCTAGAATAATTACCTTACACAAGGCAAGTAGCTTGAATGTATCTTCTTCTTTTCATCAAACAGGATTCCTTGTCACTGGCATAAACATTTACTTCCATTCTTATTTGCGCAGAAATCTGAGCCTGATTAATTGATAAGTGTTGCAGAGGCAAACCATCAAACACATGGTGTGCATTCTCCATAGACAAGGTCATAAGCAACCCATCAAACACATGGCATGCATCTTCACGGACAAGACACTGATGGACAGCGAGGGACATAATTGGAGGGGATGTAGCAGCTGACCTTGCTTTGTGCTATACGACGGCGTTTGGCGCCGGCAGCCACCACCTAGTGCACATGTGCTGCCTGCTGGGTGGAGCGGCGGCAGAATCACTGGGCCCTCGTCGGTGCTGCACCACCATCTCCTGGTCATGTCCACGCCATACCACAGCAGCCTGCCCCCTCCCTTCCGCTCTGCTTCTTGCTTCCGCGGCCATCTCCCACGTCAAGCTTCTATTGGCCTAAAGAAAAAGGGAAAATAAACTTTTGAGGTGAACCTTGCCTTCCTGGTGAAGAAGATGAGGGGAGGGGAGGAGACGGAAGGGGTGATGGGGCGTCCATATCAGACATTTTGGTCGTCGATTACCTGAATCCATGTCTTCTTGACTGATGTGGCCGACAGAGCTCCGGCCGGCCGCGCGGGAGCTCGAGGTGCCGGTGGGGGAGGAGCTCCGGCCGAGCGTGGGGGAGGGCCGCGGCCGCCAGCAGTGAGGGCTCAGATCTGCCCAAGCCGGAGGTCAGCGGCGGTGGGGGCTTGCCGACTTGGGGTCGCCGTCGGCCCCTCCTCTCTTGCTGTCGTCGCCCCGCCCGAGCCGCCGTCGCCCGCGCTGCCGTCGTACCGCCCGCCGCCCGCAGCGCCGTCGGCCCGCCGCATGCAACGCCGCGCGCGCCGCTGCGCCTCGCGCCGCATCGCCCCGCCGCCTGCGCGTCTTGGCCAAAAAAAAAGAAAACTGTGACTTTAGGGCGGTGTTCACTTCCGGAAAAGCGAAAATGAAGTTTGGTGAAAATGTCACATCGGACATTGTAGCGCACTGTAGCACTTTTCGTTTGTTTGTGGTAATCGTTGTCCTACCATGACCTAACTAGGCTCAAAAGATTCATCTCGTCGTGTACATCAAAACCATGTACTTAGTTTTTTTATTTACCCACGTTTAGTGTTTCATGCATGAGGAGAGAGATTTGATGTGTTTGATGTGATATGTGAATAGTGAAGTTTGGAGAGAGAATTTTTGTGTTTTGAAGGGAACTAAACAGGGCCCAGAGACCAATCTGCTTATATATAAAAAAACAGAACGAACCCAAATCCAGAAAAAAGTCAACACGATTCAGGACCCGAGTGCAGGGAAAGGACATGGACAAATCCAGCTGTTCTGCCGGCACCCATCGTCGGTCATCTCTCCCACCAAAAAGAAAAGGAAAGGAGAAAAACCAAGGGCAAGAGAATCTGCCACTGAAAAGAAAAAAAAAGGAGAGGATCAAGGGATGCAGTGAATCTAGCAAGAAGATGATGATTAAAAAAAATTAAAGATGAAAGAGATCCATCGAGGAGACAGCAATGAAAACAGTAGAGAAAGGAAAGGGAGCAGAGAGAAAGCAAAACGGGAGGAGCACATGAATCTTATCGGGGAAGGCGAAGCAGGCAAAACGTGTGGTGGACAGCTTCTTTATCTGCGAGACCAGCGGAGAGCCTTCGCGTGGCTTCCAGCGAATGGAACACCACAACGCTTTTTTCACCGTGAGATGGAAATCGAACGAGATAACTTTTTTTGACCGACGTGGACAGCCTGGGCTCCCGCCGGGCCCGCCTCCTTTCATAAGAAGGAATAAGGTTCCCACGGGCCCACAAATGTGTATAACAAAAAGAATATGTTCATGTACTAATATAAGCTTCAATAGAGTATATATATTGTTCAGGTTTCATAATAATCTCGGTTTTCTCTAAAAGAAAACCTAGAACGATGTACAAGTACAAATGAGGTCTGCGAATGTCCCTGCAATGTGTATATGATAACTGCTAATTCGGGTATTTGACTATTCCTAATCTGAAGTATTTCATTAGACAAGATGTATCATGCACTGCGTTAGTAAATGGTACAAGCTTAATATACATCAATCATTGTTTCATATTTTATCTTACAACAAAATATACTACAAAAAAAGATATTTAAAATGTAATTTTTTAAAACATATTACCCTTTTTAGCATAACTCCATCCCTTTTGAGCCCGTTGGAAAAACCAGTCCAATAGATCTTTAAAATTAACAAAGTGACCACATGTGTCTCATGATAGAGGGGCGACATGTAACTACCACTGAAATAGTAATGCTTTTATATTATGAATAATAAGAAAAATACAGACACGCACAATAGTTGAGAATCAAATTCGAATGACCAGGTTCCTATCATAAAGAAACTAATCAACTGAAATACACTCAATTATCATTGGCACATGTTTACTAGGATTGATAAATAATCCATAGGAGCATATGCCATATTTCTACCACTGTGTAGTCTTAGACATGCCACCACAAGATGCCTAATATAAACAAATTGCCTAATCTGCGCCTCTCGCGATCTATTAGTCGCTTTGTTATGTCTACTGTAACATTCAAATACAATTATTATTATTTTAGTTGTTTAAAACATAGCATATAATGATATATCAAATATCACAAGTTATAATATGCTAATATATATAATATATGGCATCACCCGTAGCAACGCACGAGCATATTTGCTAGTAATGTTTTTAACAGAGAATTTTCCTGCAACTTATATAGAATTTCAGAGGCCCTATTTATCGTGTTGATTAGGTGGGCGCGAGATGATATATCTGAATCTGAACCATGCATGACAATCAGATGATGGCAGCGACGTGCCTTCGCTAGAGTAAAGTTGTGTTGAATGTGAACCTAACTTCCCAAAAAAAAACATACATGTACTGTACGTACTGGTCAAACAAAACATGCATGCATGATCTCATTCCCATTAGAGAACGGCTCAAGAAAGAAACTAGGAGCAGAAAGCTAAATCAATCCAATACTTAAAACAGCAGGTTGCTAATGATAAAGAGTTAAGGGCTAACTATATTTGACTAAAGAATCTACCTTAGTGTTGAGAGCAGAACATGATCCACAAATTAACAATGATAAACAGCATTGATGAAAGTGGTTACAGTTCAAAAACAAAAATGGCCATGTTAGCACAAAGCAGGCCCAACTTCTAGCCCAGGTAAACCACACATTAGGCCTGGGCTTATTTGGATGAGGACCTGGCAAATCTGCCTGGACCAGGCAGCACGCCCAGGCGTCCGATTTCGACGGCCTGGGGCTGAGATCGCTGCCTGGCCGGCAAGCTGCCTGGCAGGCCTCAATCCAAACAAGCCCTTAAGCTGTAGCTTACTGCTTAGCTTTGTCCATGACTCTATGTCAGCCCAAGGAAGAGATTGACAATACACAGGTTATTTTGGATTAATTTACAAAAAGGGTGGCATAAAAGTGTATCAAAAATAATAAAAAAAGAACATCCATTTTTTTACCAATACTTTAGATGTCGTATTTTGATATGTGCAATGTTCATCAGCAAAGCCACAATTTTGCGGTGGCTAGGCGATGCTATCATACTACTTTGTGCCAGCGAGCAGAATCCTTTGAAAAATTCTGGGCAAAAGAGGTTGACAGTTTCAGTAGTTGTTCATCTCAGATAGCAGCCGTGGCAGAGGATGCTATGCTATTCTCAACGGTCCACGGAAGCCGAAGATGGGGAAAGCAGGTTCGTACGCATCGTATCCCGATGGAGGAAGAATCAACGGCCGTCGCTGCTGTCCGCGTCAGCTGGTCGGCGAGTCCAGAAAAACGACGAAACCCAAACGCAACCTCGCCGGCGCCGCTGCGCCAAATCAATCAACAAACTCTTGTTATTCGTCCGCCTTTTGATCTCTCCTTCCTCTTGGCTTCTTCCTTCCTACCTCCACCGAAACCACATCCGCCTGGCCGTGCCTTTCCCGCAAGAAAATCCCCCTCTTCATACTAGCCTGATTCTTGCTTCTGGGTTTCTTGATATGGAGCAGCCCGCCGCTTGCGCCCCG
Source organism: Echinochloa phyllopogon (assembly GCA_033239725.1). Lineage (NCBI taxonomy): Eukaryota > Viridiplantae > Streptophyta > Magnoliopsida > Poales > Poaceae > Echinochloa > Echinochloa phyllopogon. The sequence continues at coordinate 29,926,785 of BTCW01000003.1, read as the reverse complement.
CCGCCGGCGCCGGCGCCGGTGCCCGTTGCTTGGTCCGTCGTCCCGGTGGACTTCACGGTCGTCAAGAAGGGGTCCGAGATGGCGATGCACGACGCCAACGGCCGCCTCGCGTTCCGCATCGCTGGCGGCGGTGCCGGGGAAGGGGGCACGGCGCTCTTCGACGCCGACGGGGGTGTCCTGGTCACCGTCAGGACCAGCGGACAGCAGGTGATTATCGGCTTCTTGGCTCCTGATTCAGTACTTGGTCTGCTCCACGGTTCTGGATAGAGGATAGACTGATTGCCTTTCTTGGACGGGCCTATTCTTAGATGACGCTGGTCAGAAACAGGTCGCTGGAGTAGGGATTTCAAGGAGAAGTTTATTTTCATGCTGGAACATATCTGAGGAAATCGTGACAGCAATAGTCAGTGCTGAAAATTAGTGCAGTGGTTTTCGGTTTGCTTGTACCTACATGATTCCGCAGCTGACTGTTATGTAACAGATGAGTGTATGGCGACAAAAAAAAATCGAACATCTGGTTTTTGGATCAAGTGTAGCTTGTAGCCTTGGACATAACCTAACCTAGTGCCTTACTGATCAAGTGTAGCTTGATTCATGAATTCAGTGGATGGATGCTGAACAAAGTTTGCAATGTGGGTAGATGCTGAACATAACCGGGATGCACCCTGAATTGTTAGTAATAGTATAACGGCCACGGCCAGACCCTAAATTGTCCACATTACTGTTTGAAAACTATGAAGTTTCAGAGTATAAACTGCCACATCTGAATATCTAGTGCAGAACTGAAAGATAGATTAAAAAAAGGAAACACAGTACAACATAGCAGTCCCCAATATCTATGGTGTTCTAGGCAGAGTCTTAATGTGGCAGAGTCTTAATGTGGGATCCATGGCAGATTCCTTAAAATTATAATTCATCTTTCTAGTTTATTTCTTAGAGGATGATACTTATCCAGCTACAGATATCATCTTGTTACTTCGGCAGTCCAAATGCAAGATTTTGACCATGGTTCCTCATTATAATATAATATACCTGTAAAGATAATATAAAGATACAACAGAACAATATTCTGGAGAAAAATCTAATGGCATAATGTTCATGTGGTCAGTAAGTTAATACGTTTTTCACTGCAAATGTTCAAGTATCAGGAACTTACCTACATGGATCCATGGCCAATGAGGCACTGATATAGTGCTAAGGATCATATTTTTCCCTTATTTAGGGCGAGTGGGAAGCATTCAGTGGAAATAGTTTGGAGCAGAGACACATCATTTTCATTGCAAAAGTTATAGCTTCTTCATTAAGTCGAAAGGAGGTACATGTATTCATCCCACCAAGAAGCAATCTTGAAGATCAAAAACCAAGCTACAGGCTCATAGGAAGTACATTCCGAAGAGCGTGCACAATAATAAAAGGGGACTCCATTGTTGCTCAGGTAATGTGGAGTAACTGTGTTAGCAAGATTCAATAAATGTTCTTTGCAGCAACTAATGTTTTATGTAAGAAGAATTATTCAAAAAGTTTAGTTTTGATGAATTTTATCTTATCATTTTATCACAACAATGTGATCTGTCTAACTGTGCAGACAAATCTCTTGTACAAACTCAAGAAGACTATCTATTCACGGCGTAAGTTCAGAGTGACCATTTACCCTGGAAATGATAACATCCTCGTCATGGCAATGATTATGACCTTCTTTGTAGAAAAATGATAGAAGCTATGGATGGCCACGGTGTTTTCAGAAAATTGATGACCAACTCTTTTGCCTCTAAATCATATACACTGTTCTCATTGTGGATGATTCATTTTTATTTATGTCATTCACCAGTTGCTGTTATTGAACCGACTGCTTCTGTAAGTAGTCGTTTAAGTGTGCGAGGTTTTCCGATTCCGTCTGGCAAGATTGGTACATATGGCCAAGTGACAACGATGCCGCACTTTTACCATTTTCTTTCACGAGTCTAACAGCATCATCTGACTTTCATGCTAGACCCCTGTTTTACCTTTTGGCAAGAATAATAGCCTCTGTTGTACAGCATACCTTTCATAGTCCATTTTTGCTGCCACTTTGAAATCATCTCTGTAACAATGCTTGACAAAAATTTAGACTTTCCATCTTTACACCTTGGGGAATAATATGAGAACTGCATGATATTGAATAAAGTTCTGTGTAACTGGATTAAACTGTATCCCAGAAATACCCCAGTTTGTTGTGTCCAGTTATCATTCCAGCTATGGTGAAGATGTGTGTGATAATTTGCAGAAATGCTGTTGTGTCCGTTCCCTGTCACTATTTGATTGTGTCCAGATCAATGCATGCATTGAGATTGTTGTTTGTTTCGTAGAAAGCAGGAAGAAAATGGGTTATACCAGATGCCTTTTCTTCTCCGTGGAAAATGGTATTTTAGACTTCCATGTGAAGACTGACAAGCAAATGTACTTAGCCTCTTCATTTGTATGTGGTACAGAATAAAATGAGCATACAGTTCATTTATGTGCTATGTATGCTTGTTGTAATTCCTCAGTATATCTGCCCGGATGGTGATGTGCATTTACAAGGTACCCGCAATCATCTGAAAGCACGAAGTACCAGAACTTTGATCAATTCAGGGTTGTCGCTGTCGTGTTGATCTGTCTCAAGATTGTGATACGCATATCAGTTCTGACGACGAAGATATCTATCCTCTCTCTCCCGAAGAAAATCTCTAGTGATTATTCCTTATACTTTTGAAATCTCATGCTTTCAGCAGGCCTAACAGCAGCCAGACATCCTCCACAGCTTTTTCACTGAACTGAACTGCTCTGTAACCACCAGCTTCTCTATCTACTCTACTCCTGCTGATAGTACTGCTTGAAGAAGCTGATGGTACTGCTTGAAGTAAAAAGCTGCAGGTAAACGTAAACCTGAAACAGCCAGCCATATAGTGGTCAGTTCCGGCTGCAGCCCTGCTGGGAATGCGGAGGCAGCCGGCGAAACTGATTGGCGAACTTGGACAACGATTGCACAAAGCTCCCACACACAAATGTAGCTCTCTATGGTTGGCAAGAGGGAATGTATGTATTCAAGTATGCTGGCGCCACAAGTCATAGGACGACAGAGAAGGCGCTCAAACAGCACCCACCCCAGCAATCCATCCATGCCTCCAAGGACGCAACAAACAACCCTGTAGCTTTCATGACAACCCGGCCGGCGCAACGAAGGACGGCGCGAGTCAATGATCACATGATCCAGCGTGCTCCGGCGACGTGTAGCCTTCTCTGCCAAACTTTGGCGGCCGCCATTGATCCCTATCCTAATTCGGAGCTGGCCGGATGGCATGTGTCCAGGAAACAAGGGACCTGAACCCTGAATTCCTGGCACGATTCCGCTCGATCATAGGATCCAGTTCAGGTTCAGCCACATTGAGGCAGGCACCTGTTCCTTTCAGAAATGGCACATTGGGACACGCTGAGAATCAGAAGGTTTTCAGTGGATGATTCTGTCAGTTCTTTCCTCCATGTGGACTTCCACAACGCCAAGAATAATCTCCCCTTTGGCCGGGGCGACGCACGCTCCACACGATCAAAAGGGAAATCTCCCAAAGCACAAGGATATCGATCCGTTAAAAAAAATGATCCGGCAGCTCGAGATCTGACTGCACTGCACCAAAAAGGGAGATGGAGATCTCGGCCGGCAGATTTGGTGAGGTGAGGTGAGGTCTACTGCCTGGCCACTTTGGCCCAAGCACAAGCACCATATTGCCCAACTTTCCCGGATCTGGAAGCAATATATCCCGGCTGCAGCTGGGAATTGAAATCGAGCTCGTGGCTGCTGCAGCTGGGTAGACATGATCTGCCAGTGTGGGATCGGAGGGCGCAGGCGGTGGATCCATCCAACCAACAGACATGCTGCAGGAGGACCACTCTGTCTGAATGAAGAAAGAGATGGGCGATCCCGGCCATTCCATCATGCGCATTATTTCGACCAGGGCCACTGGGGGATACTGTATTAATTAGGTGTGAGATCCAGAGCAATTAATTAGAGAGGGTACGGTGGTGGTGGTGCCATGCCATGCCAATGCCATGCATCCAGTGTTTTCAGAGTGCAGCCTGCCATTCTGGTCCATGGCTCTGTCGAGGCATGGAATTCAAAAAGGCATGGCTCTCCTCCTAGGTTCGATTTCAAAATGTCATCACAAGTACACCATGGGAGTCAACTGATTACACAGAGATCTAACAGAGGATGGAGATGGAATGACTTTATGCTTTACGAAAAAGAAGAAGACTACCACATGTACATATAGTATGTGTGCCTACTGGTAGTTGGAAGCCCATTCAGGATTTATTTGACTCCACATTGGCTTCAGGATTTGTGCGCTTTCCATTTCGGAGGGCGTCAAGGCGCTCTTCCGAGTTAGGTAGATTGCGCGCCACTGGGGCCTCCCTCGAATGACTCACGGCTTTGCATATCTCGATAGGCTTCACCATTGCGCCCTGCCCTAAAGACGAAGACTGTGTCAGATACTCAGATCAGCGTACAGCGTCGGGAGACCACTTGTTTCAGCTAAGATAAAGCGATAGAAATTCAGGATATCAAGATGAGGACTTCTTTGTTTCAAAAAAAAAAGATGAGGACTTCCTCTCTTTTTTTTTCTGCAATTCTGTACTGTTCATGGATGGAAGGATAACAACAACACCGTGCGATTGTTCCTTTCGCAATCACAGATACTGCTGTTTGTACGGCAGAAACGCACAGGATATATGGCATGTGCGCGTTAGTGTGATCAGCAGCTGGTTGATGCCGACACCGTATATATCGATCGACGGTGAGATGAGGCAGGGCTCGCTCCTGGATCCTCCTAATATGAGACAGATGAACGGAAGAGCACGGCGCCATGCCAATCGCAAGCAAGCCTTCGAGATCGAGGATGACTAAACGCGTGAGAGCAATCATGCCATTCCCAACCGACAATATTAATTACATCAATCACACGGCAACAGTGTGTGCTTACCAGCATATTCCGCTGATCGCCTTCATTTTCGCCGCGAAAAAGACGCCGCCATGACATTTCAGCTGGCCGGAGTTGCTAAATGCTAATTAATCAAATCAAATCAAATCGAAAAGCTTATCTCTGGAGCAGCTTAATCTGAAGCAAAGAGGCCAAAAGAACAGTCCGAATTGAAGTCTACTGCTTGGTCCTCTCTTGAAATTAAGAATACCGATGATGAATCCTTGAGAGAACAAAATCGAATGGCAACGAAACACCGTTGAGTTGCGCGGATATTAAGCAATAAAGAGGAAAACAGAGATGCAAAAGACATACAAGAACGACATCGCAGGTGACAAGGAGCATGGATGGTCTTATCTTGCAAAGTGAGAACAGCTGATGAGCAAAGAGGGGAACCGCAGCTAGTCAGGGAGGCAGCAGAGCAGGCATGCATCGCCTTGGTGTGAGACCACTCGCCATGCTGAGACAGTTTGTGCTGGGTGGAGAAGATGGGCACATGAAGAACCATCCCATATATCCATGGATCCATGCGTCCATAACGGTTGGTAATTAAGCTCAGATGAGCTTGAAGCATGGAGCATGGCGGCATTGGATGGTAATGCACGTGCCCTGCTTCTCCACCATGCACAGCCACCGTCTATCTCTCCATCTCTACCTATCCATCTCATCCAGTGATGCAAGGATCGGAGGAGCAATTGACTGGGGTTGTTTGGGCTTATGTATGTGCACTCTCAGCTGTTGTGATCAAGAGATTGATTCCATCTATCCCCTGGCTCGCTTGTATTTATAGAGCTAGCGAATGTTTCACTCCCGTGGGTGCTACTATAGGACCGGACTCTCTCGGACTCTGCCTTTCAATCGGATGACACAGGAGTAACCAGTGATATGAGTAAACGTGGCCGGTTGGTCACTCCACTGTAGCTGCAACTCTGCGAGGGTGGTTGTGCCTGATGCAGTAGTAACCATTTCTAAGAACGCTGCGGGCGGACTGTAGGTGTCGGACCGCTATGTCAAGTCAGTGTAATTGTTGTCTATGCATTATATTTTGTAGACAACAGTCAGCTATAAAAATATATCTATATTAAAGTTTAAAAGTATTTTTAAAAAGGTTAGGCCACTGTTATAAAAACTGAGGACTTTGTAACTTGGGTCCTATGAGTATCGTGGGGATGAAACTCCTTTCTTATGCTACATAAAACTCTTCCTCCTTTTATAATGACCCTGCTATAACATCAAATTTGTTGATTTGGCATATAATTTAAAGTCCATAAAACTCTATGAAAACTCCAAGTGGCAGGCCTAATTAAGCGACATGGTGCTTTTATCATCGTGGTTTACAAGCTTGATACCCGTATATTGTACTAGTGTGGAGGTAGGGGTATAAACGGATCATATACTGATGGATATTATTGATCCTATATTTATTTTCATATTTTCTTCAGAAGTTGGACACGGATACCAATCGGATACAGATATAAATTCGAATTGTCTCAGTCACGAATATGAATAAATACATGTCAAATACATAACAAGTCAAATGTAGACAATGTCTTGTCACGAATATGTCCTTTGATATTGAGTGAAATCAATTACCATATATATATATATATCAAACTTGTTATAATTACTTGTCTACTCTATGAGCCCAAATTCTCAAATTCTAAATAGTTTATGCTAGAAAATCCAATTATAGATGACATATCATTACCGAGTTAAATCATATGGACATGTCATAGGCAAATCCCAAAGTATGTGTACTCGATTACACGATATTCCATCTTATGACATAAATAAAGCAATATATTAGTGTATATATCTTTTTCTTCTTATTACTGTATATATCTAAGATATATTAGGTTATACTCCCTTCGTATTAAATTATAGTTTGTTTAACTTTTTAGACTCTAATTTTGACCGCTCGTCTTATTCAAAATTTTGTGTAAATTATCATATTTTTTATGATGGCTTGCTTTATTAATAAAAATCATTAAGAATGCCTTAAATTTGACTATATTTAAACAAATTTTTTGAATAAGACGAGCGGTTAAACTTGTGACAAAAGAAGTCAAACGAACTATAATTTGGAACGGATGGAGTACTATACTAGTGTACGAAATGGATAAAATCGATAAATAACTTATGCTCAACCATATTAAATAATATTTAACAAAAAATGATGAATCCAAATAATATATTAGATACAAAAATGCTTCAGAAAAACTTGCAATTCCCTTTACGTACTTGCAGGTCCAAAAATCCTTTTGGGGTTTTATTATAAAATGGAACAAGTCTATTTTTGACCATTCAGTTATTGCCATAGTCCAATTTTAGTCCTAAAACTAGAAAAATAGGAACAAATAAGATCTAAATAATTTCAAATAGAGTACCAATAGATAGATTATATTTTTTAAAATGTTTTGCTAGTAATGTATTCAAATACTTTCAAATGAATTACTTATGAATTTTTAGATATTATTCAAATCTAATATCCTGATTTGGCTGTCCAGATTATCTGACCCGATACCCGATATCCGATGGATACTATTTTTTTCTCTACCTAATAGAAAAACAAAAATTGATTTAGTGGTATGTCATAATTTTATTTAAAACCCAAAATTTTAAAGAATTAAACACAATTTTTATAATTGGTCCGTTCCTAACCACAATTAGACATCAACAGTTGGGTCCCGCTCTCCTAATACGGTTTCCTTGCCAACTTCTTCCCAACTTCTGCGCTCACCGGCGCACGATTTATTACGCGTCATGACATCAATTTTTCGACTGTGAATTGGCTTGTAGTCCAATGGTAGGATGGTCCAGTGGGACGCTACTCACCAGGGTTCAAATCCTGCTGCTCGCACCTTTTCTTGGGAATTTCACAGGATTTACCTGCGCTATGCGTTAAGTGGTAAGCAACATTCCCGTCGACAACGAGGCGCCAATGGTGACTTCAGGAATCTCTAGATCTGCGGGGTACTCAGTCCTTCGGAGGTGCTTATATGGTAGGGTTTGCGTATCTGTATTAATAGGGGTGAGTGTGCGACTGTGCGTACGTGTGTGAGCGTCTGAGCGTCTGCGTTGTACTGTGTATTTCTAAAAAAAATCGACTCAGATTTGTCACGCAATTTATCAGTATTGAGCTTGGGCCAAAAACTTCTACACTATAAATATACGATTGGAAGGTATTCATGATTAAATAAAGTCTTGTTATTAAATATTTAAATACATCCTTGTTCGGTTAATGGAATCCAAGGTAGCAGAGACTTGCCACGCCAAGAAGAATACATGCAACCATGCGTGATTTTTGTGCTCACTCTTTTAATTGTTTATTAAAATCTCTACCTAATAACAAAGGAGTGATTCAGTAATACGTTATAATTTTGAAAAGAACCCTAATATTCATATAAATCAACACATCATCCTTTAGTATGTTGTAATATTTTTCTAAAAAAACTATAATGTATCATCTACCAACACGTAGTGGCTCATCCCTCTCGTCCTCCTGCACCATTGCACATACCATTCATCTTCTCATGTCGCTCGCATCCCCGTCGTCGTCCCACCATCATTCATGGACGCAACGACCAAGGATATCTCCTTTTGCCATGCTCCTAACAAGATGCATAATCGGCGATGTCCATGGCTCTCATGCGTTTTCGCTCACAAAGCCCCCTTTATCCGTAGCAACATATGGACATTAATCTACCCGTAGTGCCTCATCTCCTCTCGTCGTCCTACACCACGGCACGTACCCTTTTCATCCCTATCATGTTGACTCGTCGTCCTTCCGAATATAGTGTCTACCGAGGATCTCTCTTGGACGTGCTCCTCGTCGATGCGTAATCGGCAACATCTATGGCTCTCACTAGCCTTCCCTTACAAAGTCTCCTTCACTGGTATTAACCAACCCACAATACCTTACCTCTTCTCATTGTCTCGCACCGCCGCATGCACCCCTTCGTCGTCTCACATCACTTGCATCCCCGTCGTCGACCCGCCGTCTTTCCCGGGCGTATAGTTTTCTAAGGATCTCTCTTATATCGCTTTCTCATCGGATGTGAAATCGGCGGTGCCTATGACTCGCATGTGCCTTTGCTAATGAAGTTTCCTTCACCCGTAGCAATGCACAGGCATGTTCCACTGCGTGCCCATGGAGAACTCGGCCAAGTTTTGATACTCAACCCTGCTCCGCCTAGCGCTCTGCTGGAAGCCCTCGACAAGTGGAGGCGCCAGCACGAGAAGAGGGTAGTTGTTGCAGCATCGCTCAAGAAAAAGCCAATGGACAGGGGTTGTGCACTTAAGATATGGCTTATGAGACCCATGCACCCAACGCAATGTTATATTGTTTCAAGTTGCATTATAGTGTTCTTTTGATGTTGAACAGAACAAATGCACAATTAACTAACACGGGGTTGTAACTTGCAACCAAGTATTCAAGGTCATTTTAAAAATTCATCATTTCATTCAGAGAAATATTAATTAATCATATTTGCTCGGCATGTATCAATGGTAAGAACTCACTTTGAGCACTCCCCGACAACCGCAACATCTAAGGATAGCTCTCAACATAGAATCACAAGGATAGTTCTAAACATTACATCTTAACATCATAAATAATATCTCAACATAGCATCACAATATCAAAAGATAGTTCTCAACATTACATCTCAAAATAGCATCCAAAATCAAAGTATAATTCTCAACATTACATCAATACACCCTTATATATATATCAAACACTAAAATTACATAAGCATTGTATGAAGAGCACGCAAGGTAGTACACGCCCCCGACCCCCTACTACCTAGCATTGTCGGTCTTGCTACCTTCAATCAATGAGATGAAAACGATGTTCCCACCTGACTGTCAATGGGGCATCCTCCACTGGTGGGTGACTCGGATCGATCTTATTTGAACCCAGGATATTCCACTTCATCCACTCGAACATCTTCTTGAGCGGGTCGGACAATAGTGTTGTTGGAGTAGATTCTACTTAGAATTGTTTGTCGAAGCACGAGTCATCTTGGAGCACTTTGCAAAAGGTGGAACTACTCGGCAGAAACATAAATACGAACGGAAACTTAAAACATACATCAGAGGAACCGAAATGTTATGCAAGCATAAACACAAACCAAAACTAAAATAGAGATTGGAGGAGGAAAAACATATATGCAAGTTGAACCCACTGTGCATTAGAGCAAAAGCGTAAACACAAATGAAACTAAAACATAGATCAAAGGAAGAAAACAGATCAGCAAGTTGAACCAGAGATTGGGTGATGGGAGGTTTTGGTTGAGGAAAAGCGCAAGAGATTTGCTCAAATTCCTAGCAGTCTGTTAGAGGGATGACGACTTGGCTTGGCATTGACTCTTCTAATGCAGGAGTCGTCGAGATCACGCAAGCGGATTGGTTAGTGTAGAATCATTGGGTTCTTGCATGTGTGATTTCATGGAGGGCGAAGTTTGTTACAATCAATGAGCATGTTTAACAATTGGGTGTACATAACTTTCATGTTTTGTTTATAAATACATATCATTCTATTAAATTATTTAAAATAAAACTTACAAGTTTTTCAATGCAAAATAAAGTTTTATTAACTATCCACCGACAAAATAACAATCCTAAACATATAGAAAAATATAGTCTATATAATTTACAAGATGTCACTACTTCACATGTGACATGACCCAATGCCCCAAATTTTATGTTATCACTCACAAAATTTAGCCATGAGCAAGTTACTATTTAGTTAGCTTCCACATATATGTAATAATAAGTCATATTGTAGTTGTCCTAACAAAAATATCAAAGCTTCCTAGTGCTCTCATATAACCATATTAAAAAATATACATTATCATTTTTAATGTAGTAATGGAAATATCTTTTGTATATAAAATCTTTTATCTAAAGGCATCTTTGGAAGTAAGAAGCTCTGTATGAAACTATATTATCTTATAACAATTCTATATCTTGATAATCCAATTATAGATTACATATCATCACCGAGTTAAATCATATGGACATATCATAGGCTATCCCAGAGTATGTGTACTCGATTACACGATATTCTATCTTATGACATAAATAAAGCACTATATTAGTGTATATATCTTTTTCTTCTTATTAGTGTATATATCTAAGATATATTAGGTTATACTATACTAGTGTATGAAATGGATAAAATTGAAAAATAACTTATGCTCAACCATATTAAATAATATTTAACACAAAATGATGAATCCAAATAATATATTAGATAGAAAAATGCTTTAGAAAAACTTTTGGTGTTTTATTGTAATGGAACAACTCTATTTTTTACCATTGAGTTATTGCCATAATCCAATTTTAGTCCTAGAACTAGAAAAATAGGAAAAAATAAGATCTAAATAATTTCAAATAGAGTACCAATAGATATATTATATTTTTAAAATTTTGATTTCAAATAGAATACCAATAGATAGATTATATTTTAAATTTTTTTTGCGAGTACCGTATTTAAATAATTTAAATGAATTACTTATGATTTTTAGAGATTATTTCAAATCTAATATCTGATTTGTCTGTCCAGATTATCTGACCGGAATCTGATATCCAACGGATATTGTTCTTCTTATATTCAAATCCTATGGATAAACCATCTAAATCTTTATCATATGTCTGAGAAAATATCCGAATATCCAAAAATAATATTTGAATTACTATCTAATCTCTTTTAGTCGATAGGTTGAGAAATATTCATGCCATTTACACCCGTACGGGGAGGGCCTGCCTGTTGGAGTCTGAATGTTCTAGTAGCGGCAGCGCAGAGTCTTCCTATCCCTGTCTGCCACTCTGTCTCAGCTGGAGGTCACCGGGCCGGGCGGTCTTGTTTTCTTCCGCCTCTTCATCATCCCTCTCCGGGCCGAGTCACGTGTGCGCGATAGATAGCGAGATCGTCGTCGGAGTGGCCGTGGGGGTGGTCGCATATGCGCCAACTTGGCAAGCAGTCGGAGTGGAGGGCGAGCCGAGCGAGGGCCAGGCCGGCGCGCGCTAACGCTACGGTGGTTGGTTCGTGGGAGTCCAGGACAGCAGCAAATCCCATCCATCCAGCCATTTCTCTTCTCCGATCAGATCACGCAGGGCACGACGATGATACTGCTGGGGCGCGCGCGCGTGCGTGCTTGGGTTGGGCCCGATCCATCGGCACCATCGCATCGCACGAACCGCTGCCCCGCCAGCCTTATTTCCTGATCGGCACAATGCAAGTACGTGTGTGAACCAGCGAACCGGCTGCCTTGGCGCGTCCGGCGATCAAAAGCGGCTTTCGGCAAATACACTCTGGCCCATACGCTTTGACCGCCACGACTCTCTCTCTCTATATATATATTGTATGTATATGTATCAATAATAATGTGTATACGATGATACTACCTAGCTCCAACTCGATTCCATTTCGCATTCGCAACGAACAGCTGCACGTGGACGATATAAAATCATATCTCCACGGCTTTTGATCCATCCATCCAGATTAATCAACCCCTCCACATGCGCGCTCTCGCTCCCCACTCCGGCTATCATCGTCTCGACTCTTCGTGCACGTATTGGTTGGTTCCTGCCTGCTGCTCATCTGACAATAACGTTTAGCTGTGCCTGTGCGTGCGTCGTGATGGGACTAGCGCGTGCGCCGTAGCACCACCGCCAACCGCAATTAGTGTTATTATTATTATTACTGGCAAGAACGCAAGTGCATTGATGACATGTAGGTATTAAAACAATGTTACTTCACTTTAGTGTAAAGCGCTTTTAAAAATACTTTATATTTGCTCTCTCATGTATGGAGAGCTTTAGGTATTCTCAAAACTCATGATAGTTGACATTTATTTATATGGAGAAAACTCTCTAATTTATTATCTTTTAGCAATGCGGGATAATTGTGTATAGACGTGGGTACAAATGTGGGTATGTTTAGGTGGGCCCTTTTTTGGGTGAAAAAAGTTTTGGGTTTAGAGGGGGAAATCAACATAGGAATGTCCCTCCCCCCTCTTTTTTGACCATTCATCAACCAATTTTGCCGACAGGTGGGTCCTATGTGAGGTGGGTGTGGATTTTTTGTTGGTGAGAAGTGTTTTCAAATTTAATTCTCTTTATAGTATATAGATTAATAATAATTTTCAACAAATATGTTTCAACCACGTTATATGATAATGCAGTTACTTTTGAAACTATAACTTGATATAAACTCCTCCAGTTTCAAATTTAGATCATTTTAGCTTTCTAGTAGCAAAAATTTAATGAATCTAGAAAGGTCAAAACAACTTATAATGGTATAGTTGGAAGGTAAGAAGTACATGAAAAGGTTATTTCAATTTTGACCAAGGTTCATTCTAATTAAAAGGACTGCTCATTCTAAATTCCCTTGCCCTTTGAGTGTTTTCTCAAGGGAAAACGACTGCATGGTGTAGTCTTTCCATGTGGAACCCTTTCACGAATCTTGGACGTACTACCAAATTATTGCTTGGAAGTACGAAGGTTTAAGATACATAATATGTACCAAACTTTAGTACCATCTTTGTAGTATTTCAAGGTTTAAAACTGTAGAAAAAATCTATTTAAAAATGAATTCATTGACCGGTCAAACAACTGAATCCCGGTCCGAATTTTCCGGGATTCACCCCTTTCGGTTACGTCCGAATTTTCCGAGATTCATCCATTTCGGTTACGTCCGAATTTGTTTTGTATTTTGAATCCCAAAACCTTGCTAAGGACCCTAAAATCGACCTCCCATCACTAACAGAATACTTCACTTTAGCACCGGTTGGGAACGGGCTTTAGCACCGGATTCCCAACCGGTGCTAAACATCCGAGGCTAAAGAGGGCACCCTTTAGCACCGGGTCGAATAACCGGTGCTAAAGGAGGCCTTTAGCACCGCTTCACAATAGCACCCGGTGCTAAAGATTTTTAGCCGAAAAAAAATTAAATGTTTCTCTCCCTGTTCTTCCTCAAGAACAAGAAGAACTCAAGAACAGAAAAAAGATTCAAAGAGTAAATTTAAACATCCAAAATCCAACTTCTGAAATTTAATTACAACACAAGATTCAACTCAAACTACATTATTACTACAAATATTTACACTGTCGTTCTCTGCTGGGTATGCAATTCTACACTAATTGAGGATATCATGAATCCATGACAAATGCCAAAAACAAAAGTAAAAATATTAGCGAACAGAAACTTCTCAATCACGATCATACTCGATCTCGGCAGCCTTGCGCTCCTCCTCGCACGTCCCTCAGCACGAGCAGCCGCACCTCCACCTGCCGCTTCCGACACGCGCCGCCCGCGCCCGCGCCTGCCTTGCCTCGCAGCGCGCGCCCGCCTCCGCCGTCGAGCACGCCCACCTCGCTGCACGCGTGCGCCCACCCGCGCCGCCGCCCGTTAGGCCTTCGGGTCTTGCGTCGTCACTTGCAGTGAGGAAGGAGGCTCTATGAAGGACACCACCAGATCTAGAAAAAGAAAGCACGAACTCGATTTTTCAGAACCAAACTCGAGTTGCAAATCGATTTTGCTATTAATAGACCAATCAACGGAAAATCATAACAAATTATATTAGGATTAGGCCGCACATGGAGAAGAACCAAGGGGAAGAATCATGTGGCCCTGACGCGCAGAGAGTGATTGAAGGGGATTGGGATTTGGAATCGGAAGTGAATCATGTGGCCCTGACCTGCAGCTCGGCTGCCCATGCGACGAGGAAGGAGGCCACCTAGAAGCGCCATTCCCCGCCACCGGAGCCGTCGTTGACCATGCCGCCGCCGCACGGAGAGGAGATGGCGTTGGGAGAAGGAGGAGAGAGAGATAAGGATAAGGATAGAGAAGAAGAAAGAGAGAAGGAGAAGAGAATGGATGGTTGCTGTTGGTGGGTGCTGTCGAGATATAGGAGAGAGATAGAGAGGGAAGGACCGTCGGTGGAGTCGATATTTGCACCGGTTGCAGTTAGCAACTGGTGCTAAATAGACTCGACAGTTTTAGCACCGGGTGGTGGCTGCACCCGATGCCAATGAGGGATCTTTAGCACCGGATCGTGGCAAGGCCCAGTGCTAATGAGCTCTCTCCTGCTAAACCTGTGTGCCGCGCTGCTCCTAGCCTTTGGACCCGGTGCTGATGGAGCATCAGCACCAGGTCCAAAAATGGTCGAGGCGGAGGAGGGGAGCGGATGTCGAGTTTTCTGGTAGTGCATATTATTCATGACTCATGCCATCTTTGATATAGTCATGAAAGGATTTCCCATGCTGGTAACAGGTTAGGTTAAGAATGCAATATGTTATGCATAGAGGATTGGCTATAGACGCAGAGAGAAATGGTAAGACAATATGTCCACCCAATGGTGAGCTAGCACTAGCGGGGCCTTTCGGCCATAAGGAGAATCATGGCTAGCAGTAGGTGTAGAAGTGTATGGCCAAAAACTTCTCTACGTTCTTAGCACCAAAATGGTCCATCATAACACAACCATGCGCCTCTTATATCAACAAAGGATGAACGGATTCAATTGGAATGCGTAGGTTGTTAGCTATAAATAAGAACCCGCTATTGATCACAAATTTGTTCCATATACGCCGCTTTTTATAATTCAAAAGCATGTCTTTAAATCAACATTAAGTTCACATTAGCCCTTAGAGATTCAAATTAAACCAAATATGCCACTGTCAAGTTGAGACAACATGGTATAGTGTATAGACAAAACATCAATAATAACATTATCCTTCTCTTTCTTGTGTTTGATGATGGAAGGAAAAGATTTAACAAATTCAACTCACTTAGCGTGTTGGTTTGGGTGGTTTGTAAGTGTTGTGGGGTAGATTGAGGAAGAACAAAGAATGATCACATAAGGCAACACCTAAACATTATCAACAACAGAGTCAGAAGTGAAGATGGAAGTACCGGTAGCAATTAGCATCTGCTGAGGTCTTGTTTGGATCCATTAACTAAACTTTAGCTGGATCCAAACGCGGCAGCTAAAATTCAACTAAACTTTAGTTGTAAGCCAAAAGGAACACAACTCCTTTAGCTAGTTGAACCCAGCTAAACGAGTTCATAGACCAAAATACCCCTACTTATTTATGGAAATTTCCCAATGCCACAACACTATGTCCGCAGTTAATGAAGGAAAGGATAATCTAACTAGTCCAATTAGTTGGTGGGTCCAAACAACCGCACCTAAAGTTTAGCTACCTGCTCTTTAGCTAGCTAAAACAAACAAATTAGCTAGCTAATTTTTAGTTGGGGTGGATCCAAACAAGGCATGAATATAATGCATATTGGCAAGTGATGGCTATGGTGGGCTAAGTGGTTGCTTGTGCTCGGATTTTACTAGTTTTCTTATTTGCTATCTGTTTAGGATATTCCCACCGTTGGATCATAGTCAAAGAGACATAGACTGGATTCATATCAGGGAAGAAAACATGTGAACTTGGACTAGTCAGTCCCGTTACCTTAATAAGAATACTGTCGTTGGTTTCTTATGATGGTCTACGACCAGCATAAAACTCCTTTTTTTTATGAACCAAAGTACGTATCACTGACTGAGGCTGGCTGATGAGGAAATATTTTTGTTTACAAACATGCTTTATTTTGAGCGTCAAGTGGGAGAAAAGAAGCGGGAAAAGGGAGAGAGACCGGTGCCTAACAGAGGCCCGTGCTTGGACCACCTGGTCTGACCCTGCCCACTCCTCTATGTTGCCCGGAACGCCAGGACCAGAGGAGGCCAATCATCAGATGCCATTTACAGCAACATCGCAGTGGTCGTTTCGCCATCAAATCGAGGAACCCATTGGTGCCGTTCAATCAAGGTAGTAAACAATGCAGATTACCAAGTACAATAGTGCAGCTACGAAGCTACTTCGATCCCTACATTTTCTGTTGTTTATTCTATGGAACCAAGTACAACCTTACATTTATCTATAATTTATTTTATGAAACCTGATTCCATGTATAAAAGCTGGTTCTATATAGAATCAGTCTCACTTTGTTTAGAACCTTGTTTTATAAACGGTAATGCTCCAACACAGGCGTCCGATGCGTTGGACGCCTCTTCCTTCTTATCCGCTCGCCCCTCTCTCTCGTCCTTATCTGCTCGCCCCGTCTCTCTCTCGTTCGCTTTCATCCGCCCGAGCCTGACACCGGTACCGGCAAGCTGCTGCCCTCCATCCCCGAGATCCGGCGCCGGCGAGCTGCTCCTCTTCGCCCTCGAGCCCGGCGTCGGCGAGCTGCTCCTTTCCGTCCTCGAGCCGGTGCCAGCGAGCCCCTCACCTCCGCCCCGTTTCGGAAGCCGCTCCCCAGCAGCGCCGGCCGCCATCCGTGCTCGAGCGTCGAGGCGCCGCCGCTGGATGCTCCTCCACGCGCCGGCTCTTCTCCGCGGGCGCGCCGCCGCCGCCACCGTCGCTGGCTATTCCTCCACGCGCCGCCGTTTCTCCGCAGGCGCGGCGCCGCCGCCACCGCCGCTGGCCGCTCCTCCGCGAGCGCCGGTCGCCGGTCGATCCGCGAGGCACTCGCCATGGCGCTCGTCCTGTACTACCCGCTCGCCGGCTTCCTCCGCAAGGAAGAAGGCAGTAAGCTCATCGTCGACTGCGCCGCCACCGACACCGCCCGCCCTTGCTCCTCCACGCTGCTCTTCCGCGCGCCGCCACCGACGCACCGCTCCTCCGCGCTGCTCCTCCGTGTTGCTGCCGCCTCCTTCATCGCCGCTCCTCCGTGACCTTGAGGTCGCCGCCGCTGCTCCGACGGGCCTCGTGGAGGCCTCCATGCCCCTCAATGGCGGCACCACCACAGTCCACTACTAGCGCTTCCCGCTGGGCGCCGACGGCGGCGAGGTCGGCACGTACTCGTCCTCGTGCTCCTCTATGGCTTCGGGCCCCCAGGCAACATGGCAGTGGCGGCGAGCTCCAGGGTGATGTTGCGTTAAGCACCCCACGGTGTTGCAACAGATTTTATTTCATATGTGCATAACTCTGTGCATGTTACAACAATTATTTTTGGATGTTTCGTTTGTTGATTTTTCATGTTGCAATATCCGTGTTGCAATGTTTCACCGTGCTATAGATGTTGCAACGGTTTTTTCAATGTTGCAGTTGCATAATTTTGATGTTGCAATAGCCTTGTCTTGATGTTGCACGAAGTTTGATTGGATGTTCCGTATGAATTCTGATTGGATGTTTCATTCGAATCGGATGAACATGCTCTGATGTTGCGGCGGGATTTTTTACTCAACTCCCGTAGCAACTGGATAATATGCGACTGTGTGTGTTTCTGTACGTGTTCCCGATGTTGCAACTGATGATTTTTCATGTTGCAAGTATAGTTCTATGATGTTGCATACTCTATTCTTGAATGTTGCAAAAAAGTTTACATGTTGCATGCAACATAATACTCATGTTGCGGTGGGAGTTTTAATTGCTGCAGTACCGTTGAAGGAGAACACTTGGTCCAGATTGCGCCACGTCACCCGTCCGATTTTTGGGTGGACGTCGGACATCCGGGCGCTAGTACTTTCGATTTATAAAAGAGAAAAATACATGGAACCAGCATAGGACCTCCCATTGTGGACGTCCTTACGACGTTCACAACTTCTATCATTGCAGCTTTTGCAAGTTTGCCCATGTACATGCTAATAAATTCGTTTTTATAATGCCATTTTCAAACAAAAATTGAATGATATAAAATCGTTTCGTGTGCATGCATGATTAAATAGAAATAGATTTCCTTCAGCTTTTCCATGCAAACTCAACTAACTGCACGTAAACGCGTCTTTTTTATTCATCTTTAATTTGTCTTGAAAATTCCAGAATATCATTCTTTTTTTAGAATAGGAGTGTATAACAATGATCTAGAAGGGTCTGATTTTTATGGGGATCCTTGCTATGGTAAAATATGATTACCTTTTTTTTACTCTGTACAAACAATACATATCATTCGTTGTCACAAACGTAAAATATATATTCCACCCAACAATCACACCTTACTTTAGTTGCTCGTCCCATCACAAAACACTAATTCCTCATGGCTAATTTTTTTTACTACTCCGAAATCGATTACATGGTGAAAGTACCCCTCCTACTTTTCAAAAGTGCTAGTACATACCAAGGGACAGGAGTTGGTGGCCGTAATATATTAATGGGATTAATATTGCGGTGTTGCTTGGACATTAGATCTTCATCATTACAAGAGATCTCAAGATTAGGCCGCCTTTTGGAGAGCCTCTAAAACAAAAGGGAGTGCCATTAGTCGTCAGTGTTAGGAGAAAGGAATCTCCATGGGGGGACAGACAAAATTAAAGCAACCCCTCAAGACTACGCGTGCCAAAAGCTAGCGTACGCCGGCTTACCTGTGCCGCTGTGCGCATGACGGGAACGTAATGAGAACGGGTGTGCTTATACTCGATGAGCAAGATCCGACAGTTGGATGTTACACAGCTGACAGCTTAGCTTACACTGTGATAGTACAGTGAGGTGTTGTAATGGAAATATGGAGTGGTATCCCATTTCTTCCTGGCATTGCCTTAGGCTTGACGCAAAGGGCGTGGGGTACGGTACCGAGCGAGCAAGGGGGGCTCAAATTATTTGGTGCTTCCACTTGTGTTTGAAATCTTAAGAGACGACCTTGCTTCAACTGGGGAGTAGTGCCATGTGTGATATGGTTGAGATGGAAGATCCATAGCGTGACAACATACAAGCACACTAGTCCCCACACTGATCTTTATGGAGATAATTGTACTTTTTTTTTAAAAAAAAGATGCAAAATACAGACCGAGACGCTCAATTGCTCACATATTAAGTTGTAGCATCATTAATGAGCAACCATATCAAGCCCCTTGAGCACAATGGCGTCGATATGGAGCATGGCAAAATGTGGCCATGCTAGACCTAATGCAATGGCCAATGAAGAGAAGATCAGGGGGTGGCGGTGGTTAGGGACGGGAAAGGTGAAGTGACAAAATAGGAGGATGCATTTCTGATGTGTGGAAGGTTGGAAAGAATGGTGGTGGATTGGTACTTTTACTTACGTCAATGCCAGACAAAAAGTTTTGTCAGAGTAGCAAAGACAGAGGCTTTACCAAATGGATGAAAAACAGAAAATTTAAAGACAGCAGGTGTGATAGGCGACACAGTATACCTTTCCTTGGTGTGCTGATGGCACCCAGCCACAAACAAGACCATCTTCTTCTTTGTCAGACTGACAAAGAGTACAATGGTCACCCATGTAGCAAGAGTAGTCTAATTAGCCGAGAAAGTAGCACTTGCAACCTCCTGCGCTATTAATATATGACCCATCCTGCTCTATTAAGAAAGTAGCACTAACAACGTCGTAAAGAGACAAGGCTACCGAAGTTTAGCCCAACCATCAACCATGATCATGGTGGTGACAGAGAACGTATTCTTTGTCAGTTGTAGATGCTAGAACCCTAGAATTGGGCTTGGTGGTGACAGTGGCAATGGCAGTCATTAGACGCATATATGCTAAAACAATTCTATGGCGTGGAAAAGAAAACGCCATTAGTGCCTCATCGTTTCTTCTTTAGGTAACGTGGATTGGTGACAAAAAAGGAGTGCAATCCAACAATATCCCCGGCATCAAGGAGAGTATCACGCCTGCACTAGAGACAAAACCTACGGGCATGTGCGCAATCTCATAGCACCAAGCAACGTCAAAAAGAAAATCGCATAATGTGGTTTGCGTGATCTCCCAATTGCTTAGCTGTTCCTTCTTTTCGTTTTTTAGGACTTGAAAATGCATCTGTTCAAAAATATTTATACCGGAGCACTTCATCTAAGGGCCTATACAGGCAACCAAACGGGCCAGCCTGGCTAGGGGTTATACAGGGACCAGACAGACTCTAGATTGCTACGTGCACAAAATAACAATGAAACTTCAAGGTTGGCATCAGTATGTTTCAAAAGTCCAAAAGGCCAAAACAACTTGTCGGAGTAATTGGGCCAAGCAATCAAAGATAAGGCCCAACGTGGCCCAACTTGGTGTACATAGATAAAATAAAATAAAATAGGCTCATTCTTGTCACGACTTACAAGAGTATATTGTTTGATACTACCTCACATGTCACTACAACCCTTCATCACTATATAAAACAGATATTTTTCTCCACCATAATCTGGAAGAGGGGAAAACCTACAGCCTTAAGTTCGTAGAAGTGTGCAGGAGGATGGTACTTCATCTCAAGTTTATTATTTGTGACTAAATTGTTACATTGAGAGCAATCGATGGTTAAAGTATTTACACGACCTAAAAGCACAAATAGTCCAGCGCTAAATTGATGTATGATTTGTCTCTTTACAAATAGCATGAAGTCTTTTGTAATGTTATACCTGACAGAATTTCATTGAAATATCACTATGAGCAACACTTCGGTGGGGGTTCTTTCTCTGGCTCGTCGTCGACTATCAGAATTCCCTTCTTTGGCTGAGGTGGTGACAAGCCATCAGCGCTGTTTTTTCTCTTCTCTAATAATCCTGCATGGCAATGGAAGACAAGTAAATAGCAACTTACAAGAAAAACATACGAGTTCAAAACTCTCATCAGTAATAGTGATACAATTTTCCAATCTCTAAAATGTATGATATGGTTGCAAAAATGTGCTACTACAAAGTTCAATATGCAAGTACCAACAATAAAAATAATTTTTTAAGCAGAAACTGTTTGATTCTTGGTTAAACTCCTGATAATAAGAACAAATCAAGGCAAATTGCATGTACAGTAGTAAACCAACCATATTAAATAAAATCAGATTCGCTGAGTAAAGTACTTTATTGCAAAAATACACATCTACTAAATATACACTAGAAACAAAGAAATAAACAAAGACATATAACACATCAAGGAGGAAGTTTGGATTGATGAATAACTAGTCTGATCAACTGAATCTATGTGACAGTTAAAGAAACATGGAGAAATTCAAATCACTAAATAAATGCTACTGGTTATTGTCATATTGTAACTCAAATGAATAGTGCTTAAGACAGCTGCCAAAAAGAAAAAGAATATAGTGCCTAGGACAGCAAAATTTGAAAGACATGAGCAAGAACAGAACTTACGTTTTGCTATCTCACTGAAGACATCATCAATTCCAGTCCCTGCTTTGGCAGATGTAACAAAGAGACTTGCCCCAATACTTTCTGCATAGCTGTAGGCATAAACAACAATTGCTTAGATGGACGCAATAGTTCCATGACAGAGAAACATCATGACTACCAAGGGCCAAGCAAATTAAAAAAATAGAGTTTGTACTTATACCAACTGTACTATGTTGCAACTGTGCTAACATATCAGATTGTCAAACTAATTAGATCAAATCTTCCCTTTTCTTCTATTCAAGGACCAAAAACTTGTCTTCCAGACAGCCCATACTTCCCTTTCTCTTTCACTTGGGAACCAAGGACTTATAATCACACATCCAGGTTAATGAACAGTAGTACAGTACTCTATTTTCTTTAGAGCATAGAGCCCAAGTTTCAAAACAAGGAAACAGATCGTTCCTTGCGCTTCTTATCTTGTCCATTTGCTTCCTTTTTTATCCCAAGCACCAAGAATTTATATTCAGCATGATCTAATAAAAAACGGACAATCTAACAAACTTGTCTGCATTCCAGATTTCAATAGTAGTGATTTCGTCTGAACAGTTCCTTAGGCAAGAAACAGAAACCCTAGTGTTCTTTATGTCTGGTTCATACTAGCACAGTTACCACATAGAAAGGGATAGGTTGGAAATTGTCAGGACAAAATTACTAATATGGAATTTGTGTTTATCATAAATGCAGCGTAGCAAAGACGAATACCTTACTGCATCCTGAGTGTCTATGTTCTTCAATCTGACCAAATCACTTTTATTCGCCGCAATGGCCATAACAATATCTTTGCTAGCCATTTGCTTGAGCTCTTTCACCCATTTTGTGACACGAAGAAAAGTATCACTATCCGTGATGTCATACACTAATAGAGCAGCTGCAATAATGGAACAATAATGGTGAGAAAAATAATGATCTGTATGGATCATATACTACTAAAATTGAGTAGGTTATACCATCTGCATCACGATAGTATATAGGACCTAGCGCATGAAACTTCTCTTGTCCAGCTGTGTCCTGAAGGTAAATGAAATATTTACTAATAAAGCTCGAGGAAAAACCTTGAAAGTGAATTACAAAATAAATTCTAGTGCTAAGAAGCACCAAAGCTAAGATGACTTATAATTTGCAACACAGGAAGTACACAGTTTCCTGTGTTCGAAAAAAATGACCTGCACAAACCTAAGCATCATCGCAAATATATGTATTATACATAAATAAGATCAAATCAATTAAGTCTACAAACTATAAGACAATAACATCCTCATGTAATTACATGATATTAATAATTCGATGTAGAAATTTCGCAGAAGTTTAACCAAGGTATAAAATATCTAGTTATAGTATAGTAAGATATTGCAACAGAAATAAAGTACAAAGTTCTCCCCAACTACAAAAAGAGAACCAATTATAGTACAGAAACATGCCAATCAAAATTAATGCATATCAAAGAGATGACAACGCACCCATATAGAGAGCGTAATAGGCACACCTTCGACAACAAGGCGCTTTGTCAAATAAGAGGCTTGAACCGTTGCTTCCTGCTTGTCTGAGAAGACATTATTCACATACTGCAGCACCAGAGATGTTTTCCCAACTCGTCCTGCAACAAGGGAAAAGTGATATGGTATCACAGCGAGAGTAAATGGTGCAGGATTGTTTTTGGAGAAAAAAAAAGTTAAACATATTGGTAGCAAGTGACCAGGAGCCACTTTGACCTAAATCCTATGTTTAAATTACACCAAGACAACCTAAAGTAGGGTCAATTACTCAACTTGTTATCAAACTATTTAGCTTGTTA
The DNA here is from genome assembly GCA_033239725.1 of Echinochloa phyllopogon. Taxonomy (NCBI): domain Eukaryota; kingdom Viridiplantae; phylum Streptophyta; class Magnoliopsida; order Poales; family Poaceae; genus Echinochloa; species Echinochloa phyllopogon. The sequence continues at coordinate 29,902,887 of BTCW01000003.1, read as the reverse complement.
TCAAACAGCTTATAAGGCTGAAGGGCTTACAAAATAAGCATTCTAATTTGGCATATAGCATATATCCAATTCACAAACCAGACATCTTTTGTACTTGCCTACTTGTCTAGTAATGCTAATGCATCACAAAAGAGCACACAGTTCTATATCACATCATCTAATAGCCGTTCTATCTTCTGTTTTTCAGCCATATTTCCATTTGCCCCATGGGTATCTCCAATTTCACGCCTATAACAACACTGGAAAGAGACCTAACCCTAGCTAGGACTAAGCTCGAATAATCAAAACCCAAAGGGAGAGCAACAAAATTGAGAGGATGGGCGCGATTCGTCCACACTCCGCTGCGATCCGCACTTGCGTAACTACTCTAGACTGAAGGAGGTAGAATTCAGCGGGAATGCTCACGATTCTGGCCAAGGGGGAGGCCCCGGGGATGGGGATCGGAAGGGGGCCGTACCGTCGCCGAGTAGGACGAGCTTGAAGGAGACGCCGGATGGCCTCGACCCCATCGGCGACGCTGAGGCTGAGGCTTCTAGCAGCTGAGGAAGGTTCCGGAAACTTCCAGATCGCCCTCTGCCGCGGCGCCGGCCAGTGCTGCCGGTGCTGCGGAGAAGGAAAGTGGGAGACGGGAGAGAGACGGAAAGGAATCGCGGAGAAGTGGAGATGCAAGTTGTGATGAGTTGTAACGAACACGTTGGCAACGTTTGTGTTTGGCGAACGGACCGCCGGGCTGCTGGCCCAGCCGCCTTTTGAGAGGCCCGTAGGCGCAGCTCACTAGGCCCAAAAGGCTCACATCTAAATTGAGCAGGTCTGAGATAGTTTAGTTGGTCAGCACAAAATTCCAGGCCGGACACTACGTAAAATTCTCAAATTATAGTAGGTGGAATGGTGCAAAAGGCAAAGTTTTTTGCAAATATGGTTCCACTGGCTCAAGATGCAAGTTTTTGTTAGACCTAGTCTAAGTGCATCAAGTGCCAAACAAAACTCTACTTGCCTCGTTAAAAGAATATGCCAGAAAATATTTTTGATATGATGGTGGAAGTGGTCATCTTTGTTATCTCGGTGATTTTACACACACATTAGTGCTTTTAGTTGGAGTTGTTGTAGGCACACTCATAGATGTACGACCGTGTGGTGCTGTATGCACTGGCTTCATCTTTATAATGTTGTAAGATTATCTCCAGTAGATTACTTATCTCCATCACAAATACCAAAAAACTGTCATTTGAGAGATAGAAGGTGCTCCAACAGATTACCAATCCCATCCTCATTGCCAAAAATCACTATAACACACCGGCCTCCCTCTTGTCCATATATGGCTTTTAGTAGTCTGCTGTAGCGGTGGTTACCAAAAACCAAAAAAAATAGTCATCGGAGAGAGAAGATATTTTTGTAATGTGATATGTAGATGCTCTCATAAGCAAGAGTGACTTTTTCACAAGGTTGTGCATATGTCACCAGCTATTCGCGCAGTAGTAACTCCAGCAAAGTTTTACACCGTGGGACAATTTCAAACTTTGAGTCAACATAAATGGGCCTAAAAATGTTAACTGGAGACCCAGTCAAGAAAGGCACGCACAACTGCACAAGCCTACCAGAAGTCAGCTTGTATGGCCGGCACGTACTTGATCCAGTCAAAGCTTCTGTCCTGGCGTTCTGTTCAACTTTCAGAACTACCACACACCAGTCCGCCGCTTCAACCGGACCGGACCGGGTTGTTTCTGCCCAGCAAGATTCTACGCTGTTGTTCATGGTCTCCTTCTGCAAATACCTAATTGCTAATAATCTGTAGTAAATTACAGTTTAGAAAGTACCGTTGGAAGCAAAAGAAATTATGTTATAGTGTGCACTTTTCTTGACTCAGATGCTACAGAGTCTCTGATTCTTCGATGGCTCGCTACTCTTCTTGGCAACGTCCGTTGAAATCTGAGTATGGTTTCATCACTCTTTCTAGCTAGTATTTGTTACTAATTGCTACAAATCCATCTTTCCCCTCTTGTACTCTACTGCCGGATCGACATGGAAGCCGCCGTCCACGATCAAGGTCACCACGCTGCCGCAGCGATCAATGGCGAGCTGGAGCTACAGCTCGTCGGAGATCCCAACAATGCCGCCGCCACCGCCGCCGTCACTCCCGCGGCCGAGCAAGGAGAAGATAGGACCGATGGCCGGCGGCGACGACGCGGGCGCGCGCGCCGCCTCGTCCGGCGGCTCCACCCGGCGCCCGTGGCGCGCGCGTGCTGGCGCTGGCTGAAGCACCCGGCGCACCTCGCCCTGGTGGCGTGGTCGCTCTGCGTGGCGGCGTCGGGCTCCATGCTGGGCCTCCTCCTCCTCGGCGCCCTCGACGGCGCCTTCCCGCGCCGCTCCGTCCGCAACCGATGGGTGGAGGTGAACAACCAGGTGCTCAACGCGCTCTTCACCCTGATGAGCATCTACCAGCACCCCGCGCTCTTCCACCACGCCGTCCTGCTCCTCCGGTGGCGCCCCGGCGACGGCAAGGAGCTCAGGGAGGCCTACTGCCGGAAGCGGAAGGGCGCCAGTGCCGGCCCGGCGTGCCCGCGCCGCGGCGACCGGGCCCACATGTCCGTCGTGGTCGTGCTCCTGCACGCCACCTGCTTCGCGCAGTACGCCATGTGCGGGCTCTACTGGGCCTACTCCAGCAAGGCGCGGCCGGACGCCGTCGTGACGGCGCTCGCCGTCGCCGGCACCGCGACGCCGGTGATCGCCGGCCTCTACATGTACTTCAGTCCGCTAGGGAGGAAACGCGGGGAGGCAAGCGTGCACCAGGAGCCGGGCGATCGTCCGGTCTCCTCCGACGACGGCGGCGGCAGCGGCAGCGCTGCAGATGAGGCGGCGGCGGCCGGCAGCGCGGAGTGGGCCGGCGGGCTGCTGGACGCCGGCGACGACCCGACGGCGTGGTGGCTGTCGTGCCTGTGCACCTTCTGCGTGTTCGGGTGGAACATGGAGCGCCTGGGGTTCGGGAACGCGCACGTGCACGGCGCCATGCTCGGGCTGCTCTGCCTCGCGCCGCTGTGGGTGCTCAACGTCGCCGCGATGAACATCCGGGACCAGACCGTCAGCGACGCCGTCGGCGCCGCCGGGGTCGTGCTCTGCGCGCTCGGCCTGCTCTACGGCGGGTTCTGGCGCGCGCGGATGCGGCGGAGGTACGGGCTCCCCGGCAGCGGCGCCGCGCCGGGGCTTGTCGACTACCTCCGGTGGATGTTCTGCTGGAGCTGCGCGCTGGCGCAGGAGGTGCGCACGGCGAACCTCCTCCTCGACGTCGAGGCCGGCAGCGTTCCGGTGAGAGACTCCGACGGCGGGCGGGCTGAAACCGATGGCATCACTCTGCAGCCTTTGCCGAGGGAGAACGGGGTCATGTCGTCTTCTCAGGGAGGGCCTTCTCATCTTGTTGCAACGCCGCCGGCGATCATTGACGCACACCCTGTTCAGCTGGGGAATTATTCCCCGTTCCGAGGTGATGAGTCGCCGTTGCTGCGGCAGGGGCAGTGGAGCAGTTGTTCTTCGGGTGAAATGACGGCACCTGTGCCGCCATCGATGCCGGAAGGAGAACGTCGACGGGGTCAATGACAGAGTATCGTGAGTTCAGTGACAGAGTATCGTTAGTGATTATGAATCTTTCTGCGCTTCCGGAATGCAAATATGTGTGTACAGAGTCGTCCTTGCTTGCCTTTACTTTCCCTCTCGATCCATTTCTTTCTGAATTCAGATGCTTGATTGAAGCTTGGAAGTTAAACCAAAGGTTTTGCAGTTTTGCTATATGGCACTTTGGATGAAAAGTTTTGTCCCCACGCCCAAATTCTTTGGCCAATGAGGGAACTGTCACGGGCCCATGATACTCAGGAAGCAACCAAAGCGGACAAGCGTGCCGGAAAGGCCGAAGCCCAGGAATCAGAAGCCCAACTCCAAATGTTTCGGTCATACACAACCTCGTCTTCCCCAACCCGGACAAACTTTTTGGGTTAGGGGTTCAATCTTTGGGGAGGAGTCACATGTATCTTCGTCAGACCTAGAGGAAGAACCTCGGCAGGGTAGGAGGTGGCGATGGTGGTCGATCAAAACAGTAGGCCGGCAGACACGACCATCAGCGATTACTTTGTGTGGGGGCGGTCGTGTGACTTGCAGAGAAATGACTTTTCATCCAACCACATTTGTCCCGGATAAATTTGGACCCCGGACTAATGTAGTATTAGTCCCGGTTGGTATTTCACCAGTCGGGACTAAAAGTTACCCTTTAGTCCCGGTAGGAGGCTCAATCTGGAATTAAAGGGTCTCAAACATTAGTCCAGGTTGAAGGCATGACCATCAGCGTCGATGACTTCATGTGGGGGCGGTCGTGGAGGCAGGTTTGAGCACCCATCGGTATCTATATATAACCTATATAACTAATACCCATTAACAAGCCATGGTTGGATTTCTCTCAACATGCAACAATTCCACATCATCATCCACTATGCGCCATATCACTATCCACTATAAGTCATGTCATTATCCACTAGACCATCTATTCATTCTTCAACCGATTTTCTGTGACCACATTTTTGTGAGTAGCAATTACAAATTACAGGAGTAGAAATTACATGTATGAAAGAACGTTGCAATGCAATCACTTTGATGTTTATACTTTCACATTTCACTTTAAAATTTTGTTTAACAAATTCCCACAGCAACGCGCGGGGTATCACCTAACTACCTAGTTAGGGTAGAGAATGTGGAGGAAGAAGGGAAGCAGAAATACAGGGGGTTGAGGGTGACTCATGACATGAATGACGCTGGTTAGGCTGGGCGTCTGGCTGCCTTATCCCTTCACGCACCACTCATTCTCACTCTGCTCAGTCCCGTGATGCGTAGAACTGCTCTCCTCCGTTGACCGCTGCTTGCCTGGCCTAGCGATGGCCACGGAGGGGCGAGTGGAGCGCGCCGGCAGCCACTCCCCTGCGGTGAGGAGGCGCAGGGAACCCACGCGGAGCTACTCTGTGGCTCCCCTTCTACGAGGAGGTGCGCGGAGCTGCTCCGCCGTCGGCGCGCTCCCTCGCAGCGAGAAGGACGGGCGAGCTGCGCCATATGCTGCAACCTGCGGTGAAGAGGGGCGTACGGGCCGCGCACTGCCGCTGCTCTCCAGTTGCCGGGGGTGAGCCTGCGCCGGTTGCTGCCTGTCGTGGGGCCTCCGGAGGAGATGCTCCACGAGGGTGCGGCAAGGACGATGAGGGGCGGGGGAGCCGCGCCGGCTACCGCTTTGCCTGGCTAGGCGCTGCCCACTGCTCCGCGGCGAGAAGGGGCCGGCGAGTGGCGCCAGCCACCGCTTCCCCACGGCCAACGCAGGCGGAGACCTCATCTGGACATCTGGTTTAGTTTATCATTTGCATGTTGCATCAAGTGATTTCAAATGTTACTTAACCTATTTTTGATGTTTCCACATGTGAATTTGGATGTTGCATTAGCTTTTATTTAATGTTTCGACAAGTGATTTTAAATGTTGGGATTATCTTTTTTATGTGTTGCAACCGACGAAGACTCTTATTTTATGAATGTTGCAGGCTTGCAGCATGTGGTTCTTAATTTCTTATTAACGTGTTGCATCAAGTGATTTTCGATGTTTCTGTAACTTATTTTTATTGTTTCGACATTTGAATTTGAATGGTTACATTAAATTTTATTTAATGTTCCGGCAAGTGATTTCTAATGTTGATATTATCTTTTTTCTGTGTTGCAACAGATGCAAACTCTTCTTTTCTGAATGCTGCGAGGCCTTGCAGCATGTGAGTCTGTATGTAGGGATTGATTTATTTTTATGTTGCAATCAGCTAGTTTAATTGTTGCAACCGGCTGCCGGTCAGATGTTGCAATATTTTACTTGCAAATGGAACATGTAAGTTGTTCCTATTCAGATCCGTTTTTTCACGTGAAACAACCATATGTTGCGATGTGTTTTTTGTGTGTGTTCAGAATATATGTACCACAAACGGCCGAAGCTTTTTATTTCTCGGGTGTTGCATGCAACATTATGCAACATTAGGCACTGTTACGGTGGGAGTTTTTCTTACCTACTCTGACCGTCCGACGGCTAGCTCCCGGATCGGACGTCCGGGCGCTAGCAGCTCCGTATCCCTATTCGCGAGTTGCTTTCGTTTGTGTTAGCTTGCGCTGCTGGTGTGACCAACCGTTTAGACTATAGATTTTCCCTCTCTTACACATGTGTCGTTTTTCTTTTAATTGAATGTTAGAACTCCTACCATTTTCGTTTAAACAAAAAGCATTAGTGAGCTGGCTTTTGATGAGGACATGAGGTGGTGGTTAATACATGAAAAATAGTACACGTCAGACTATATTGTTTGGTAGGCGTTTGAAATATACTGTGCATCTTTTCTCGACAGTTTAGCCTTATGGAACAAATCGTTTCCTAATGAAATAAAACTATTTAATATGGGTAATCCGATCAACATGCTGCTGAATATCATTATCTCCACCAGCAAGGGCTCACAGCCTCACATCACACAAGTATCACTTGATTTGTTTGTCTTTGTTTTTAGGCATTTGATTCATTCATGTCCCTGTAACCACATTGCGAACATGCAGAGCTCCTGTCTACAAGGCATAGGCCAGACAGGCAGCTCAGAAGCATATGTCCTGGTGATTCGCATCTGATCAGATCAGATGGCAAGCACGAGGCCAGGGAGGTTCCTGCGAGCCCGGTCGGGCAGCCTGCTCTGCCACACCTGCCTCGACGGCGAGTGCGGGCACGCCGGCTTCACCGCCTCCTCCGCCGCGGCCGCGGCGTCGCCGGCACCGTCGTCACCGCCGCCGGCGAGCCTCGTCACGACGAGCGCGGTGTTGCAGTACTCGCGCACCTCGGTGACGCGGCCGCCGGGCCCCACGGTCCAGGCGTGCACCCAGTACAGCGCCCCCGTCGCGTCCGTGCCCTCGGCCAGCACCGTCGCCCCGAACGCGTCCAGCGACCGGAGCTTGAACGGGAGGCCGCCGCCGGCGCCGGTGAGCAGGCGCATGAGCACCAGGTGCTGGTGCGCGCGCGGGCCGTGGAACCACCAGTCCACGTCGGGGTCCAGCAGCCAGCGCACGGCGTCCGCGTCGCCGCGCTCCAGCGCTCGGTACAGCTCCACCACCGCCTTGCTGCTCACGGCCGCCGCGCCGTCATCGAGGCACAGGCCGGCGTCGCCGACGACGACGTCGCGCTTGTCGCTAGCCAGCTCGGTGGAGTGAGCAGAGAAGGCTCGGGAGGAGGAGGCAGCAGGCTGGGAGAAGTGTAGTGGCTCGGTAACGGAGTGTGCTAGAGCAGAGGTCGGCAGCTCGTTATATAGAGGGCCTTTGGGCTAGTGGTTCGATCGATGGCTTGGCTGTTGCCTTGTCAGATGAGTATATATGATTCCGAAAGCATAGGATTTCTTTTTTGTGGCATAAGCAAGTGCAGTGGCGAATCCAGCGGTTGAGGCAAGGAGGGGCTGCAACTCCTTCTTCCTCCCTCCAGGCCCCCCTTCTCTCTTCTTCCCCCTCCAATTTTTAGGGGGAGCTTGGTGGGGCTGCAATGGAGGCAGCCAGCGGTAGGGGGGCTCTAGCCCCGGCCGCCCCACAGCTGGATTCGCCACTGAGCAAGTGGTAATGCGATTCAGTTGCAGGTATATGCCTTGTTGCTGCAAGTTATGTTATGAACGGCGGCGAATAACGAAGTAATCAAACACAGCGGGACACAAGATTTAACGTGGAAACCCCTCCAATGCGAAGGGGAAAAACCACGGGCACCAGCCAGCACAATCTCACTATATCTCAAGAGTCGGGTTACAACGCCTATGGCGGCTTACAAGAGAATCAAGTCTCCACGAAACCCTAGCAAGGGTATATATACTGTACCACGGGGGGCTTCGCCCCCCGTACCCCCCTTTACGCGTCAACATGGGGGCGAGTTCTCCGGCCCAAGCCTCCGGCGACGGGCCTCCGCTGCGCTTCGGCAGAAGCCCGGCCTTTGTCGTGGATGTGGAATTTGGAACATATCCAACAAACTCCACCTTGAGACAAATTCCCTCTTGTAGCATAAATCATCTTCATCTTGAGCAAAATGCTTCTGGTGCCAACGATAGTCACTTGGACTATCCTATCAAGCCGACTAAGCTTGAGCACAGCTCAAACTTAGAAACGGGTGCAGGCTTTGTCATCATATCAGCAGGATTATCATGAGTACTGATCTTGCATACCTTCAGCTTACCATCTTCGATCACATCACGCACAAAATGATACTTGATATCAATATGCTTAGTCCTCTCATGGAACATCTGATCTTTAGTAAGATAAATAGCACTCTGACTATCACAATATAATGTAATGCAAGATTCAGCCCCACACAGTTCAGCATATAAACCTTTCAACCAAACCAATTCCTTGCAAGCTTCACAAATAGCCATATATTCTGCCTCAGTAGTAGACAAAGCAACAACTGTCTGTAACGTAGCCCTCCAACTCACAGCACAACTGCCAACAGTAAACACATAACCAGTAAGTGATCTTCTTCTGTCCATATCAGCAGCATAATCTGAATCCACATAACCAATCAGCCCCTTATCTGTTCTTCCAAACTTTAAACAATAATCTGATGTGCCTCTGAGATACCTGAAAATCCACTGAACTGCCCTCCAATGTTCTTTACCAGGATTAGACATATATCTACTAACCAAACTCATAGCATATGATAAATCTGGACGAGAGCAAACCATGGCATACATCAAAGACCAAACAACACTAGAATAAGGAACCTTTGTCATGTATTCAATCTCCTGATCTGTACTAGGACACTGTGCAGCTGACAACTTAAAGTGAGATGCAATGGGGGTACTAACAGCTTTAGCATCTGTCATGTTGAAACGCTGAAGAACTTTCTTGATATAATTTTGTTGACTAAGAAATAGCAAACCAGATTTTCTATCTCTACTAATTTCCATACCAAGAATTTTCTTAGCAGCACCAAGATTTTTCATGTCAAACTCACTATTCAACAATTTCTTCAACTTAGTGATTTCTATCTGACTCTTGGCAGCAATCAGCATATCATCAACATATAACAGCAAGTATATAGGTGATCCATTAACATGTTTGATGTAGACACAGCTATCAAATTTCGACCTTTTAAAACTGTGTGACAGCATAAATGAATCAAACCTCTTGTTCCACTGACGAGGGGACTGTTTTAAACCATACAAGGATCGCTTCAACTTGCACACATGCTTCTCCTTGCCTGGCACTATGAACCCTTCCGGCTGGTCCATGTATATGTCCTCCTCTAGCTCTCCATGTAAAAATGCAGTTTTCACATCTAACTGCTCAAGCTCAAGATCATGTGATGCAACAATACTAAAGAAAGTACGGATCGAACTGTGTTTTACAACTGGAGAGAATACATCATTATAATCAACACCCGGAATTTGACTGTAACCTTTTGCAACTAACCTTGCCTTAAACTTTGGAGGCTCACTTGGAGATAAACCCTCCTTTCTCTTGAAGATCCATTTGCATCGGATGGTCTTCTTCTCCTTAGGCAATGGTACAACTTCCCATGTGTTGTTCTTTTCAAGTGACTGCATCTCCTCATGCATAGCTGAAACCCAGCTCTCACTGTCGCCACAGCTAACAGCTTCTCTATATGTCGCTGGCTCATGAACATTCTCCACCTGTTCAGCACAACTCAAAGTATAGTAAGATAAATTACATTCTTCAATAAGACGTTTTGGAGGACCGCAACCTCTCTTCGTCTTGCGTTGAGCAATAGGTAAATCCTCCTCTTGCTGAAAATTGGGAGGAGTTTGCTGAACACCATCATGAGCAACATCATCAGCAACATCATTGGTTTGATCATCAACCGGCTCCACCTGCACAACTGCCTCATCAACATGCTCCACCTGCATGCGCATACGCTGCACCTCTGGAGCAGAAATATCTGGAACACTGTCTGAGGTCAAACTAGCATTAAACATCACAGATTCATTGAAAACCACACTTCTACTCATGAAAGTCTTTCCTGTTTCGGGATTCCACAGTTTATATCCTTTAACTCCAGAACCATAACCAAGAAAAAGACACTTAACAGCTCTAGGCTCTAATTTTCCATTATCAACATGAGCATAAGCAGTGCATCCGAAAACTTTCAACTGTGAATAATCAGCAGGTGTACCAGACCATACCTCCATGTGAGTTTTCTTATTAAGTGGAATAGAAGGCGACCTGTTTATCAAATAACATGTGGTATTTGCAGCTTCAGCCCAAAAACGCTTGCTCATCCGTGCATTGGACAGCATGCAACGAGCCTTCGATATGATGGTTCTGTTCATACGCTCGGCCACACCGTTTTGTTGAGGAGTATACGGTATGGTGTGATGGCGCACAATGCCTTCGTTCCTGCAGAAATCATCAAAGGCAGTAGAACAAAACTCTCCACCATTATCAGTACGAAGCAATTTCACTTTTCTGTCAGTTTGCCTTTCTATCATAACTTTCCAGTTTCTAAACGCAGCAAAAGTATCATCTTTATGTTTCAGAAAATAAGGCCAAACCCTTCTAGAGTAGTCATCAATAATAGTAAGCATGTAACGAGCACCACCAAGCGAAGGCTTACGAGAAGGACCCCATAAGTCAGCATGTACATAATCAAGTGTACCTTTAGTGGTATGAACCGAGGTATTGAACTTTACCCGTTTATGCTTTCCGAAAACACAGTGCTCACAAAACTTCATGCTACTCGAAGTACAGCCATCCAACAAGTTTCTCTTCATCAATTCTGCCATACCAAGGTGACTCATATGCCCAAGACGCATATGCCAGAGGTTAGTTGTACTAGGTTCAACATGAATGACATTAGCAGAAACCGAACCAAGCAAAGTAGTACCTCTAAGAATATATAGATTCGAAGCATTGAGATCACCCAAAAGACAAACAAGAGAACCTTTCGATACCTTTAAAAATTCCTCATCACCGGTGTATCTGAAACCTTCTCTGGCAAGTGTGCTCAACGAAATCAAATTTCTTGTCATTCCTGGTATGTACCTTACATTGATCAATGTGCGTGTCATGCCATCATGCGTCCTGATCTGAACAGAGCCGATGCCCACAATTTCACGTGGGTTATCATCCCCCATCCGCACTACATCTCCTTGCTGCACGGGCTTATATGAACTAAACCAATCTTTGTTAGTGCAGATATGAAACGAACATGCAGAATCCAGAACCCATTCATCATGACCAGTAACACAACCAGCGAGAACAGCCAGACAATCTCCGGAATCAGAATCAACAGCTGCAGAGACAACAGAGACCTTACCATCAGAATTCTTCTTCATCTTCTCCTTATACTGGAGCTTCCTGCAATCCTCAATTGTATGATTCGTGAGCTTGCAGTAATTACAGAACTTCTTATTGTTCCGAGCTTTCGACTTGGAACGGCTTCTCCCATCAAAGTTCTTGTTACGATTCGCTCCGGCCCAAGCCTCCGGCGACGGGCCTCCGCTGCGCTTCGGCAGAAGCCCGGCCTTTGTCGTGGATGTGGAATTTGGAACATATCCAACAAGTTAAGTATTCGATCAGCAGCTTTTTTGACAAATGGATCGAGCAACTTACGTGGTCCCAACGACCTAAATACCTATGCTATTCGGACATGGATTCCCCTCCTCATCCTAGAATATAATTACATTTAGGGTTCAAACTTTGTCCCAACTATAACTACATTTAGAGTTCCAACTACTAGTGGTAAAATCCACAAACAGTCCAACATACCCCTCTACTTTCCATCCTCTCAGGATAGCAATTATATTCTGGAACAGAGGGAGTATGTTCATGGAAGACACTAGTAATTTGAGCCATCTGAAATTTTCTCGTCTATCAGTCACATCCAACTACAACCTTATAGCTTAAATTTGGAATACTACATGAGGATCTCCACGTAATGTTTCAGAAAAGTAGCTTATCAATAGTAACAAAATTTCAACTGGATTCGTCCCTAGCTAGTCCATCAACGCATGCTTTTGCACAAGCAAGTACTACTTTTAAAAGACTTTATAATGGAAAATCTGGAGACTTTTTAGAAAGCAGAACAGATGTTTTATTTCTTTGACATATGTTTAGTTGAAACCTGTATTAGCTGAGCTATGTGTTTGAATGAAAATTGGTAACTCATTATCTCTTACAGTACATGTATGTATGGTTTGCTTGGTAACACACATCATACATGAATATTTTTCACTTCAATTTTTAAAATGACAAAGGTGGGTAATTTATAAGCATGTATGGGATTACTTTGAAATTTCTTTTTACCATGACGGAGGTAGGTATTTATTTCAAATTCATTAGGATACTTTAGGTTATTTTTTATTAAAGGAATGCTCCCTCCATTCTATAACACAAGGCATTCTGGCTTTTGTAGATATACAACAAAAGCTATGCATTGTATTACAGGATGGAGGTAGAAGGTGAGTTATTCAGATGCAAATTTAGGTGATTAATTTAGATTATTTTTCATAATTGATATATGTGTATACTTTTTATGAAGATTTAGGAGGTTATTTTAGTCAATATGTATCTTAATGGTAAATGTAGGTAATTGTTTAGAAAACGAAATAGCATTAGTAGATAGAAGAGTCAATTAAATTAATAGTCAGGTTTTTAGAATTCCTAGAATTATATAATTTCTGGCTTGTCTCGAGATGATTAACATCCAAGTCTCAAAAGAAATCTCAAACAAGATGTTCCTCATCAGTTAGTTAGGTAAGAAAAACCAAATATGGGCACGGTGGCTATTAAAATTCACATCTAAATGCATTTATAGAGACAAACTTGAGGAGGCTATCTTTGATGCTTTGGGTTTACAAATCTTCTTTCCTCAATACCGTATTATGAAGTAGCCAGTACTGTAAAACCATATAAACTCCCATGGGGCCATGGGTCCAAATGTAGTTCCCCGGACAGAACATACCAGGCATGTGTTCATACGGCTAATAGAGACAGGTTTAATTTCACAATTGGAATTAAAAACAAAATGCTAAAGTGCCAACAACCACTGATGAAGACCTCATGTCAATTCCGACCTGTATTTCCTATTGAGATTCACGGGATTACCGAAGCGCGGATCCTCAAATTTGGACGCTGGCTAAAATTCGTAAATTGACCGGATTCCACTAGGAATCTGCAGCCGGGAGAAAGGAACTTGCTCCCTAGTGACTTTTTCTTTTGTTACCGCTGTCCTGTCGTTTGCACGTACCTGATCGCATTGCAATCTTCCAAAGAAGATGACATTGCAGTCCAAAGGATCGGATCAAAGAAAAAATTGCCCACTCATGCTTTTGGAAAAAGTTAAGGAATGCATCACCCGGAGGAAGATCAATTGGTGAAGGCTCTGTTTGGTGATGAAGACCGACACGGAAAGCCAATGTCCCGAGTAGTGTCAGTTAGCCTGTATCGCACTGCTGTTCCCTGCACGTCTGCGTCCGTGGATCACTCGTCGGTTTCTGCAAATGCTTTATATGCGTCAGTGCGTTTCAGGGCTGAGGCACCTAGGGGAGGAGGAGTTGGTGCCGTCTGGTCAATCTATCTGCTTGGACTGAACGAAAGGTTATCAGTGTTTGGTGCAGCTGCATGGAATGGATTACACAATGCAAGATGGTTTTGCTTATATAAAAAAAAATGCAAGATGGTTTCAGTGACGGTTCGAGTGATGCTCTTTTTTTTTCAAGAAGGTTCGAGTTATGAATTATGATTGGGGTTCTTGAATTCTGTAGCTGCAAGAAGTTGTCAACAGGGGGCCTTTATGCAGTGAATCGTGGAAGCGGTAGCTTGAATGCAATGCCTTGTTATGCCAACACCCTGTTTGAAAACTTGTGAGGTTTTGGCAGGGTCTGAAGGAAGCTATGGAAATCTTACGTGGAATGAGGTGGCAACAAGAAAAAACAGTTTGTTTTAAAACTTGAGGTTTTGTCAGGGTCTGAGGGAAAGTATGGAAATCTTACATGGAATGTGGTGGCAACAAGGAAACCCGGCCGCAACAACATTCAAAATAACCACTGATGTTGTCTGCGTGGGTGGTTTTAAGTTCAGTTTTGAAACAAACTGACAAGAAAAAGTGGATAATAATCCCAACAAGGCAGTTCGCTTAAAACGTAACATATACGACGCTAACTCATAAGATAATGGAGATTTTTTTTTTGGAAAAGGGAAGCTTTATTGATCTTAGACAATTACATCGAGGTGATACAATTATACAAGATCCAACCCGGCCTCTGCATAACTAAGATGCACACAGCCCATGAAAAATAAAAAGAAATAAAAAATGAGAGCACCAAGACCTAGCAAACTACCACAAGCGTCTTCATCTTCATCCGCGTCACAAACCAAAGCAACTCTTGGACTTTGAAGTAGGCTCCCAAGACAATGCCTCCAACGAGGAAACGACACGCGCACGTGCCGACATTGTAATGACCCAACCAATTAAGACCAGATCAAATGTTTTCACGAGGGAGTAATTCATCTTAATCCAAACAATGCCTTCAACAAGGTCACTGCCACGCTCAACCAATTAAGGTCAGACCTAGGAATTTCTTCCCGGACCGGTGAATTAGTAGCAATTACCACCACGACCAAGTCTCGTATTGCTTCCCCCTCCTTACCAGGCCAATGCTTCCATATAGACCAGCCTTGACCCACTTAGACGGCCACGATTACTTCAAATCCGCCAGACCATCTGAATTCGTAATCTGAGATACTATGCTGCAAAGTAGCCACTGGGTACCCGTGCATAATCCACCAGGAATAAATTACAGATGAAATCCGTTTTCGAGTAAGAGAATCCGCGAACGAAGCCAAGGTGACTCATGTCTCCTGATCTATATGAAAAGTAAAGGTGAAAGTGAAGATGTCATCACCAGATGCAGTTGTAAAGTCCGGTACTATCCCTTCCAACACCAAGGCCGAAGGCGCATCTGCCAGAGAGGAATCACCATTGGAGGCCAAGCCGACGTCAGATCCAGAAGACGCCGTTGTCACTGGCCGTCGCCGCCACCTCCGCAATCTCCTCCCGGGGTCAGCCCTCGCTGGCCGCCCATGCGCCGTTCGCGGCCACAGACTTCACGCCGCACCGCGCCGGGCGCTGGGCCGCCTCTTCGCCGTCGCGCGCTTTCCACGTCGGCCGCCGCCAGGCGCATCTGGCAACGCGCCTCGGCACCCATCAGCAAAAGGCAAAGTCCGAGATGCAAACCTAGGGGACGGACCCCAGATCTGATCCCCCGGGAAGCCTTGGTGGTAGGAGCGCAGCAAGAGGCCGCTGCGCCACTCGACGCCGCGAGGCCGCCCGCGCCCGGCACCACGCCGGCCGGACAGCCACGCATCGGCCGTGCGTGCCTCACCCCGGCCACCGCCGGCCGCGAGTCGCCCGGACACCGCTGGCCGCGAGTCGCCCGGCCGACCGTAGGCGCGCGATGCCCCGGCCACCACCGGCGCCGTCCTGGTCATCCTCGCCTATGCACCCTGCAGCGCCGCCCGCTCGCCGGCCGTCGGCACTTGCGCGCCACGGCGACGTCGCCGCCGCCCCGCGCCATGGGTGCCGCCGCCGCCAGATCCGCGAGACGCCGCTGGGGAAACGCCCCGCCGCCACCTTCCCGGGGGCCGCCGGGCTTCCGGCGGCGGCGAGGTGGAGGGAGGGGAGGGAGGGAAGCGGCGGCGGCGGTACGGAGATCTGCGCGAGCCGCCCAAGGAGGCGACGCGGGGGCCTTTTTCCTCTTTTGTACCCAGTCGATGCTGTGAAATGCTAAGATGTCATAAGATAATGGAGATGTAGAATAAAAGCTAGTATCTAGCTGTTGGACAAAAAATTAATTTGGCAAAGCCGATAGGATCTTAGATGTTTTTGTTTGCAAGGAAACGGCTGGAAAATACATAAATTGTTTCGTCAGAGGAGCATTGGCAATTAAATTAGAAGATATGGAATAATGGTGTATTGGCCGATGGAGTTGTTAAATAAGATGCGGATAGAGATAAGATATAATTGATAGCCAATGCTTTAAGATATTTAATAATTGTGCTTTATCATCGCCAAGTCATATGTATGTACTTCATAGCCAATGATAAGGAAGGAGCCGATGCTCCCAAATAGCAAATTCTGATTAGGGAACATTGGCTCTTATTTTAAAGCAATGGATTGATGAGATATATGATTGATGCAACTATTTTGTTGCAACAAAGTCGTTAATATACAAATTGACATGATTGAATTCAAGGCATTAAACCGACGGGGTCTATTATATTATCACACCCCATCGGGTGAAATAAAAGTTCATTAGCTCTCCGAATAAATAATTCGAAGCATGAAGTGTTCATACTACATACTGGGGATATGTGTTAACACAAAAAAATTGATAATTTTATAGCTAATGGAGTTTAAGGAAAGAAGCCGGTAATTTGATAAATATTGAGTTAAAAACGATGGATTTTGGAATGCATGTCAAGGAAGGACTCTTGGAGTAGGAGTCAGTTAAGGAATCTTCATCGAGCGAGACTCTAGAATGGGGAAACTAAAGTCCATGTATCTTAATATTTCTTTTTGATATTTCTTGTTAAGCAAGTTTGTGACGGTTAACTGGTTTTAACCGATTAGGAATCTTTTTATTTAGAGTATAATATAGATGACCATAGCTTGTAATATATCGCTCGATCAATCTATACAATTTTCTTCTCGGCTCAATGCTAAACCCTAGGTGTAGGATTAATGTAGTATTCGACGAGTTCTTGAGCAATCAGGGCTGCATCATCTCAATCTTCAGTTTGCTCGTAAGCTTTGTCTTTATCAGGTGTTCTGGACTTTAATTACTGGCACATCGATTCACATAATATCTTGTAAAGCTACATCGTTTGATCTCTTGCTACATCTGCTAGAGTCACATTTATTTTGTCTATTTAAGATCTATGATCTATAAGCTGTTGCTGAGCTGCTAATAGAAGATCAATTTCTTAATGAAACCATACGATTTGTTCTCATTAGCGGATATGTTCTTATTTTGGCCATATTTAAGCTTTTATTCACTTGTATCTTGTCATAATTAGATTCATGGGCTTGTAGCTTTTAATTTACTGGCCTGCTGCCATCGCTGTCTCGGTTAGGTCTGATCTGTGTGGTGGTGACAGTAGATTAGATGTTATCGGCTTATTGGTTCCTTTGCGATAACATGGTTGTCCAGTTATTTCTTAATCTTCATCAGACTATTGGTGGATGGCTTATTTATCAGCTGCCCTATTGCTGGTATCTGCTCTGGCCGATAGTACTATTATCGGATAATCTCTCATCTTCAGCCGATTTGCAACCGGTGCCACGATCACGTCAGTCTAATTGGCCTATTGTTCAGACTTTAAAAGAAGCATCTTTACCTTGTCAGTTGAATGGTTAAACTCATTGGCACGTCCCGAACCTCAAGAAGCTAAGGACCTAGACTGGGGTAAAGAAAATCTCCTAGGCCTTCGTGTGTAGCCCGCGAAGAATGATTGGCCGATTTTTCGCGTCAACACAAAGATTATATGGTGGCAGTGGTTTACTTGCCAATTGCAATGACGTACACATTCCATTGAGCCATTTTACAAGGGACCGTATGGGGTGCAAACCCCGTTCGTATGCAAACTATGCAAACCAGCCATCTTGACTCTAGGATTCTAATCCAAAGGTTACATATGAAGGTGAGTTCTATTAGCACTTAAGTCCCCCACCAATCCACTCCTAATCTTTCATTTGTGCAAACCCCCCTGATCCATCGTTCATGCCGCCCAGTTCGCGAGACACGTCCACGCCGCGAGACCTGACGCCGCCGCGCGGCGAAACCTAGCGATCCTGCGCCCGATGCCGTCGCTCTGCGCCTGACGCCGCCCTCCAGGCCTCCATCAGACCTGACGCCGCTCTGCCTCCTTTGCGCCTGTCCGCCTGAGGTCTGACCATCGATATCACGCAGAAACGTTTCTTGAGGTCTGGGCCAGCTTGGATCTTTCCTTTTGGAGTACGTATAAATTTTTTGCCGGAGTGTTGGGCAGTGTGTGTATGTAAATATAATATTATATAGCAAAAATTTCTTTCACTTGACTAGAGAGTAAAATCGTATTGGGATGCTTAACAGTCAATATAAAGTCTGAACTTACTGAAGCTGATATATTAAAGATTTCGGTTGCTGTTTTTGCTGGTTTAATTTTGTCCGGTTAATCGCTACACTCTTTGGTGTAGTTTGTCAAATCAGTTTGTCAAAGCAGTTAATGTCCTTAGTTCTAGGTACTTGATTTGCACTCTTTACTTAATTGTGCTTTCATATGTCCAGCGCAGCCATGAATTCTGTCTCCATTGAGGATATCGACGCCGGAGTTGGAGCCCACATTGAACATCTAGGCACACCACCAACAAATGCCGCCGCAATGGAAATCACCGTTGATTCTGTCTCCATTGAGGGTGGTTTTGAGAATGTTGGGTGCACAAAAAGGGATTTGCAAAACTATTTCAGTGACCTTAGAAAAAAAATCAAGGATGGAGATGCACAAATGTTTGTGGCACAACTTGAGCGAAAGAAGGAAGCAAATCCTGCTTTCTTTTATGAGTTTATGGTTCACGAAGGACGGCTTGTTCGTGTATTCTGGGCAGATGCTATATGCAGGAAAAACTATAGTGTTTTTGGTGATGTGATTTCGGTAGATGCAACATATACCACCAACCACTACAACATGAAATTTGTGCCATTTACAGGAGTCAATCATCACTTGCAAAGTGTTTTCCTTGGGGCAGCATTCATAGCAGATGAAAAGATCGAGTCATATGTATGGTTGTTTAAGACCTTCCTTAAGGCCATGGGTGGAGCAGCACCTCATCTAATCACAACTGATGAAGATGCGAGCATGATAGCTGCTATTGCTCAGATTCTACCAGATACAGCTCATAGATTTTGCATGTGGCATATAATGGATAAGGTACCAGAGAAGGTCGGGCCCTCCATAAGAAATGATGAAATTTTTTGGGAAAGACTAAACAAGTGTGTTTGGGGGACTGAGAATTCAGATGATTTTGTGTTACAATGGAATTCTATCATAACAGATTATGGACTCACAGAAAATGATTGGTTTTCCAACAGGTTTGCCATTCGGGGAAAGTGGATTCCGGTATACTTGTTGGACATACCTCTATCAGGTCTTCTTAGGACTACATCACGATCAGAGAGCGCAAATTCTTTTTTTAACCGTTTCATTCGTAGAAAGTCATCCTTTATTGAGTTCTGGCTAAGGTTTGACACAGCTTTAGAGTGCCAGCGCGAAGAGGAGTTGAAAGCTGACAATGCCAGTCTTCACACCACTCCTAAAATGATGACACCATGGGCTATTGAGAAGCAATGTAGTGGGATATACACACATGAAGTTTTTAGAAAATTTCAAGAACAGATCATAGCTGCAAGAGACCATTGCATTGTTCAAGGTATTTTAGAGTCTGAAGATATAAAATGTTTCACCATCAGCAGCCTAACTGGAAAGGATCGAGTTGTTGAAATGAATAAGTCAAACATGTTTGGTACATGCTCCTGTAAGTTATATGAGTCATATGGCATCCCCTGTCGTCATATCATACAAGTGCTTCGAGTCGAGAAGAAAAATGAGATACCAGAAGTTTATATTATGAACAGATGGAAGACAAGATGTAAAAGGTGTGTACTATAAATTTTTTTTTCTATGGCTGTTTTGTTTTCTTCTGTATAGGCCAACATTCCTTCCCTTTAATGTTTTGCAGGGAACTATTCTTTGATGAGGAAGGTAACCTACTAGATGAGATGCCCAAGGATCCCATGGAGATGGAAATGCAGAAAAAGATTTCAGAATCGCGCAACATGTTTGAAGATCTTATCCAAATGGCCAAGAACTCAAAACAAGGGATAGGGTTTTTACATTCTAGTTTATCCAACCTAGTGGAGCCTCTCACAAAAATCACACCTGCTATGACAGTTGATAAACAGGAGGAATATGAAACTTTTCTGGGTACTAAAATTCCAAATGAAGTCGATATACATCCACCAACAGATATCACTTCGAAAGGGGCATCCAAAAGAATTAGGAAGAGCAAGGAAACAAAGGCTCCACCTAAACGAAAGTGTAGAAAATGCAAGAAAGTAGCGACTCATGATGCACGCAATTGCCCAAACGTTGTTGGCTGATATTGTGTGTTAGTGAATTATTGAACATGGATCATCATTGTATTGAGTGAATTTTGCTGGATGAATTATATAGCAACCAGTGATGACTATTGCCATGTTGGGGTCTTTTTGCTCTCTGTTCTCGATTTGATTTTCCGTTCTTCGAACTGTCATAAGTGTCTCGATTTAATTTTTATGATAGGACGTGTGATTTTGGTACAGTCATGTGTTCTCTCCCGTGTAGCAATTGTTTTGATGCTACAGTCCCAGAGAACAGCTTCATCACGAAGTTCTCCATTTAATTTGGTTGTCCATTTGATTTTTCGTCAAACGAACATCCTACAAGAGGAGAACAGGGGGAGGTAGAGGGCAGCAGACCAGAGGGCGCAGAGGGCAGCAGACAAGAGGGCGCAGAGGGCAGAGGGCAGCAAACGTCGGATGGAGGCCTGGAGGGCGGCAGAGGGCGGTAGACGTCTAGCGCAGAGGGCAGCAGACGTCGAGCGGGCGCAGAGCGGCGGCGTCAGGTCTCGCGGCGTCGGGCGTCTCTCGCGAACTGGGCGGCAGGAACGATGGATCAGGGGGGTTTTGCACAAATGAAAGATTAGGAGTGGATTGGTGAGGGGACTTAAGTGCTAATAGAACCCACCTTCATCTGTAACCTTTGGATTAGAATCCTAGAGTCAAGATGGCTGGTTTGCATAGTTTGCATACGAACGGGGTTTGCACCCCATACGGTCCCATTTTACAATTCATCAGGATGGTATTATGAGGTACCAAATACATGCATATTGAAAAAGATACATCTGGTATCCAAGTTTATTTGATATACCTTCCATGTGATGTTGGTGATATCTCTTTTGGTACCTCTTGAAGAACATAAAAAAAAGACTATTGTATTAGCGAGTTAGTGACAATGGTTTGCTGGCTTCCCTATTGATGGCCTGGTTTTGTTACTTTCTCCATGCGCAGCCACTCAGAAAAGCTACTTTACACCATCTTATATATGCTCACAGTTTCATACAATCTGCGTGACTAAGCATCCAAAACTTTTGCCTCTAATATAGATGTCATTTTGACGTTTGATTCGGGTTGCATATACTTTCCTCTTTTAAAGGAAATATTTAATTCCTACTAATTGCTCTGCTGTTATGAAGGGATTTATATGTATATCAAACGTACCTAAGGTACAATATTATTTTTATTTATTTCTTATTAAGGGATATACACCAAATGCTAATGAAGGTTAATATTTCTTACCTTTTTGTTTTCTAACGAAGTTGAAGAGCGTTTATAAGCCACGTACTATAGGGTATCAAATATGTAGGATTATTGCGTATCTTTACATGCACGTGTCTGAAATGTTGGAGCGCGCATATCTCAACTGAGAGTTTCATGAAGTACTCATTGTTGTTCAAAAAAAAAGTAGCTCGAAATCAAATTAGCATTGAATCTTTGTGTTTATGTGAAGCTGCTATAACAAAACTTAATTAATGAAGCCACCAATTAAAGAATTTTAACGAGCAAGTTAATCATGGATAGTTCAACTCATTACTCATGTGGCGCCGTACCTAAGTTTCGTTGGTTAATTACATTAGCTGCCTTTGGAACCTGGGTATTCCTACGACTTTCTAGAATTTGCCTAGTTTTCATATTACTAGTTGATTAAATCATATGCATTTTTATGGTCCCACATTTACAAATGTTCCCTGAGTTGGATGACACAAATGTGCAACATGATTGATCCACTAACCATGATTGTTTAGAAATTAATCTAATCTGCTGTACACGAATGGACATTTTATCTAATCTCACCTATCACTTATTAATCTTTTAAATGCATGAAGGAATCACCAAAAGTCAAAGGTTCATAGACTGATCTACTTTTCGACCATGCATGGACCATTTTTCTCATAAAGTTTCTGTCACTTTCGGTTTGCAACCATCGAATGTAAGCTTGCTCAATCAAGGAATGGGGCACGCACCACAGATAAAGGTTGTTCAATCATCTACACTTCCCACGAATAATCAATTTTGTGTATGTTTACTAATTTTAATTATTAGGAGAATTCAACTGAAATTGCCTGCATATAATCTTATTGCTCTGAGCTTGGTTCATGGAACGACATCTTTTAGTGGAAGTAACTTCTTTTTTGGAGGAAACAGGAGGGGGTTATCCCATTATGGTTATATTATATACTACAAAGAAGGAAGTAACATTATGGTTATCCCATTTATGATCTAATTAGCTTGTTGTAAACATCATATATTTAAAAACAGATGGAGTAGTTCACTGCTAAGTACATCCTTGCTTAAGAAAAACCCTCCCACCTCATTTTTGATATAGTCGAAGCAAACACCAAGCATGTAGCCCTAAGGGAAACACAGTTAATATTTGTTGAAAGGAAAGCACTTCAGGTGACGTATGATGCCAATAATTAGGAATGCAATAGCAAGTTTAACAAATATATCAACAAATATCTAGCAATCAATCAGGCAACCCACCAAAAAATGCGTGCAATACCTACCAAACTATATGGCAACTCAAGCGCATCAAAAGCCTATGGTGTCTCTTCATGACACGACACAAGCAATGATCAAATATCATGCATATATGCCGTGTTCTTAGCATTGCCACTCTTTTGGCTTACAAATATCGCAAGGAATTGACAATACCGATAGCATATAAGAGAAGTAAACTTTAGCACGAGGATGCTGGAAATCAACCCGACCCTAGAGCATATATTTTGCAAATGAAAAAGTCTAAATTACTATCCTTAAGTATGAACAAAGTTCAAATAACCCAAAAAATGTATGTTTTGGTTCATTTTACAACACAACTATATCTTAAGGTCTAATTTACCCCTTTGTAAGATTTGTCTTTTTTTGTTTCTCCATACACAAACGATGTTTTAAGTTAATGTGCTATACTTGGAGAACCATAAATTATATTTAAAAATATATTATTTTTTATCATTATTTTTAAAGGCTATGATATATAGTAATAAATTAACCATATCAACACTAAATTTTATGAGAAATAACGATGAAAAATTCATCGTATATTTTTTTAAAAAATATTACATGTAGCCCTCTATCATCCCATGAAATTTAACTTAAAACACAGCTTCTGCATGGAGAATTAAAAATAAATCTTACAAATGGGTACATTGAACCGATTGAGATAGTTGTAGGTGTAAAATGGACCAAAACATTATTTTGGGGGTTATATAGACTTTGTCTATACTTGAAGGGTAGTAATTTGAACTTTTCATTTTGCAAAACACGGTTTCGTCGAGACCATGTGCCCTTTGTACAATGAATCATGGAGGCTAGTGTGTTAGACCACCACATGCATGTGTACATTCCTAAATTGATAGGACATTCCCTCTTATTGTTTTTTAACGAGCAGTGGCTGTTATACAACCTTTAATTCAATATTGTTTTTATCCAAGAGTGAAAATGTTGCAAGAATGTAAGACATTCCTAATAAACTAAGAGACTATAACATGATATACAATTAAAAGAGCTATTGCAACGTAGAGTAGTACGATCAATAAAATATATTAACATATGGTAGTAAATATATATTGTGTACAATATAATGATTACATGATGATACTATAACAATTTCAGAACTCCATATTTCCTTGAAATGTGATGTAAAATCGTTGAGAATAAAAAGGGTAGTTTCTTTATAATATTTTTATTTATTTGACCAAATTTTATTAGAAACTCAACTTGTGTGGAAGAAGCTGGTAAAAAGTACCTACTGCTTGTATCACTAAAAAAACTATATAGATTTTATTGTATCTATAATACCACTTTTCGATGGTATACTTCATTTTATTGTTGTTAGGGTCTATCTTAAATCTCTATACACCTGTCTTAGATTTTGTACCTTAAAATCTTTCAAATTTGTGGGCCCTTCCATTCTGTAACCCTTAACCCACGATATCCTTGCTTCGACCTTTCCATGCCACTCGGATACACTAAATTTGGTTGCTATCCCGACGGAAATTATACTTTGGAACCGTCGATACATGCCTTATTTGTACTAGTGCACCCACCTAAACTTCCCATTTTTTCTATAGCTGGCCCAAGTCCTCACCTCCACGTCATGCTCCACCGCCTCACGGCCTTGCGACCTGTGTCCATAATAAACCACAGATTCATTTGTACATTTTTGTATTAGGATTGTTTTCTTATTTTAATTTAATTAATCTAATACACATGCCATTGGTATTCCAAAATACCTCTCTTATTTCAATTTAATTAGTCTAATACACATGCACTAGTGTTCCAAAAGTACCAGACTGGATTTCAGAATATTAACACCAAACTTACTTAAATAAAATTAATATGTGATCCCTTGTTCTTCACCGTAGCCTAAATTACTATTTTCAATATTCTTGTTGTCTTCCATTCATCGTTTTTTGGTACTTCAACCATCAACATAGTCAATACGGTCTAACATGAGTAATAGCAGACGCAATAGCAGCCTGTAATAGCAGACGCTAAGTGTAATAGCGGACGCTAAGTCCAAACATGGTATCTTGGGCTCGCTGCCTTATAGCGGTAACGGTAGAGATCCGCTACCGCTATAGCGGCCGCTATTGCGGGCGCTACAGACGCTATTTAGTACCTTGGTATGAGCGTCTAACTCTATACTGGTCTTTCGGTAAAAATGAATGTATCTGAATATGGTTATCTATTTAATTGGCTTCTTATGGTGCTTGGATACTACAACATGATAAATAAAATAAATAATATTTTGTTAGAATATATAGCTCTTAGAATAAAGCAAAATAATTTGTATTCATCACATATTAATTTTATAATATAATTTTTTATTAATTTTTCATCTGTAGCAACGCACCGACATATTTGCTAGTTAGCTATTCTAGATAATGTTTTGGTTATATTCTATTATTATAGTATGATAGAGTAGATTTTGGAAGTATTAAAACCATATAATTACTATAATTTATTATATATATATATTATTGTGGTAATTTTAAATTTACCTCTCGTGAGGTTAACGAGACAGCTCGCGAGTTTAATGCCAAGCCGAGCAAGGATTTTTTTTCTCTGTTTTCTTAACCAGCCGAACCAAGCTGGCTCATTTGACTAACGAGTGAGAACGAGCCGAGCTGACTCGGCGTCCACCTCTAGTTCCGGAGTTACCAACCAGGACTAAATGGTGATTTTTAATCCCGGTTGGTGTTACCACATGAAATTAAAAGTCCTCCACGGGTTAATTTAAAAGAAAAGCACCAAGAAATGTGTCACATGTGCTCTGTAGGTGAAATGGTAAGGAAGCTACGAACGAGGTAAGAGGTCCCAGGTTCAAATTCCACAAACCGTATTTTCACGTCCCCTAGATTCAACTGTTATGGAACCGGGACTAATAGTGCCTTCCTATAAGCAAGCCCCCATGCTGATGGTACACACTGGTCGAGAGCCCGCGGCACAGTCCATATATACCAGAATAATTCTTTTTTTTTTGAAAGGAGCCCTGCTTCTATATTAAAAAGAAGGGCCGGGTGGTAGCCTCGATGGGGAAGGAATAGTACTGTACGAGCTTTGTGCTACAAAGCATAGCATCCGAGTTGAAAAAAAAATATACACCTGCAGCTATGCTTCAAGCGTTAGGAAGAAGAAGTGCCAACTGCTAAGTGCTTTGCACCCGCCGCTATCCAGTCCATATCAGATTCCAGAACTATTCTTGGCCATGAATATTCAGAGATCAGAGTTGAAGCTTACCTCTTCATGAGCAAACATTACGAGACATAAGTACCACAGTACCATGTACACCACCAGACAGCGCCGACGCTTATATAACAACTTGAATTCAAGATCGATAGACGAGCGAGCTCCGAAATGATTGCGGGGGACCCGACGCACTTGAAGAACCAATGCAAAAGTTGGTGAGACGGGCGCGCATCTCGATCCTGAGATTCAGAGGGAGGATCATATCTGCGTGCGCTCGCTACCATGCAACCGTGCCGGGGAGATCATCAGATCGAATCATTGACCGTGGAGATGCAGCCGCCACTGACCTGCCGACACGAAACAGGTTCACTGTCAGCTCCATAGACACCACCGGAGGAATCGGGGCACTCTGACGTGCCATCTGATCGTACTTCTGATTGATAAAGATCTCGCCAACCAATGCATGCACGACAGTTGACAGCTGGCTCAATCATTCTCTGGGCTCCTCCGGCCTCCTGCAAAACATGTCTTTGCGTTGTTCGTGTACCGAACGCAACTGGGTAGAGATAATTGATCGATGTGGCGCTGGGAATTTTGGTGATACGCTAGGATGATATCGGCTGACGCTGCTCCAATTACAAAGAGCAAGCAGACAGGGATAAATCAGCTCCCTGGTAATTCAGCATGAAGATACTGTGAGAGTATAATTGGATTTTTTATTTTTTTACAAAATACAAAACCACCGCCCTAAGGGCTAAATTTACATCGTTTTGACAGTTGGATGGTCTTTGTTATCCGGTTTTGTAGTTCAAGGTTGAAAATCGGACTGTTGTAATAGTTGAAGTTTGTAAAATGGACTTTTTCCTTAAATTTGATTGTATCACTTTGATGCAACGATGTTCAAATTAATAAAACGTTTCATTTCCACAAAAGAGGTACAAGACACTAAGATTGATGCACGGGGTTCAACCTTGTCAATGAGTGACGTGCCGTGCTGTCATTGAGGATAGAATAGGACACACCAGAGAGGTTCAAGACGAGATACTAAGAGAAATTCGTTCATGCTGGCTCCTAACTCTTATTCATGACGGCTATCAAACCAACACATTGGAGGCAATGCGGATACTTGCGTGTATTTGTACGTGCCGGCCCTATTGCGAACTGGCACCTATAATCAAAGCAAGAATTGACAAATAAGAAATATCAAACAAATAGATATGAGGGGTATATCCTAAGCTAGCATCTTTGTCGCAAATTCACGACCTCCTCCCTCACGCGATCCCTCCATATTATCCGGTATATACGTCATTGTTGCACGACCTCCTCCTCGCCAAAACCATTTTGACTGGATTTTCTAGAGGTACTATGAGAAGCTCCTCTAAGTGCTGTGGCGCGTGATCCATTTTCGCATCGACAATGGGAATAAAGACAGAAACCATAGTGAAAGTGACAAGAAAAATGTTGTAATCAACCACTACAAAACACTAAACTATAGAGCTCTTTTACGGTACCCAATACCACTCTTGGGTGGTATATGGTATAGACATGGGTAATTTAGTAATTGACCAATTATAGGAATTAGAACGAATCGTTTTTCTTTTAATCGCATACGGGAAAATGAGGAACACAGGTAAATGAATAAGATTGAGAGGGAAATGAAACGGCAGATCACGGTAAATTTGAATGATCGAATGAAAAAATTACTTAATTACATTAATTACAATGATGTCATTTATATTTCTTCCAATAATACCCTTATACTACCTATATCACTCACCGTATACTACCTATACCACTAGTCCAAGTTATAATGGTATATAATATGATTCAACGGGTCAGAAGTTTATATACTAGTCCTTTTTAACGAGTGGTATAGGGTACCGTAAAAGACCTCAAACTATATAGGTGAACCGATCCCCCTTTGGAGATTGGTCCTCCCGGAGTGACATAATGCAAGCTTAGAGACTGTTTCTCCGAACCTGTATGTGAGAATATTTAACACAATGTGAATGTCGATTGATCTATATATCAAGGCTCATAGATTTATTCATAAATAGGGACATGAATCTTACGTAATCCTAGACATGAATAGTGAAGGAAAATGATCTTATTCTACCATGATAAATTTTTGAACCTGGCCATTATGAGGAGACACGAGAGTTTCCCATGAAACACAATGAAATGCGCATTTATCATAGGAGAATTTCATTGTTGGATCCGCTGTGCTCCAATGTGTCCCTCCCTGAAGATTATTTTCCAATTGAAAGAGTTCTAAAGAAAGACGATAATATTCAAGATCATTAAGCTCATTTACAACTTAAGAAGGATTTGGTGGAATGAGTTGGGAATACGTTCGGGCATCGATGAAATATATCTATAGTTTGAGGTATACTATATGTAATAATTTTCATATATACGACTCTATTTAATATCGTAAGGGTATTGATGTTGATTGATACATTTTTGTGACAATATTTTATTTAACTACAACTTATGTTTATTTATTTATCACATATAACTTATGTTTATTTATCAAATCCCCAATTTCCACTATACTCGTTAATTTACTTAGGTACAATTACAAAAGGATGTATAGTTCACATGGAAAATTTGATCATAACACCATGCAAGAATTAAATGATGCATCCTATCTACGAACAACAGTTCATTGAGAAAGTTGGTTTCATTTTATTGTAAAGCTAACATGGCAATCTTGGTAACCATGCATTAAAACTATGCAGCAAAAGGAATTGTGTTCACATAGATCTTTTTGACGTCTTTAACTTGGTTGTCCTGTGCTTGGTTTATCATGCCTAATGTTGCTACATAAAAAGGTGTGAAGAGGTGGTTGTTGAAAATAGTCCCATCTTACCTGTAGAGAGGAAATTAATACAACCTATATGTGAGAGGGCGTGCTTACTAGTTCGTTTAATGAGGCATTTTTTATCTGTTTTAACTTTTTGGATTTCAAGATTAGTTAGAATATCGCTAAAACTTGATCCAAAAGTAACTTTTGTTAATGTTCGTCTTTGCAAATTTTGGAGGAAACTTTTGTTACTAGTTCGTTTAATGAGGCATTTTTTATCTGTTTTAATCTCTAAAGTGACCTGTAATGGTTTTTAGATGAATGTGTTAAAACTATCAGGATTTTTGGAGCAACCTGTAATGGTTTTTAGAACAAAATAAATAACTAAAGTGTTAAAATTCTCAGGAATTTTGGTGCAAAATTAAATGTTTTGTATACCGTTTGTAATCACTAAAATAAAATCAATAACTAAAAAATGTGTTATAATTCTCATGAATTTTTTGAACACATTAAATAGTTTTAAAACTCTTAAAATCTCTAGAGTAAAACCAATAACTAAATGAGTGTGTTAAAACTCGCAGGAATTTTTGGAGCAAACTTAAAAGGTTTTGAAACCCTTTGTAATATCTAAAGTAAAATCAATAACTACTTGAAGGTGTTAAAATTCTTAGGAATTCTGGGAGCAAACTTAAATGGTTTTCAAAATCCCTTGTAATCTCTTATCCCTAAACTAAAATCAATATCTATATGAATGTATTAAATTTCATAGGAATTGTTGGAGCATTTTTGAGAACAGATATGTGCAGTTTGAAAGTATCAAGACTGGAATGAGAACTTGGGACAAATTTAAGGACCGCAGGTGAAATGTACTCTAGCAAATAAAAGGCCACTTGATATATATAAGAAAGGATCGTGATATGTCCAATATAAAACTATCAGTTTCCAAAGAAGGGGCAAATATTAAACACATCCGAAGACCCAAGCAATAGAGACAAGAGTCTGATACAATCCTAAAAACCTTCAAAGCCATTTCAACTAATGTCATCAAGCATTCGTCACAATTATACCACAGTTGTTTTCAATTTGGTTTCTCAAGAAAATCAAATCTTGTCCATGAATTTTTGACACCTATGTGTTTGTGATGATCCCTCCATGAATTTTGTATCAAATTTGAGAGGAATTTGTACTTGGCTTGAATTCTTAAAGTTTGAACCAATTCACAAAAGCTTTCATATGAATGCTTTTTTAAAGTACAGGGGCATCGATAAGAACATATGGCAAGTTTAAGGATGTTATTGTGCATTTTGCGAGTATATGAACTCGAGGCATGTTTAAGATCAGGTACATGTTGTTTAAGATAAGTTTATGAAACACTTGTGAAATTTACTCAAACAAATACAAGGCCACTTGATTTTTTCGATAATGAAAGTTTTAATTAAATATCAAGGGCATTACATCGAGTTGATACAATGTCTTGAAATACTTCCAACCTCCATATAGCGGGATGCACATAGCCTAAAAAGAAGCGAGAAAACCCAAAACACTTTAATGACAATCAATTCGTAGACCCATATGCTCGAGTAAAGTACTCCTTGATCACCTACGCCAAACGTAGCCATGCCGCATTAACCAAATCCTATGAGGCTGGCTTCTGTAATATGACCCATGTACGAAGCAAGTGTATAATCGAGTAGATAACCTGCATTGGAAAAGGGTTATATGTTTATTCCCAAAGATAATATCATTTCTGCATAGCCATAACGACTAGCAAGTAGGAAGCAGAATTAGCGTTTTAAGTTCAATACCCCATAGCCAACTATCAAACATATTGGACACACTACGAACTTGAGACAAACCTAAAGCCGCATGAATCACAGACCACACTACTTGAGTAAAGCGACATTCGAAGAAAAGGTGTTTAATTGTTTCATCTTTGTGGCAGAAGCAACAAATTGTGCTTCCTTGCCAATTGCACTTTGCTAAGTTATCTTTTGTTAGAATTACTCCTCTTTGCAAGTACCACATAAAGATCTTAATTTATTTTCAAAGGTTTTTTAATTTCCACATAGACAAGGCCACTTGATATGAGAAAGGATCATGACTGCTCCACTCTAAAACTATCGGCTCCTAAAGAATGGGCAAAGATTAAACACATCCGAAGAGCAAGCAGCAGAGACAACAGTTTGATACAATCCCAAAAACCTTCAAAGCCATTTCGATAAATGTCATCAATCATTCGTCACAATTAAACCAAAGTTCTTGTTAATTTGGTTTCTCACTCTAGTTCTATAGATCCTTGGAGGACCTTTGGTTCGCGCAGGTTTTTGTTTTGCCATTCGATCAATTTTGTGTTCGTATCTTTTACGCATTTGATTCATTAATAGCCGTAACAGGACAAGAACCACCGTGCAGAGCCAGTAATTTTCTGTATGGTTTATGCACCAACCGTCTTTAAAGCAGAACTCTACAAGCCATAAGGCCACTTTGCCTCAGGAGTTACTGTACATAAGTACACAACACTGATGAAATCAGATTGCAAGCACGAGTCCAGGAAGGTTCCTCCTAGCCTTGTCCGGCAGCCGGCTCTGCCACACCTGCTGAGTCTTGGAACACAAATCCGTGGCCGCCGCCGCCGCTGGCACCGCCCGATGCGCCTCCGCATCGCCGCCGCCGAGCCTCGTCACGACGAGCGCGGTGTTGCAGTACTCTCGCACCTCGGTGACGCGGCCGCCGGGCCCCACGGTCCACGCGTGCACCCAGTACAGCGTCCCCGTCGCGTCCGTGCCCTCGGCCAGCACCGTCGCCCCGAACGCGTCCAGCGACCGGAGCTTGAACGGCAGGCCGCCGCCGCTGCCGGTGAGCAGGCGCATGAGCACCAGGTGCTGGTACGCCCGCGGGCCGTGGAACCACCAGTCCACGTCGGGGTTCACCAGCCGGCGCACGGCGTCCCCGTCGCCGCGCTCCAGCGCGCGGTACAGCTCCGCCACCACCGCCTTGCTGCCGATCGCCGCCTCGCCGCCGATGAGCTTGTCGGCCGCCATGTCGCTGGAGTGGGCAAAGGGCAGGGATGAAGATAGCGAGGGAAATGAAGCTGCTTGGAGCTTGGAGGTAGAGAGTGTGCCAAGAGTTGGGTGGGAGAAGAGGTTCCGGCCTCTCCTTATATAGTGGAACTTGGGTATCGGTTACCCCTGTCGTGTGAGTAGGATTCCAAAAGCACAGAATTTTTTAATTCTTGCATATAAGCAAGTGGTTACGTGCGATTCACTTGCAGGTGTATATATCTTGTTGGTTCGAGTTAATAATTCACCCTTCTATTTGATAAATGGGTTCAGCAAGTTACACGGTCTCGAGTCGTATGTATCCTGTCATCCTGAATGTCTGTCTGTCCGTCAGTGGCGGAGCTAGGACGCCAGGCCAGGGTGGTCCAACTTAAAATTTCTCACACCGGCGTTGCCTGTCGTCGTGTTTCTTGAAGGGATGCAATGCAGGAGAAGTCTAGGGAACAGGAGATTAGCGAACTCGTGAAGAAAATCAACTAGCAAAGCAATCAGACGCACACACACTACAGGCCTAAAGGCATGTGTCTAATTACTTGCTAAAGGACCAGCCAAATTGTAGGGTGGTCCCAGGCCCAACTGGACCACCCTCTCCCTCCGCCACTGCTGTCCGTGGACGAAAATCGTTAATTTAATGACTATACACAACTGAAAATTGCAGTGGAACATGCGTGTGTTATCGGATCTAGATTTAATGACTAAAAGTGGGAGAAAAGTTATATCATTTACTTATTTAAAAATGTGGCCTCCCATTATTAAATTTCTTATATATAGGTAAACTAAAAATCCGATTCGCCTATCACAGGTAAATGCAGTGGTGGAGCTAGAACCAATACTATTATCGCATTTTGTATCGTCGCTATCACAAGTAAATGCAGTGGTGGAGCTAGAACTATTCTCTCTTGTCGTATTTTGTATTGTCCAATGGCTAGTTTTGTTAGATTTCTTGTTCCAGGTAGTCTCTTTCATTTTTCTATTATCTAATTGTTTTTAGTACTTCTAGGTCACGTCCTTAAGGTGTAAACAATCTCATTTCTTTTCAATAAAATGCTTGCTCCGATAAGTTCTCGAAAAAAATAGAACGAATACTAGTTTCAAAATTATTAGAACGAACACTAGTTTAGCAAATAAGGCCTTCTAGAATTGTCCATTGTTTAAACTGGCAAAAAGAACTCTGGACAGCACATATCAATATGTCGTGATCAGGACGGCCAACAATGTCAGGTTTAGCTTCATAGTTATTGAAATACACAAATAATGCCCCCGCATGCCAACTAACATTGAACATCCTATTTCAAATGGAACCTTGTATTTTCCTTTTCATTCGGCATTACCAAAGAGGATCCTCGAGCTTGTACGCTGGCTAAAATTTCATATGAAACGGATTCCACACGGACAGGCCCGTTGATTGCACGGGGAAGCCGGAGGCTAATTAGCCCACCGTCCATCCAAAGCCACAGTAGCAGTCGAGCCCTAAAAGAAACTAACCTGTCCGATAAGTGAATGGTCATTTTCAGAATCTAAAGAACAAGACAGCGATCCAAAGTAGCAAAGATAAATTTATCCATCTTCCTTTTGACAAAAGTTGATTAGCAAATGCATTACCCGGGGCTGGATCAATTGGTGAAGGCTCTGTTTGCAGATCAATTCCGATACGCAAATGGTAGCAACCATTTGAGTGTCAGTTAGCCTGTAGCGCACTACTGTTCCCTGCACATTTGGACCATTGGTCAGTTTGTGGCTTTCTGCACTGCTTTAGAATGCCTCAGTGGGTTTCAGGGGCTGCGGCAACTAGGGGAGGAAAGCAGAGGAAGAAGAAAGCAAATAAAATATTGGTAGGTAGTCGCTTTATCTGCTTGTACTAAACAAAGTGTTGAAGTTTTGTCTAGATGCAGCCATTGTTACACAAAAAAGAGTCAAGAGATGCTTCAGTTTTTGCATTGTGTAGTTACAAGTTGCGTTGTCCATCAAAAATGCCCTTTGATGTAGCTGCCAAAACTTTACGCTTTTAAGTGTGCTCTTTTGTTCTAGACTGTTTCTGAAAATCTGTCGAGGTCTGACTGGTTCAGAAGGAAATTTTAATATTCATTTAACATCTTCAAATACTTGGTTTATTTGGCCTGCAAATAATGTACTACCACTGTCTCATATTGTGGGTCGTTTTGACATATCTGATAAATAGTTATATATATTGACATAGTGTATATCTATTTGCATAGCAAAAACTATGTCTAAGAAAGCTAAAATAACCTAAAATTTGAGATGAAGTAACACTGGTATTTATGTTGTAGCACTGGTATTAACAGGATGCTCTGTCGAGGAAACGCAGTCACGACAGTGAACCTTCAAAGGTCATAGACTGTAAGAGTAACCGCCAGTTTGCTATTACTTCATATGTCCATGTGTGGCTTTGAGCTTCACCTTGATGCGTGAGGAAAAATCGAAAATTCACATCACATCTAGGCTCCCCCAAGGGTACAGAGCTAAGCGCTGCAATTGTTTCTTAACATTATCCACCCAATAGCTCTAAAATTACGTAATAATGTCCTTACTATATACAGTGATTTTGTTAAGGCAGGCACCAGAGGCAGCCAATAAGAGCATTGACCTAAATAATCATTATTAAATCAAGTGACCCAATTTGATAAGTTTTTCTAGATGTCCTCACTATATATGTATTCTGATCTTATGGAGATATAAGCACCCTGCAGCATAAGGCCATAAGGGACCCCTGAAGGTACTAAGCAATAAAATGTTGGTAAAGGGATCCTCTAACACCGGTATCAACTGTAGCCTATAGGGCAAATATAGTTGCAGAAAATATTCCATAATCTTTCAAGTTTGAACGGGATGGTTGATATAGTGATGTGGACAGCGACGGCCAAGGAAGTAGCATAGTTTCACAATTGCCAATATCCTGCAGGGCGCATACTTGCTATTTGCAGAGTATACTAACAATAGATAATATTAATTAGGTTCATATTATGGATGATATGCGAATCTAAATATTCTACATCACAATGTACACAGATAATTTTGACCGAACATTATCCATACTTATCCTGTATGAAAAGTACACTATGGTGGAGTACTGTCATTGGTGGTCGTATAAAGCAGTTCAGTTGGTGCTGATAAATTTACAGACATTACACGAGTGAACCGAAAAGCTAAAAGTCACAAAAGCTACTTTACTCCAACTTATCACAGCACAGACAGCTTCTAATATATATGTGCTCACAAGTTCACCCATATCAAGTGGGTTAAATTGTTTATTACCCGACTCACTACTCCAGAAAGGGTCAAGTTCGTCAAAAGAAAAGCAGAGAAGTTACAAAGATTGCAGAACCGTCGCCTTCCAAGTTGAGCTTCGCAATTCAATAGCCTGGAGCACTAGCTACCAGCGCACAGGTTGCCAACATGGCGTTTGTGCACTGTCCCTGGGCACTGCGTTTTCGCAATCAACGCCCCCACAAATCCCCCTCACCCAGCTTCTCTTCACAATGCCATATATCCGCCACCATCCAGCACAGCCGCACAGGCGAAGTCGGCGAGGCGGGGCGCGCAGCTTCCGAGTCGGAGGGAGGCTCGAGCAGCCGACACGAAAACGCAGGCCGGTTCACTGTCAGCTCCACACGCGCGCACTGGCCGAAGCGATGACGCTCAAACGTTTGATCAGATCATCCTTCGTTCTGATTAATCGAGATCTTGTCAACCGATGATATGATGTGCGCCAGCTGCGTCTCGCCGGGTTTGAAATGATCCATTGCATTGTGTACTGTCAACTTCAGTTCAAAAAAAAAAACCCCTCTGTGCGCAATCATCTTTGTGGGGCTCTGGACCAACATGAGTCGCGTGGTTGGTGTACCAAATGGAACAGGTCGTAGAGGTCGATTAATTGCGGGTATAATTGGACATCATTTTGTATCTTTGTCAGCTTATTGAATGCTTGATAACAAGCTAGGCTGCTGGACTGCCTGGCCCGCTGGCCCAGCGGAAGTTGAGTTCTCCCAAATTACAACGATGCTTCTCCTTGCAAAGATCTCCTTGGGAAAATCCCCCGGGACAGGTAAGTTTTCCATCATCCGATTACGATACTAGTATTTGAATTGGTTTCAAACTGGAATAACTTCTGATGGTCTGCGTCAAATTTTTGTTTCTGAGCCTACAAAAGGCATAATAACCAATTTAGTTCTTCAACTTTGGTCAAATGCTCGGTTCCGTCCTTCATCTTTCAAAAAGACCAATTAAGTCCTTTAATTTTTGCTTTTTGATTCAATCAAGCCCCTTTGTCCTATGTGGCTTCCACATAGGCATATAGGAATGCCACATAAGCATGACAGGAGGTCCTGTTTGAGCTTTGTGTGTGTTAGGGTTGGTGGACCAATGTAGGATCACGTTAAATAGGGCTGCAACAACATGTGAAGGTTATGAGTATCTTTTTCCACTAAATTCACTTTCTGCTTTTCTAATTTTGTACCCAAATTAAGTGTGTGAGGAAACAAATATTTTCACAAATTGCTTACTAATCTTATTGATCTACTTAATTTTTTATTGGTCTTGATTAATTTTGCAATCCCTCATCATCCTGGTGGAAGCATGAATGGAAGCTTCACTGACATGGCATGCTTACATGGAAGCCATGTAGGACAAGCAACTGAATTGACCCAGAAAATAAAAGTTGAGGGACTTAATTGGCCATTTTGAAAGATGAGTGAAGAAACTGAGCCTTCGACGAAAGTTGAAGGACTAATTTGGCTATTATGCCCCTACAAAACCAGAAAATGTTTTGACTTTTTTGTCACTTTTAATTTTCTTAAGATAGAAATGGAAACATACCAATGTTCTCCCAAATTAGAAGATGCTCTCCTTTCAAACATCCACCAGGATGGTAAGTTTTTCATCATCCAACGCTACTACATAAACCATTTGTAAACACGGTTGAACCTTTTTCTAAGTGCAGTTGGACCACCCGCGCTGTTTGCCGATGCGGGCGGTCAACCCATGCCTGGAGATGGGTTTGCAAGGGTGGGCCATGCGGCCCCTAGGAAGTAAGTTTGTAGGTTCAGGTTGTGCCACGCGTAATGGCCCACCCCTGGAAATGCCCTTTTCTAGGGGTGGGCTATACCATCGCCCACTCCTTAGAGAGAGATTAAAATTTAAATTTAAACTTAAACGGAGTGCCCAAATATCAATTTCTATTTCAAGTCCTAATTGCTAATAAACTTAGACAATCATAATGTAGACAATCATTACTGAAGAATAAAATATTTTAATATAAAGGACTAAAGTATAATACAAACACAAACAAGTTTTGATGACTAGATCTGTATGGCACCATATACTACATTACACATTAAAACAATTTCCACTACATTACGCATCTTTTCTTCAGTTGCTAATTCATTTTCACGCTAGCTAGTGGTGGTCCAATGACCACGTGGATGGGAGGTTCTGCTTGGCCTAGAAATAGCATAGAGGTCAAGAAACCCGACTGGTTCCTTCCTCGCAAGGGCGTCATTATATTGCATCTTGCACAATTTATCACAAGTCATTATATATCATAATTTTTCTTATAGATAGGGATTGTACATAAAATTAAGCCGCTTAAATGCACGACAGTCTTACTAAGTTTAGATCCATTCTTTTGAGACGGAAGATTGCGTGTGTAACACCCCAGACGCCACAAAGCCCAATATGTCACTAAACACCCTTCTCATATGCTCGAGTACAAATATCGGCTACAAAACCCCATAAACGTAGTAAAAACATGGAAGCAACAACATAAACGTTATTTTAAAGATAATCCACCGCTAGCATTTAAACAACTTAATAAATGAATATTTAAGAAACATCACCCATAATCAAAGACATTAAACCAAATGGTCACAACTAGTTTACTCAATATTCATTAAAGCAAGAAATAAACATCACTATTATTATTAAAAAAAGATTGGACAACAATGTGATGATGTGCAACTAATCCGGTCCCTTCAAGCAAAGCATCCACTCAAGTAACCTAGAATGAAAAAGGGGTGTGAGAACAAATCTCAGCAAGTAAACTGCTTTAACAGGTTATTGAAACTACAGGTTTGTTAGTCATAAACTTAAAACATCCGAACAAGATAGTATTAGCACAAGTGAAATATTTATAAACGTCACCCTCATATAAGGTAAATGAGAAACCACAACCGCTTATGAACTCTAGAAGAATCCACATATCCACTTCCATGTTAATGCATAAGGCATAAACCACAATGAATGCAAGTGCAATGCATATGCCATATCCACTGTCTCCATATCCAACAAGGTATGAAGCTGCATCGTACCCCTCGTCGGGTTACGTATGATGTTGTACCACTACAATCACGCCCATAAGACGGCGACTATAATCCAATAGAGCAATGTGGAATAGTCACATAACTTCTCTCACCGACCTGGTGTTGGCGGTCGTTACATCCCGTTTTGACCACCAATACTCGGGAATAAAAGAGGTTATATGTGACATTCCTTGCACTTAGGTTTATTTCTAATAAAGTTCCATGAGTTTTGGTGTGTTTCACTTGTGCAGGTACAATAACGAGAAATATGTGCTATAGGGGTCGGAATTGACCGATCCGGTTGAACAACACGATTCGGCCAGCTACCCCCCTTAGCCATACACGACATCAAGCACAACCGGAGATCGTCCATGTCAGCAGTGACCAAGCAATGATGATGCATGACATGTGGATCTCCGCCACGTCACCTTTGAGCCAAACCAACATGAAATTCACCGAGGAAGAGCAGCCCAAAGCAACCTAGAAGGAGAGGCGGTGCAAGGGGGGCGTACTGGGCTAGAAGCCCAATGGGGCCGAACCGCCCCCACTCCACGAAACCGCCATCAGGGGGAAGATCAGAGCCATGGGAGCTAAGGCGGTGCAAATCCATGGTTCGGCCGAACTGGGAGGGTTCGGCCGAACCATGGCAATTCGCCCGAATCCCCTAGATTCGGCCGAACTGCCAGGAACCGCCTCCCAGCTCCCTTGGCCGGTATTCCTCCTCAACCGCCACTCCAAGCTATAAATAGAGGTCTCCATTCACTTGTAAAACACACACTCAAGCCAAGGAGCTTATATCCACTTTGTTCTAGTAGAGTTAAGATAGTTTAGTTGGGAGTTAGAGTTGAGTCTAGTTGTTCCTCGGAGGTTGTAGAGTCATCTTCAGAAGCTCTGGTATTAGCTCTTCTATCTTTTCGCTTTTTCTTTCTGTAAGACTTTCAGTTATCAATATAAGTTATCTTTGTCATCTTGTATGAGTTATTTATACTCTGCCTCTCCTTTATTCAAGTTGCAAGTATTTTGTGTCCACGTTATAGTTGTTGTGATTTTAGTTCTTCCAGTTCTTGTTTACACCTTTGCCTTAGTGGGTTCTTCGTTTCTGCTCAATACTTGTGGTGAATTGTCACTGGGGTATTGACGGGATTGCTTGCTTTTGCTAGCGGAGTGAGTAGTCGTTGTTTAGTGTAGGTGTGGTACCTAGACTAGGTGGTGACCTTAGATTATTCTTGAGCTGGCACAGAGGTGGTAGCCGTTAGGTGGTGACAGCCCTATACGGCCTTTATAGCCCATCACACCTGGATTGGCCTATAGGATTCCAGAGTGCAGGGTTGGTTGCACGCCTTCTCATCCCTGTCTACGTGTCGTTGGCCCCGTTGTCCAGAAGCTAAGGTATTATAGTTAACCTTGAACTCTTAGAGTTGATCTCTCAACTCCTGTATCTCTATTGCCGAGTAACCCAGACAGACAAAGTACCTAAGAATCCTTCTCTTCCCTATCTGAGCCACCCTTGAGCTGTGTGTCACGGTATAACCACTCCTATCCAATACCGTTATCCCCTTCCTTGATAGTTGTGTACCCTTCTCTGATAGTCTCGAATATATGTTCACTAGTAATTCTTGCCAAAGCTTAACTGTGGAAATATAAATTACGATACCTCGGATTACTCCTTGGTGAAGTGCTATAGAGGTAATTCTATGCGCTTGTAGAATATATATTCATATATTTTACTAGCCATAAAGAAAACCACTGAAACACTCTTACCCCAGCACCGGCATTCATAATCCTGATATTAGACCGTAAGAAGTGCCAACACCTGGCTCAATTGTGCTTCAGAATAGTTATATGACTTTCTCGCCGACCTGGCTCATATACACATGCTCACGACATGAACGCACATGATGCAATAATATGTTGCAGTTGCAAAACTACTGCTATGTTTACTAGGCATGATTGGAAGCAATACAACCTGTTAGAACCTGGAAATCAGTACATACATAATAAAACAAACATATATAAAAAATATATACATTGCTTCTATTCTTGGAACCCTCCACAAAAATGAAAAGAAAAGCTAAAATAGCACATCCCAGCATTTATACAACATGGAAGCACCACTTCTCTTTTATGTATCATTCAATCTACACCAGCAATGTTAGGAAACAAGCACATTTTTGAAATCTACAAGACAACCACTACAACTTTTAGCTTACTATTTTTATTCGGACTCTAAAGAATTCTAATCTTCAGTCCAATTTTTAGATGATAGAATCTTCATGTAATTTTGGCAGACATTGGTAAAACATTGATATCTACTAAAAACACTTGTCCACAAATTATGAAACTTCACTAGAGCATGTAAACATATATCCTCCACAACTTTTTCATATGCATGTTCCATAGAAGTAAAAATTAATAGAATGGTAGAATTGTGGTAATAACCATGAGCAGTAAATCTAACTGAATGAACTATCAATCCAATTGAAATATTTACATGTTAAGATATATCCCTCCAAAAATCATGTTCTATACTGATAAGGAAAGCTCGAGTAATCCTCTTCAACTATG
Source organism: Echinochloa phyllopogon (assembly GCA_033239725.1). Lineage (NCBI taxonomy): Eukaryota > Viridiplantae > Streptophyta > Magnoliopsida > Poales > Poaceae > Echinochloa > Echinochloa phyllopogon. The sequence goes on along the minus strand of BTCW01000003.1, from coordinate 29,862,239 downwards.
GTATTCATTGGTCGAACAGATTCGGCATCTAAGGTGATAAAGAACTTACTAGATCTGCTACTGTTCAGATAGTCGTCAGAACAAAACAGACATAACAATACTGCATAATCTATTGAACCATGTGGCCAGAAATTAGGATCTTGAACTTCTTGGAAAGATATATCGAAGTCCTTTACAAAAACATTTATAAGATGAAAAAATTGTTCATCCAGTATAATGGATAAAATCGACGAGGAATAGAGACTACCGCGGATTTGTCAAGACATTGAGGCTAATCACAAGATCAAAATCTAATCTCCCACTAATCCAAAAAATAGATAATTGCAGGGGTCAAAACTCATACAAAATAAGGGGATTACATCTAAACCATCTCACCTTTATCCTCCAAACCTAGGCTTTGTGCAGCCTTCTTCTTCTTCTCTTTGCTTCCTTTTGTACCCTTCTTTTCTAGATTATCAGTAGCAGCATATAGATTGGAATAGGGGAACCATGGGTGCAGGTTCACAGTCACAGGGGAAAAGATATGAGGGAAGCACACTGGTTTTATTGGAGGAGGAAAAAGGAGGCACAGGACCTGGTCATGTAGTCATAGTAGAGGAAAAAGAAATTGATTCCTAATTCCTAATAGCCATTAGAGTCATGGTCATTAATGCCATCCGAATCCAAAACTAGTGCAAAATCATCAGATGTGCAAAACTGAACCAAAACTAGTGTCACCCGACAAGATCATCAGATGTGCAACATATCCATCTGATGTGCAAGATGGACTCATCTCAACGACCTCTACGCATCTGTAGTCTCTGATCGTCCATCCGTGCTCACATTCAAAAACTTGATTTTTGGTCTTTCTTCAAAACATTGACTTAACAGCCATGTATAGTTCCTCGGGTGTTACATCATGCTTGTCTTGGAAATCAAAGAAGAATTTAGCCCATTCATTGAATTATAATCCAAACACCTTTAGTGGGAACTGTGCCTAAATTGTTGTGAGGCCGAGCCTGTGCACCCTCAACTACCAGGTATGAAACCTGTGCATCTCAGTTGGTATCTCACATATTGCCCAATAAGGTAGGAATTGTTTCCTAACCTCATATTCACTTGTATAATCGGGGAAACTTGGTATACTTTTGATATCAAGAGATAGCTTGAGGACTCAATCACCACCCTTTTGGGAGCTCCCACTCTGGTTGACATTCTTGGGCTTAATCTTCTTTGCTGACTTCGCCTTACTCTGCAATGCCTTCTCATTTGCTGGGTTGCTGGTGAGCCACTTAGCCACAATTTCTAAGCATGACTTCTCATAAACCCATACTATTCGTGGCATGTTGAACCTAGCATGTAGTTCTGGCACTGATGGAGCATCTACTAGCCCTTAGTTTCATGTTTTCACCTTTTGTTCTGGCACTTACGGAGCATATGCTAGCCCCTGGTTACATGTGTTCAAGTGTTGTTCTGGTGCCGATTGAGCACTTGTTGGTGTTTGTTGTTGTGGTGGTGGTGGTACGGGTGATAGGATTTGAATTGGTTTCAATCTAGAATAACTTATGATGGTCTACATTAAATTTATTAGTTTGAGCCTACTAAAGCCAGAAACTATGTAGACTTTTTTATTACTTTTAATTTCCTTTTAAGGTAGAAATGAAAACATACCAATGTTGATAAAATACTAGCTACCATAGAACATAAAATATGTGTACATGCTAATTTGTTTTGTAGCTAAAAGTATACTGCATTACATTTAAACATTATATAGTACATCCTTTGTTCCATATCAATTATCATTTTAATTTCATCCTAAGTTAAACCTATATATCTTTGACAGTCAATTACTGAAAATTTGCATAGTCTTTTAGCATCATAAGAATTATACCATAAGATTTCCATGCTATTAAAAAATCATAGGAATTAATGATTAAAAAAATATTTGACTCTGGACAAGACTAGAATAACAACTAATTTGAAATGGAAGAAATACTCACGATGGTTACTTACTTTGATTAGTGTATTGGAGGTTTGTAAAGAGAATAAGCATATTTAGTCAGTAGCCATACATTACCACAGCTAATGTTATTAGAGCATATCCAGCAGATCATCATTCCACAATAAAACTATCGTATTAGTAGAGTTGGTGAAAAAAAATAGTGCTCCAGTAGAATCCCAATACTTCTTGCTTTCCAGTAATTATTGGGACAAACCAATAAGACCATCTCCAACAGATCCCTATTACCCAATCCAACTATCATATTAGGGGGGAGTTGGTGAAAAAATAGTCCTCCAGTAGAATCCCATACCTTTTCTTCTTCCAAATAATTATTGGGACAAACTAATAATCCACCCAAACTCTGCCTATACAAAATGGGGTCAGAGCTCTCCCAATAGGTTAGTTGGATTGGGATAAGATTATTGGGGAACTGCAAAACCAACTCCCACAATAACCATGAAACAAATATTGGTTTGTGATTCACGACAATCTCTACAAGGCTTTGGTGCCACTGGGAACATCCAACACATTGCAAATGCCTTACAGGGCGGATAAGGCCGAGACCTGTTTTTAAAGCTGTTGAATTTCTGCTGAAGCAAGCATGTTGTATGTGGAACTGGGGAACAAATGCTTCCACACTAAAGGTTGTCCTCCTCATCTCATTATATAATTTTGCACCATTCGGAATGTAGAGCTTTCAGCTTACTAGATTGGTTGCTTCATTTGCATTAATGGTCCTTATGGTGGGTTGATATTGCTGCAAACAGACATTGGGGAATAAACTCCATGATGCAAAAAAAGCACATGTTGGCACTTCTTACGATCCAATATCAGAATTGAGAATCCTGGTACTGGGGTAAGGAGTGTTTCGGTGGTTTTCCTTATGGCTTAGTAAAATATATAAATATTCTGCAAGCGCACAGAATCACCGCTGTAGCTCTTCACCTGGGAGTATCCCGAGGTATCGTAATTTATATTTCTGCAGGGAAGCTTTGGCAAGATTACTAACAAATAAATATTCGAGACTATTAGAGAAGGGTACACGACTAGACAAGATGGGGATAACAGTATTGGATATGAGTGGATATACCGTGACACATAGCTCAAGGGATACTCAAGTAAGGGAGAGAAGGAATAGATAGCTGGGAGGACAACGAGAATAGATAGAGGATTCCTGGGTACTTTATCTGTCTAAGTCACTCGGGTTAGAGATACAGCGTCTAAAGAGCCAGCACTAGAAGGTCTGGGTTAACTCTAATGTCTTAGCATCGGGAAAAAGGAACCTATGACATGCAGAAAGGGATGAGAAGGGGTACCACCAACTCCTAACTGGGGAATCCTACGGGCCCAGCCGGACGTGATGGGCTACGAAGACCGGAAGGGCTGTCACCACTTAACGGCTACCACCTCCGTGGACTTGGGGGCAAACTAAGGCCACTGGCTAGTCTAGGAACCACTCCTACACTAGTCAACAACTACTTACTCTGCTAGCAAGAGCAAGCAACCTTGTCAATACTCTTGGTGACAATTCACCTCCAGTATCAAGCAAGATCGAAGAACCAGCTAAGACAAAGACTTAAACAAGAACTATAAGTACTAGAACTAGAACCGACTATAGTCTAAGCACGATATAGATGCAACTAGAATAAAGTAGAAGCAAGCTATAAATGACAAAGACAAAGTGATAAAGATAACTATATTGATAACGAAAGTCTTACAAAAGGAAAAGGAAAAGATACAAGAGCTTATACCAGAGCTTCTGAAGACGACTCCGGAACCTCCGAGGCATAGCTCGACTCAACTCTAACTCCCAACTAAACTATCCTAACTCTACTAGAATAAAAGTGGAAATGAGCTCCTTGGCTTGGTGTCTGTTGAACCAGGGGTGTGCCACTGTATTTATAGCTTGGACATGGCGGTTTTTGGGAGGAGTAACCGCCAAGGGACCCTGGGAGGCGATGCCGGGCCTTCGGCCGAATCCCCCGGTTCGGCCGAACTGTCCAGTTCGGCCGAACCGTGGGATCTGCTGCCTCTGGCTCCCACGTCCAGGATTCACCCCTGGGAGGCGGTGCTAGCGTGGGGGTGGTTCGGCCACACCGCCTTGTTTGGCCGAATGGGCCTGGAGGCCCAGTAGCACCCCCCTGCACCGCCTCTTGCCTCTGGACCTCCTGGGCTTGCTTCTGGTGATGGACTTCGTGTATTTCTGGCCCAGAAGTGATGTGGCATTGGTCCAAGTTGAGGTGGTAGTCGTCCATGTGTCGTGTGGTGTTGTCGCTTGGTCATTGTTGACGTGGACGGCCTCCGGTTGTGCTTCTCGTCTTGTTCGGCTAAGGGGGGTAACCGGCCAAATGGAGTCGTTCGGCCGATTCAGTGTCGAGGAAGGCGCGACTTTCGTCATCGGATTCTCTTAGGATTTGTTGAATGCAAAAAGGTGAATTTAAAAATTCTTGGTGAATTTGGTGCAAGACAACAAACATATAAGAGTGTCTTCTAATTGCTCCCTAAATTCCTAGGTAATTTTAATTCAAATTAAAAATAATTTGAAGTGCTAAGGACCAAATAGATGTGATTTGGAGTTAATTTGGTTTTATTGGATTTTTGGTTGTGTTTGAATTCAAATTCTAGATTTGAATTCAAACAAATACTAACTAAACTAATTCAAACCCTACCTAACCCTGTTGGGCCGAAACCCGTAGCCAAAGTCCAGAAACCACCCTCGAACTTCCTTTCCCGAGCCAGCTTGCCAACCGGCCCAGCCGGCCTTTCGGCCTAGTGGCGGCCCAAACTTCCACCGCGTCGCCTCCGCGTCCCCTTCATCTCTCTCACTGACAGGTGGGTCCCGCCTGTCAGCTTTCTCTCCCTCCTCTCCTTCTTCCCCGCGCCCATGACGCGCTCCGCAGCCCGTCGCGATTGCGACGCGTGGCCCGAGCGGGCTCGCGAAGCCATCTCACCGTCCGTGCCCCTCCAGCCCTAGCCACCGCCCTATAAAACAGACCCGCCGGCCGTCTCCCCTGTTCAAGCCGCCGCCCCAATTGGGGTTCACCAAGCCACTGATCCAGGAGAGGAGAGGGAGGAGAAGGAGCAGTGGAGGGAGGAGAAGAATGAGCCGAGCCAAGGAAGACGCGAGGGAGGCCGAAGCTTCTTCCCCACGACGCCGCCGCTGAAGCCATCACCGTCGACCGTAGAGCCGCCAAGAAGGAGCCGGACCAGGGACATTCGAGGGTGCAGGAGCATCTTCACGGCATCAACAACCTACCCCGAGCTGCAGCGATCGACTACTTGCCCCTAGGTGAGCCACCCACGGAGACCCCCCTTCTTCCTCTCTGTTTCCGGCAGAGCGCCGCCGCGCGTGCTCGCCAAGCCAAGCCAGCCCTTCTTCTGGAGCCAGCCTTCGAGCTGTGCCTTGTCTTGTGCAGGGACCCGTCGCCAAGCCGCTCATCCCTTTCAGACCACCAACGATTGAATCGCAGCCGAGGCCGCCGCGGCCGAGCTCTGCACGTCGCGCGCGCGCCAAGGCCGTGCCGCGGTCGTGGTGAACCACGTGCCCGCGCACGCGCTCCTAGCCGTGTCCCAGCAGTCGCTGGTGACGACGCGCTCACAACCGAGGCCTTTTCTGACCGCGCGACCCTACCCCGTCGCGTGCCGCCACCGCTCGCCGGCCGCGCAGCCGCCTGCCTTCGTCGGGAGCTCGCACCGTGGGTCAAACCCCACCTTTTCCTTGCCGATAGACCTCGCGGAACCCCAGCCGAGCCCTAGCACCGCTTCTAGGCCAGCGCCGAGCCATTCCCGGCGAGATTCGCCGTCGACCAGCGCCGCCGCCGTGCTCTGGTGCGCGCCGCGTGTGCGCCGCATCGCGCCGTGGCCGGGCCACACCGTGGACCACACCAACACGCCACACGAGCGCCCGCAGAGAATCCCGAGTCGGCCACAATTTGATCCCGGGCGCCTGGTTCAAGTGCACCGCACTCACGGCTCGCGGTGGACCGGGTCCACCAGAGCAGATCCAGCAGCACCCCCTTCGTGGGCCTAATCTTGTGCTTAAGTCTGGTTTGCACCCTTGAACTTTCTGAGCCCATCCATCTTTCGGCCCAGTTTCAGCCCAGCGTTGTTTAATCTTTTTCTTTTTCTAATAACTGCTCTGACGTATGGGGCCCACATGTCATATACTGTGTGTCACTGACCACCTGGGCCCACTGACCAGAGCTGACCGTTGACCCGTTGACCGTTGACCGTTGACCAGTCAACACTAACGTCAGCAGGGCCCACTGCTGACGTCATCCTAGGCGGACCCCACTGCTGACGTCAGCAGGCTAATTTCTGTCTGTTTTCTTTTTCGGAAATTATTTAATATTTTCATAAAATGATTTAAACTTCGAAAATTAATAATAAATCAACCGTAGCTCAGAAAAATATGAAACCAGTTTCTATATTTTTCTAAAATCATGAACTACGCGTTAGTGTAGAGTTTGGTGTTCTTTTGGACTTCTTTCATCGCTGTCTTGGTGATTCCTTGCTAGTAGTCGCGTCTTATTTTATTTTTCACGACCCTAGGAGTTCCGGAGAGTCAGGAGGAGCCAGACCACTACGACAACTGCTTTGACGAAGACGAAGACTTTTGCCCAGGTTCATGCCCGACCAATCTCTGAAATACCTATTAGACATGCAACTAGTATGCTAGCGCTTTACTTTACTCGCATGATAAACCTGCACCGCCTTTGTTAATATCCTGTTACCTTGCTACCTACTACTCACATTATGGAATATGCTATGCTATGCATGTGTTGGGTTGGTTGTGATTTGAACCTCTTGGCGTGAGTTGTGGGTGGTATGGGAGTAGTGCAGCTAGGCGGTGTAAGCGAGTAATAACAACTCGATCGATTGATCGGGGTGCTTGGGGACTGCACTCGGGCAGTCCCTACGGGGTACCTGTTGCGGGTACATGGTTGTTGGATACTTGGGTTACTTGAGGAGTTTGGGTGGCAATACCTGTTATGGGTGCCGATTGCGGACCGTTGCGGCGGATCGCTTATGACGCTGATACTCGCTTTACCGACAATTAAGGACCAAGTCGAGTTCCACCTTTGGACGTGGGAATACCGTGCTCACCATCTACCCAGTATGGGGAGGGTTCCAGCAAGCCTACTCTAGTGCGGTGCCGAGACTGTAGGAGATTCGAGCTTGATATGTGTAAGGGGGACTCGTTGCGGCGTACTCTCCCTGATTTACCACGGCCCCCGACTGGCCCCGGTGGGAAGGTTTCACATCCCTGGGGCAGATGTTAGATCAGATGTTTCCCGAGCCCAGGGAGACAGGATTGGCGCCGTTACTGTTTAGGGTCTTTGCTGTGGGCTGTGTCTCAGGTTGGTTGCGGACTAGCCTTGCAGCCCGGATGGATTCCTGGAGTGCCACCTCTGCAGAGTGTAAACTATACGTATAGCCGTGTCCACGGTTACGGACGACCCGCTTCTGATAAGTTCCGACTAGCATGGGAATCTACTTTCTTACCTCATCCTTTGATTTGGGTTATGAGAGATTGGTCCAGCGTTGCTGATGAGACAAGGTGGGGAGGGAGCTCACCGAGTCGACTAGTGAGCGAAAGGCGTTGGTGGATGATGTTTGCGGGAACCTGCTGTGGCAGGACGAGCCCGATGGGAATGTGAGGCTGATGGTTGGATTTGGGGAGTGGATGTGCGTGTGAGGGAAGGAGTTGGTGATGAGATGAATTTGGGTTATTGCTGCTGCTCGCATAAGAAAACCCTGGCTCAAACCCTGATTATTTCTATACCTTAGAATAGGCCACAATAAAGCTTGCTTCATATTATGGTTGGTGACGTGGACCTGTCCCATTTCCTTGGGGACAGACTTTGGGTTCTCAGGTGAAGAACCCGACCACGAGTTCAACCAGGACGGGTGGTACGATTGAAGGGTGCGCGCTATGCTCAAGGATGCCTATGGAGGAGTGGTCCCTGATGATCTAGCTACCGCTGCGCAGCTGTTTCTTATTGTCGATTTAGCCCAGAGGGCTTGTACCAGACGCTATGTTTTATATATGTCATGTATTGAATCTTTTATCGTTGTATGGATGTGATATTCGACTGAGATGAGTTCTGTACGAGATAGCTGCTATTCCTGGGACTATCTCGAGGGTACAGGGAGTCGGATTCTCGTCGTTGAGAATTCGGTTCGTTTCAGTTGGTATCAGAGCCATACTTGACCGTAGCGTGTAACCCTTAGATCGGAAACTTAGGACAGAAGCTCTAACTGAGTCCTCTACTGTATATGAAACCCCTTGGACTATTTGAAAACTATATATATGTACATCTCAACTATTTACGAAATTTTTACCCTTACCTTACCTTACTAACTTGCTAACTTACTAACAACCCACTAACTGTCTGGCAGATGGAAGCAAGAGGACCAGTAGATGAACGACGGGAGATCAGGACCACTGGTGCAGACTGTGGAGGCTTAGCAGTGCTACTGAGGGAGGTGCTGCGTACAGTGGGGATAGATGTGGACAACGTCTTCTACGAGGGCTGGACCTACGGCCCTGGCGAGGGAGTGCACACCCGGTTGCAGATGGAAGTACCCAATATCCCTGGACGGCCAAGGTCACTGATGCTACGGGCATCTACCAGCGAGAGCACTTCAGTTGGGCAGTGCAGACTGTAGCCATGAGGATACTCCGACTTGCCACACTTGTGTACCAGAACCAGCTCAGCCACACCCGTTTCCGGTGCCTGCCGCGGGCTCTTGAAGATCCAACTGATAGAGACGCAGTCAGCTTGCAGGCTCACGCAGCTAACCGAGAGCAGAACGTGACCCTGCGGACCTCAGTTCAGTGCATGATCGAGCAGGAGTACTTAAACATTAGCCTAGAAGAGAAAGTTGCCAAGCTAAGAGAGAAGGTATGGAAGCAAGACATCCAACTGCTAGAGAAGGACAACAGGATTGCCTTACTTGAGAAGCGCCTCGAAGCTAAGGCAAGGGAAGTCAGAGCTCTGGAGTACGAAGCTTGCAACAACAGGCAGTTGGCAGGGCTGATCTGAGCAACTCACCATGCTCGAGATATCCGTCTAGAAGATCAACTCACAGAAAAAGACAAAGCACTGGCAGCCAAGGAAGAAGAGATAGAAGAACTGAGGGAAGAAGTATATTGGTTGGACAGTCACAACTCAGAACTTCAGAAAGAGGTGGATAGCTACAAGGAGAAGAGTGGGCGAAACTACCAGCTGATGAAGCACTTGAGTCTTCAACAAATTATGGCAAAGGATGAAGCTCGAAGGACCCTTAGTAGTTGGGTAAGGTCAGACAGGAAGAGGGTAGCAGAGGTGATCACAGTGAACCAAGGACTTCCAGAGGAACGCAGAGTTGAACCCAGAACAGAGCACTACAGGGTCTCACCAAGCCGGGTTGAGCCGATACCACTACCTGAGGCTCGAACCCTTACCCCCGAGATGACAAGACTTAGACAAGAACTGGCACCCCTAGAGAAGCAGTTGGCAAGACCTGAGGTGGACACAATGAGGTTGGCAGCGCGCCTCACGGACACTCTCCACGACGACAGGCAGTGATCAAGCAGCAGACAGAGACTGAGGCTGTGAGGTTGGCAGCGTGCCTCACAGGCACTTCCAGCAGCATGAGATGGATGCAGTAGGCAGTATCAGCAGATGTCAGTAGTAGTGATGAGACTTGTATCTATCTTCATGAGTAGATGTTTAGACTTGGTAGATCATGACCACCTTTTGGCTCAGCCACGATGTAGCATCCGCTTAGATGTATTAATCCTCAAGGTTCCAGGAGCTGGCCTCGGGATAGTACCCATGTCTAGGGTGTAATGCTGTTATGAATGATCGATCTTTGTGGCTATTCTTGCAGTTTTATTGATGTTCATCTTGAGTGTACTTTAGTGTTGAGTCTATTTCATGTGTGCAGCTCCTACTCTAGTTACACTAACCTAACCATTACCGACCGCCACTATACCTGCTCTATGAAAAATACAGCAAGATGTCGATCCGAAGATCCAACCGACTACTTGCACGTTTTGAGGAAGCTGAGCAAGAAGAGGCAGCTAGGGGCAGAGGATGTGGCAGAGGTCGTGGTCGCGGAAGAGCAACAGCTGTAGTTGGAGGCAGGGGCCGTGGACGCGCAGCAGGCGTGCTCCAGCCCGAGTACAACGCACCAGGTGGAGGACAAAAAGTGGGGATGGAAGAGCCAGCAGTGGAGCCTCAGCAGAACCAGCAGAACGACCAGCAACCACCGCCACCGCCTAACTTGGTAGAAGTAATGACTACTCAAACACAGCTGATGCAACAGATGGCACAGGCCAACACTCAGATGATGCAAGCTATGCAACAGATACAGGGAAACCAGAACCAGAACCGTCAGGGACACCGTGAGGAGGACCTACAAAGGAAGATTGAAAGGTTCATCAGGCTGAAAGCACCCACCTTCGACTACTCGGACGAGCCACTCGACGCGCACGACTGGCTGCGTACCATCGAGATGAAGCTGGACCTGACAGACTACACTGAAGAGGAATGTGTGGCCCTTGCGGCGCACCAGCTTGAAGGCGCAGCGAAGGCGTGGTGGGAGAGCTACTGTGACTCTCACGCGAACCCTGCTCAGATCACCTGGCTAGAGTTTTGTGAAGCTTTCAAAGAGTACCACATCCCAGAACAAGTCATGGTGCACAAAGCAATGGAGTTCAGGACAATGACCCAAGGTGGTTTGTCTGTAGCTGAGTACGCTTGACACTTTGCTAAGATGTCGAGGTACGCTCCTGAAGACGTTAACACTGAAAAGAAGAAGCAGTTTTGGTTCCAGTGTGGCTTGCACAGAGGTCTGAGGACAGCACTCGCAGCGAGTTCACACAGGTCACTCAGAGAGCTGATCGACAGGGCTATCGCAGTTGAGAAGGAAAGAGTGAGTCTTGAAGATACTTGGCGAGAGAAGAAAAGAAAGGCTGAACAGTTGCACAACCACAGACTGAGTCAGAGGCCGAGGAGTGGCCAGAGCAACATGCTCAGGAGAGGCTTTCAGACGAGCAATAGCCAAGGAAGCTCAGGGTTCAACAGAAACAGCTACCAGGGTAACCGAGGCAGTAACGGCAACAGCTTTGGCAGCAGAGGCAACAACTACAACAGTTTTGGCAGCAGAAACAACAGCTACTCAGGTCAGGGAAACCCCAACTGGAAGCCAAGCAACACGCCCAGAGTTGGTGGAGGGACCTCAGTAGTCTGTTTTGCTTGTGGGAAGCCCGGTCACAAGTCCTTTGACTGTCCGGAGAAGAAGAACAAACAAACCCCAGCCAAGGCACAGGCACCTGGAGGACAGGACAGGCAGCCAGCTACAGCGCAAAGGGGACGCCTCAACCACCTGACAGAGGAAGAAGCCGAGGATGCTCCCGACGTTGTGCTCGGTGAGTTTTTAGTAAATGGCATTCCAGCATTGATATTGTTTGACTCTGGAGCAACTGGATCTTATATCTCGACAAAGTTTGTGAAAGAGCAGTCATCCCCGACAATACCTAAGGCTAGACCTATAGTCACTACTTCTCCCTTAGGAGAGCTTAGGTGCACCTTAGAGTGCCCAGCAGTTAGTCTGATGATAGGTGGGCAGGAGTTCGTAGGAGACCTGACAGTCCTAAAGTCAGACGGAATTGACGTGATACTAGGAATGGATTGGCTTACAGAGCACAAAGGGGTAATCAGTTGCTCGCCCAGAACAGTTGAGTTGACACACCCTAGCAGAGTCAAAGTAACAGTAGAACCACAAAGAAGAAGAACAGCGAAGAGATCCAGAACATGTATTCTGAGACAGTTGGTATACTCTATCGAGAAAAAGACGATCGAAGAAGTGCCTGTAGTATGTGAGTACCCAGACGTGTTTCCCGAAGAACTACCAGGACTACCACCTAACCGAGACGTAGAGTTCATAATCGAATTGCAACCAGGCACAGGGCCCATTGCCAAGAGACCGTACAGAATGTCAGTGGAAGAGCTGGAGGAACTCAAGAAGCAGCTGAAAGAGATGCTTGAAAGCTGGGTGATTCGACCAAGTGCATCCTCATGGGGATCGCCAGTGTTGTTTGTGAAGAAGAAAGATGAGTCAATGCGCATGTGCGTAGACTATCGATCCCTGAACGCAGTGACGATCAAGAATAAGTACCCATTACCGCGGATTGATGACTTGCTAGATCAGTTGAAGAAAGCCAAGTACTTCAGTAAGATTGACCTGAGATCGGGATACCACCAGATGAAGATTAGAGAAGGCGACATTCCCAAGACAGCCTTTGTGACTCGGTACGGGCAGTACGAGTTCACCGTTGTGTCCTTCGGTTTGACCAACGGACCTGCTTACTTCATGAACATGATGAACAAGGTATTCATGGAGGAACTAGACAAGTTCGTGGTGGTGTTCATTGACGACATACTGGTCTACTTAGAAACAGCCGAAGAACATGAGGAGCATCTAAGGATTGTACTAGAGAGGCTGAGGCAGCATCAACTCTACGGGAAGTTCAGCAAGTGTGAATTTTGGCTGGAGAAAGTAGCCTTTTTGGGTCACGTGCTGACAGCTGAGGGTGTAGCAGTAGACCCAGAAAAGATTGAGGCAGTAGCAGAATGGAAGCAACCGAAGAGTGTCACGGAAATCTGAAGCTTTCTGGGTTTGGCAGGTTACTACAGAAGGTTCATTGAGAACTTCTCCAAGATTGCCAAGCCAATGACTGAACTACTCAAGAACAATGTCCCGTTCGAGTGGACAGACAAGTGTGAAAGAAGTTTCCAAGAGCTCAAGCACAAACTCACTACAATGCCAGTACTGACCCTGCCAGATATTCGCAAGGATTTCGTAGTCTATTGCGATGCTTCGAGACAAGGCTTGGGATGTGTTCTAATGCAAGAGGGCAAGGTTGTTGCTTATGCATCAAGGCAGCTGAGGAAACATGAGGAAAACTACCCCACGCATGATTTAGAACTAGCAGCAGTGGTACATGCATTGAAGATTTGGAGGCACTACCTGATTGGCAACAAGTGCGATATCTACACGGATCACAAAAGCTTGAAGTATTTCTTCACCCAATCCGAACTAAACATGAGGCAGAGAAGGTGGTTAGAACTGATCAAAGATTACGACTTGGAGATACACTACCATCCTGGCAAAGCCAACGTAGTGGCAGATGCCTTGAGCTGAAAGAGTTATTGCAACAACTTGATGATAGAAGAAAGTCAGCCAGAACTAGCAAAGGAATTGTACATGCTGAAACTCGAGCTAGTAGAAGAAGGAGAACCCCAGGAAATGAGGGAGAAGTACAACCTAGAAGACCGAATCAAAGAAGTTCAAGGGAAGTGTCCAGAAATCCAAGAAGTAAAAGAGGATATCCAGCGAGGAGTGGCACCTGACTTCCGAGTAGATGAAGCAGGGACAGTATGGCTGAAAGACCGTATTTGTGTACTGCAGGACAAGGAAATCAGGAGAACAATTCTCTCAGAGGCTCACGAGTCCAAGTACTCGATACACCCAGGATGCACCAAGATGTATCAAGACCTGAAGGATAAGTTCTGGTGGAAGAAAATGAGAGAGGACATAGCCGAGTATGTATCCTAGTGCGACTCTTGTCGAAGAATCAAGACAGAACATCAAAGGCTAGCAGGACTGCTGAAACCACTGGAAATTCCAATGTGGAAGTGGGACGATATCAGCATGGACTTTGTGGTTGGCCTACCTCGCACTCAGAAAGGGAATGATGCCATTTGGGTCATAGTTGATCGGCTGACAAAGGTAGCCCACTTCATACCAGTCAAAGGCACATACCCAGTGAGCAAGCTAGCAGAACTATATATAGACAACATTCTCAAGCTGCATGGGGCACCAAAAAGTATTGTGTCAGACAGAGGACCACAATTCACAGCTCAGTTCTGGAAAAGCCTACATCAAGCCATCGGGACAACCTTGGAGTATAGCACAACTTACCACCCTCAGACAGACGGGCAGACCGAAAGAGTGAACCAGATTCTTGAAGACTTGTTGAGGGCATGTGTTCTAGCTTACAGCACAGACTGGGAGAAGAGTCTATCTTATGCCGACAAAAGAGCTATGCGGATAAAAGGAGACGAGATCTAGAGTTCGAAGTAGGGGACTTTGTCTACCTAAAAGTGTCACCCCTCAGAGGGCATAAGAGATTCCAAGTGAAAGGGAAGCTAGCACCCCGTTTTGTGGGACCGTATCAGATACTGGAGAGAATAGGAAAGCTAGCCTACAGGCTAGACCTACCAGAGGACCTAGCTGGAGTACACCCAGTGTTCCATGTATCCCAGCTGAGAAAGTGTCTAAGAGTACCAGAACATGAGGTCAAGACAGAGGCATTAGACCTACAAGACACCTTGGAGTACCTGGAGTACCCAGAGAGGATACTAGACACAGCAGTCAAAGAGACCAGAAACACAGCTATTCCGTTTTGCAAAGTGCAGTGGAGCAATCATTCCGAAAGGGAGGCTACTTTGGAGAAGGAGTCAGTACTAAAAGAGAGATACCCCCACTTGTTTAAACCATAGGTAACCACAAATCTCGAGGACGAGATTCTTGTGAGGGGGGAGACTGTAACAACCCTAAAAATTCCCTTAGGATTTGTTGAATGCAAAAAGGTGAATTTAAAAATTCTTGGTGAATTTGGTGCAAGACAACAAACATATAAGAGTGTCTTCTAATTGCTCCCTAAATTCCTAGGCAATTTTAGTTCAAATTAAAAATAATTTGAAGTGCTAAGGACCAAATAGATGTGATTTGGAGTTAATTTGGTTTTATTGGATTTTTGGTTGTGTTTGAATTCAAATTCTAGATTTGAATTCAAACAAATACTAACTAAACTAATTCAAACCCTACCTAACCCTGTTGGGCCGAAACCCGTAGCCAAAGTCCAGAAACCACCCTCGAACTTCCTTTCCCGAGCCAGCCTGCCAACCGGCCCAGCCGGCCTTTCGGCCCAGCGCAGGCCCAAACTTCCTCCGCGTCGCCTCCGCGTCCCCTTCATCTCTCTCACTGACAGGCGTGTCCCGCCTGTCAGCTTTCTCTCCCTCCTCTCCTTCTTCCCCGCGCCGACGCCCCGCGCTCTCTTTCTCTCTCTCTCTGCTAAGCCGCCCGTGACGCGCTCCGCGGCCCGTCGCGATTGCGACGCGTGGCCCGAGCGGGCTCGCCAAGCCATCTCGCCGTCCATGCCCCTCCAGCCCTAGCCACCGCCCTATAAAACAGACCCGCCGGCCGTCTCCCCTATTCAAGCCGCCGCCCCAATTGGGGTTCACCAAGCCACCGATCTAGGAGAGGAGAGGGAGGAGAAGGAGCAGTGGAGGGAGGAGAAGAGGGAGCCGAGCCAAGGAAGACGCGAGGGAGGCCGAAGCTTCTTCCCCACGACGCTGCCGCCGAAGCCATCACCGTCGACCGTAGAGCCGCCAAGAAGGAGCTGGACCAGGGACATTCGAGGGCGCAGGAGCATCTTCACGGCATCAACAACCTACCCCAAGCTGCAGCGATCGACTACTTGCCCCTAGGTGAGCCACCCACGGAGACCCCCCTTCTTCCTCTCTGTTTCCGGCAGAGCGCCGCCGCGCGTGCTCGCCAAGCCAAGCCAGCCCTTCTTCTGGAGCCAGCCTTCGAGCTGTGCCTTGTCTTGTGCAGGGACCCGTCGCCAAGCCGCTCATCCCTTTCAGACCGCCGACGATTGAATCGCAGCCGAGGCCGCCGCGGCGGAGCTCTGCACGTCGCGCGCGCGCCAAGGCCGTGCCGCGGTCGTGGTGAACCACGTGCCCGCGCACGTGCTCCTAGCCGTGTCCCAGCAGTCGCTGGTGACGACGCGCTCGCAGCCGAGGCCTTTTCTGACCGCGCGACCCTACCCCGTCGCGTGCCGCCGCCGCTCGCCGGCCGCGCAACCGCCTGCCTTCGTCGGGAGCTCGCACCGTGGGTCAAACCCCACCTTTTCCTTGCTGTTAGACCTCGCGGAACCCCAGCCGAGCCCTAGCACCGCTTCTAGGCCAGCGCCGAGCCATTCCCGGCGAGATTCGCCGTCGACCAGCGCCGCCGCCGTGCTCTGGTGCGCGCCGCGTGTGCGCCGCGTCGCGCCGTGGCCGGGCCACACCGTGGACCACACCAACACGCCACACGAGCGCTCGCAGAGAATCCCGAGTCGGCCACAATTTGATCTTGGGCGCCTGGTTCACGTGCACCGCACTCACGGCTTGCGGTGGACCGGGTCCACCAGAGCAGATCCAGCAACACCCCCTTCGTGGGCCTAATCTTGTGCTTAAGTCTGGTTTGCACCCTTGAACTTTCTGAGCCCATCCATCTTTCGGCCCAGTTTTAGCCCATCGTTGTTTAATCTTTTTCTTTTTCTAATAACTGCGCTGACGTATGGGGCCCACATGTCATACACTGTGTGTCACTGACCACCTCGGCCCACTGACCAGAGCTGACCGTTGACCCGTTGACTGTTGACCGTTGACCAGTCAACGCTGACGTCAGCAGGGCCCACTGCTGACGTCATCCTAGGCGGACCCCACTCCTGACGTCAGAAGGCTAATTTCTGTGTGTTTTCTTTTTCGGAAATTATTTAATATTTTCATAAAATGATTTAAACTTCGAAAATTAATAATAAATCAACCGTAGCTCAGAAAAATATGAAACCAGTTTCTATATTTTTCTAAAATCATGACCTACGCGTGTAGAGTTTGGTGTTCTTTGGGACTTCTTTCATCGCTGTCTTGGTGATTCCTTGCTAGTAGTCGCATCTTATTTTATTTTTCGCGACCCTAGGAGTTCCGGAGAGTCAGGAGGAGCCAGACCACTACGACAACTGCTTTGACGAAGACGAAGACTTTTGCCCAGGTTCACGCCCGACAAATCTCTGAAATACCTATTAGACATGCAACTAGTATGCTAGCGCTTTACTTTACTCGCATGATAAACCTGCACCGCCTTTGTTAATATCCTGTTACCTTGCTACCTACTACTCACATTATGGAATATGCTATGCTATGCATGTGTTGGGTTGGTTGTGATTTGAACCTCTTGGCGTGAGTTGTGGGTGGTATGGGAGGAGTAGTGCAGCTAGGCGGTGTAAGCGAGTAATAACAACTCGATCGATTGATCGGGGTGCTTGGGGACTGCACTCGGGCAGTCCCTACGGGGTACCTGTTGCGGGTACATGGTTGTCGGATACTTGGGTTACTTGAGGAGTTTGGGCGGCAATACCTGTTATGGGTGCCGATTGCGGACCGTTGCGGCGGATCGCTTATGACGCTGATACTCGCTTTACCGACAATTAAGGACCGAGTCGAGTTCCACCTTTGGACGTGGGAATACCGTGCTCACCATCTACCCAGTATGGGGAGGGTTCCAGCAAGCCTACTCTAGTGCGGCGCCGAGACTGTAGGAGATTCGAGCTTGATATGTGTAAGGGGGACTCGTTGCTGCGTACTCTCCCTGATTTACCACGGCCCCCGACTGGCCCCGGTGGGAAGGTTTCACATCCCTAGGGCAGATGTTAGATCAGATGTTTCCCGAGCCCAGGGAGACAGGATTGGCGCCGTTACTGTTTAGGGTCTGATAAATTCCGACTAGCATGGGAATCTGCTTTCTTACCTCATCCTTTGATTTGGGTTATGAGAGATTGGTCCAGCGTTGCTGATGAGACAAGGTGGGGAGGGAGCTCACCGAGTCGACTAGTGAGCGAAAGGCGTTGGTGGATGATGTTTGCGGGAACCTGCTGTGGCAGGACGAGCCCGATGGGAATGTGAGGCTGATGGTTGGATTTGGGGAGTGGATGTGCGTGTGAGGGAAGGAGTTGGTGATGAGATGAATTTGGGTTATTGCTGCTGCTCGCATAAGAAAACCCTGGCTCAAACCCTGATTATTTCTATACCTTAGAATAGGCCACAATAAAGCTTGCTTCATATTATGGTTGGTGACGTGGACCTGTCCCATTTCCTTGGGGACAGACTTTGGGTTCTCAGGTGAAGACCCCGACCACGAGTTCAACCAGGACGGGTGGTACGATTGAAGGGTGCGCGCTATGCTCAAGGATGCCTGTGGAGGAGTGGTCCCTGATGATCTAGCTACCGCTGCGCAGCTGTTTCTTATTGTCGATTTAGCCCAGAGGGCTTGTACCAGACGCTATGTTTTATATATGTCATGTATTGAATCTTTTATCGTTGTATGGATGTGATATTCGACTGAGATGAGTTCTGTACGAGATAGCTGCTATTCCTGGGACTATCTCGAGGGTACAGGGAGTCGGATGCTCGTCGTTGAGAATCCGGTTCGTTTCACTCGTGGACCTTCGTCTCTGACAGCAAGCTCGGCTTCGAGTCGTTCCTAGCGGATCAACCGGGGCCCTACTCGAGACGGTGTCTCCATCAAAACCACTTCAAGGTCTCGTCGAGAATCAGCTCTCGACGAATTCATCGGGATCGACATCGACTCCGACTCCAACACCGACTGGGATTCTACAAGTCGAGGCCGGGTATGACTCTTTTCCAATCATGGAAGGAGCTGGGAACTCCGAGCTGGATACGCCATCGGACAACCCCCTGGCCCGACTCCCGTTCGGACTCCCCAATACTGCGGCCGTATATCAACAGATGTATGCCGCGAAGCAAGAATACAAGACGATCAGATCACCCAGACAGATCGGGACTAGTTCCAAGGACTCTGAGTCGGCCTCTGGGCCATCAGAGGACGAGGACGAAGACAATTTCACGGTCTTACTGAGTGATTCTCCAGACAATATTGCGCGTTTCAACCATAGCACGTATTTCAAGACCGATTTTCCCTCGAGCAACCACTCGTTCAGCTCCCATCAGAGCTCATCGTGACCAACTCCCCAGGAGGACTCCTTGTCCACTGGCCGGGCACGATCCCAACTGATTCCTGCTGGGACAACGAGTCGAGACTGACTGCTGCAATACTCGAGAACCTGCCCTATCAAGACGGCAGAACCGCTTCGGTCACTTCTTCCTCTGGCTCGATAGGGAACAATTTCTCCAGCGCTCCAAGCCTATTGCTGCCTGATCCTAGCAGGCAAGTCTACATGGCGGGCACATCAGGACAAGGCGGACAATACGATAGAGAACTCATGGGTGAAATCTCTGATGAAGAACCAACCGTTGTTGGAGAATCGGATCAGCAGAAGACGGCCAGGCGATCAAGGAACGTAAAGCGTAGGCAAAGACGTGTTAATGCAGCAAGACATGCTATTGCCACACGAAACCTTGATCGAGACTTCCAGATGGTTGGTGATCAGCCAATCCTACCCGACGCCCCAAGAAATTTGCCCGTCGCCGCTGAAATCGTCAAGTCCATGCTCAATACGCCACAGCTACAACAAGTTCTTACCTTGCTGGCCGCGGTTCATGACGAGCTCAACGGCGGACCAGGGATGACTCAGCGGACTCCAGATCCAAGACCTGAAGGAAGCCATGCTGTGTCGTCCCCCCATCCAAGCCGAGCTGCACGAGAGAATTCAAGACAACTCGTGCTTCACGATACTGCAGCTGCTCATCAAGGTGGCAATAGGACTGACAATCCACCAGCCCATGATCTTCGAGACACGATCAACGCCAACCGCGACGCTCGTTCTCAAATCGATGCCAACAGAGCCAACCGCATAGCATCAGAGATGCGACGACGA
This sequence comes from Echinochloa phyllopogon, assembly GCA_033239725.1. Lineage (NCBI taxonomy): Eukaryota > Viridiplantae > Streptophyta > Magnoliopsida > Poales > Poaceae > Echinochloa > Echinochloa phyllopogon. The sequence continues at coordinate 29,842,578 of BTCW01000003.1, read as the reverse complement.
GCTGACTTTGAGAGGCTTTGTGGCCCGCTACCAGCTGATCATCAACAGCCTCCACGCAATACCAATCGCAATCGCGGCCAAGATCCTCCACGTGATACTAATTGCATTCGTGGCCAAGATCCTCCACGCGATACCAATCGCAGTCGTGCACAAGACCCACCATGTCCAGCCAATCAAGGTGGTGGACGCGGTTGTGGCAGAGATAATCAACCTGATAATGATCCATCAGGAGACGACAATGACGGCGATCGCCCTCCACGCGGTCGTGACCGTAATCGTGGAAGCGGCCGGGGCCACGACGACCCTGAACCGAGTGGTTCTCCAAGCCATCACTCGAATCGCCGCGACGATGACGAGGATGACGCCAACCACGGAAGGCGAAACCAATCTCCATCAAACAAGTATGATGGTTTCCCAGCTTTTTCCAGCCGCATCAAAAAGACCCTGCTACCCCAAAAGTTCAAGACGACTGGAATCGAAAAGTTCACTGGCAAGCAGAACCCAGAGCAATGGCCGCGCGTTTACTCAACAGCAATCACCATGGCAGGAGGCAGCAATGATGTCAAAGTCAGATACTTTCCAATCATGATGGATACCGATCCACTGACGTGGCTCGAAGGCCTCCGCCCTGGATCCATCGACACCTGGGAACAACTCACAAGGAAGTTCACTGCTAATTTTCAGGGAACCTGGGCACGGCCCGGAACCCGGTTTGAATTAGCAGCCTGCAAGCAAGAGAAAGGTGAAACTTTGCGCAAATACATCAAGAGATTCTTTGAAAAAAGGGCTACCATCGTGGATGTATCAGATAGAGAGATCATCGACTACTTTCATGATGGGCTCTGGGCACGCGAATTGCATCGGGAGTTCGGAAGACGGCGTCCCGAGACCATATCAGAGCTCAGACGCATGGCTGCTGATTGGGCTGATCAAGATGACCGTGAGCGTGAACGCTTCAACAAGCGCAAGGACAACAACCCCAGTAACAACAACGGCAACAACTACAACAAAAGTAGTCCTGACCGTCGCAATAACAACAACAGGCGTGACATCAACCGCAACAACAAGCGCAAGCCAGACAATACAGTCGCGGCAGTTGAGCACCCCGCAAGGAAGAAGACAGCCCCAACCTTGGAAAAAGTCATGAACGTCCCCTGCCCATATCACCCTCACAGCAAACATACCCTGGCTCAGTGTATTCATATCAAGAAGGAGTTCGACACGCGAGAGCTACCCAAAGAAAAGAAGTCGGACAACAGGCGAAATAACAAAGACAATGAAGACCCGGGCAATGGCTTCCCTCAGGTCGACAATGTCATCGCTGTGTAGTTCAGTGGTGAAACCCTCACGCAATCAAAGCGTTTGAAGAAGCTCTCCCTGAGAGAAATCATGGCGGTGGAACCAGCTATTCCCTCATACCTCAAGTGGTCAAAAATCCCCATCACCTTCTCCAGGGCGGACCAATGAACCAACTTTGCCAATCCAGGTAGGTATCCCTTAGTCCTCGATCCAGTCGTGGCACAAGCCAGACTGACCAAGGTACTCATTGATGGAGGTAGTGGACTTAACATCATCTTCGCCAAGACATTCACAAAGATGGGGCTCGATATCACCAAGTATCTTAAGCCCATGGACTCCCCATTCTATGGCATAGTCCCTGGCAAAGCTGCGATTCCTCTCGGACAAGTCACTCTCCCAGTCACGTTCGGCACGGCGGCCAATTTCAGAACCGAGTACATCAAGTTTGAGGTGGCAGATTTTGAGACTTCATATCACGCGATCCTCGGGCGACCAGCCCTCGCCAAGTTCATGGCGATCCCCCATTATGTTTACCTTGTTCTCAAGATGCCAGCTCCTCATGGAGTCCTTTCTCTCAAAGGAGACCTCAAGATTTCTCATGACTGCGACGTGGAAGCTGTGGAGTTCGCGGCTACTTCATAAGTACCCACACAGATGATGGAAGTACTCGCCCTGGCCAAGAAGTCCGCTGAGGAAGGATCAGAAGTCCCTGCTAAGAAGTCTACAAGTGCGAGTTTCAAGCCCTCTGAAGATGTACAGCTCAAGACTATAGATCTTGAGATGGGCGACTCGTAAAAAACTGCCCTCATAGGGGCAAATTTAGATTGTAAATAGGAAGACGCGCTCGTCAAGTTCCTCCATACTAATAAAGATATATTTGCTTAGAAACCATCTGATATGCCTGGTGTTCCTAGGGAGCTTGCCTAGCACAACCTCAATGTCAAGAAGGACGCGAAGCCTAAAAGGCAACGCTTACGACGCTTCGATCAAGAACGACGTAACGCGATCAAGGCTGAGATAGCCAAACTACTCGCGGCCGGCTTTATCAAAGAAGTCTTTCATCCAGAGTGGTTGGCCAACCCAGTCTTGGTCAGGAAAAAGAACAACAACGAGTGGCGCATGTGCGTTGATTATATAGACCTCAACAAGCATTGTCCTCCAGACCCCATGGGTCTACCGCGCATAGATCAAGTCGTGGATTCCACGGCCGGAAGCGCACTACTTTGCTTTCTCGACTGCTACTCCGGTTATCATCAGATAGCCTTGAACAAAGACGACCAGATCAAGACCTCATTCATCACCCCCTTCGGCGCATTCTGCTACACGACTATGTCGTTTGGGTTGAAGAACGCAGGGGCCACATACCAACGAGCCATACAGAACTGCCTTTCTTCTCAGATCGGCACGAATGTAGAGGTATATGTTGATGACGTGGTCGTCAAGACACGGAATCCAGACCACTTCATTGCTGATCTACAGGAGACATTTGACAATCTCAGGACATATCGCTGGAAGCTGAACCCGACCAAGTGCGTCTTCGGTGTACCCGCTGGCAAACTACTCGGGTTCATCGTAAGTCATCGAGGGAATAAAGCTAATCCCTCCAAGATTACACCAATTCTCAATATGGAAGCACCATCAAGTATCAAGGAGGTTCAGAAGCTTACTGGGTGCATCGCAGCACTCAACAGGTTCGTTTCAAGACTTGGCGAAAAGGGTCTTCCTTTCTTCAGACTTCTCAAGAAACAAGACATCTTCAACTGGACCAATGAAGCCAACCTAGCTTTTGAACAACTAAAGACATATCTGACCAATCCTCCGGTACTCGTTGCTCCTGTCCAAGGTGATCATTTGCTTTTATACATTGCGGCTACCACACACGTAGTCAGCATGGTCATTGTGGTAGAACGAAAGGAAGAAGGCCATGTATATCCAGTACAGCGGCCAGTTTACTACATCAGCGAAGTACTCTCTGAATCAAAGATTCGCTATCCTCAAGTCCAGAAGCTCCTTTATGCAGTCTTCATCACCTCTAGGAAGTTAAGGCATTATTTTCAAGCTTATTCAATTACTGTTGTGACCAAATTCCCTTTAGGTGAAATTTTTGACAATCCTGATGCGACTGGACGAGTAAGCAAGTGGAAAGCAGAAATCGCCGCATACGACCTTACTTTTGCTCCACAGACAGCAATCAAGTCCCAAGCCTTGGCCGATTTCACAGTCGAATGGATGGAAACTCAATACTCCAGGACAACTACTCGCCCAGAACATTGGGTCATGTATTTTGATGGATCATTGAAGCTGGAAGGCGGTGGAGCAGGAGTCTTATTGATTTCTCCCAAGGGGGAACAACTCAAGTACGTCCTACAGATTCTTTTTCCAGTCACCAACAATGAAGCTGAGTATGAAGCTATGTTACACGGCCTTCGGTTGGCCACGTCACTAGGTATCAAGCGCCTCTGTGTATATGGAGATTCTGCAGTAGCTATAAATCAAGTCAACAAGGACTGGGATGCCACAAAGGAGACAATGGATGCATATGTCAAGGAGGTTTGCAAACTTGAACGTCATTTCCTTGGACTGGAATTTCACCATGTCGTTCGTGACTACAATGTCGTTGCGGATGCCTTGTCCAAGCTAGGCTCACAGAGAGCGGACGTCCCGGCAGAAATCTTTGTTCACGAGCTACATCATCCATCTATCAAGGAACCAGTCCTTGATGGCACTGTTTCTCACCCTCGACCCGACCAACAGGTCATGGTCATTGACACTGACTGGATGGCTCCATTCATCGACTATCTACGGGATCACAAGTTACCAAAGCTGGAAAGCGAACAAGTCCGCATCAGGCGTAGGGCCGCACACTATGTGGTGGTCAACAATACAATTTATCGATGTGGGGCATCTGTCAACGTCCTGATTACGTGTATTCCAGCCGATCAAGGCAAAGCACTACTCGAAGAAATCCATAGTGGCGTTTGTGGAAATCACGCGGCCTCGCGCACTCTAGTTGGAAAAGCCTACTGAGCAGGATTTTTCTGGCCATCAGTAAAGAGAGATGCTAAAGATATTGTTAAAAGATGCCAAGGCTGCCAGTTCTTTGCTCGGCAAGCTCACGTACCGGCTCATGAACTTCGTATGATTCCACTTCTTGGCCTTTTGCCTGTTGGGGCCTGGACTTAGTCGGTCCCCTCACCAAAGCTCCTGGTGGTTTCGAGTGGCTTATTGTAGCCATCGATAAATTCACCAAGTGGATCAAAGCCCAGCCCCTGGTCAATTCGAGAGCTGAAAATCTAATCAAGTTTTTTGACGGGATAATTCACAGATTTGGAATACCCCATGAGATCATTACAGACTTGGGGTCCATTTTCACAAGTGAAGCATTTCAAGACTACTGCAGCAAGTACTCAATCGAGACGCATTACGCTTCGGTTGCTCATCCACGTGCCAATGGACAAGTCGAGAAAGCCAATGGCTTATTATTGCAAGGTTTAAAACCTAGACTCTACGAACCGCTCAAGAAGTATGGTGGCAAGTGGGCTCAGGAACTGCCAGCAGTACTCTGGGGGCTTCGCACGCAGTCAAGTCGTGCAACCGGGCAAACCCCATATTTTCTAGTCTACGGGTCTGAAGCAGTTTTACCTGCTGATCTTCTCTGGAAGGCCCCTCGACTAGAAAACTATGATGAACAAGTTGCTCAGCAAGAACGTTTTCAAGATGTCGATGGCATTGAAGAAGCTCGAGTAGCAGCTCTCATTCAGAACACTCGCTATTTGGAAGGCTTACGGCGTTATCATCAACGCTCTATCCAGTCTCGTTCCTTTCTCATAGGAGACTTGGTACTTCGGCGCATACAAAAGACCGATGGCCTGTATAAACTCATGTCTCGATGGGAAGGCCCGTTCCTTGTTAAACAAGTCATTGGGGCTGCCACATATCGCCTACAGACTCAAGAAGGCGAGGATTTACCAAATGTATGGAACATCGAACATCTGCGCAAGTTCTACCCATAACAGTGGGTTTCAGAACAAGTTTCATGTACTTTTTGATTATCAAGAGATCAATAAAGTTGTTTTTATTTATTCAAGCTTTTCTCAGCAGAGAACCCTGTGTATAATTTTTATTTTATATACTGCAAAAAAACCAGGGGTAGTTAGTTCAACAACTAGTCGAAAGATGCCATGACTACCTTTTTCAGATGCGGCGCCAAGCCTCACAAGTCATGGTTGAGCTACACCTACCTACACATGGTTGTCGTTGTTAGCATCTAATCTTTTGATATTTCATGGAAGTACTGCTCTGTGTCTTGTTCCGACCACATCAGACTCCTTTTTTATTCAGAAATCAACAGATTTTCCCTCTAATTTGCGTATGCATACACATTGCTTCATATATTCATGAAAACAACAAGTACAGACTACTTTGAGTAGAACTCTGGCTCTGCACCAAGCAACCAGACGAGTCCTCTCACAGACTTGTTTAGACGGTGTTTGTTATAACAGACATTTGTCATATTTTGACCTTGGGTCTAGGCACACATTGTACTTTTTGCATGACATTATTTAGCCAATCAGATCTACACATGACCAATCATTAACAAATTATAAATCCATTCATTCCATTCAGAATTGGATATATATCTATAATAAGGTATCTTACTACTTCACACCAAAAGCAGTAAGTGGTATATTGTTTCATTACAGCCTCACTCGAGCAATAAATTACATATCATTTTTGAACCAAAGAGTTCACAAATTCTTCCGCCATTAGCTCTGCTTCTGCAACAAGTGCTTCATATTGCTCATCAGTTATCCCAGCTGGCAGATACTTGAGTTCCATCTTCGCCTCCGGGTTGTGCGCTTTGAACAAGGCCAAGACCTTGTTAATGCAGTCTTTCAGGGTACTTTTGCAAAAGTCCCCAACTTGTTCTGGCACTTGCCGCGGGCGCTCCACCAATGATGTTTCAGTACTTGGCGCGTCTTCAGGAGTTAACAACTCAACTATGGGCTCCATGGCTTCTTTCAGCTCTATCTTCTCAGCATGCAAGTTGTTCACTTCCTCTTGTTTCAGCTGGATAGACTTCAATGCTGTTGCAAGTTCCTTCTCCATGTCAGTGCAGATTTGTTTCTCTTTGGTGATTTCTTCATCCTTCACTGCGATGGAATCCTTGAGCTATGCAATTTCACCAGTTTGCCGCTGAGACAGTTCGTGACACGACCTTCAAGTGTTTCCTTCACATCCAATAAGCTTTCATACTGCTTCTGGTGAAATTCGACTTCTTTTTGATGCTCAGCCCGCTCCTTCGCGAGTCGTTCATAGGCTTCAGTAAAATCTGTTTCCAACTCGCGGATGCAAGCTGAGAGCTTCGCATCTCCGGGTTTTTCCACCAGATCGACAAGGGCCTACACATTCAACTATTTTCGCAGTTATGCTTCTGATCTAACATTATGGATTGGGTTTCAGATTCTTACCATAGCAAGTTGCAGATGGTTGCGCAGTTCTGTAGCCTCGTCATATGCAGTTACAATTACATCAAACAAGTTACAATTACCTCAACCTTCACAAAGGGTTATTGATTATCACGCAAGGATCATATGTTTACATCAAACAAGTTACAATTACTTACATTTTCTAGTCCATCTCCAGCGCTGGCGGACACAGTTTCTCGTACAATGCTTCCGGGTTGTTTTGTTTCTTGTCCTGCGCCGGCCTACGGACGAATACAGGTGTTCAACTACAAAGGCCCTGCATGCATATTCCATTATAATTTGAGCAAGTTTTCAAGACATACTTGATTATTTGTTGAGGCGATCATGGTAGTCATCTCCTCCACAACGGGTTCACTTGAAGGAATAAGTACGTCAGTCGTTTCAGGTAGGACAGATGAATCACGATCTTCAACCGTTTCAACATCTGCAGATGGCTCGACTTGATGGCTATGTTCGTCGATTGCCAATTGCCTTGTTGTGTCCTCTGTGGTGTCCTCGCTGGGTCTTGTCGATGGAGTTTCTTGATGTTACATTAGTATATTAAATAACGGAAATTCTCAACACGACAGCATGGTACTTACTCTTTGGGTGGGTCTGGAGCTTTCAATGGTTGAAATTGGAATTTCAGCGATGGCTTGGACCGCTTGGAACTTGTAGTACTTCCAGTGGCCGTACTCACCAAAGCACTCGATGATGAAGACCCTTGTGGCACCGTAATTTGATGTGATAACTTAATCCGTTTGGATGGATCTCCACTCGGCACTGTATCATCTCCCTTTGTTGATTGACTCCGAGAGGATCTTCTCTTCCTGGCGGATGCAGGCAGGTCTGGGGCTGCTATACAAGTAAGGTTACAAGCACTGATCTACATTGCCTATTAGATTCATCTCAACTATTTATAAGTGATCAAGACACTTACTTGCGGTAATAACATCTGGTGGCACACTGGTTTCCGAGTCCTCCACGGTCTCGACTTCTTCAGCAGTTGTGCCCCGGGCTTGTTCGCTGATGGTCTTCTCCGAAGAACTCTGGGCAAAATTTTCCCACTCTTCTATGGAAAATAGCTCTTTTGGCTGGTCCTGGTTTGATTTAGGAACGAGTCGAATCAACATAACAAAGATATTACCATAATAGGTACACAGATTTGAGTGCATTTACCTCTGCCACTGGGTTTTCCTTTGACAGCTCTTCCACGATGACTGGTTTTCCATTGACACCAGTAAACATGCGGCTCAGGCGCATTAAGACAGTTTCATCGGCAATATCTTCAGGGGCAGTACGTGAGGGATCTGAGCTTCCCTCGTATTGGAATCCCAGATGCACTCGCTCCTGGAGTGGTTGAATCCTTCGCTTCATGAAGCTGAAGGCGATTCCAACTCCAGTGAGACCCTTCTCCTTCAAGCTTTGCACTCGCTTCAGTAGAGCAAGCACATCCTTCGCTTCCTCAGCAGAGGGGCGCGAGTTCCAGTTGGATTGGTCTCTGGGATACCATCCATCCTTCTCAGGGCAGCTCAACGAGTGGTTTCCTGCTATATTCAAGTATACACAAAGGTGGTTAACATCATATATACAGTTTACGACTAGATTATTTGAATAATCAAGATATTCGAGTATTCTTACCGATGGTGAACCACTTCGACTTTCAGTCGCCGCAAGAATCCATGATGGGCATCTCAAACCACTTTGCCCTCATGTTCTGACGGAACTGGATACCCGCACCACCGACTACTTCAGTCTTCAGATTGGTAGGTTGCGGTTTGATGTGATACAAGGTTCGAAACAAAGGCAGACTAGGTTTTATGCCTAAGAATGCTTCGCAAGCATGGACAAAGATAGCTATATTTAAGATGCCATTAGGATTGAGATGGTGGAGTTGAAGACTATAGAAAGCAAGGAATTCCTTGAAGAACGACGAGATTGGCAACCCAACTCCGCGCTCACAGAAAGAAATAAACAAAGGAATCTCCTGGCTATTCTCAGTAGGGAACTCTTGTCTCCAGCACGATTTCCATTTTAACGACACTTGGTCAAGTAACAAACCTTGTTCCATCAAGCTGGATAATTCATCGGTGTTTGTTGTGCATCTCTTCCATGCCACAGATGGCGGAGGCGGATCTGCGAATACCGGCCTTGAGGATGGCTCTGTGATGGGAGATTTTTTCTTTCCTCCCCTCCGAGATCCAGCTCCAGCACCTCTCCTTTGTCCAGACATCTTCGAGCGGATGGTGGCTTTGGATTTCTCTCGCATTCACCAGCTATGCAGCTTGGGAGCAGCACTACGCGGATCCTAGGCTCGGGGGCTTGAGCTCCTTTTCACGAAGGAAGTGAGATTGCTTGAGCTTGGTGGACAAATGCTGGAATGGGTGAAGCGGTTTCACAAATGACGTTGATAGATCTATATAATAACCAGATAGGGTTACTGTGGACTACAGTGCGCCGGCGCATGGCATTCTATTTTCCCGCCTATTTTTTCGGGATAACAATCCTCAAATGGCATTGGCGAAATCTTCGGATATCCTGGATTTTATCAGTTATGGAAGGCTTATCCTAATCTTTAAACCAAAAGATATTTTGGTTCAAAGCTCACGGGCTGCTAGCGGATAATCCGGGATTTGATTTTCCGAAATTCAAGCTGCAAGTACTCGAAGACCTTCGACTGGTTTTTCATGCAAACTACTCGAAGCTCGGGGGCTACACCCAATGGGTGCACCTACTCCGTGCTCTCCATTGGATTATTCAAGACGAAGACAGAAGATTGCTTTTGAACCTCCGACTACTTTAAATGTACTTGGAGGCTCGGGGGCTACACCCATTGGGTGCATCAACAGATGCACTCTAATGAAACTACTCGTCAGAGAAGACTTGAGCGTCTTGAGCTTAGCTCCAACCATTCATTTGAAGCAAAGGCGCAAGATGCTCGGGGGCTTGTGGGACCAGGATCCCTAGGGCCACTTATCCAGAGGATTAAACTACTCAGCAGAGAGAGTTCGACCCGACTACTCAAACCAGTCGGCTAGGGTACAAGACGGCATAGCAGATTAGGATAACTAGTCGTGTACAGATAGGAAACTCCCCAAAGTATACTGTTGTAGTTCTCCATGTTGTATACGACTAGGACTATACAAACCGACTTGTAACCCTGCCCCCCAGACTATATAAGGCGGGGCAGGGACCCCCTCAGAACTCAGATCATAACCACATGTGCAATACAATCAAGCACACAGGACGTAGGGTATTACGCTACTCGCGGCCCGAACCTGTCTAAATCCTTGTGTTGTTCGTGTACTGTCGTTCCAAGAACTAGGCGAGACCCACGAATCTACTCTCTGGGGTACCCCAGATAGACGTGCTCGATATAAATCGTCGACACCGACCCCTATAGCACGCTTTTCCTGTTAATGTACCTGCACAAGTGACACTCACCAAAACTCGTGGAACTTTATTAGAAATAAAACCTAAGTACATGGAATGTTGCATAAAGCCTCATTTATTCCCGAGTATTGGTGGTCGAAATTGGGTTGTAACGACCGCCAACAGCACCCTAATCAGGTGTGTTGAACCAATGTTAGTTTTGAACACTTATCATGCAATGCATAATAAAAAAGGGGGGGGGGTGTCCGCACCCCTCATAAAGACAACATTCTTGTGAGGTTATTCCTCTTTCCCAACATTCTCTAGTGATCGGATCTCTAAGACCGTTGACCCTAACAGAAATATCGAGACCTCTATGATGACTATACCATACATTTAGAGACCAAAACATACAACAAGCTAAGGTCAAAATCTGCATCAAGTAGGCATGGGGACTTCAGTATGTTTTCATTAAGCATGCTTGCGGCTTGCGCCTAGGTATGGTGATGCATCTACTCTAAGTAGGAATAGGTGTTCTAGTTAAAGGCTAGTGTTTCATTCATGTTGTTGTTCATGTGGATGATCTATCGTTTGGTAGCCAGAAATTGGATAGATCATTCCTAGAACCCTAAATTAAGCCAACTTCTACTGATACGGATTGTCTCCTACTTCTACTGATACGGTCTAGAATAAAATCGATGCAAATCCTAGTATATGTCATAGAATCATGTATTTAGGATTGGATAGCAAGGAGGAGGATGTCCACACCAATTTAAAGAAACCTTGAAGAAACTCCATATTTACTGAAACCCCTAGCACCTAGTAGTTATGCTTGTTTTTTTATGCTCATGACATCATTTGAGGGTTGCTTGGACTCACCGAGTACTACTTTTTCATTGGCAAGCTCGCCATCCTTGAACTGTTGCTAATGTAATGTGTGCTCGCACATGGGCATAACTACAATGCCGCTGGATGGAGATATGCGTGGTTGAAATCGCATGTGCACGTTAGCAAGGGGACCCATAGTGGCACAACAGCTCTATTGTCCTCTAACCGCGCGCCTCCCTTCACTATTGCAAAAATCACAAGGCGAATGAATTAGCGTTTAGGGGACAAGCCTAGGACGCCTTATCTGGTCGATGGTTTAGATGAAGGAAGGTGGAGAGGAAATGGAATATAGACCTATAGGAGAAAAAAAATTACTCCATAGGCCAACAAGAAGTTGTCCCATTACCACCTTAATGTTTTTTTTCTTTTACTTCAGTACATTTTCTTGTATTAGCTGATATATTTATCCAATATTTTTATGCATTTGATGTAATCTAACATATTCATGATATATTTACACTGATTTAAGTTGTGATAAATGCCTAGCTAGAAGAATGTTTTGTAACATTTATGAAAATTATTTCTATGGACTATTCTATTTCACTAGCTAAAATGAAACCAATAGGAAATTTCAATTAGTTATATTTCATAAATTTGATTGAGAATTATATTTAACTCATGTTTAAAATTGTAACCAAAGATTATTTATATATAAATATTTTAAATTTATGTACTCTAATTCATTTCTGCCCAGTGGATCATTGATGTTGCTACTTAGCTTACGAATATGAAGGTGGGTGTGTATGATGTCTTTCTTGTCCTACATATTAACATCACTCCCTTAAGAATTTGAAACTTTTAAGGTGAACCACAACACCCCATAAGAAAAAGTGGAGCATGAGCGATTTGATCGCTATGTTTGTATAAAAGGAGAAAGTAAAAAGCCAAAAAGAAAGATATTGATAATTATGTTTGTCCTTCCAGAAACAAGGGACAAGGAGGGTTACGAGGAAAAACAAAGAATAGCATGGCATATGCTCATTACGAGAAGCCAAAGAACAAAACATGCCGCTGGTGATTCTAGCTCCTTAGTTGCTGCAGGCTCACATGGACAAAAGGATAATATTTATCACACCATGTAAGAAAGAAGGTCACTACAGAGGTGATTGTCATTGTTGGCTAAAATGTCTTGCCAAGAGAGGCAGCGATGAAATTACTTTTGTTGATGAATCTATTAATGTTGAGTTTTCTATAAATGTATGGTGGATTAACTCTAGTATTATTGACTCTTGTCATTTCTGATATGACTAGCTTTATATGTTATTCCTAGATGAATCATGTTTGTCTATGAATGTCTATGATGTAAACAAAATCTACGAACGATTTAATTAGATGTCCTCATAGTTATGCATTATCATTTAGGCCATATTTCGAAAGCAGGATTGAATGTCTAGATAAAGAATAAATTCTCCAGCCGCTTGACTTCTATGACACAGATGACCACTATCTACTATGTGTATAGTAAAGGAAAATATGTACATTGTACAAAGAAAGGTGCCAATAAAAGTATTGGACCTTTGCAAATAATTCACACCAATATATTTGGTTATTTCCTTTGATTTCTGTTGATGGTTTTGTCTCCTTTTGATGCTTATGAGGGTGAGGAGATGCTCTCAACATTTTGATGAAGTTCTTCCAGACAACATGAACTATCTATTAGAGGATAGTGGAGACCGGCTTGTATATGGGGACTGTGGAGTAAAACACTCCATCCTCTAAAGCTACATTGCCGAGCCTTTACGAGGGGCGGACTTGTATACATATAGCACTATACTTACCCTTATGGCTGCTTTTTTAACTGTCAACACTTGGCACCAATCATGTGCATTTGCAATCGGATTATTTTTTAGCTAATTATTTGTGATGATCTGGTTATTGAGGGTCAACTAACTTCTTGCATCCACAGAGCACTGTCAGCTATTTAGCCTACATTTTAATTAAGAGCCTGCCGCGTCATGTGAATTCCGGATTTCCGGCACGACGGTGCAATGTGCCGTGAATTTCATCCACACGTACATCCTTTGGACGCCCTCGAGGCCTCGATATGCGTGGTCTATGATTCACGAATGTGACTTTTATTAGGATTTCGTACGTGGCTTAGTAATGGTCATGTCCTTGTGACTTTTGTTAATCGGCTATTGGCCATGAAAGGAGAGACGGAAACGGTGCAAAATAAGCAAGATGAAAACGGTACTGTTACGTGCGAGTGCCAAGTTTCTTATTTGGTACTGCTACGTGCGAGTGCCGAGTTTCTTAAATGGTAATTGCTCTGTTCTAAATTGTAAATCATTCCAGTATTCTGTTAGAGTCAAACTATTTTATGTTTGGTTGAAATTATAGAGAAAATTATAAAGATTTATGACACCGATTAGATATACTATGAAAATATTTCCAATAAAAAAATCTAATGATAATTATTTGGTACTTTTTAATGGTTGGAATAACTTACAATTTGAAATGGAGGGGGAGTACTAGATCTATTGAGCGCAGGTTTTCGCATGCATGGTGATCGAGTACACAGCGATTAAGCGTAAATTCAACCAACAGAACGTGCCATTGTGGACAACTTCCGGTCGCATGTGCACGCTTGTGCCAGCGACAACAGTAGCCGCGTGGGACTTGGAGACTGAAACATCGCAAATTGCAGCAAGTACTCGTAAAAAGAATGCGCGCCTAACTTGCTTGTTGTGTGCTGATGTGCGTAGTACACACATGTTTTTTCGATAAACGAAGGTGTTTACAAATATATAGACTGCAAAATCTTCGAACTACAGTGTGTGTATATACGAAGAAATGAAGATATATATAGTACACTACAGGAGTGTTTGTACACGTATAGACTACTAATACGTGTACAACCTATCCATACGAGCCTCACAAGAGATTTTGACAGCATATCTTAAATGAAGTTACCATAGCTTCTCTCGGTAAACGGGCTCGGTACAGGCTAGGCTCAATAGATTTTTTAATAAGCTCAGCAGCAATTTTTCTCGTTTTCTTATTTGAGCCAACTCACGAGCTGCTCACGAGCCAACCCATCGAGCTCAAAAGGTCCGGTAGACCAAAAAGTTATTAATTATTCATTAGATGTGACTTATCTGTTCTCCATACATGATGCTAGACGATGGTATGGTTATGTTCTACTATTATAGTATGATTAAGTATATTTTAAAAGTATAAAACCTAGTAATTATTTTAGTTGTTATGTTTTATATATATATTATAGTAGCAATTTTAAATATACTTCTGACTCTCGAGCCTAATGAACCGGCTCCAACTGTTACGTCTGATTTATGTGCTTGGCGCAAGTCGAGAAACTGGATGTGATCAATCTCACAGCCCTCTTGCATGTTTCCCATTTTCGCCGCAGGACTCGCGGGAGCTGAGGCCAATCGTTGTGCTTGCGTTTGCTGAAGAATAAAGAAGAGCCTTATAGTGGCCTTCTGTTCTGTCACATGCATGTTTTCACAATAATAAGCACCACTGTGCACTGGCGTTTTTATCACGTGTTTTCCTTAATTTTAAGAAATAAATCCACTGGTTGTAAGTTGCTGAATCGCATGCACGCAAACACTGTAATTCAATGTTTGACCTCGAGTCTCGTTGGCTCTATCTGATTGCTGTCAATGTTTAAATAATCTTTTCGGCACTTGTTATTTAGAGGATGGTGAAATAATTTGACTTATTCTTTTCTTATTGCCTAGAATATTTAAAGAAATACAATACCATGGTCATCTAGAATCAATGAGCAGCATGGTGATGAAACGGGCTTACATGGATCGCCTGGACTACGAGCTCACCAAGCTCATCCCCTCCAAGCTGCCACTCTACTATGCGTTAGATTTTTTTTTTTGGAGCAGATACTATGCGTTAGAAGACTGATGGGCCATTTTCCCTACCTACTTTTAGGCCCGTTACATTTTTCCAGGCCCATTTTTTGGCCCAACACCAATTGGGCCTAGCCAATTTTTGTCATCGTAAAATAATACCATATAAGAGCTCTCTCAATAGACTAATCATCTAAAAATATCGAATAATTTTTTGATATAATAAATAGTGACAATATATTAGTAATTGCAATATTATTTATTACACATTTTCATGCTCCATCTATACAAATTTATAGATGTATACATGAATAGAAGAGAACGTAGTTATACATACATTCACGTGGCCAACTCTCCTAATGTTCCTCCTTCAACAAAATCTAAATCAAGCAAGTTCTAATTTTTTAAGCCATATTATTTAATTTCTAAATCTATTATAATTTAGTTTACTGTCTCATAATAGTGTAGGATTTTTTGATAGATTACGTCAAATTTTTGTAGGCAACCAGTGCAAAACCTAAAAGAAAGACACTTTTTTATTTCTACAAGAAGATACCTGTGGAAGTACAAGATAATAATGATATCGTTGATGAAAATATATTAGAAGAAGCTGTAGCTCCTGCTCCACCCAAAGTTTAGAGATTAAATTCAAATGCTAGTGTTTTGATTGTAGAACATGATCCTAGTTTACGTATCCTGTTAATGAACAAGATCAAGCTCGCAGAATATTACATCATGCATTATCCGTTCCAGTTTATGAAGGATAAGTACCCATATTCTGGTCCCAAGTTTCATCCACGCTGCTTTCAATCTTGTTGGTTCAACGAATTTCCTTGGTTAGAATACACACCTGCAAAAATATGTTGTATTTTGCTTTCCTTGCTATTTATTTTCTAAAAAAACCATCTACAAGTGCACGATCAGATGTATTTACAATGAAGGGCTTCAATTCTTGGAAAAAAATGGAAGGAAAGAATTGTGCACTTTTAACTCACACGGGCAAACACGGTAAGTCTGCTCATAGTTACAATGTTACATGCTATAATAATTTGAAAAGTAAACCTGATAAGCAGCTTAGAAGAAAGGTGGCGAAGCAATCTGCTCAAGATGTCGAGCGAAATACGATTCGACTAAAAGTAACAATTGACACGGTTAAGTGGTTAACATTCCGAGCTTGTGCTTTATATGGACATGATGAATCTAAGGATTCAAAGAGAAGGCAATTTGTGGGCATGGTAAAACTTCTAGCTGAATATGAGGATGAGGTCAAGGCAATTATTCCAAGTAATGCTCCAGATAATGCAGTGTAAGCTCCCAACTGATTCAAAAGGAAATTGATATTATGGCTTCTAAACCACAAAAGTTAATTCATGATAAGATTGGTGATGCAAAATTTTGCTTGATTGTTGATGAAACTACTAGCAAACAAATGGCACTTCTTGTTCGTTTTGTTGATAAAGAGGGTTTTATTTGAAAACAATTTCTTGACATTACTCATGTTCAGATACATCATCAACAACACTTAAGAACGAGACATGCTCTCTGTTATCTAGCCATAGTTGGATGTTCAGAATATTCGAGGATAAGGGTATGATGGTGCTAGTAACATGCATGGAGAGTGAAATGGGCTACAAGCAAAATTTGCTGCAGAGTATCCTTATGCATATTATGCCCATTGTTTTGCTCATCAATTACAATTAGATCTTGTTGCTGCATCTAAGCAAGTGCTTCTAATTTTTTTTATCATCTTAGTTTTCTTGTCAATAATATTGTGTCTTCTAGTAAGAGAAATGATGATCTGCATGCCTATCAAGTAGCTGAAATGAAAAAAATCTTATTGAGCTTGGTGAGCTTGAAAGGTCCGTAGCCAACCAAATTGGAACTTTGAAGTGGGCAGGTGAGACTAGGTCGAGATCACATTATAACTCTATTTACAGTCTTTTAAGGTTGTGCAAACCTATACTCCTTCCATTCTGAAATAGTGGACGTTTAGGACATGATCACGGTAGCCAAGGTGGAGTTAATGTTTATTTTTCCCAGTCTGCCCCTAATAAATAGAGCTGGGGGTGCGTTCCTTCCAAAAACTGCTTTAGCTCAGTTGGTTAGGGGAGCCAGGCGTCTGTCGCGCGCACCACAGTTCGAGTCTTGGCAGACGCAACTCTTTTAGATGTATGGCCCATTTTGCATGGCGATTTTGCAGCATGGCGCTGTTCAAGCCCGCGTGGCGCGCGGTTGGGCGCGTTTTGCCGCCGTGGTTCACTCGTTATGGCCGGGAAAACGTTTTTTTATGGTGTTGGCGCGCGTTTTGGCCCTTTTTTCGCTCCTTCGACCGGGAAAACGTTTTTTACGATGGCGCCACACCCTCCGATGTTACAGATTCACCGTGGGTATTTAAACTGAGGTGTTTCCCTGCCGAGCTTGCTTCCCTTTGCTTTGCTTTGTCTGGCGACACTCCTTTGATTTTCTTTTCCTGGCGACGCTTCACGGCGCAATGGCTGATGGCAATGCTGCCTTTGACCTCAACGTTAGATTAGAAGATGACAACAACGGCTTCGATCTTAACAATGGTAAAACTTCTTTGCTTCTTTGCTTTTCCTTGCTTGTTTTGCTTTGCCTTGCCTTCCTGATGGCGACCCTTCTTTGCTTTGCTTCTTTGCTAGCTGTTTATTTAGAGGTCAAGCATGAAGATGACGACGGCAACACTTTCTTTGATTTCAACGAGCATGATGATGACGACGGCAACGTTGGTTTCGATCTGGAACCTGTACATGATGAGCATGCCAATGGTACTACCTCTTTTTCTTCTCTAGCTGTTCAGATCGAATGTTCTTCTTTTATCGTTGAAATATTCATGTTCTATTTTTTATAGGGTTCGATTTGAACCTACCACTAGATGAATTTGGAGCGGTTGATTTTGAGTATGTACAAAACCTAGCTGGTGAGTTCTTTGTACTACTACGAATAAGCTTATTTTTTTTCCATCGAGTAAAAGATCATGCTGTGAGTATTTGTATTTAGATCATGCCGTGAGTTAGTATTTGTACCATGCATGAACAACCTTTTAGATCATGCCGTGACTTAGCTTGTTTCTTTTATCTATTTTTAGATCATGCCAATCAAGTAGTCCAACCGAAGCATGACTATTCTGATAATGTTAGACAACAAGTGTACCAAGCACTTTTGATGAGAAGCAAGAATGGGCGTCCAGGCAAGCATGATACAACAATTGTTTCTGAACAATTTGGAGTACAGATTAGAACAGTGCAGCGCATATGGAAGAGAGGTCAAAACCAACTTGCTCAAAACATTCCGGTTGAGGTTCCTAATTTAAAGAAAGGTAGATGTGGTCGTAAATCAGTCCATATTGATTTGAAAAATTTGAGGAACATTCCTCTCTCACAAAGAATGACTATAGAAGATGTCTCTAGTAGACTTGGTATTAGCAAAACTAGGATACATAAGTATTTGAAAAAGGGTTTGCTTAGGCACCATTCTAGTAGTGTCAAACCTTACCTCACGGAGGCTAACAAGAAGACTAGATTGAAGTGGTGCATTGACATGATTGACCAAAGTTTGCTTGATGATCCAAAGTTCAAGGATTTGTTGACATTGTGTTTATTGACGAGAAGTGGTTCTATCTCTATCAAAAATCAGAGAGGTACTACTTGCTACCCGATGAATATGAACCACATCGTATTTGCAAGAACAAGAACTACATTCCTAGGATCATGTTTTTGTGTGTTACTACTCGGCCAAGATTTAGAGATGGAGTATGTGTGTTTGATGGCAAAATAGGCTGTTTTCCACTTGTTACTATTGAGCATGATATTAGAGACAGTCCTTATCGGCTGCGTGGTGAGGAAGTAATCAAGCCAATCCAATCAATCACAAGGGATATCATAAGGGATTTCATGATAAATAAGGTGTTGCCGGCAATTAGAGCAAAGTGGCCACGAGAAGAAGCGCACAAGTCAATATTCATATAACAAGATAATGCTCCTACTCATTTGAAAGTGGATGATCCTCAGTTTTGTGAGTGTGCTAAGCAAGATGGTTTTGACATTCGCCTTATATGTCAACCGGCCAATTCTCTAGATTTTAACGTTCTAGATTTGGGTTTCTTTCGAGCTATCCAAGCGATTCAGTACAAGAAAAATGCTAAGACATTGAAAGAACTAATTCCAGCAATGCATGAGGTAAAAAGATCTAATTCCATTTGATTGTTTCAATACAATAAAGAGAGTAAGACATAGAAAGATCTAATTTCTTCAACACTTGTTTTGTAGGTGATGAGGACATCCCAACCATGGATAAGCAAGATGCATCAGCTATGCCTATAGATACACGCACTACAGTGTATGAAGGTCCAATTACATGAAGTCGTGCAAAGAAGCTATAACAAGAGGTGAACTCATTCCTTACTGAAATTAACTTTAACATTTTATACTACCTAAATATCATACATTGGTTGTGCTTAGGTTCACACATGAAGAAGAGGATTCTACTTTACATAGAGATAAACCTAACCACAAGGAATGGATTAATAAGGAGACAAGATTCTCTTTGGAAAGTTCGGACATAAGTTCGGACCAGCAGATTGAATCAACCATAACTCTTGATTCCCAAAGGTTCTGGAGGCCCCCAAGTACGTGATTGAACGCTTATGAAGTCTATTTTTCAATGCAACAAACCTCATGTCCATTGGACGTGCCAATAAAGAGTTATGACCAAAATGGTGGAGACTGTATAGAAAGCCCAACAGTCGTGCGAGTGCTGACAAGTGCTTCCACTTCTCATCCAATTCTGTACTAACTTGTATAGTTTCATGGTACATATTATACATGGTTGGAAATCTTATGAAGTCCACTTTCCAACCCAACAAATGGCTTATCATTTGGACTTCCGAATAAGGAGTAATGGTCATCTTAGTGACCACTGCCAGAAGATGGAAATGCACGCGAGAACTGAAGGACACTTCGTGAATGCTTCAACAGTTGGCCTTCCACCTTCCAACGTGGTTATTCCAGTTCATACCTATTTAGGAGGGTTCTTCTTAGTATAAATAATACATATATGCTCCAGTAAAAACGATCTTTGATCATTTGAATGAATTGATAACCTATAAGGTTTTTGCAGCCACGCTGCTGAGTGCCTTGCACACCCTTGTTCTTCCTTATTCTTCTTGGACTTGTGAAGAGATCCCTCTGGGTTCCGCTACTTTGTGCTCTACGGTTTCCAGCTTTGCTGCACCATTTTGTGTGGATTAGTTCTGGCTTGTGGTTCTGTGGTCGTTTGGAGATCGAGTCGAAGTCTTCACGGTTTCGGTGTCTCTCTCCCCGACGCTTGGTCGCATCCAACCTTTGTCAGGTATAAAGCATTTACCCGCTGCTTGCAGCAAGTTTTCTTGTTACAAAACCTATTGTCATGAAGATCGGGCCATCCCAATCACCTTTCTTGCAGCGGTACCTATCATGATGGCATTCTTGGAGTACAGTCCATGGAAATCAAATAGGATATTTGTAACATTACAAACTGTGTTGAAAGAAGCAATGAAGGTTAAAGGTTGCAACAATATAAAGATTCCTCACTTGCAGAAGCAAAGATTAGAGAGGGAACATAGGCTGCCATTGCAAATCCCTTGTGAAGCTTTATTGCTAGACGAAGCCATAAGTAGTCTCCCTGCAAATTAGAAGATGCAAATTAGTTTATCCAAATTAGAAGATTGCTAGCCGAATGCTTACTGTTCAAATGCATGTACCTTACTGTTTGCTTGCTTCACCTTCTTTGTTGGCCTTTGCACTTTTTCTTGCTTGATTCATCTCGTCCAACTTCTGAACAACTTGTTCAGGGAGAATGATGGTGTTACCCTCCAATTGAAGTTCCTCCACAATAGGGATGTAGAACTTACAATCAAAATTTTCCATGCCATCGAGAAGTTGCACGACAAGGTTGTAATCTTCATGTAAAAGGCCACAACGGGCACACCTGCGAGTGTTGCGGCGAGCTTGGCGACAGGCTTCTCCGAAGACGCCGCCTGCATGGAACGTCCTGCTGTGAGGACAATCGACCACCTCGACGACGTCTGGCACCTCCTCGACGGCGTCCGGTACCTCCTCGACAGCGTCCGGCACCTCCTCGACGGAGTCCGGCACCTCGTTGTCGCTGGCGCCGTGCATGCTCCACGCCGCCGCGGCGCCCGGAGCGCGGACCACGGCATCGCCGGCGTCGGGCACATCCGCGCGGGGAATGTCGCCGGCGTTAGGCACGTCCACGAGTAGAACGGTGGTTCTCGACTTCTTGGAGCGTGGGAGATGAAGTCCGTTGTGTGGGAGATGAAGCCTGGGCCAGGCGCGGTGTTTATTGCGGGCGATAAATGCGGCAACCCAACAGACGGTTGACTGCGCGTGCGCGAGGGCAAGGACGTCCAAATACCATGGCGGCGCATCGGGAGGAGCCAGGACATCAAATATTTCGGAAACCGGAGTTTGGCCCAGGACGTCCACTATTTCAGAATGGAGGGAGTATATTTAGTGCTCAAAGTTATTGCTAACATAAAAGGTCCCAGGACTAAGTCTTTGGTTAGAGGGAATGCTGCTACTTCTGTTACATTAATGATGACACTTGATTTTGTATTCATTTTACATGTTATGAAAGTTATCATAGGAATCACATACATGCTTAGCAAAAAGTTGCAGCATAAGTGACATGATATTGTCAATGCTATGGATGATGTAGCCACCACAAAAATATTGATTCAGGGGTTAAAGAGACCAAGGTTGGAGCAAGCTTCTTAGTGATGTGACATCTTTTGTATGAAATAAGGGATTGTTGTTTCAAATGTGAAAGGCTTATATGCAGATTTTATTATATCTCGGGCACCCAATGAGACTACAGTTGAGCATCACTATGGATATGATATGTTCATTGTTGCAATAGACCAACAAGCTGAAGATTTGAATAGTATATTCAGTGAACAAGCAACAGAGCTTCTCTTTTGTGTACATCTTTGGATCCAGGTGATCCATTCAATTCATTCGACATTTTAAAGTGTGTTGTCTAGCTTCAAAGTTCTCTCCTGCTGAGCCAATTTGACACGTCAACTACGTCACTATAAGCTTGATGTACCTTCCAATCCAAAGTTTCAACATTTGATAAGTGTAGCTGATCTTTATCGTTGACTTGTAGAAACTAAAAAAGTAAATGATTATCATTTGATTGATAGGTATGTCCTTATTTGTATTATTGTTACTTAGTTTCTTAACCAGAAAATTACAACATCAAGTACATTTCCCTTTTCATTTATAGGTTCATTCACCTTATTCTTACTTTAATAGTTTCAAATGCAACTATAGAGCACGGATTTTCTGCAATGAAACTTGTTAAGACTAGGCTATGTAACAAAATGGAATATGGATTTTTAAGAGATTGTTTGGTACTCTATATTAAGAGCGATCACAATGAAGGTCACGACAGATTCGTTGTTGATGATTTCAATACAGTGAAGAATTACGCAATGAAATTGAAATAATGAAATGAACGTGTAAGCTATATTGATCATTTTTGCAAATTATTCTTACTTTTGTATATTTCCACTACATAACACTAATTTGCTATCGCTATAGGTACGTAGTGAATGTCTATACAAACAGTGAAAAATTGAGACAAATAGTCAGGGGCGAAGCCACGTTGGAATACCATGGTGCACATGCACCAGGGTAAAAACAAAAAACACTAGTAATGACGTAATTTTACCATGTAAATGGTATTAATTTTGATCTACATAATATAATGTGCACCAGGTTCAGTTTGAATCTAGTTTCACACCAGCAGACAGACAACTGTTTGAACTGGTAAATGATACGCTCCCCCTACTAAGTTTCTGTCCAGTTTCGCCACTGAACACATCCTGCCTACATAATGATCATGACATTATGCAGAAGCATGAGTTGGGAGAGCAGGGAGGATAAATTTAGAAGATTTGGGTATTAATTAAAAAATAGAAGCTGTTATGTCACAATGAAAACCAAATAGTATGCAAACATTAAACTATTTTTCTCTTCCAAATTTGCATATGATCATATAATACATGTATTTACTCATATATTTAAATTTTATTTTAATATAAACACATCATTTTCCTTAATATGTAGTTCAAGTCGAAATAATTCAATAAATGATTGAAATTGTACTTGAATTCTAAAAAGTGTACAATTCACAGAAAAAATTTAACATAAGAGCATGTGAAACTAAGATCATAGATATTTTGCATGTTGAAAAAGAAACACTTAACTACAAAAATCACTGTGATTGAGGCAAGTAAAACTACTACAACTACGGAGATGTGCTCTCAAACGAACACCAAATAGAGGGATGCATTTATTAAGTATTTTTTAAAAATTCTTAAAATATGTTAGAGCTTAATAGTTAATTTTAATAACATAAAAATCATTTCAAAAATTATTTAACAAAACAAACTCAATGCCTTCGAGTCCTTGACTTGGATCTCACAAGTATTTGAGTTCATCTCCTTCATTGCACTCACCTCCCTCATGTGGGGAATTGATCTTAGATTAGTGAGTAAGGTTTCTTGTGCTGGAACCTGCACACTTGGGTTCGAGTCCTCGACTCGGCACAGGTGTTGCATTTTTCTAGATTTATTCCATGAATTAATTGTCGCTATTCTATCAGTGGTAGGTGGCTTCACCATCGACAGCGACATGTCTGTCGTGACTTCATGAATTTTAAGATTGGATCTGCCAGTCCAGTCTCTCAGAGGTGTTCATAAGAGTAGGGTTAGCATACATGTATTTATAGGGGTGAGTGTGCGTGCGTGTGAGCGTCTGCGTCTGCGTCTGTACTGGTCATTCTTAAAAAAAACTCCCTCATCTAGAAATGGACTATTTTGAGCCCATTTATGGAAATGGGGTATAGGCCAAAAGAGGTATTCTTTTTCTTTTATCTTTAAAATAATTTCTAAAGTGGTTTCATAGTTTTTCAAATTAGTTTATATCTCAAAAACTACATGAAAATCCCATAATGTATGTTTTGGACATGGGAGAGTTCAATAAAATTACTTAAGATCATGATTCTCAAGAAAAAAATATTTTCATTATTTATTGCTCTAGTTCTATTTATTTCCAAACCAACATAAATTCTAAAATATACATATGTACCTAAAAGAAAGGTTCTGGTATTTTACATACCAACAATATAAATGCAATGGTATGAGCACAACAAATACACATATAGTAATGTTTCATTACTTTATTTTAGAAAATAAATTATTTCACATTCCAAATATTACAGCTATTTATCTAAAACTTTAGAAATATTATAGTATCATTGTTCAATCAGAAGAAAAGTTATGATTGGAGAGCATCCTCATGAACTTGAACAACTAGCAATGGCACCCAACATCTTGTTAAAAAAATTCACAAAAAACTTATGACAGTCCACACTGTCATAAATATATAGTGTTTGCTAATTGTCATGGAAATAGAAGAGCGTTTCCTACAATTATGACATTACATTACTTTGCAATTATATATATGTGATTGTTCTTAGTGACGAATATTTCATATTTCTGATATCGGCCCCTTCAAAACGTCAAAAGGGAATTACCTTTTTTACTTTCTGATTAGTCATGATGTATTCGTCACATAGTGTTATATGTGTTTTAGTGATAATGCATGTTACGGACACTACTAAAGAACCTGTCATCACAAACCCCTATCACAAATGGTTTTGTCAAACCGTTTGTGATAGTACCATCACAAACAATTCTGCTCAGTAGCCGTTGAAACCGTTTGTGATGCCCCGGAGCACCATCACAAATGGTTTGTTGGAAAAACCGTTTGTGATGTTGTGTACAATACACATTAAGACCATATTTTGAAGTAGTAATCAATTCAAATCAAAAAGTGTTTAACTACAAAGTTGTATAACTTCTCAAGATGTAGAATTTGTAGTTTGGTCATTTTTTCATTTGACAAATTCATATCAATATTGTTCATAAAATCTATATCTCTCACAGAGTTTTCCTAAAACTATAAAAGAGATCTATAAGATTTGTGAACAATGTTACTCTCACTACATTGGATAAGAAATGACATATAGAAAAGTTGTAGATCTTAAGAAGTTATACAACTTTGTAGTTTAAAACTTTTTAATTTCAATTTGTTTTACTAATGAAAAGTAAGTTTTTAGTTCTCAAATTTTGAAATTTGAGTTTTTTCAAACGACCTCGGATGAAGAAATAGTTAAAATAAGAGTTGTAGATCACAATAAGTTATGAAACTTTGTAGTTGACAACTTTTTCATTTGAAATCATCTAGTCAACAAAAACTAAGTTTGAATGTTCTCAAATTTAAAATTCAGATTTTGTAAATGACCTCGGATAGAGAAACTACCAAAATAAGACTTGTAGATTTCAAAAAGTTTTGAAACTTTATAGTTGACAACTTTTTAGTTTGAAATTATTTAGGGCCTCAAACAAGCAAGTTACACTCGGTTTAGTATAATATGAAATGAACCAGAACGTTATCTAGTCATAGTTGAGAGTGTGGTGCAGTGGTAGAGGAGGTGCAAAAAAGGCATAGCGTGAGAGAAAGATCACGGGTTCGAATCCTGCCGACCGCATAGCATGAAAAAAATGGCGCGACTTAAGAAGAAATGAAATGACTTGGATGGTTTGTGAGACCGGTTGGTGGCCTTCCCATACTAAAATATTTTTTTGCTATTTATTTAGGTTTTTCGGTGCGGTTGGCATCTCAAACGATTTATTGTGATGTCTAGACATCACAAACGTCTAGCAAAACCATTTGTAATAAGGCTTTAAAACCGTTTGTGATGTTGAATTCTATAGTAGTGGGACAGCTACGTTACATACTGGTTTTTCAATAAAGAAAAAACCATCTACAATAACTAGATACATCTGAACTGGTTTTTATATAATATTCATTTGTTTATAAAAATTTGTCTTTTTAAAAGATATTGTCTGTAATATTGGATTATCACGCACTGGTGGATTTCAGTGGCTTTAAAAACCGTCAGCTATCAATAGTGTACACTTGAGACAAATAGAAAACCATTTGTCATGTTCCATTAGTATTGGTCATTTAATATAAACCAGACATCCCACCTGTAGTCGATTCGGCTCAAAATTAAAATCAGCAGGATTACCGTGAGGAATTTTACCATAGCTTATAGCTACCAAGATTTCGAACAAATAGAAAGTTTTTTTTTAATTTCGGATCCTTAAAATTTAACTAAATTTTCACAAATTCTGAAAACAATTCAAAACCAACGTCCAGGCAGCCTTCCTACAACATATATTTTTTAATAGGACGTCTATGTAGACGAAACTCCAGCCAAACCGTGACCAAACTTTGTTTGGTATGGCTGATCCAGCCTAGATTTCGTGTTGCAGAAAAGAGCCGGAAGTGGCAGGCTGGGCTGGCACGTATAATACCGTCGGCGGCGCCACATCCAAATTATAATCTTTATCCACTTGTGCAAATCTTCCTTTCCAACGTGGCTGCCACTTTTTTACGCATCAAATCGAGCGTCGTCTAACCACCTAGCGATGGCCGGCATGGCCCCTAGCGTCGTACGTCTAACCAATGAGGCTGACATGGGTTCCCTAGCGATGATGATCCCACGTGTCAAAGGGCTCCTAACGGGTGCAAGAATATCCTTTGCTCCAAAACCACCGTCTCTCTGGTGCCGTCATAACTGAGCAACGTCACTCATAGAGTTGGTACTGTTCCACACTTTTGTTATCCGCAGGCTCCATCCAATTCATTGATTTACAATTTAAATCATCAATCATCTCGTCTGCACCTCGAGGCCTGTTTAAACGAAGGAATAGAAAATATAAGAATAAAACATAGAAATAGAAAAGGAGGTGTGATAAAACAGAGGAATAAGAAGTAGTGTTTGGAACAAAAGAAGAATATGCAAACGTTTGGAATAACAAAGCATTGTAATGAATTAAAAATAAACTGTACTTAGCATAAATATTATGAAATAAAAACATTTATTACTTTATTCTCAATATATAAAACCTTACAAGTGGTAGCCTAGCGGCCCATTAACTCTCATGCCCACCGTGCACTATCCTTATCCATTCATCTTGACACGTAGCATTGTCTAACTCGTCTTCGTTCGCATTGCTAGTTGATACAACAACTTCATTAGCTGGCTTTTAGTTCTTCGCTCTCCCTCTTCCTATCGCTACACAAACTGCTGCGTCTAGATGGGGAACGCTGGGAGGAAGCGACATGCCTCACCAGACAATGCTGGGTTGGGGATGGGAGCATATACGACCGCAACCGTCAAATGCTATGCCAGACCAAGCTCATTGCTGATCCACATGAAGATAGCTAACCTCTCCTGTCCAACATGAGTTCAGTGGTGTAACTGCCTAGGCTGCTGCAAAAAAGAAAGAAAACCAGATATGGGAATAGATGTTCTTTCCTACAAATCGTGTTGTCGACAATGTTCCTGAGGAATCAGGTAGTTCGTTTCCTTTGCTCCAAACGCTGTGCTTATTTCCCTTTCCTCCATTTTAGTTTTCTTTTGCCATATGGGACACGAAGAAAAATTAGGGGGAGACTTGAGATACATTCTCCTCTCCATGCACCATATCTCCGTCTTCCTCCCTTCTTCCATATAAAAATTGTAGTGAGACCATCGGGGCTACTAATATTCTATTTGTTATTTATAAATATATTTTTTGAAAATAAGTTTTTGAAATTACTTCTTGAAAACAATGGTAAAAATAGTTATTTTCAAAATGTTTGGATGTTGGTTGTTTTTCTCACACTGGCCAACTGGGCGAAAGCACGTCAAAGACGTTGTGAAGCCGCGCAAGGTAGAAGGTGAAGCCGCCGAGCCACGTCCGTGACCTGCGTGTCAGGATGCCTCCCGGTCCTGGTAAACCAGTTCCTAAACTTGGGAGTCAAACTTCGATTTTTAGGGTGTGCGCACACTGTAGCATTTCGTTTGTATGTGTAAAAAATTATCAAAAAATTGATTAATTAGGCTTAAAATGTTCGTGTCGCAGAGTACAACAACACTATGCAATTGATTTTTGATTTTATCTGTATTTAGTATTTCATACATGTGCTGATATTTTGAAGTGATAATAATCTTCTTTTTACATAGTGAATTTTACGGATAGAATTTGACATCAAGGCCCCGTTTGGAAACGAACTAGGGTGCGTTTAGTTCCAAAAGGAGGAAGGAAAAGTTAGGCTGTGTTTAATTCCCCATCAAATCACCAAACTTCCCAAAATTCTCTCTCCAAACTTCACTATTCACCTATCACATCAAATCTCTCTCCTCGTGCATGGAACACTAAACGTGGGTAAATAAAAAAACTAATTACATGATTTTGATGTACACGACGAGACGAATCTTTGAGCCTAGTTAGATCATGATAGGACAATGTTTACCGCAAACAAACGAAAAGTGCTACAGTACGCTACAGTGTCGGATGTGACATTTTCACCAAACTTTTCCTACGTCTTTTTGGAACTAAACACACCCTTTGGTGAAAATGTCACATCCGACGCTGTAGCGGACTGTAGCACTTTTCGTTTGTTTGTGGTAAACATTGTCCTACCATGACCTAACTAGACTCAAAAGATTCGTCTCGTTGTGTACATCAAAACCATGTAATTAGTTTTTTTATTTACCCATGTTTAATGTTCCATGTACGAGAAGAAGATTTGATGTGACAGGTGGATAGTGAAGTTTGGAGAAAGAATTTTGAAAAGTTTGGTGATTTGATGTGAAACTAAACAGGCCCTGTGCTGTCCGGTTCGGAGTACAGGGACAGACCACCGCATCCTCTTCGAAAACCGCGTGCGGCCGAGACGGCTATTTCTGCCAACGCAGCCAGCCAAGGCAATTTGCAGAAACGGGCAAAAACCCAAAGGAGCCGGGGCCGCCAAAGGCGAAGCCAACAAGCGCACCGCAAATTTACACAACCGCCCCTCTCCCGCCGCCTATTTGTATTTTCCTCGCCTCGCGCCTCGTCTCCCTTCGCCCTTTTCGTGTTCCTTTCCCCAACCTCAGCGCCGCCGCCGCCGGAGACGAAATCGTCACCGGAAGGTTGTAAGAGATGGAGGGCGCCAACGGAGTCGGTGGGTCGGAGTCCGAGCGGAAGCCGCTGTCGGAGGTGGTGGGAGACTGCGTGCAGCGCTGGTTCCAGGACGCTTTCAAGGAGGCGCGCAAAGGGGACGTCGCCAACCAGGTGCTCGTCGCGCAGATGTTCTTCTCCGGGTACGGGGTCCCCAAGAACGAGTACAAGGTACAGCAACGCGCCTTGTTCAACCCGTAGATTTCTTTCGATTCAGCTTCCTTGTTGGTAGTCTCTGTCCTTGTGAGGTGGGGATTCGATTCCGCTCCCCCTGTTTAGCTTAGTTTGTCCTTTTCGTAGATGTGGACATTCCCTGTTTGAACGATCTTCAGGTTGAGGGGACTCTTGGGTATCGTACTGGGCTTGCTGGATTCAATCAAGATTCAGATTTGTAGGGTGTTTAAATCAGTACAGACTTAGTTCATGGGAGAGTTATGAGTTGCTTTGGCAGAAAAGATCAAATCTTTTCTGGTTAAAACGCAACAAAACACAGAGTAGTGGGAGCTTTGTTTTCTTTTCAGACTGAATTGGTGAACTTAGTTGTTTTTTTTCCAGATGCACCATTAGTGCTATCATATTTATATCCTAGTTGTTCAGATCCATCCTCAAGGCCCGTTGTTTACAGTTAATATGCTCCCATGGTATCAACAATCTTTTGTAGTTTCACACTGGCCAACTGCTGCTTTTCTAGGTCTTATATGCAATTTGCTGATAAGAACAATGTTTCTCAGTTCCAAGCACAAGCCACGGTGTTTGTTGGCGCTGCATAGGAATTGTGCGGAAACATGTCTTCTACTTAGTGATAAAATTGTATATTGCATCTTGTGTAGATTGGAGCTTAAGATTGGTTGACATAAAAAGTTGTGTTATTGGCTATTTTTATTTCTGTTTTGCCGTTCACAAGAACCGATTTAAAATGCTTAGCTTTTTTTGATACCTGGAGTTTTTTTGTTAGTTCTGATCATTTTCCACTTTCCATGGAGATGTGAATGTGAGATTATTTAATTGAAATTTTTATTTTACTTATAAATATAAAATATATAGATGGGGCCGTGTCTCAATTTTCTTCTGAAACACCGTATTGTCAAACTCTAGCTTTCTGGAATCATTAGGCGGTGTTTGGTTAGGAGTGTTAACCGCAGATGTTAAGGAAATTGATACTGACCTGAACTGAAAAAAAAAATGTAACAGAAGACTCTGATTGTTTGGTTTGTATCAGGTAATGTAAAGGGAAACACCGTTGCCACCTTCTCTTCTCCTCTCAGCTATGACTGCTTCTCCCTGCAGTTCTCTCCCTGATATCCCTGCTGCTGCGAAATCTTCCCAGCATCCCCGGATCCCTGCTGCTCTGTCCCTCTTCCTAGCACATCCACCCTTCTGCTATAAGTTCATCTGTGCTATTACCCCTGCTGGTCGAGCTCTGCTCCTGTAATGCCATAATAAGCCACCATCATCATCCTGCTTCAGTCCGTTCAACGGCGGGTTAACACGGTTTAAGGTGGTTTCCTAAACCAAACCGCATGAGCGCGGGTTAGACGGGTTGGTTCGGCGGGCCATGTGGTCTGAAACCGGGGACAAATTAGATCGCAGCTGGCGCTCGAGATCACAATGTTTCTATGCGCACAAGTCGAGAATTCGCGATAAAAGAAAAACTGCAGCAACCTCCGGATAAACAGTAACAAATTCAAGTCACTCCGCTCTATGAATTGAAATAATTTTGCCAGCAGCGGACGGCCTTGATCTTCAGCGGCGACAGCACGAACAGTCTAATGGCAGCAATAAATGTCAGCATGCCCATCCTCCCAGCTTTGCTTGCATGTTTGCCCACACCTTGCTTGCTGCTGCTTCGCTCGGCTACGCGGCGGTGCCGTACTCTGGTTTCTGACGAATTCATCAAGGGGCTTCTAGTGGATTAACCGGTCTAAACCATGGGTTAGCCCAACCCAGTAAAAACCACATAGCTGGGTTACGACGGTCTGGTTCTCCGGTTCAGACGGTTCCACACCAAACCGTGAACAGGATGAATCCTGCTATAGGGCTGAGCTAGGCGCGCCCAAATCCAGCACAGGCGCACAGCGTTGCTCGAATCGAGTTGATCACCTCTCAAATTGGTCTTTGCCCTTACCAAATCATGCTTCTCGAATCGATCTTTTTACAGGCTACATCATGTTTCTCCCCCACCCATCGACCTTTTCGCTGCCCAAATTGAGCTCATTGTTCGAATCTTCCTTAGCACCACTTGATTGAGCTCTTCCATGACGGTTTGTCAGTTTGGAAGATGAAGGGAGAGCAGCAAGTGATGTCCATTGAAGATGAGGGCTTATCACCAGCATAGCAGGTGAGGTCATGGACGTACTACAAGTAGTCAAACACCCTTGGCGCGAATAAAAGGGGATCTACAACTAGTCAAACACCCTTGGCGCGAACAAAAGGGGATCGGCAGATTGGTATGATGAGTCAAGAAACAGGGAAGTGGGATCTAATGGGATCGATTCCACCTCGCAGTGGGTCGTTATCGGATTTTAGCTAGACTGGATCTGATTCCAGGTCATCACTTACAGTTTGCTCCAACAAAATGCTAAACAATATAACTGACTCATGCTGCAATCAAATACTAGAATAAACTGACAAACCAAGCAGCACCATAAATAGATGTAAAGCATATAGGATCATCAGTGCTTTAAGAATGGTGGAATTTCTTTTGGAATATGTAAGCAAGCAGAATGTCTGTTGAAACGGGGGTGTCTACCATCCATTCTGTAAATCACAAATGAAAGTGCAATTTACTGTTGAACTGAAATATTCCGTTGGATTGATGAACTTTGATTTCAATAGTGTTTAAAATGTTATATTTCTTTTTGTTCTGTATGTATGTGATGGTCTCAAAGTTCATTTTGTAAACTGCAGCCTTAGCTATATAATCTACATTCTCATTGTACATTCTCTTCTTGTTTTTTATTAGGGAAGACAATGGATGGATAGAGCATCAAGATACAGGAGTTCAGCGTTGAAGGTTGGCATGAAACGTCCAGGTATTTGTCATTAAAGTTTATTTGAGTTAATCTCATTTTAAGGTGCTCACATTATCATATATTTGGTGATGTTAATCATTTTCCTCCCTTCTAAAAAATTTCAGGATACAATGCAAGTGACTCTGACTCCGATGAGGCAAATGATGATGCCAACCAATAACAATGAGTTACGATTGGGTTAGTTAGGAGAATTACAAGGTAAGAATGTTTGCTATTGCTCATTTTATCTCAATCCATGTTTTCCTAACTCTAAACCCTATCCTGAGGATGATTTTTTGTGATAGATATCATGACCTTTGTCTTCCTATATGCTACTGAGTTTGAATAGCATGCTCTTAGTGCAATCGAATTTCCCAGGTGTTTTGATGTCTAAATTTTATTTTTCAGGTAATTACAAAAGTTGTGGTTAATCTAGTGTCAGTCCCAGCAACTTGAGTGCGCTGGGACTGCTGCTTCCATTTGGAATTCAGCTGTGCACACGAGCTATCAAGTAAATCTTGTATACCCATTGGATGCTTCAAAGCACAGTGTACTCAGTATTTGCTTGAGAAAACATAGTGGATATTCAATTTCGCAATGTTTCAGTATATTAATTAATTCATTTTTAGCCCCCCTTTTATCTTTTGTTATCAAAGCAAACATATCTAATGTTGAATATCCATTTTGTGGATTCTAATGCCAAGTACGCTGTTAAATGGTCTTGCTTCACTTAGAGTCCTTAAACAGAATTTTGGAACTAGATGGAGTAACCAAATGGTGGCAGCTTATTGTTGTTTTGAAGCTAAACTCCAGTTCTTACTATTTCTAATAAAAATGTGCTGGAAACTGGAGGCAAGGGACCCCAAACTGGGAGCAACGTCATGCAGGCACCTTGCTTGTCCTTCGACATCTATACAAAATCAATACGAGGGTGATGTCCTTCAACTTTGTTTTTTTCTATATAAAATAAAATCAAGATGGGCAAGAAAATTAAGCATGCCCTCAACTTTCTATAGACACCATGGTTGCCCTAGTAATGTTTGGCAGGCGCTTCCGTAATTGAAAGAGCTTTAACCTTTATAAGCATTTTGACATTTATGTTGCCGAAACGTTGGCAGCATCAAATGACATATAGTCACCAGCCCACCTAAATGTATATATTTTGAATAAAAATATTGATCTTTTCTTTATATACTATTGATTAAAGTGGCATGTCAGAGGTCTTGCAACATTCAAAGGAGATAAAAGATATCCCTGACTTGAGATAATAAGTAACCTATGTTGAGTTCAATTGCTTCGTCGCATTGGCTGCAAATCTCCTTGACACCTGGTCATGAAGTTGCGCATTGACAAGGGCAGGCGACTTGTGCCTTTTTATGTATTATTTTTTTATGTATAAAAACTAAACAATTCGTTTCAAGAAATCACTACCACACCCATGACCTTGCTTGCTTGCTTGACCAACCCAACGATTTAGTGGCTGAAAATCTTCATTTTTTATGAGTATATGTAAGGTAGCATTTGAATTCCTGGTCGTACACGTGCATCGATGGCAAGTCTGCTGATGATGTACTGATAAACTATGAAATGTGACGTAGCAATTGTTTAGATGCGAAAAGAAGATTCCCATCACATCAAAATGTCGGCACATGCATAGAGTACTAAATATAGATGAAATTAAAAACTATTTGTTGTACTTTGCGAGACGAACATTTTGAGCCTAATTAATCAATTTTAGACAATTATTCATAAATACAAACAAAATGCTACAGTGAGACTACAGGACCAAAATCCAAAGTTTGGACACCCAAACTTAATTTGAAACTAAACAAGGCCCTAGAGAAGAAGGGATCTGGTGGAAACTTGGTAAGCAAGATGGCTGATGTACTAATAAACTATGAAATGTTACCTAGAGAAGAAGGAATCTAGAAACTTGGGAAACAAGACTACTTGGTCTTGAGTTGGATTTCTGGAAGAGAGGCAGGGCTCATAGAGTCTCAGCTAGTTTCCTGAACATTTTTCCCCTACCTACCTCTCAGCTGAAATTCCTTTTACTGAATATAAACAGAGTGTGCTTTTCCTTTGGCAGAAACTACATGTGCTTTGGGTGATTCACAAGCAACAGTTGTATTAGAAGTATTTAAACTCTTATTATTGAGAGAGAATGATAACATGTTTAAATGGATGTTCATTTTAAGTATTGAAACAAGTGACATCTCGTTACTATAAGATACATAAAATTCAGTTATATTTGAGGTATCATTCCTTAGTTAATCACTCCACTGATCTCATTAGCTTTCAAAGAGTATGGCCCATAATTCAATTTTGGTGGTTAATGATGATATAATCATTATAAGTAACAATGTTTTACAGCATTAATTAGAAATTAGGTCACAAATGATGGGTTTTAAGGTACTCTTAGACCCTGTCATTGGTTTCCAATTGTATCGGTGTAAATGATAGGTGCAGAGGCTAAGGATGAGCTAGTTTCAAGTATCATTTGGTGTCTTGAGACACTTGAATTAGTTAAGATCTTTATTTTTCTTTGATCGTACTATTAAGGCAGCAAGGTATAGTAGCTTAACCCATGTAGGTGTGGTGTACATTTGTGAAATTCTAGCACTAAGTAGCTTAAATGAAGCTCTATACTAGAAGTGATTTGAAAGTTTCTTAATTCAAAACTAAAGATATCATTAGTGCTTCCAGAGTAGCAAGTGTGCATCCACCCATCTCTTTTGAGTTGTGTGGATCGAGTAAGATTCTTTGCTTGTTACATACACTTGGTATTGGTGAGCTCTCAAGGAGGTGTCATTATGAGCAGCCCAATGAAGGATGTACTCGGTTTGAAATCCATTTATCTATAGTTAGAGAATGGATTAACACTAGAGAACAATTGCTCCTTGCGCGGAACAAGGAGGAGCTTAACCTTTGCGTGGGTGCTCCAACAAGTCCTCTTAGATATCTCGGCGAAAAAGATTGGCGTTCTAACTCTCTTTAGGGCGTGTTTAGTTTCATTGTGGACCATTGTGTCGCCTTGCCAAGCCAGGAGAGTGAGTGAGGCGAGTAGTTTGGCTATCCAACAAGATTCCCTTGGGGTTCATGTGGGTAAGGTTTAGACACCACTGTCCTTGCTAGTGTAGAAGCCAAATAAGCTCGCTAGGTCTGGCAAACTTTTTGACCGGAGTCAGTAGGGGAAGTCCCTACCTATTTTTTTTAATTTTCTTTATTCCAAACACAGTTAATTCGCTCCCACAGGGAGTCGAACCTGGGTCTGCAGGGTGCTACTCAGGTGCTCTAACCACTAGGCTAGAGACCCTTTCACTAGGTCTCGCAAACTTGATTGGGAACCAAGCGGACCCTTAATTTCTGCAATTTAGTTTCTGTAATTTTAATTTCTAAAATTAGCATTGTAACATCCCGTAATTTTTTACATAGGAATGTTGAATGAAAAATCCCAAATTTCACAAATTTTTGGTGAACTGTGTGCATGCCAACAAACATATAGTGTTGTCTCTATTTGCCCCCTTTATTCTTAGGCAATTTAAATTTAAATTAAAAATTCAAATTGAAGTGCTAAGGACCAAATATGATTGATTTGGCTCTTATTGGTTTTTGGTTCTTTGTTTGGATTTGAATTCAAATCCTATATTTGAATTCAAATTAAAAGTTAACAACTAATTCAAACCCCCTCTAACTCGTTTGGGCCCCATCACTACCACAAAGTCTGAGAACCACACCTGATCTTTTCCTAAGCCGCTAACGCACCCAAGCCCAGCTTGCTAACCAATCTAACCGACGGCCGCTAACCTACCTTTCTCCAGCCCAGCGCCGGCCCAGCCAGCTCGTCCGCGCCCCTCACCTGTTCTGAGCAGCTGACCGCTGGGTCCCGCTTGTCGGCTTTCTTCCCCAGCGCTTCTTCCCCTCGCCCGGCGCCGCTCGCTCCCTCACGCCCGCGCCTGTGAGCGCTCGCCCGCCGAGCCTATCCCATCGCGGCGCAGGCGGCCCGTCCGAATCGCGCCGCGTGTCCAGGGCACGAACGCCAAAAAAATCCCTAGCCGTCCGTTCCTAGCAAACCCTAGCACCTGCCGCCCTTTATAAGGACCGGGATCCCTTCCCCACTGCTCAAGCCGCCGCCGCCCTCATTGGGGTTTCGTCTCCAGCTTTTCGAGTGGGGGAAAGAGGGAGAAGGTGCAGGAGAAGGTGAAGAAGAAGAGGTGAGTTGAGGAAGAGGAAGATCGGAGCCCAAGCGCCTCACCGCCGACGCCTTCAAGCTGTCCGAGCTGCCGCCGCTCGAAGGTGCCGCCAAGGAGCCGGACAGGAACGCTAACGAGGAGGAGGCGACGCTCGACGAGAGCCAATCGACTACTCCGAGCTGCTGCGATCGTCTGCGTTAACCTAGGGAGAGCCACCGCCATCGCCTTCCCTGTTTTCCACCTGTCCGCCGTCGAGCCTCGCCGCCGCAGCCATCCTTCTATGGAGCCGGCCTTCGCGCCGTGCCATCTTCTTGCAGGAACGCCACCGCTAAACCTTGTTTTGCAAACCCGCCGTCGCCGCTCGATCGCTAACCAGGCCGCCATGCCGTCGTTGCGCACCGGGAGCGCCCGGACCGCGCGGACGCCATGGCCGTGCCGCGGATGAGCTTCACACTCTCCCCGCGCGTGCGAGAGCCAAAGCCGTGGCCAAGGCTAGATCAAGGCTATGCGCCTGTGCGTCGTCGCTAGCCGCGGTACGCGAAGCACCTCCGCGAGCTTAGCCGCGCCGCCGCACACCATCGTCGGGGAGCCGCTCCGCCGGTCCGAGCTCCCTGCACTCTTGTCGATCACCTTCGCGAGGCTCAGCCCAAGCTTTCCCCCTTATATCCGAGCCTCGCCGGACAAGAGGAGGACGTCTACTACTCCAACTACCTTGACGAAGAGGAAGAGCAGCAAGTCCCAGGTTCACGCCCAACCATTCTCTGAAATACCTATTAGATGCAACTACTATGCTAGCGCTTTACTTTACTCGCATGATGATGATATGTTTGCACTGCCATTTATCTACCATGTCCCCTTGCTACCTATTATCAACTATATGAGAATGCTATGCTTGCATGTGTTGGGATGGTTGAGATTGATCTTCTTGGCGTGAGTTGGGTGGCTTGGGAGGAGTAGTGCAGCTAGGCGGTGGAGGCGAGTGATAACAACCCGGTCGTTTGATCGGGGTGCTTGGGAACTGCACTCAGACAGTTCTTACGGAGTACCTGTTACGAATACACGGTTACTTTGGATACTTTTGAGGAGTTTGGGCGGCAATACCTGTAATGGGTGCCGATTGCGGACCGTTGCGGCGGATCGCTTTGATGCTGATACTCGCCTTACCGACAATTAAGGGCCGTATCGGGATGACCCGGACGTT
This sequence comes from Echinochloa phyllopogon, assembly GCA_033239725.1. Lineage (NCBI taxonomy): Eukaryota > Viridiplantae > Streptophyta > Magnoliopsida > Poales > Poaceae > Echinochloa > Echinochloa phyllopogon. Next base: position 29,805,173 of record BTCW01000003.1, on the reverse strand, counting down.
GGAATTTACAGTGTTCACCATCTACCCAGTATGGGGAGGGTTCCAGCAAGCCTACTGAGTGCGGTACCAGGGCTATAGGAGATTCGAGTATGATTTGTGTAAGGGGGACTCGTTGCGACGTACTCTCCCTGATATATCACAGCCCCCCACTGGCCCTGGCGGGAAGGTTTCACACCCCTGGGGTAGATGTTAGCATGCAGATGTTTCCCGAGCCTAGGGAAGCAGGATGGTACCGTTACTCTTTAGGGTCTTTGCTGTGGGCTGTGTCTCAAGACGGCAGGTGGTTCCTGGAGCGCAACCTCTGCAGAGTGAAAACTATACGTATAGCCGTGTCCACAGTCACGGATGATCCTTCACCTTGATCTGGGACATGAGAGATTGGACCAGCATTTGCTGTTGAGACAGGTGGGGAGGGAGCTCACCATGTCGATTAGTGAGTGAAATGAGTTGGCAGATGTTTATTGCGGGAACCTGTTGCGGCAGGAAGAGCCCAATGTGGATGTGAGAATGATGGTTGGTTTTGGGGAGTGTATGAGCTTGTGAGGAAAGGTGTTTGGAGATGAGATGAACTTGGTTATTGCTGCTGCTTGCGCATAGGAAACCCCAGCTTAATTCCCTTGAATATTTTATTACTAGTTTAGGCCACTACAAAGCATTGCTGCATATTATGGTTGGTGACGTGGACCTGTCCCATTTCCTTGGGGACAGATTATGGGTACACAGGAGAAGACTCCGAGAACAAGTCCAATCGTGAAGGAGGATGCCATAGTGGGCTGTGCGCTGCGCTCAAGGATGCCTGTGGAGGTGAAGTCCCGAAGTACCAGAAGCTTATAGCTATCCGCTGCATAGATGTTTTCCTTATGTCGTTTAGCCCAGAGGGCTTGTACCATACCGCTATGTATTTATATCATGTTTGATGGTCTTAATCGATGTATGAATGTGATTTCCGCTGAAATGAGTTCTGTACGTGATAGCTGTTGTTCCTTGGACTATCACAAGGGTACAGGAAGTCGGATTCTCGTAATTGAGAATCCGGTTCGTTTCAAGCATGGTAACATAGTGTTAGAAGTATGATGCAAAGCTTTTATTGAAACATGTAGTCATACTTTCTAAGTTTTAGGTACATATGAGGTGATTAGATTAAATCGATAGGACTTAGTTTCACGAGAAAAATCTATAGAAGACTAATTCTCTTGATCCTTTCGAGGTTGCCCACCGAACATTTATTTATACGTATCTGAAGCAAGCAAAATGTCGGCAGTGACATCATCAGATTTAGCCTATCTTTATCTTTATGTTTGGTTGCCAGTGTTGCTTTAGTTGAACACTCCACGCATCTAGTTCTTGAATTGCTACCAGCTACAAGCAATAACTTCTTGCTAATCAATTATTTCACCTACCATGTGCCCATGGGTTTTAATCAAATGACTCGCTATCTGATTCATGTAGTCAGGATTTGCAAGGGTCCTTCATGGCTTCTCGCACCAACAAAAAGAGGGGATATGTGTGCTGACTTATATGAAGACTTCAACAGGGGGCACATTTGGTTTTCATGGCGTGTTCTTGATTTTCAATAGTATTCAATGCAGAGCATATATATTTGGTTTTCATGCCGAACCTTGGCCATTTAGCCTTTTTTCTCGTGGGCTGTGTTTAGTTCCAAAATTTGTCTCTTCAAACTTCACTATTCACCTATCACATCAAATCTCTCTTCTCATGCATTGACCACTAAACGTGGATAAATAAAAAAAATTAATTTCATAGTTGTGATGTACACGACGAGACAAATCTTTTGAGCCTAGTTAGGTCATGGTAGGACAACGATTACCATAAACAAATGAAAAGTGATATAGTGTGCTACAGTGTCCGATATGAGTTTTCGACCACCTTTTCGCAGCAACTAAACAAACCCAAGAGGGGCTGGCATGAAAACGTAACATATGGCCATAGACACCAGAGCTGCAATAGCAATGTAATGCAGGCACCTTATTTATCCTTCAACTTTCTATGCAAAATCTAGACCAGGGTGCCTGGGGTTGCTACGCATGTGGGAACACGCACGGGCCAGTTAATGCCCCAATTATCCGGTGATACATGAATGGAGCTTAGTTTCTGATGCTTTTCTCTTTGTTCGAGCTAGCAGAGATTGTAACAAAGTAGCTCATGTTCTAGCCAAGCAAGTCAATGAATTGGCAGGGACGGTGGAGTGGCGCTATGAAGCGCCGTCCTGCATTCGTGACTTGCTGGTTTCAGACTGTAATCATCTCATGAGAGAATAAATGAAGCCTTGAAAGTCTCAAGAAAAAAAATCTAGACCAGGGTGAGCAAGAAAACTGAACATTCCTGTAGACAAAGACAACCACTGACACCCTAGTAATATCATGCAGCCCCCTGGATCTTACAAGTATTTTTGACATTTATGTTGTTGAAACGTGGGCGGGCAACAGTGTCGTGCGTCGAGCATCAAATGACAAATGTATACCATCTTCCATAAAAATATAAATATACAACGTTCACACCACCAAAATAGAGCCTTCAAATATAAAAAGAATCCATGAGTGCGTTTCTTTCTGCTATTGATTAAGATGGTTGTCAGAGGTCATGCAACGTACTACACTGACTCGAGGGCGCTGTTCACTTCCCTTCAAATCCAAAACTTCCCCCAAACTTTCTCTCTCTAAACTTCACTATTCACTATCCCATCAAATCTCTCTTCTCATGTATGGAGCATTAAATATAGGTAAATAAAAAAACTAAGTACATGGTTTTGATGTACACGACGAGACGAATCTTTTAAGCTTAGGTCATGGTAGGACAATGATTACCACAAACAAACGAAAAGTGCTATAGTACGCTACAATGTTCGATGTACCATTTTCACCCAAATTCACGTTCCCTTTTCAGGGAAGTGAACACCGCCAAGCAGATAAAGATTACCCCTGGCTTCAGATAACGGATAACCTTTTCTTGAATTCAGTTGCTTCGCTGCGTTGGTGTTTGATCCATTTGTATTAGCATAGTTTGAACAGTTCTGAGATCAGCAGATTACGCAGCACATTGTTTCTTCAAATCTCGTTGACATGTGGGCATGAACGAAGTTATCTATTGCCAAGGGCAGACGTGTGCTCTGTTGATGTATAATTGTTAAACTAAAAGATATTTGTTTCAACTTTCAAGAAACCATAATCACCTGCTTGTTTGATTGACCAACTCAACAACTATATAGAGCCTAAAAATGCATTTTTTAGGAGTATCCAAGATAACATTTTGAATTCCTGATTGTACACATGCATCATGGGCAAGCCACCTGCCTGTGTCCTGATAACTATCTAACGTGACCCAGAGAAGAGGGAATCTGGAATGATGGGGTCAAAAGACTACACACGATCTTCGGTTGGACTCGAATAAGGATCTCGAAGCAACAGATGCTTGTGTATAGTGGCCAAATTAGTACCCCTACATTTCAAAATATAAAACATTTTAGTCACTACCAGAAAATTCATCATCCGCCGTGCCTATATGCCTCGGCACACTCAAGAACCGGTGCTAATACAACATTAGCACCGGGCGTAAAATTGGGATGCCCCGGGGACCCTTTAGCACCGGTTGGTAACAAAGTCCCTTTTAGCACCGGTTGGTGTTACTACCCGGGGCTAAAGAGCCCCCATCCTTTAGCACCGGGTGGTGTAACAATCCGGTGCTAAAGGGTGACCCTTTAGCACCGGGTGGTGTTACGATCCGGTGCTAAAGGCCCTTTAGCACCGGTTCGTAAATATGACCCGGTGCTAATGGGGTTTCATATGCTACTTTAAAAGGAGCGCATCTTCTATCCACCACTAGAAATGTTAATATGTATGACGTACAGTTTTCGTCGTAGTAGAGCTCAAATTCGTCTTTAAAAAATTTCTATGACGAATTAATGACGAAATGTCATTCGTCGAAGACAGAGCGTCAAGTTTGTTTGTCCGAGACGAAAAGACATATTTCGTCATAAAACACGCTGTTGTTCAATGACGAAAAAGACTTGCCGCCTGATTTTTGTCACAGAAATTTTAATCCACGTGGCACGGTCCACGCTAGCATCTGATGTGGATTGGTCAACGTGGCATGGTCCACGCTGGCATGTGAGGTGGCGGCTAACGTGGCAGCTGACGTGGTGCCCACGTGGCCCATTCTGGCTGGACCACGTGGCGCGTTCTAGCTTGACCACGTGTCACTTTCTGGCTGGACCACGTGTCAAGTTCTGGTCGGTCCACGTGTCAAGTTCTGGTTGGTCCACGTGTCATGATCTGGTTGGTCCACGTGTCGTGATCTGGTTGGTCCACGTGTCTCGTTCTGATTGGTCCACGTGGCACGTTCTGATTGATGCATACAAACCAATACAAATTTCATTTAATTTTAATACAATTATGCACATCACATACCCATCAACATACATTTATATACCACATCACGTGACATCATCGTGTACCACATTCAGAAACAAACTTGTTTCATCTTTCATCATCAACAAATGACAACTGTACATTACATTGGTTAACTTACATTACAATCTAACAATTCGATTGCTCCTTTTGCAATAATGCAACTTCAAGCCTCCAACTCTTTAACACAAAGCCTGACAGCTGACAACCTGATCAACAAGAAACATAAATCAGAAATTCTAGCTAGCGGCATCAAACACAGCTGTAACAAACAAAGAATTCAAAGAATACAAATTTCATAATGCCCTTTTGTTGGGTTTGCTGCGGCTAAAATTTAAGTTTGTGCATTCAAAGTGGCCTGTATTCCTGCTTTTGTTATAGCAACCTAAAATCGATGTATGGAACACAGTGCTTAAGCTTTCACATATCAGTAAGGAAAAGAAAGGGAAAGCTCCCCAGCACATGTTCCTCATACAAGTCTTCCACCACCGACAAAATCTTGAAGTGCATGGAACTTCACTAACAGCAGATTGAAGTGAGGTTTTGCACGCTATAAGTAAATAGGCAGGTAATAAATATTTATTTTCAAGTATAAAGTTTAGGAAGTTCAAATGAGGAGCTACACTCAAACAATAAATATCAACGGACCTATCAAACTAGACTGAGCAAACCTATAACAAACAAGGCAAGAATTCAATGGATAGCAGGACTGCTTTCATCTGAATTTTCAAAAAACGAGATTGTTGGTGTCGGAAATGGCCGGCACTCCCTACACCGCGCAGAAATGCGCTGTGTCTCGTCCCTTGATGGTCGATGCGGAAGCTAACACAAGGACACGGGTTTATCCAGGTTCCGGCCGCTGGGCCGTACGTCCAGTAGGGGCGTGCTTGCGCACTCATATTAGCTTTGCACCGGGGTGCTTGTAGAGAGGGGGCTACAAGTGGATGCGGGAGAGGAGAGACGGTCTCCAAGTCCCTGTCGTCGGTGGAGATGATTGAGGCGAATGCCAATATCGGATGTGTGTGTATGTGCGAGCGAGAGCCAAGGCGATGAACCTCGTGTTGTTGCTCTATTGTGCTTGTCCCGTACGGGACTCCTATCTCTCCCTTTTATAGTTCAAGGGAGAGAAGGGTTACAGTTCGCATGTACAATACATGCTACAGTGTGAGTCGTACGGCGTATCCGTGCCTTGCAGGCCTCGTCAATATTGCTTCCTGGTCTTGTCTGCTGACGCGATGTTTCCTCGCTTCCTCTTCGACGGGGTCTCGAGGGGTCGCTTCGTCGTCGAGGTGGCCTGGGCGTTTACTCGAGGACCCCCTCGAGTGGTCCTCCGACCGCTTCGGGGGCTAGCCCGCTAAGAGGCACGGGGCTAGCATGGCGTAGGCTGTCGCCTCAGCGTCAGAATGTCAGGCGTGGTGACACGATGGACTCGACCTGCCCTACTGTGCTGGTACGACCGGCTTTTGCCCTGGCGAAGGGAGCAGGTCATATTCGTACGGGGCGGCCGCTGCCGGGGTGGCTCAGAGATTTCCCCGTATCCGCCGCGGGGGGCCCCCCTCCGTTGGAGGACGGGCGTGGGTGATGTAGGTGAGGCGCCAGCCTACTCCACAGTGCACATCCTGCCGCCCGGAGACGTGGTGGGCAAGGGTCAAGGGATCCGTTCCTTGCCTTGCCGGACCAGTAATCTTTATTTGACCGTGGTGAGCCCCCTGTGCTCGGCCATCTTCTATTGGTGGGGCCCCCATCGCCCGTTCGAGGACGTTTCAGCGCGGGAGGCGAAGGGGGGCCCCCGGTAGAACCGTGCGAAGGTACGGCCGGGGTTAGCGGTGTCGGGGGCATAGTGCCGCGCAGGCCCTGCACAGCTTCCGCCTGTCCGTGCCGCAGAGGGCACAGTGCACCGGATTCTGTCAGGGGCGACGTGCGGGGGAGATCTTCCCTTTGACTCCGGCGCCTGGTGCGGGAGTTGAGACCGTCAGTGCCTGTTCTGTAGGCGTGGCGTTCGTTTCGAGGGGTCGGAGCGAGTTCCGGCGAGGCGGAGCGGAGGTTTGTAGCTCGAGGGGGGAGCGATGGACCCTCGAGCGAGGCGGAGTTTAGGCATGAGGGTGACGTGTCTTCGTGGGCCGTTGTTTGGGCCCTGCCGGCTGGTAGTGGGCTTCGCGGTTTCGCTGGCATGGGCTCATAGGCTTATGGGTAATAGCCTTATTTTGCGTTTTTCAGGGTGATTACCCTGGTAGTTAAGGGACCCCTAATTATGGTCCCCGACAGTAGCCCCCGAGCCTCTATGGGAGTGATTGCTCCCGTAAAGGATCAAGGCCGAAGCGGTTTCTCGTGGGTGCTCCTTGTCGGGGTTTGATTCGGCATGCGTATGGCTTCCGTGGGGGCGCGCTTAGCGCACCCGCGGGTGTAGCCCCCGAGCCTTCGCAGGAGTGGTTTCACTCGTGCAAAGGCTATACCCTCGTGCGTTGGGCCTTGGGTTTTGAGGTAACACTACGCGTGGGTCCGAGCTTCGCGCTCGAGGGGTGTTGTGTCGTGGTGCGGGGAGCCCCCGAGCCCTCTGGCCTGGGAGGGATGCTCGGGTTAAGTTCCCCGTCTTTTCGTATGGCGACCCTCGCTTCCCCTTCGAGGGGATGAGGGATGAGACGCTCTGCGCTACCCTCGAGCGGGTTCGCGAACGCGGCTGTCTCGTTTGAGCTTTTAGCGGGCAGTCCGAGTGGGCGCCCGTGCCCCGTTCGTTGGGGGTCGGCTCGTGGCCCGGAGACGCGTCCATCAATGAGCACTCGCAAAGGTCTGCTAGGCAGGGGCTTGGTCCCGTCCGACCAGGGCCAAGGGCGCGGAAGCACTCCCTCGATGGGATCCCTCAACTAGCTGCCTTTGTCTGGCCTCGAACACAACAGGGGCGTCCCCAAACTCCGCGTTCGGGGTAAAGTCATGGTGAGCACGCGCCGAATCGTCCCTGACCCTGTCGATCTGGAGCGCCTGTCGAACCCGTTCGAGGGCCAGGCCTCGACCTCCTAATCAGTAAGGCCACAGAGAGGACGCGCGAGCCTCTCCGCTCGAGGGCCGGGCTAGTTGCCCTGTCCCCGTTCGTTTCCGATTCGGCCAGGGCGTCCGCTTGAACCCATTCGAGGGTCGGACTTCGAACCCTGGCCTCCGCGGAACGCCTCGAGGCGATTTGGCTTACCTGGGAAGCCGTCGTCGTTCATTGGCTCTTTTGACCGGGCGCGGTTGTCCGCACTTGCGCGAGTCGTGGCTAACGTGGCGGTGCATCGGCCCGTCGACCGGAATCAGCCATTCGTATCCACACCATCTTGGCTGACGTGGCGCGGCACTCCGCGTGGGAGTAATGGGCGCGCCTTTTTAGGCGGAGTGGCGTTGTGCGGGCGGTGGTTGAGGTGACGGGGCGCCTAGAGTTACTGCGGCATCGGTTCGTTTTACCGCGCCGCAGTTAATGCGTCCGCCCACTCCGGGGCGGTTTTCCGCTAATGGGGCCCATGTGTCAGAGGCTTAACCAACCGCTGCGCTTGACGCGTGCCTCCCGGTCCAAGCGGCCAAGCCGTTCCTGGCGTAGTGGTATGAATGAGCGCACCTTTCCAGCCGTAGTGGCGTGTACGGGTGGGAGCCGAGGCGATGCGACGATCAGAGCGTCAGGCGCGCTGATTCGTTTTATCGCGCCCGGGTATATGTGACCGCTCATTCCGGGGTGGTTTGACACGCGGCTGGGTCCAGTTGCCAGCGGCCGGAGCTAGCCCCTTCGCCCAGGTGTCATCAGGTTATTTCCTTCCCCCCGGCCCGTCCCCCTAGGCCACGGCTGTTTCGCCCGTGAATCGGCCTGGGTGGTTGGGCGCAGGAATCGTAAGGCGGGCGGGCTGAGTCAAGGAGGCGATTAAGGGTGCCCATCTGGTACGGCTGGCGATTCGCGTCCGCACGCGAATCTCGCGGTTATCTCCCCACGGGAATAACAGTCGCCGCCCTCGGGTGCCACAAACTTTGTCCTTGGCGTGCGCTATTGATGCCAGAAGAAAGTCGACGAGAGGCGGCGGGCATGTTGCGGGAAAGGAGCAGGACATTGCGCTCCTCATCAGGGAGGCGGTGACCTTGCCGACGGTGAGGTCCTGCAAGGATGCGGCGGCGGGTGCTTCGTTTGCTAGGAAACTAGCGAGCGACGTTCGCCGGCCGCCGTTTTCGCGAGGGCGCTCATCGACGGCAGGGCGTGAAGCCAGGCCCTGTTGGACGGTGAAGTGGTTCAACGTCCCTCCGTTCCGCAGCCGCTCGACCGCTGGGTTCTTCTGTTAGCTGTGTGCCAGAGGAAAATCAGCGAGAAAGCTGTGGAAACTGCTTCTCGTGATAGTGTGCTGGCCGGCTGCTGAAGTGGTCCAAGAGCCCTGCTAGAGCGGCTCTTTGCCTTTGTATCTCTAAACGGCCTATGGCCGAGTGTAATTTGTTTTCGTAGATTCGCCGTTCGTGGCGTGTAAGGAATAAATCCTATTTGTGTCTAACCTTTTCGTGGGTTAGCACGATCTAGTATTTGTACTGAAGGATTTCTGCGCGAAATTGTGCCTTTTCTCATGATTCTGGAATGACTTTCGCAAAGCAATTCGTTTTCGTGAGCAACTCGAGCGTTGTGCGGCGAGGGGGATGCCGTAGCCTTTCGAGGGCGTAAGCAGTCCCGTGACCCGGCCAACTATCCTTTGTAGTAACCCACGCATTGCTTTCGTCTTCCTCGATCCTCGAGGAGAAAGGACCAACAACACTTTCTAGGTTTCGACCGAAGGAAAGTCGGACACTTCTCGCAATCTTTGGGATACCAAATCCGTTTCCGTGAGTTCCTGCAGTAATTTCGGGCGTTTGGTCCCGTATTTTCGTGGTTAGTTACGTGACAAATGAGGGTGTACGAACTTAATTTAGGTGTTGTTTTACGATCTTGCGACCGGACTCGTTTGTCGTTCAATGTGCCACACCTTCTTCTTGGTTCGAGATTGACTTTGGCAGGGGAAACACAAGTAACTTAGGTGTTGAGTGGTGAGGGGGATGCCTTAGCCTGTCACACCCGGCCCAGTTTGTATGGCCCGGTAGTGGCCCATTAGTGCGGGATGCACATGTTTAGTGCCACATTGCTAGTTGAGCAAGGGTGGAGGCAACTTATAAGCCTTTGTCTTCCAGCCGTAGCACCTTCGGGTTAACCCTTTTACACGAAGCGAGGATGAAAGTGTAAGCAGGGTGCTATGTGTACGCGTGCGCGCCCCTCGGAAGGGCTGTGCGGGACGGCTCGTGAAAGGCGGGGTGTTACATAGCCTTTCGAGGGCGTAGGCGGTCCCTCGACTCGGCCAACTCTCAGCCGTGGTAGGCTTGCGCCTTGCTTTCGTCTTTCTGAGCTGTCGAGGAAAGGTTTGGCGGCATGTTTTTTCGAAAAAAGTGGTTTACGTTTATTTATCGTTCGATGTGCTGTGCTTTTTTCTTAGCTCGAGATCGATTTCGGCAGAGGGATGCAAGTAACCTAGGCATCAAGTGGTGAGGGGGACGCCGTAGCCTTTCGAGGACGTAGGCGGTCCCTTGACTCGGCCGACTTTTAGCCGTGGTAGGCTCGCGTCTCGCTTACACCTTTCCGAGCGGTCGAGACAAAGCTTGGCAACACATTTTCGAAAAAGAGACGCGTGGAAAAAGTTTAGGACTTGTTGGGGGGTTAGTCCCCCAGTAGCCCCCGAGGGGCCTCGGCTTTACTTCGAGTTCGTTTCGAGGGTAAAGGCGAGTCACCTTGTTTCATTGTTGTTAGTAACAATGTTTCCATGCCTTAAACAGACTTTATTATTATCATCATGCGATAAAACAAGATTGTGTAAAGTACAAGAGGTTCTATGGGTAGAAACGACGTAGCTGTTGGATGTTCCAAGCGTTGGGGAAGACCTCGCCCTTCTCGTTCGCCAGCTTGTAAGTGGCGGGCTTGAGAACCTTGGCGATGATGAACGGTCCTTCCCATGGTGGCGTGAGCTTGTGTCGGCCTCGGTTGTCTTGTCGTAGCCTCAGCACCAGGTCGCCCTCGTTCAGGTCTCGACGGCGCACCTTGCGCTCCTGGCATCGTCTCAGGGACTGCTGGTATCGTGCCGAGTGCAGGGTGGCCACGTCTCGAGCCTCGTCCACTTAGTCCAATGAGTCTTTGCGTGCTTGCTGGTTCCGCTCCTCCTGGTATGCCTTGAGTCTCGGGGATCCGTACTCGAGGTCGGTCGGCAGGATGGCCTCGGCACCGTAGACGATGAAGAACTGAAAGTGCATCTAGGCACTTATATGTTTTGGTGATTTTGGATGACAACATGATTTGTATTTAAGTTGTTTGCTTAAGCATATGAGCAGGGTTCTACTCTTATGGATATTCATGTAATATATTTGTTGTGAAGAATATAAGCTCATTGTTGGTATGAATGACATGAAAGCGAACAAGTGGTAGTGATCCCACGCAACTAAGCAATACAATGACAAGTGAATGGAAATGATAAATGAGACAAGGTTCTATGCAAATTGGTCGGTCTCATCTATTGGATACTTGTTAAAGGTTAATGGAACATTTTAATTAAAAAAAGGATTTCTTTGGGCTTGTTCCATAGCAATGGTTATAGTCAAAAGGAGACATGAGTCTATGGTTAGCAAATGGTCTCAAATGCATGGAAGCGTATGGACAAGTGATTTACCAAAGAAAACATAGAAGAAAATATTGGACATATTTCAAGTTAATTGAAGACATGGGTTTCAAAGTAATATTCATGATGAAGCAAAGCAAAGTGAGACTCAAAGTGGCTAGATATGGTGAAAGGGATTAAGCTAGATGACGGTGTCCAGGTACTAAGCAAAGAGAAGGGCAAGTTGGTCTTGTAGCCGAGGAACTTTGCTAAGGTGAAGACTAGCATCATGGTTTGGTCTCTATGCACTAATCAAGCCTTACCGAGTGAAGCTATGCAATGCATCTAATTCTTTATTGATCATATAATTGAAATGGCTTATGAATTGGATATACTCGGAAATTCTAAGCCATTGGCTCAAGTTGGATTTGCTCAACAAGATAAAGATGTTGAAGCCCTCAAAGTTGAGAATGATCAAGTATGGCATCGATGAAGAAATGGAAGCTCAAGTGGAGAGTTTATTTATTGTTTTTATCTTGAGTTTAGGAGTGCCGTACTATCAAGAGGGATGCAACATTAGTTGATTGACAACACCAAAAGTGCTGATAGGTCAACCCATGTGAGATAGCCTTGAGAGAAAAACACTTGGGAATTTAGTGTGCTGGCTCGACCCAAACCGGTTTGGGAAACCGGTCTGACCGGTTTTGCATCTGACAGGCACAACGACTAGTTTGGTTTGAAAACCGGTCTGACCGGTTTGGGAAACCCAAACCGGTCTGACCGGTTTTCCACGGCCATAACGGCTAGTTTTGGATGTTGGGGTATTTATACCCCTTGGCCCTCTCCTTTGAGGGCGGCTGGTTCATTTGCTTTTCTTGTGCGTCTAGGCCTTACCAAGCACCAGCAAGCTCTCCCCAGACCTCTCTTTGTGAGAGTTGATTGATTTAGATCATATATTTGGATTTGGATTGAGGGATGTATTGTGTGTGAGCAAAAGAAATATTGAGAGAGCTACTTGCAGCCATCAAGAGCATATCCATAGCTTGAGCACTTCCGGTGAAGTCTAGCAACCATTGAAGCATTTGTTACTCTTGGGGATTCATCCCCTAGACGACTAGGCATCGCCGAGAGCATCCAAGCCAAGCTTGTGGATTTGCCTCGGAAGTTTGTATCACCCATCCTTTGTGGATTTGCTAGTAAGTGCACTTAGCTCCTTCGTGGTGACTAAGTGGAGGAAAGTGGCTTGGTGTGAATAAGCCCGCCTTTCGTAGGCCCTCAACGGAGGCGTAGAATTCATCGTGTCTTTGTGACAGCCTTAGTGGCAGCGGTGAATTCGAACTTCGGATTAAATCTTGTGTCTCCTTGTGTTCTTGTGTTCATATTATTGTTCTTGTTGATATTGAGCAATTCGACCCGATCTATCTTCTTGTGAGCTTATGGTTGCAGGTGGTTGGTTAGAAAGCTTCTACATATCCCAAGTAACCTCTTGCAACCCATCCTTTTGATTAGAATTGCATAGGAGCCTCTACATCTAAGTTTGTTTTCGTGGTTGTCTGAAATTACTGTAGCACCGGAAATTTCCGATAACGCCGGAAATTTCCGATAGAAATTTCCAGTAAACTGATTCCGCTGCAAGTTGTGCTAAATTTTTTAGCAATCGCCTATTCACCCCACCTCTAGGCGACATCAAGGTCCTTTCAATTGGTATCAGAGCTTGGCCTCACATCCAAGCTTAACCGCCGTGAGGAAGGATGTCGACTTCATGTGAGGTAACTTATGAGCCACTTGCCAGTGATGGCTCGAACTATGCTCTATGGTCTACCCATGTACTTAATGATATTAGGGCCATGGGTCCTATTCTTGAGGAGGTTGTTGTTGAAGGCAATCATTGTCCTAGTGTTGATTGGAATGTGTCCAATCCAACCGAAGACAAAATGGAGTGCCTACAACTCAACGCTCATGTCGCTAATTTCTTATTTGGTGTTGTGAGCAATGAAGTGAAAGATATAATCCTAGATGATGCAGCAACTCTATTCGATGCTCATCTCGTTTGGGCTCGAATAGAGAAATTATTTGCAAACACCACAAGCGACAAGAAAGAGCATACAAGAACCAAGTCACATGAGGAGTGCTCTACATCAACAAAAACATGCACCGAGCCTCATGTGACCACCACCGAGCAGCCACAAGATCAAGACGGCTCAGCTGCCATCTCACTGCCAAAACCGGTCCAACTGGTTTCTAGACCCGGTATGACCGGTTTGGGCAAAAGAGGTGCAGCTGGCAGCAAGAAGGGTGGCCGACGCCGTGCAAGCAAAATCTCAAGCACAAAAGCATTGATATCCTCCCATGATGAGGTGTCCCAGTGCTTTATGGCCAAAGATGATAAGGAGGTCGCAAATTCAAAGGATGCAACTATACAAGCCCTCACCGAAGAGCTTGAGAAAGTCAAGCTCATCAATGCTTCCTTGGTCTGTAAGTATGATATTGTGGTTGAAGATTATGCTTGTGCTATTGACTCACTTTCATGTGTAGCTTCATTGGAAAAAGAAAACCAAGTGCTCAAGCAACAATTTGATTCACTAACTAGCAAGCATGAGAAACTACAAGCAAAGCATGAAGAACTTAAGTGTTCTCATGAAGAGCTTGTAGAATCACATGCCTTGCTAGAGATAGCTCATGAGGTTATGGTAACATCGGTAAAATCATTTGAACCTCAACCTCACAAATGCACATGCTCTCAAATTCAATATAATTTATCATGTGCTAACCCATGTTGCTCTCAAGCAAAACGCTCTTGGTATGATGAAGTGCTTGTAGAGTCGTGTGATGACCTCATTGCAAAAGAAAATGAAGAACTCAAGCAAGAGGTGGAAAGACTCACAAAGAACTTGACAACTCTCAAAGGCAAGAGCAATGCACAACCTTCTCAAGATAACCGTGAGTTCATGGTGAAGAAGCTTGAGAAGGGATCAACCGTGCAAAGATCTTGCATAAACCAAGTCAAGACCAACTCAAGTCAAGAGCAGGCCAAAAAGAAAAAGCAAGCTCACATCAAGTGCTCCATCAATGAAGAAGGCAAGCCAACTCTCTCCAAAAGACAAAGAAATATGGAGAAAAGAAGATGCTTCCATCAATCAAGTGCTCCATCAATGAGAAAGGAAATGAGATTGCATGATGTCCAAGGAAGGTGGGGTCTCACCTAAGAGAATCCGGGAGTTCAAAACCAGATATTCCGGTATTGACCGGGAAACCCCACATCAAGCTCAATAAAGGTTTTCTCAAGGCCCAAGCAAGATTCAATAGAGAAGTGACTACCAAGCAACCCAAGAAGAAGGCAACAAACATCAAGCACAAGACATGCTTCTCATGTTGGGAAAAAGGACATCTTGGTAAAGATTGTCCTAATGGTAAAATTCCTAAACCCGACCGTGTCCATTCTAATAATGTGAAGCTTGGGACCACACCAAATGTTTCTTGTGCATCTAAGGTGGCATCACCAAAGATTGGCACACGAGCCATTTGGGTTCCTAAGCAAATTGTGGTTAACATTGTCGGACCCAACATGAGTTGGGTACCAAAGCATGCTTGATGAGAGTGTAAGAACCAAGATATGCATTGGAGGCTTGGCTTGAGGACAATCATTCGTGATCAAGTAGCAAGCCAATAAAATTTGTTTTCGCTCTATACTCTTTGCCCAATGTCATCTCGATAACCTTATGCTTAAATTGATTAAGTCTTTGTCACTAGTGCCTTTTGTAGGATCAAGTGCTTCTAAGTATTGAACTTGTGACACTTGATAGTGACCTAGGCTACTTTCTTGGAAATTGAGTTACATATACCATGTGGTGCTTTTAATGGCTCTCTAGTAGAGCAAAGTTTTTGTCAAATTGCAGGAAATCAAATACTCCGATCTAAGAAACTCAAGTATGAGTATGGCACCTGGCTATTTGTGTGAGAAGTGAAGATGCAAGTGATTTATTTCATGAATTTCTCAGTCTTGGCATATGTATGTCATATTGCTCCTATGTAATAGTAAGATTACTTGGCACATTTCAATTTGAGCAATTTATCTTGTGTCGTTGACCAAATGTTGACTTAATTCTCCCAAGTCCTTAACAAGACATTGTGCATGCCACATGCAATCCACATATGATGCACATATGTAGGGGGAGGTTACTTCAACATTTGTGTCCTTGAGACTAACATTTCTTTTAGTGAATTTGTAGTCTCAATGGTGAGAGAGTATTTCTCTCAATTGGAGTTGTCATCCAATTGTTGTGATCCAACGCGGTAAATTTGTATCATCACTAATTATGGATCTTGTTCTTAATATATGGTTTGACAACTCACCATAATATAGTCTAAATTCCTTCACTTGATCTTGATTCAAAACTAGTGCATGTGAACCTCTCCTACACACTACATCACATATGCACTAGAGAAAAGGAATTTGGTCTATATTCTGATGTTTCATAATTCATGTCCTATTTGCTATCCACACAAGGGTAATTGACTATGAAACTAGTTGTTGTGCAAATTAATGCTTTCTCTCTTTCTTGTCAAATGGATTATCTCTTGAGAGATTGCATATGGATTAATATTGATTATATTGCACAACACATTTGGCTAGAGGCAAAGGTATGTTTTTCTATCAACTAGTATGAACCTTGTGCATCTAGGCTCTATATCTTACTAGTGTGTGCTTTTGGCATGCAACTATATTGAGTCTCCCTCATTTTCACCAATTAGATATTTGGTTGACACCTTCTCAATCTTGACTTGTTGTCAAAGTGTTTTTCAAATGTGAAAGGTGTGAGCCAAATAAGCTAACATGGTCCTTAGCTCAATATAAGTGCATGTCCTTGTGTGACATAGGATAGTCTTTGAAAAATCCAACTAGCATGATAGGTTGTATGTGTTTTTGAAAATATTTGGGTTTTGGTCGTTTGACCATTGTCGATCTACTTGTGACCATGGTTAACCTTGCTTGATTGATGGTTGGTCACAAATAGTGAAATGTTCTCTCAAGTCCATAAATCTTTTATCTATCCATCCATGAGTACATCAGAGTATTCTATAGGATCATACTATGTATAACATACTTGGGAGCATCGAAAGAGAGATAACCACTCGTTCTCATTGTAAATCTTTGTGGATTTCACTCATTTGGTTCTTCTTTGGAGTTTCTCAAGGTTGAGGAAGCACTTGATGACCTGGAACTAGTAATGAACATACAAGGAGTGTGATCTTTATTGGGAAGACCATATGATAAATATAGTTGATTGCTAATGGGTCTCTTACTACAAGCTATATTGTTGAATTGGGCTTCCCTTGTTAACTTCAAACCTAGCAAGTCAAAGTGGATCCATTCTTTGGCTATAAATGTATATAAAGAATTGGTTTGGAGGACTTGAAGACTTGGCTCACATATGAAGATACTAGTGGATTTCAAGAAGCCAAGCACGAAGAATCAAGCTCAATTCTAGTGGAGTCATTGATCATTCATATTCTAAAAGCCTCCACACAAAAAGCTTGCATATGGTATATTGCAAAGTCATCATTCTCATCTAGGCAACAATATACATGGTACCATGGTTGTGAGTATCTCTTGGCACAAATATTTTTCCTTTACAAATCTCTTTTGTGTCTTAACCCAAAATATAGGATGCACTCCTCTTGAGTCTTAAATGAATTTGTGCATGTATCTAGTAATTAAAAAAAACTTGGATGCACACTTTTAGGGGGAGACTAACTTGTTTTCAAGTAGTATTTGCTTTTAGTCTCAAGATAAGTGAGAACATATTTGAAGGTATGCTATGCTTCCCTCTCTTTCAATTGGTTTTTTATCTCATGATTATCTATCTACCATCCATAATATAGATTAAATTCCTCTTGTGACTTAAATGTCAAGTAGCGCACACAATCTTGCCTTCCACCATATGTGTGCTCTAACTCTTGGGAGGACTTTAGTCTATGTTATGAGGTTTCATGAACAATTGATCCCTTTACCCTCCACATCCAAAGGATCATTGTTTGTGAAACTCTCCCTCGTGCTTTTAATGCTATCTCTTTTCTATGTGTTACAACATGGTTCATCCAAGCTCTTTTCAAGTTCAATCCAAGTTCTCCTATTTGAATCAAGATCTTCAAAGTGTGGTCATATTCTATTGGTATCATATTCAATTGGCATCATGTAAATTGAAATCATTATTTGGACCAAAGCAAGTAAATATGAAATAAGAACAAGATCAAATGGTTGGATGAAGTCAAAAGAAGAAAAAAGATGATAATGAATCATGGGAGGGTTGATCTTTCATGACAACCAAACAATGACGATGAAGAAGGATAAAGCTAAGTAACCACCATCATTATGTCATTTGAGATTCATATGTGCAATCTTTACCCTCTTAGTCCTTATGTTTTTTTTGTAAAGTTTATTTTCTTGAACCAAGATATAGTATAAACTTCTCTCTTGATCTCACTCTTGAAAATGTGCATAAATATACCTTGAATATTCTTGTATGCACACCTTATGGGGGAGTTTATTCTATATCTTGGGAGACTAATGCTTCCATTCAAGTTTGTCTTGTATAGTCTCACTTGTTGAAAAGATAAGGACACTAAAGTCTCATAGTGAAAGGTATGTAGTTTGGATGATTTGGTTTCTATTGTGGAGTTGGAGTTGAGAAAGTTCGAGAAAGGGAGGATAAGAGCTTAACTCCACCAAGAGACATCAAGAAGGGTTATGGTCATTCAAATAAATGGGTATTCAACTATGCAAGGCATCCATGAGTTGGTTGTCAAATCAACATATTTTTGTATGGTAATCTATGTACCTTCATAGTGGTATGTATTCCTTGGCATGATTCTATCGTTGCAAATTTCCTATGCCTTGACCAAGATATAGGGTAAACTCCTCCAAGGTCCTTAATAGTACAAATGCATGTCACAAGTAATTCAAGTATTTGTTGCATATATTAAGGGGGAATATATCCTATATCTTGTGTCCTTGAGACTAACTTTTTCTAGAAATAATAATGTGTGTAGTACCTTTGGTTGGAATGAGTTTATCAAAGAGTATGCTATCTCAACTCAATCCATTTTGGTAAAAGTATCTCTCACTTTCAATTGGATTGCAATTTTAAACTATTGTGTAGATACTCTCCATAATATAGCTTAAATTCTCTTGCTTGGACTTATGACCAAGAAGTGCATATATACTTTCCATCCACATACACATTTAGTCTATGTTATGAGGTTTCACCATTTAGTGATCCATTTTCCTTCCACATTCAAAGGTCACTAGATGTGAAACTAGAGCTTGTGCAATTTGATGTCATTTCTTGTCTTTGTGAGTGCATCAAGGTGATGACAACAAGAAATAGCAATTGGAACTCAAAATGATCAAGCACAAGTCTTGGGAGATCATGATGAATAAATTGACCATTGATGAAATCAAACCTCAAAAGACCCAAAGTCAAGGTTGAAATGGACCTCAACAAATTCATAGAGGATGGGAGATTCATGATCATATGTGTCAAACCAAGATAATCAATGGTTCTTTCAAATGGATGTCTTGGTCATTCCAATTGGTATCTCTTCAGTGGATGTTTTCTATTGGATTTAAAGTCAAGCAACTCAAGATATGAATGGTCATATGTGTCAAATCAAGTACCTGATGATCCTTTCAATGGACATGTTGGCCTTTCCAATTGGTATCTCATGGACATGCTCATGAAGTTTGACATAAAGGATGCCAATTCCATCAATACAAGGCTCTAACTAATGCACATCTTGAGCTTGATGAGTATTGTGGGGTTTGGTGCAAAGGTATATCGCTCCATGAACTCTTGTATTTTCTTTGCACATCTAGGTCCTAATATGCTAGTGTGTGCATGTTTATGCAAAACTTTGTGTCACACCATTAGTTTGTCTCTTGGTGAGGATTGGAGATTTTTTAGATATTTGGTTGATAGCTCTTGTGATGGTGATGACATGAGTTTGTCTTATGTTAACATCTAAGTGGGGTATGAGCTAAATATGCTAATTTCTCAAAATCATGACTATGTTGTTGCATACTTTGTTTTCTAGAATAAATAAGGGGGGAAAACATATATGCTAAACCATTGCACCACTCTTTCCTTACTTTTCTACCTTAATGTCTTCCTTTGAGGTGGAAAGATCTTTTTGGAGATTGATGCCAAAGGGGGAGAGATTTGGGGAGAAGAGTAAGGGGGAGAGTTAGTTACTTGAAGATTTTATGGTGTAAGGGGAGGCATATAAGATTTCTCATTTACGTGGTGTGTGCAAGGATAGTTTTTAGATTTTATTTTGGTATCTTTTATAAGGTTTCCTCATGATAGTGTGTGGTATTCATGTCTTGAATGGTGTAATGTTGTTCCTTAGTTCATTGGGTGAAATCACATGTCATGTGCATCACGCTATCATGTTGACACCTTGCACCCCACAGATGCTATGATATAGGGGAGTTCCACACCTTTCCTTGAATATGTGCATTTGGCATTTGATGCCAAAAGATTGAAATTCACTCAATGCATACATTAAGGGGGAGCTCACTATATTATTGGAAGAACTGAAAGTGCATCTAGGCACTTATATGTTTTGGTGATTTTGGATGACAACATGATTTGTATTTAACTTGTTTGCTTAAGCATATGAGTAGGGTTCTACTCTTATGGATATTCATGTAATATATTTGTTGTGAAGAATATAAGCTCATTGTTGGTATGAATGACATGAAAGCGAACAAGTGGTAGTGATCCCACGCAACTAAGCAATACAATGACAAGTGAATGGAAATGATAAATGAGACAAGGTTCTATGCAAATTGGTCGGTCTCATCTATTGGATACTTGTTAAAGGTTAATGGAACATTTTAATTAAAAAAAAGGATTTCTTTGGGCTTGTTCCATAGCAATGGTTATAGTCAAAAGGAGACATGAGTCTATGGTTAGCAAATGGTCTCAAATGCATGGAAGCGTATGGACAAGTGATTTACCAAAGACAACATAGAAGAAAATATTGGACATATTTCAAGTTAATTGAAGACATGGGTTTCAAAGTAATATTCATGATGAAGCAAAGCAAAGTGAGACTCAAAGTGGCTAGATATGGTGAAAGGGATTAAGCTAGATGACGGTGTCCAGGTACTAAGCAAAGAGAAGGGCAAGTTGGTCTTGTAGCCGAGGAACTTTGCTAAGGTGAAGACTAGCATCATGGTTTGGTCTCTATGCACTAATCAAGCCTTACCGAGTGAAGCTATGCAATGCATCTAATTCTTTATTGATCATATAATTGAAATGGCTTATGAATTGGATATACTCGGAAATTCTAAGCCATTGGCTCAAGTTGGATTTGCTCAACAAGATAAAGATGTTGAAGCCCTCAAAGTTGAGAATGATCAAGTATGGCATCGATGAAGAAATGGAAGCTCAAGTGGAGAGTTTATTTATTGTTTTTATCTTGAGTTTAGGAGTGCCGTACTATCAAGAGGGATGCAACATTAGTTGATTGACAACACCAAAAGTGCTGATAGGTCAACCCATGTGAGATAGCCTTGAGAGAAAAACACTTGGGAATTTAGTGTGCTGGCTCGACCCAAACCGGTTTGGGAAACCGGTCTGACCGGTTTTGCATCTGACAGGCACAACGACTAGTTTGGTTTGAAAACCGGTCTGACCGGTTTGGGAAACCCAAACCGGTCTGACCGGTTTTCCACGGCCATAACGGCTAGTTTTGGATGTTGGGGTATTTATACCCCTTGGCCCTCTCCTTTGAGGGCGGCTGGTTCATTTGCTTTTCTTGTGCGTCTAGGCCTTACCAAGCACCAGCAAGCTCTCCCCAGACCTCTCTTTGTGAGAGTTGATTGATTTAGATCATATATTTGGATTTGGATTGAGGGATGTATTGTGTGTGAGCAAAAGAAATATTGAGAGAGCTACTTGCAGCCATCAAGAGCATATCCATAGCTTGAGCACTTCCGGTGAAGTCTAGCAACCATTGAAGCATTTGTTACTCTTGGGGATTCATCCCCTAGACGACTAGGCATCGCCGAGAGCATCCAAGCCAAGCTTGTGGATTTGCCTCGGAAGTTTGTATCACCCATCCTTTGTGGATTTGCTAGTAAGTGCACTTAGCTCCTTCGTGGTGACTAAGTGGAGGAAAGTGGCTTGGTGTGAATAAGCCCGCCTTTCGTAGGCCCTCAACGGAGGCGTAGAATTCATCGTGTCTTTGTGACAGCCTTAGTGGCAGCGGTGAATTCGAACTTCGGATTAAATCTTGTGTCTCCTTGTGTTCTTGTGTTCATATTATTGTTCTTGTTGATATTGAGCAATTCGACCCGATCTATCTTCTTGTGAGCTTATGGTTGCAGGTGGTTGGTTAGAAAGCTTCTACATATCCCAAGTAACCTCTTGCAACCCATCCTTTTGATTAGAATTGCATAGGAGCCTCTACATCTAAGTTTGTTTTCGTGGTTGTCTGAAATTACTGTAGCACCGGAAATTTCCGATAACGCCGGAAATTTCCGATAGAAATTTCCAGTAAACTGATTCCGCTGCAAGTTGTGCTAAATTTTTTAGCAATCGCCTATTCACCCCACCTCTAGGCGACATCAAGGTCCTTTCAATTGGTATCAGAGCTTGGCCTCACATCCAAGCTTAACCGCCGTGAGGAAGGATGTCGACTTCATGTGAGGTAACTTATGAGCCACTTGCCAGTGATGGCTCGAACTATGCTCTATGGTCTACCCATGTACTTAATGATATTAGGGCCATGGGTCCTATTCTTGAGGAGGTTGTTGTTGAAGGCAATCATTGTCCTAGTGTTGATTGGAATGTGTCCAATCCAACCGAAGACAAAATGGAGTGCCTACAACTCAACGCTCATGTCGCTAATTTCTTATTTGGTGTTGTGAGCAATGAAGTGAAAGATATAATCCTAGATGATGCAGCAACTCTATTCGATGCTCATCTCGTTTGGGCTCGAATAGAGAAATTATTTGCAAACACCACAAGCGACAAGAAAGAGCATACAAGAACCAAGTCACATGAGGAGTGCTCTACATCAACAAAAACATGCACCGAGCCTCATGTGACCACCACCGAGCAGCCACAAGATCAAGACGGCTCAGCTGCCATCTCACTGCCAAAACCGGTCCAACTGGTTTCTAGACCCGGTATGACCGGTTTGGGCAAAAGAGGTGCAGCTGGCAGCAAGAAGGGTGGCCGACGCCGTGCAAGCAAAATCTCAAGCACAAAAGCATTGATATCCTCCCATGATGAGGTGTCCCAGTGCTTTATGGCCAAAGATGATAAGGAGGTCGCAAATTCAAAGGATGCAACTATACAAGCCCTCACCGAAGAGCTTGAGAAAGTCAAGCTCATCAATGCTTCCTTGGTCTGTAAGTATGATATTGTGGTTGAAGATTATGCTTGTGCTATTGACTCACTTTCATGTGTAGCTTCATTGGAAAAAGAAAACCAAGTGCTCAAGCAACAATTTGATTCACTAACTAGCAAGCATGAGAAACTACAAGCAAAGCATGAAGAACTTAAGTGTTCTCATGAAGAGCTTGTAGAATCACATGCCTTGCTAGAGATAGCTCATGAGGTTATGGTAACATCGGTAAAATCATTTGAACCTCAACCTCACAAATGCACATGCTCTCAAATTCAATATAATTTATCATGTGCTAACCCATGTTGCTCTCAAGCAAAACGCTCTTGGTATGATGAAGTGCTTGTAGAGTCGTGTGATGACCTCATTGCAAAAGAAAATGAAGAACTCAAGCAAGAGGTGGAAAGACTCACAAAGAACTTGACAACTCTCAAAGGCAAGAGCAATGCACAACCTTCTCAAGATAACCGTGAGTTCATGGTGAAGAAGCTTGAGAAGGGATCAACCGTGCAAAGATCTTGCATAAACCAAGTCAAGACCAACTCAAGTCAAGAGCAAGCCAAAAAGAAAAAGCAAGCTCACATCAAGTGCTCCATCAATGAAGAAGGCAAGCCAACTCTCTCCAAAAGACAAAGAAATATGGAGAAAAGAAGATGCTTCCATCAATCAAGTGCTCCATCAATGAGAAAGGAAATGAGATTGCATGATGTCCAAGGAAGGTGGGGTCTCACCTAAGAGAATCCGGGAGTTCAAAACCAGATATTCCGGTATTGACCGGGAAACCCCACATCAAGCTCAATAAAGGTTTTCTCAAGGCCCAAGCAAGATTCAATAGAGAAGTGACTACCAAGCAACCCAAGAAGAAGGCAACAAACATCAAGCACAAGACATGCTTCTCATGTTGGGAAAAAGGACATCTTGGTAAAGATTGTCCTAATGGTAAAATTCCTAAACCCGACCGTGTCCATTCTAATAATGTGAAGCTTGGGACCACACCAAATGTTTCTTGTGCATCTAAGGTGGCATCACCAAAGATTGGCACACGAGCCATTTGGGTTCCTAAGCAAATTGTGGTTAACATTGTCGGACCCAACATGAGTTGGGTACCAAAGCATGCTTGATGAGAGTGTAAGAACCAAGATATGCATTGGAGGCTTGGCTTGAGGACAATCATTCGTGATCAAGTAGCAAGCCAATAAAATTTGTTTTCGCTCTATACTCTTTGCCCAATGTCATCTCGATAACCTTATGCTTAAATTGATTAAGTCTTTGTCACTAGTGCCTTTTGTAGGATCAAGTGCTTCTAAGTATTGAACTTGTGACACTTGATAGTGACCTAGGCTACTTTCTTGGAAATTGAGTTACATATACCATGTGGTGCTTTTAATGGCTCTCTAGTAGAGCAAAGTTTTTGTCAAATTGCAGGAAATCAAATACTCCGATCTAAGAAACTCAAGTATGAGTATGGCACCTGGCTATTTGTGTGAGAAGTGAAGATGCAAGTGATTTATTTCATGAATTTCTCAGTCTTGGCATATGTATGTCATATTGCTCCTATGTAATAGTAAGATTACTTGGCACATTTCAATTTGAGCAATTTATCTTGTGTCGTTGACCAAATGTTGACTTAATTCTCCCAAGTCCTTAACAAGACATTGTGCATGCCACATGCAATCCACATATGATGCACATATGTAGGGGGAGGTTACTTCAACATTTGTGTCCTTGAGACTAACATTTCTTTTAGTGAATTTGTAGTCTCAATGGTGAGAGAGTATTTCTCTCAATTGGAGTTGTCATCCAATTGTTGTGATCCAACGCGGTAAATTTGTATCATCACTAATTATGGATCTTGTTCTTAATATATGGTTTGACAACTCACCATAATATAGTCTAAATTCCTTCACTTGATCTTGATTCAAAACTAGTGCATGTGAACCTCTCCTACACACTACATCACATATGCACTAGAGAAAAGGAATTTGGTCTATATTCTGATGTTTCATAATTCATGTCCTATTTGCTATCCACACAAGGGTAATTGACTATGAAACTAGTTGTTGTGCAAATTAATGCTTTCTCTCTTTCTTGTCAAATGGATTATCTCTTGAGAGATTGCATATGGATTAATATTGATTATATTGCACAACACATTTGGCTAGAGGCAAAGGTATGTTTTTCTATCAACTAGTATGAACCTTGTGCATCTAGGCTCTATATCTTACTAGTGTGTGCTTTTGGCATGCAACTATATTGAGTCTCCCTCATTTTCACCAATTAGATATTTGGTTGACACCTTCTCAATCTTGACTTGTTGTCAAAGTGTTTTTCAAATGTGAAAGGTGTGAGCCAAATATGCTAACATGGTCCTTAGCTCAATATAAGTGCATGTCCTTGTGTGACATAGGATAGTCTTTGAAAAATCCAACTAGCATGATAGGTTGTATGTGTTTTTGAAAATATTTGGGTTTTGGTCGTTTGACCATTGTCGATCTACTTGTGACCATGGTTAACCTTGCTTGATTGATGGTTGGTCACAAATAGTGAAATGTTCTCTCAAGTCCATAAATCTTTTATCTATCCATCCATGAGTACATCAGAGTATTCTATAGGATCATACTATGTATAACATACTTGGGAGCATCGAAAGAGAGATAACCACTCGTTCTCATTGTAAATCTTTGTGGATTTCACTCATTTGGTTCTTCTTTGGAGTTTCTCAAGGTTGAGGAAGCACTTGATGACCTGGAACTAGTAATGAACATACAAGGAGTGTGATCTTTATTGGGAAGACCATATGATAAATATAGTTGATTGCTAATGGGTCTCTTACTACAAGCTATATTGTTGAATTGGGCTTCCCTTGTTAACTTCAAACCTAGCAAGTCAAAGTGGATCCATTCTTTGGCTATAAATGTATATAAAGAATTGGTTTGGAGGACTTGAAGACTTGGCTCACATATGAAGATACTAGTGGATTTCAAGAAGCCAAGCACGAAGAATCAAGCTCAATTCTAGTGGAGTCATTGATCATTCATATTCTAAAAGCCTCCACACAAAAAGCTTGCATATGGTATATTGCAAAGTCATCATTCTCATCTAGGCAACAATATACATGGTACCATGGTTGTGAGTATCTCTTGGCACAAATATTTTTCCTTTACAAATCTCTTTTGTGTCTTAACCCAAAATATAGGATGCACTCCTCTTGAGTCTTAAATGAATTTGTGCATGTATCTAGTAATTAAAAAAAACTTGGATGCACACTTTTAGGGGGAGACTAACTTGTTTTCAAGTAGTATTTGCTTTTAGTCTCAAGATAAGTGAGAACATATTTGAAGGTATGCTATGCTTCCCTCTCTTTCAATTGGTTTTTTATCTCATGATTATCTATCTACCATCCATAATATAGATTAAATTCCTCTTGTGACTTAAATGTCAAGTAGCGCACACAATCTTGCCTTCCACCATATGTGTGCTCTAACTCTTGGGAGGACTTTAGTCTATGTTATGAGGTTTCATGAACAATTGATCCCTTTACCCTCCACATCCAAAGGATCATTGTTTGTGAAACTCTCCCTCGTGCTTTTAATGCTATCTCTTTTCTATGTGTTACAACATGGTTCATCCAAGCTCTTTTCAAGTTCAATCCAAGTTCTCCTATTTGAATCAAGATCTTCAAAGTGTGGTCATATTCTATTGGTATCATATTCAATTGGCATCATGTAAATTGAAATCATTATTTGGACCAAAGCAAGTAAATATGAAATAAGAACAAGATCAAATGGTTGGATGAAGTCAAAAGAAGAAAAAAGATGATAATGAATCATGGGAGGGTTGATCTTTCATGACAACCAAACAATGACGATGAAGAAGGACAAAGCTAAGTAACCACCATCATTATGTCATTTGAGATTCATATGTGCAATCTTTACCCTCTTAGTCCTTATGTTTTTTTTGTAAAGTTTATTTTCTTGAACCAAGATATAGTATAAACTTCTCTCTTGATCTCACTCTTGAAAATGTGCATAAATATACCTTGAATATTCTTGTATGCACACCTTATGGGGGAGTTTATTCTATATCTTGGGAGACTAATGCTTCCATTCAAGTTTGTCTTGTATAGTCTCACTTGTTGAAAAGATAAGGACACTAAAGTCTCATAGTGAAAGGTATGTAGTTTGGATGATTTGGTTTCTATTGTGGAGTTGGAGTTGAGAAAGTTCGAGAAAGGGAGGATAAGAGCTTAACTCCACCAAGAGACATCAAGAAGGGTTATGGTCATTCAAATAAATGGGTATTCAACTATGCAAGGCATCCATGAGTTGGTTGTCAAATCAACATATTTTTGTATGGTAATCTATGTACCTTCATAGTGGTATGTATTCCTTGGCATGATTCTATCGTTGCAAATTTCCTATGCCTTGACCAAGATATAGGGTAAACTCCTCCAAGGTCCTTAATAGTACAAATGCATGTCACAAGTAATTCAAGTATTTGTTGCATATATTAAGGGGGAATATATCCTATATCTTGTGTCCTTGAGACTAACTTTTTCTAGAAATAATAATGTGTGTAGTACCTTTGGTTGGAATGAGTTTATCAAAGAGTATGCTATCTCAACTCAATCCATTTTGGTAAAAGTATCTCTCACTTTCAATTGGATTGCAATTTTAAACTATTGTGTAGATACTCTCCATAATATAGCTTAAATTCTCTTGCTTGGACTTATGACCAAGAAGTGCATATATACTTTCCATCCACATACACATTTAGTCTATGTTATGAGGTTTCACCATTTAGTGATCCATTTTCCTTCCACATTCAAAGGTCACTAGATGTGAAACTAGAGCTTGTGCAATTTGATGTCATTTCTTGTCTTTGTGAGTGCATCAAGGTGATGACAACAAGAAATAGCAATTGGAACTCAAAATGATCAAGCACAAGTCTTGGGAGATCATGATGAATAAATTGACCATTGATGAAATCAAACCTCAAAAGACCCAAAGTCAAGGTTGAAATGGACCTCAACAAATTCATAGAGGATGGGAGATTCATGATCATATGTGTCAAACCAAGATAATCAATGGTTCTTTCAAATGGATGTCTTGGTCATTCCAATTGGTATCTCTTCAGTGGATGTTTTCTATTGGATTTAAAGTCAAGCAACTCAAGATATGAATGGTCATATGTGTCAAATCAAGTACCTGATGATCCTTTCAATGGACATGTTGGCCTTTCCAATTGGTATCTCATGGACATGCTCATGAAGTTTGACATAAAGGATGCCAATTCCATCAATACAAGGCTCTAACTAATGCACATCTTGAGCTTGATGAGTATTGTGGGGTTTGGTGCAAAGGTATATCGCTCCATGAACTCTTGTATTTTCTTTGCACATCTAGGTCCTAATATGCTAGTGTGTGCATGTTTATGCAAAACTTTGTGTCACACCATTAGTTTGTCTCTTGGTGAGGATTGGAGATTTTTTAGATATTTGGTTGATAGCTCTTGTGATGGTGATGACATGAGTTTGTCTTATGTTAACATCTAAGTGGGGTATGAGCTAAATATGCTAATTTCTCAAAATCATGACTATGTTGTTGCATACTTTGTTTTCTAGAATAAATAAGGGGGGAAAACATATATGCTAAACCATTGCACCACTCTTTCCTTACTTTTCTACCTTAATGTCTTCCTTTGAGGTGGAAAGATCTTTTTGGAGATTGATGCCAAAGGGGGAGAGATTTGGGGAGAAGAGTAAGGGGGAGAGTTAGTTACTTGAAGATTTTATGGTGTAAGGGGAGGCATATAAGATTTCTCATTTACGTGGTGTGTGCAAGGATAGTTTTTAGATTTTATTTTGGTATCTTTTATAAGGTTTCCTCATGATAGTGTGTGGTATTCATGTCTTGAATGGTGTAATGTTGTTCCTTAGTTCATTGGGTGAAATCACATGTCATGTGCATCACGCTATCATGTTGACACCTTGCACCCCACAGATGCTATGATATAGGGGAGTTCCACACCTTTCCTTGAATATGTGCATTTGGCATTTGATGCCAAAAGATTGAAATTCACTCAATGCATACATTAAGGGGGAGCTCACTATATTATTGGAAGAACTGAAAGTGCATCTAGGCACTTATATGTTTTGGTGATTTTGGATGACAACATGATTTGTATTTAACTTGTTTGCTTAAGCATATGAGTAGGGTTCTACTCTTATGGATATTCATGTAATATATTTGTTGTGAAGAATATAAGCTCATTGTTGGTATGAATGACATGAAAGCGAACAAGTGGTAGTGATCCCACGCAACTAAGCAATACAATGACAAGTGAATGGAAATGATAAATGAGACAAGGTTCTATGCAAATTGGTCGGTCTCATCTATTGGATACTTGTTAAAGGTTAATGGAACATTTTAATTAAAAAAAAGGATTTCTTTGGGCTTGTTCCATAGCAATGGTTATAGTCAAAAGGAGACATGAGTCTATGGTTAGCAAATGGTCTCAAATGCATGGAAGCGTATGGACAAGTGATTTACCAAAGACAACATAGAAGAAAATATTGGACATATTTCAAGTTAATTGAAGACATGGGTTTCAAAGTAATATTCATGATGAAGCAAAGCAAAGTGAGACTCAAAGTGGCTAGATATGGTGAAAGGGATTAAGCTAGATGACGGTGTCCAGGTACTAAGCAAAGAGAAGGGCAAGTTGGTCTTGTAGCCGAGGAACTTTGCTAAGGTGAAGACTAGCATCATGGTTTGGTCTCTATGCACTAATCAAGCCTTACCGAGTGAAGCTATGCAATGCATCTAATTCTTTATTGATCATATAATTGAAATGGCTTATGAATTGGATATACTCGGAAATTCTAAGCCATTGGCTCAAGTTGGATTTGCTCAACAAGATAAAGATGTTGAAGCCCTCAAAGTTGAGAATGATCAAGTATGGCATCGATGAAGAAATGGAAGCTCAAGTGGAGAGTTTATTTATTGTTTTTATCTTGAGTTTAGGAATGCCGTACTATCAAGAGGGATGCAACATTAGTTGATTGACAACACCAAAAGTGCTCATAGGTCAACCCATGTGAGATAGCCTTGAGAGAAAAACACTTGGGAATTTAGTGTGCTGGCTCGACCCAAACCGGTCTGACCGGTTTGGGAAACCGGTCTGACCGGTTTTGCATCTGACAGGCACAACGACTAGTTTGGTTTGAAAACCGGTCTGACCGGTTTGGGAAACCCAAACCGGTCTGACCGGTTTTCCACGGCCATAACGGCTAGTTTTGGATGTTGGGGTATTTATACCCCTTGGCCCTCTCCTTTGAGGGCGGCTGGTTCATTTGCTTTTCTTGTGCGTCTAGGCCTTACCAAGCACCAGCAAGCTCTCCCCAGACCTCTCTTTGTGAGAGTTGATTGATTTAGATCATATATTTGGATTTGGATTGAGGGATGTATTGTGTGTGAGCAAAAGAAATATTGAGAGAGCTACTTGCAGCCATCAAGAGCATATCCATAGCTTGAGCACTTCCGGTGAAGTCTAGCAACCATTGAAGCATTTGTTACTCTTGGGGATTCATCCCCTAGACGACTAGGCATCGCCGAGAGCATCCAAGCCAAGCTTGTGGATTTGCCTCGGAAGTTTGTATCACCCATCCTTTGTGGATTTGCTAGTAAGTGCACTTAGCTCCTTCGTGGTGACTAAGTGGAGGAAAGTGGCTTGGTGTGAATAAGCCCGCCTTTCGTAGGCCCTCAACGGAGGCGTAGAATTCATCGTGTCTTTGTGACAGCCTTAGTGGCAGCGGTGAATTCGAACTTCGGATTAAATCTTGTGTCTCCTTGTGTTCTTGTGTTCATATTATTGTTCTTGTTGATATTGAGCAATTCGACCCGATCTATCTTCTTGTGAGCTTATGGTTGCAGGTGGTTGGTTAGAAAGCTTCTACATATCCCAAGTAACCTCTTGCAACCCATCCTTTTGATTAGAATTGCATAGGAGCCTCTACATCTAAGTTTGTTTTCGTGGTTGTCTGAAATTACTGTAGCACCGGAAATTTCCGATAACGCCGGAAATTTCCGATAGAAATTTCCAGTAAACTGATTCCGCTGCAAGTTGTGCTAAATTTTTTAGCAATCGCCTATTCACCCCACCTCTAGGCGACATCAAGGTCCTTTCAATTGGTATCAGAGCTTGGCCTCACATCCAAGCTTAACCGCCGTGAGGAAGGATGTCGACTTCATGTGAGGTAACTTATGAGCCACTTGCCAGTGATGGCTCGAACTATGCTCTATGGTCTACCCATGTACTTAATGATATTAGGGCCATGGGTCCTATTCTTGAGGAGGTTGTTGTTGAAGGCAATCATTGTCCTAGTGTTGATTGGAATGTGTCCAATCCAACCGAAGACAAAATGGAGTGCCTACAACTCAACGCTCATGTCGCTAATTTCTTATTTGGTGTTGTGAGCAATGAAGTGAAAGATATAATCCTAGATGATGCAGCAACTCTATTCGATGCTCATCTCGTTTGGGCTCGAATAGAGAAATTATTTGCAAACACCACAAGCGACAAGAAAGAGCATACAAGAACCAAGTCACATGAGGAGTGCTCTACATCAACAAAAACATGCACCGAGCCTCATGTGACCACCACCGAGCAGCCACAAGATCAAGACGGCTCAGCTGCCATCTCACTGCCAAAACCGGTCCAACTGGTTTCTAGACCCGGTATGACCGGTTTGGGCAAAAGAGGTGCAGCTGGCAGCAAGAAGGGTGGCCGACGCCGTGCAAGCAAAATCTCAAGCACAAAAGCATTGATATCCTCCCATGATGAGGTGTCCCAGTGCTTTATGGCCAAAGATGATAAGGAGGTCGCAAATTCAAAGGATGCAACTATACAAGCCCTCACCGAAGAGCTTGAGAAAGTCAAGCTCATCAATGCTTCCTTGGTCTGTAAGTATGATATTGTGGTTGAAGATTATGCTTGTGCTATTGACTCACTTTCATGTGTAGCTTCATTGGAAAAAGAAAACCAAGTGCTCAAGCAACAATTTGATTCACTAACTAGCAAGCATGAGAAACTACAAGCAAAGCATGAAGAACTTAAGTGTTCTCATGAAGAGCTTGTAGAATCACATGCCTTGCTAGAGATAGCTCATGAGGTTATGGTAACATCGGTAAAATCATTTGAACCTCAACCTCACAAATGCACATGCTCTCAAATTCAATATAATTTATCATGTGCTAACCCATGTTGCTCTCAAGCAAAACGCTCTTGGTATGATGAAGTGCTTGTAGAGTCGTGTGATGACCTCATTGCAAAAGAAAATGAAGAACTCAAGCAAGAGGTGGAAAGACTCACAAAGAACTTGACAACTCTCAAAGGCAAGAGCAATGCACAACCTTCTCAAGATAACCGTGAGTTCATGGTGAAGAAGCTTGAGAAGGGATCAACCGTGCAAAGATCTTGCATAAACCAAGTCAAGACCAACTCAAGTCAAGAGCAAGCCAAAAAGAAAAAGCAAGCTCACATCAAGTGCTCCATCAATGAAGAAGGCAAGCCAACTCTCTCCAAAAGACAAAGAAATATGGAGAAAAGAAGATGCTTCCATCAATCAAGTGCTCCATCAATGAGAAAGGAAATGAGATTGCATGATGTCCAAGGAAGGTGGGGTCTCACCTAAGAGAATCCGGGAGTTCAAAACCAGATATTCCGGTATTGACCGGGAAACCCCACATCAAGCTCAATAAAGGTTTTCTCAAGGCCCAAGCAAGATTCAATAGAGAAGTGACTACCAAGCAACCCAAGAAGAAGGCAACAAACATCAAGCACAAGACATGCTTCTCATGTTGGGAAAAAGGACATCTTGGTAAAGATTGTCCTAATGGTAAAATTCCTAAACCCGACCGTGTCCATTCTAATAATGTGAAGCTTGGGACCACACCAAATGTTTCTT
This sequence comes from Echinochloa phyllopogon, assembly GCA_033239725.1. Lineage (NCBI taxonomy): Eukaryota > Viridiplantae > Streptophyta > Magnoliopsida > Poales > Poaceae > Echinochloa > Echinochloa phyllopogon. Next base: position 29,772,753 of record BTCW01000003.1, on the reverse strand, counting down.
GTGCATCTAAGGTGGCATCACCAAAGATTGGCACACGAGCCATTTGGGTTGCTAAGCAAATTGTGGTTAACATTGTCGGACCCAACATGAGTTGGGTACCAAAGCATGCTTGATGAGAGTGTAAGAACCAAGATATGCATTGGAGGCTTGGCTTGAGGACAATCATTCGTGATCAAGTAGCAAGCCAATAAAATTTGTTTTCGCTCTATACTCTTTGCCCAATGTCATCTCGATAACCTTATGCTTAAATTGATTAAGTCTTTGTCACTAGTGCCTTTTGTAGGATCAAGTGCTTCTAAGTATTGAACTTGTGACACTTGATAGTGACCTAGGCTACTTTCTTGGAAATTGAGTTACATATACCATGTGGTGCTTTTAATGGCTCTCTAGTAGAGCAAAGTTTTTGTCAAATTGCAGGAAATCAAATACTCCGATCTAAGAAACTCAAGTATGAGTATGGCACCTGGCTATTTGTGTGAGAAGTGAAGATGCAAGTGATTTATTTCATGAATTTCTCAGTCTTGGCATATGTATGTCATATTGCTCCTATGTAATAGTAAGATTACTTGGCACATTTCAATTTGAGCAATTTATCTTGTGTCGTTGACCAAATGTTGACTTAATTCTCCCAAGTCCTTAACAAGACATTGTGCATGCCACATGCAATCCACATATGATGCACATATGTAGGGGGAGGTTACTTCAACATTTGTGTCCTTGAGACTAACATTTCTTTTAGTGAATTTGTAGTCTCAATGGTGAGAGAGTATTTCTCTCAATTGGAGTTGTCATCCAATTGTTGTGATCCAACGCGGTAAATTTGTATCATCACTAATTATGGATCTTGTTCTTAATATATGGTTTGACAACTCACCATAATATAGTCTAAATTCCTTCACTTGATCTTGATTCAAAACTAGTGCATGTGAACCTCTCCTACACACTACATCACATATGCACTAGAGAAAAGGAATTTGGTCTATATTCTGATGTTTCATAATTCATGTCCTATTTGCTATCCACACAAGGGTAATTGACTATGAAACTAGTTGTTGTGCAAATTAATGCTTTCTCTCTTTCTTGTCAAATGGATTATCTCTTGAGAGATTGCATATGGATTAATATTGATTATATTGCACAACACATTTGGCTAGAGGCAAAGGTATGTTTTTCTATCAACTAGTATGAACCTTGTGCATCTAGGCTCTATATCTTACTAGTGTGTGCTTTTGGCATGCAACTATATTGAGTCTCCCTCATTTTCACCAATTAGATATTTGGTTGACACCTTCTCAATCTTGACTTGTTGTCAAAGTGTTTTTCAAATGTGAAAGGTGTGAGCCAAATATGCTAACATGGTCCTTAGCTCAATATAAGTGCATGTCCTTGTGTGACATAGGATAGTCTTTGAAAAATCCAACTAGCATGATAGGTTGTATGTGTTTTTGAAAATATTTGGGTTTTGGTCGATTGACCATTGTCGATCTACTTGTGACCATGGTTAACCTTGCTTGATTGATGGTTGGTCACAAATAGTGAAATGTTCTCTCAAGTCCATAAATCTTTTATCTATCCATCCATGAGTACATCAGAGTATTCTATAGGATCATACTATGTATAACATACTTGGGAGCATCGAAAGAGAGATAACCACTCGTTCTCATTGTAAATCTTTGTGGATTTCACTCATTTGGTTCTTCTTTGGAGTTTCTCAAGGTTGAGGAAGCACTTGATGACCTGGAACTAGTAATGAACATACAAGGAGTGTGATCTTTATTGGGAAGACCATATGATAAATATAGTTGATTGCTAATGGGTCTCTTACTACAAGCTATATTGTTGAATTGGGCTTCCCTTGTTAACTTCAAACCTAGCAAGTCAAAGTGGATCCATTCTTTGGCTATAAATGTATATAAAGAATTGGTTTGGAGGACTTGAAGACTTGGCTCACATATGAAGATACTAGTGGATTTCAAGAAGCCAAGCACGAAGAATCAAGCTCAATTCTAGTGGAGTCATTGATCATTCATATTCTAAAAGCCTCCACACAAAAAGCTTGCATATGGTATATTGCAAAGTCATCATTCTCATCTAGGCAACAATATACATGGTACCATGGTTGTGAGTATCTCTTGGCACAAATATTTTTCCTTTACAAATCTCTTTTGTGTCTTAACCCAAAATATAGGATGCACTCCTCTTGAGTCTTAAATGAATTTGTGCATGTATCTAGTAATTAAAAAAAACTTGGATGCACACTTTTAGGGGGAGACTAACTTGTTTTCAAGTAGTATTTGCTTTTAGTCTCAAGATAAGTGAGAACATATTTGAAGGTATGCTATGCTTCCCTCTCTTTCAATTGGTTTTTTATCTCATGATTATCTATCTACCATCCATAATATAGATTAAATTCCTCTTGTGACTTAAATGTCAAGTAGCGCACACAATCTTGCCTTCCACCATATGTGTGCTCTAACTCTTGGGAGGACTTTAGTCTATGTTATGAGGTTTCATGAACAATTGATCCCTTTACCCTCCACATCCAAAGGATCATTGTTTGTGAAACTCTCCCTCGTGCTTTTAATGCTATCTCTTTTCTATGTGTTACAACATGGTTCATCCAAGCTCTTTTCAAGTTCAATCCAAGTTCTCCTATTTGAATCAAGATCTTCAAAGTGTGGTCATATTCTATTGGTATCATATTCAATTGGCATCATGTAAATTGAAATCATTATTTGGACCAAAGCAAGTAAATATGAAATAAGAACAAGATCAAATGGTTGGATGAAGTCAAAAGAAGAAAAAAGATGATAATGAATCATGGGAGGGTTGATCTTTCATGACAACCAAACAATGACGATGAAGAAGGATAAAGCTAAGTAACCACCATCATTATGTCATTTGAGATTCATATGTGCAATCTTTACCCTCTTAGTCCTTATGTTTTTTTTGTAAAGTTTATTTTCTTGAACCAAGATATAGTATAAACTTCTCTCTTGATCTCACTCTTGAAAATGTGCATAAATATACCTTGAATATTCTTGTATGCACACCTTATGGGGGAGTTTATTCTATATCTTGGGAGACTAATGCTTCCATTCAAGTTTGTCTTGTATAGTCTCACTTGTTGAAAAGATAAGGACACTAAAGTCTCATAGTGAAAGGTATGTAGTTTGGATGATTTGGTTTCTATTGTGGAGTTGGAGTTGAGAAAGTTCGAGAAAGGGAGGATAAGAGCTTAACTCCACCAAGAGACATCAAGAAGGGTTATGGTCATTCAAATAAATGGGTATTCAACTATGCAAGGCATCCATGAGTTGGTTGTCAAATCAACATATTTTTGTATGGTAATCTATGTACCTTCATAGTGGTATGTATTCCTTGGCATGATTCTATCGTTGCAAATTTCCTATGCCTTGACCAAGATATAGGGTAAACTCCTCCAAGGTCCTTAATAGTACAAATGCATGTCACAAGTAATTCAAGTATTTGTTGCATATATTAAGGGGGAATATATCCTATATCTTGTGTCCTTGAGACTAACTTTTTCTAGAAATAATAATGTGTGTAGTACCTTTGGTTGGAATGAGTTTATCAAAGAGTATGCTATCTCAACTCAATCCATTTTGGTAAAAGTATCTCTCACTTTCAATTGGATTGCAATTTTAAACTATTGTGTAGATACTCTCCATAATATAGCTTAAATTCTCTTGCTTGGACTTATGACCAAGAAGTGCATATATACTTTCCATCCACATACACATTTAGTCTATGTTATGAGGTTTCACCATTTAGTGATCCATTTTCCTTCCACATTCAAAGGTCACTAGATGTGAAACTAGAGCTTGTGCAATTTGATGTCATTTCTTGTCTTTGTGAGTGCATCAAGGTGATGACAACAAGAAATAGCAATTGGAACTCAAAATGATCAAGCACAAGTCTTGGGAGATCATGATGAATAAATTGACCATTGATGAAATCAAACCTCAAAAGACCCAAAGTCAAGGTTGAAATGGACCTCAACAAATTCATAGAGGATGGGAGATTCATGATCATATGTGTCAAACCAAGATAATCAATGGTTCTTTCAAATGGATGTCTTGGTCATTCCAATTGGTATCTCTTCAGTGGATGTTTTCTATTGGATTTAAAGTCAAGCAACTCAAGATATGAATGGTCATATGTGTCAAATCAAGTACCTGATGATCCTTTCAATGGACATGTTGGCCTTTCCAATTGGTATCTCATGGACATGCTCATGAAGTTTGACATAAAGGATGCCAATTCCATCAATACAAGGCTCTAACTAATGCACATCTTGAGCTTGATGAGTATTGTGGGGTTTGGTGCAAAGGTATATCGCTCCATGAACTCTTGTATTTTCTTTGCACATCTAGGTCCTAATATGCTAGTGTGTGCATGTTTATGCAAAACTTTGTGTCACACCATTAGTTTGTCTCTTGGTGAGGATTGGAGATTTTTTAGATATTTGGTTGATAGCTCTTGTGATGGTGATGACATGAGTTTGTCTTATGTTAACATCTAAGTGGGGTATGAGCTAAATATGCTAATTTCTCAAAATCATGACTATGTTGTTGCATACTTTGTTTTCTAGAATAAATAAGGGGGGAAAACATATATGCTAAACCATTGCACCACTCTTTCCTTACTTTTCTACCTTAATGTCTTCCTTTGAGGTGGAAAGATCTTTTTGGAGATTGATGCCAAAGGGGGAGAGATTTGGGGAGAAGAGTAAGGGGGAGAGTTAGTTACTTGAAGATTTTATGGTGTAAGGGGAGGCATATAAGATTTCTCATTTACGTGGTGTGTGCAAGGATAGTTTTTAGATTTTATTTTGGTATCTTTTATAAGGTTTCCTCATGATAGTGTGTGGTATTCATGTCTTGAATGGTGTAATGTTGTTCCTTAGTTCATTGGGTGAAATCACATGTCATGTGCATCACGCTATCATGTTGACACCTTGCACCCCACAGATGCTATGATATAGGGGAGTTCCACACCTTTCCTTGAATATGTGCATTTGGCATTTGATGCCAAAAGATTGAAATTCACTCAATGCATACATTAAGGGGGAGCTCACTATATTATTGGAAGAACTGAAAGTGCATCTAGGCACTTATATGTTTTGGTGATTTTGGATGACAACATGATTTGTATTTAACTTGTTTGCTTAAGCATATGAGTAGGGTTCTACTCTTATGGATATTCATGTAATATATTTGTTGTGAAGAATATAAGCTCATTGTTGGTATGAATGACATGAAAGCGAACAAGTGGTAGTGATCCCACGCAACTAAGCAATACAATGACAAGTGAATGGAAATGATAAATGAGACAAGGTTCTATGCAAATTGGTCGGTCTCATCTATTGGATACTTGTTAAAGGTTAATGGAACATTTTAATTAAAAAAAAGGATTTCTTTGGGCTTGTTCCATAGCAATGGTTATAGTCAAAAGGAGACATGAGTCTATGGTTAGCAAATGGTCTCAAATGCATGGAAGCGTATGGACAAGTGATTTACCAAAGACAACATAGAAGAAAATATTGGACATATTTCAAGTTAATTGAAGACATGGGTTTCAAAGTAATATTCATGATGAAGCAAAGCAAAGTGAGACTCAAAGTGGCTAGATATGGTGAAAGGGATTAAGCTAGATGACGGTGTCCAGGTACTAAGCAAAGAGAAGGGCAAGTTGGTCTTGTAGCCGAGGAACTTTGCTAAGGTGAAGACTAGCATCATGGTTTGGTCTCTATGCACTAATCAAGCCTTACCGAGTGAAGCTATGCAATGCATCTAATTCTTTATTGATCATATAATTGAAATGGCTTATGAATTGGATATACTCGGAAATTCTAAGCCATTGGCTCAAGTTGGATTTGCTCAACAAGATAAAGATGTTGAAGCCCTCAAAGTTGAGAATGATCAAGTATGGCATCGATGAAGAAATGGAAGCTCAAGTGGAGAGTTTATTTATTGTTTTTATCTTGAGTTTAGGAATGCCGTACTATCAAGAGGGATGCAACATTAGTTGATTGACAACACCAAAAGTGCTCATAGGTCAACCCATGTGAGATAGCCTTGAGAGAAAAACACTTGGGAATTTAGTGTGCTGGCTCGACCCAAACCGGTCTGACCGGTTTGGGAAACCGGTCTGACCGGTTTTGCATCTGACAGGCACAACGACTAGTTTGGTTTGAAAACCGGTCTGACCGGTTTGGGAAACCCAAACCGGTCTGACCGGTTTTCCACGGCCATAACGGCTAGTTTTGGATGTTGGGGTATTTATACCCCTTGGCCCTCTCCTTTGAGGGCGGCTGGTTCATTTGCTTTTCTTGTGCGTCTAGGCCTTACCAAGCACCAGCAAGCTCTCCCCAGACCTCTCTTTGTGAGAGTTGATTGATTTAGATCATATATTTGGATTTGGATTGAGGGATGTATTGTGTGTGAGCAAAAGAAATATTGAGAGAGCTACTTGCAGCCATCAAGAGCATATCCATAGCTTGAGCACTTCCGGTGAAGTCTAGCAACCATTGAAGCATTTGTTACTCTTGGAGGTGAAGTCTCCTAGACGGCTAGGCGTCGGCCGTAGCTGTTCAGCTTGTTGAAAATCCTCGGCTTCAGCCCCCGTAGAATCATACCGTTGGCGCGCTCCACTTGACCGTTGCACTGGGGGTGTGCCACGGCTGACCAGTCCACCCGGATGTGGTGGTCATCGCAGAATTCCAGGAACTTCTTGCCTGTGAACTGGGTGCTGTTGTCGGTGATGATCGAGTTGGGCACGCCGAACCGGTGTATGATGTCTGTGAAGAACAGCACGGCTTGCTCCGATTTGATGTTGGTGACGGCTCGGACCTCAATCCACTTTGAGAACTTGTCGATGGCCACCAGTATGTGCGTGATGCCCCCGGGCGCTTGCCAAAAAGGTCCTACGAGATCCAGACCCCAGACCGCGAAAGGCCACGTGACGGGGATGGTCTGCAGAGCATACGCCGGGAGATGGGTCTGGCGTGCGTAGAACTGACACCCCTTCTTTGGCGTCAGCTATGGCCGTGGGCCAGTAGAAGCCCTGTCGAAAGGCGTTACCCATGAGGGTTCGTGGTGCTGCGTGATGCCCGCAGATGCCCTCATGGATGTCGCGTATCAGCTGCTGACCCTCGGGGAGGGGTACGCATCGCTGCAGGATTCCCGAGGCGCTGCGCTTGTACAGCTCTCCGTCGATCAAGACAAAAGACTTGGCCTTTCTTGCGATGCGTCGGGCCTCGGTTCGGTCCGAGGGTAAGCGTCCCCGGTCCAGCCACTCGAGGTACGGGGTCCGCCAGTCTCGAGGTGGTGGTGGGTCGGCGTCGATCTCCATCGCCTCCGCCTCATCCATCGAGGAGGTCTCGAAGTCGGGGACCTCGAGATTTGCTTCCGGGGAGTCCTCGTTCATGGGGTCACCGTCTCCAGCCCCCGAGGCTTTCGAGGCCTTCCGAGGGGGGTGCTCGGCACCCTTGAGATTGACAGAGGGCTTATCAAGGTCGCGGGCGAAGACATTCGGCGGAACGGTTAGCCGTTCGGACGCGATCTTCGCCAGTTGGTCCGCTTCCTCGTTGTATTTGCACGGGATATGGCTAAGTTCGAGGCCGTAGAACTTGTCCTCGAGCCTGCGCACCGCGTTACAATACGCCTCCATCTTGTCGTCACGACAGCTTGAGGTCTTCATGACGTGGTCGACGACCAGTTGAGAGTCACCTCGAACGTCGAGGCGCTTCACCTCGATTTCGACGGCGATGCGGAGGCCGGCGAGGAGGGCTTCATATTCCGCCATATTGTTGGATGCGGAAAAGTGTAGTCGCACAATATAGCGAATGTTCTCCCCTTGAGGTGAGACGAAGAGAAGGCCCGCGCCTGCCCCGGTTTTCATCACCGACCCGTCAAAGTATAGGGTCCAGCATTCAGCCTGGATACATGGCGGGGAAGCTGCGTGTCCATCCATTCTGCCACGAAATCCGCCAGGATTTGTGACTTTATCGCCTTTCGAGGGGCGTAGGTGAGATTCTCGCCCATTAGTTCCATCGACCACTTAGCTATTCTGCCAGCGACATCTGGATTACAGACTATCTCCCCAGAGGGAAAGACGAGACCACGGTCACCGGATGCGCCTCGAAGTAGTGTCGCAGCTTTCGTCGCGCGAGCACTATAGCATAGAGCAGCTTCTGGATATGGGGATACCTCATTTTGGTGTCAGATAGCACTTCGCTGATGTAATACACCGGCCTTTGTACCGGCAGGGTGTGCCCCTCCTCCGTCCTCTCGACGACGATGACTGCGCTAACTACCTGAGTAGTTGCGGCAACGTAGAGGTAGAGAGGCTCGTTGTCCTGCGGCGGCGTCAAGACGGGTGCGCATGCTAGCGACGCTTTCAACCCGTCGAGGGCCCTTTGTGCCTCGGGGGTCCAGGTGAAACATTCGTGTTTCTTCAGGAGCCGATACAAGGGCAAGCCTTTATCGCTGAGTTGCGAAACGAAACGGCTCAGCGCCGCGAGGCAGCCCAGCACCTTCTGTACCCCCTTGAGGTCTCGAATCGGCCCCATTCGTTCCAAGGCCAATACTTTTTTGGGGTTGGGCTCCATGCCTCGCTGGGAGACGATGAAACCCAATAGCATGCTGCGCGGCACCCCAAACACGCACTTCTCCGGGTTCAATTTTACCCCGTTTGCCCGGAGGCAATCGAATGTGATTCGAAGATCGTTGACTAGGTCGTCCGCCTTCCTAGATTTTACAACGATATCATCAACATATGCCTCAACGGTCCGCCCGATGTGATCCCCAAAAACGTGTTGCATACATCGTTGGTATGTAGCCCCCGCGTTTCGGAGACCGAACGACATAGTGACGTAACAAAACATGCCAAACGGGGTGATGAAGGAAGTCGCGAGCTGGTCGGACTCTTTCATCTTGATTTGGTGATAACCGGAATAAGCATCAAGAAAGCATAGCAATTCACACCCAACAGTTGAATCGACTATTTGATCGATACGTGGCAGAGGGAAAGGAACTTTGGGACATGCTTTATCTACGCACATGCGCCATTTTCCATTCTTTTTCTTAACTAAAACAGGATTAGCAAGCCACGTGGGGTGAAATACCTCCTTGATGAATCCGGCCTCCAGAAGCTTGCGCAGCTCCTCTCCGGTCGCGCGGCGCTTTTCCTCGTCGAAGCGTCGCAGGCGTTGCATCACTGGTCTGGCTTGAGACTGGATATCAAGGGAGTGCTCGGCGACCTCCCTCGGAATGCCCGGCATGTCCGAGGGACTCCACGCGAAGATGTCAGCATTGGCGCGGAGGAAGTCGACGAGCACTGCTTCCTATTTGGGGTCGAGGGTGGAGCTGACTTTGACCGCCCTACCCTCGAGATCGTTTGGATCGAGGGGTATGGCCTTGGTCTGCTTCGCGGCCTCGAAGTAGCCCGCATGCTTGTTGTGGGAGCTGGCGGCCTCGTTCAGCATCTTCTCGAGGTCAGCCACCTGAGCCTCGAGGCAACCGTGGGCCTCGGCGTGTTCGACGCACTCTACGTCGCATTCGTAGGCGTGCTCGAACGTCGGCCTGACCGTACTGATGCTCTTCGGCCCCGGCATCTTCATCTTGAGGTAGGTGTAGTTGGGGACTGCCATGAACTTGGCGTAGGCTGGTCGTCCAAGTATGGCGTGATAGGCCCCTCAAAACCCCACCACCTCGAAGAGGAGGACCTCCTTGCGGAAGTTGCCAGGTGTGCCGAAGTAGACAGGCAGGTCTATCCGCCCGAGGGGCTGGACCTTCTTGCCTGGCGCAATGCCGTGGAATGCGGACAAACTGGGCCGCAGCTTGTCCGTGCCGATCCCCATCAGCTCTAAGGTGCTGGAGAACATGATGTTGAGGCTGCTACCTCCATCCATCAACACCTTGGAGAATCGGGTGTTGCCGATCACAGGGTCGACAACGAGCGGATAGTGTCCCGAGTTGGGGATGTATTCCGGGTGGTCTTCGCGACCGAAAGATATGGTCTCCGTCGACCAGTCGAGGTACGAGGGTGTGGCAGGGCGCGCGGTGTAGACCTCTTGGCATTCGCGCCGTCGCCGCCGCGTAGACATGTTTGCCGTGGAGCCCCCGGTGATGAAGAAGACGTTCTCCACGAACGGGAAGTCGCTGCCTCCGCCGGCGCCTTTCTTCGCGTCTCCCTCTTTCGCAACGAGGCGCCGGTAGTGCTTCTTGATCATCTCGCACTGCTCGAGGGTATGCGAGACTGTAGTGTTGTGGTATGGACACGGCTTTTTGAGCATGTCGTCGAACCGGCCTCCCGGGGGTGGCGGGGGTCGAGGTCCCCGCCAGGTTTGGTCCGCGGCGAAGGCTTCGTCGGGGTCGTCCTCGCGTCGTGGGCCATGTTCGGGTCTCGAGCCTCGTTTGCCCAGGTTGCCCTGCTTGTGTTGCTTGGGCTTCTTCGCTTGCTCTTTGGGTCGGCCGCCTTCCGCAGGCGCCTCTTCTGCGCGCTTCCCCTTCTTCCCATCACAGATGGCGCGGACCGCCTCCTCCCCCGACGCAAAGCTCGACGCGATGTCAAACAACTTACTGACGCTAGTGGGGTGGTTGCGGCCGAGCTCGTGCACCAGCTCGCGGCACGTCGTACCTTCGAGGAAGGCATTGATGACCTCGGCGTCACCAACGTTGGGGAGCTCGGTGCAGCGCTTGGAGAAGCGACGTATGTAGTCCCTCATGGGCTTGCTCGACCTTTGGTGACATCCCCGCAGGTCCCAGGAGTTTCCCGGGCGTACGTAGGTGCCTTGGAAGTTTCCCACGAACAGTTTGACCAGGTCGCCCCAGTCGTGAATCTGGTTCGCGGGCAAGTGCTCGAGCCACTGTCGGGCCGAGTCGCCGAGGTGGAGGGGCAGGTTGCGGATGATCATGTAGTCGTCTGTGGCACCACCCAACTGGCAGCTGCTGTACTTGACGACGCTCCTCCTGGAGCCTGTCTTCCAACTCCTTCACCTGCACAAGCTGGGCTTGTGCTAACGCCTCGTCGCCCTGAGGCGTTGCGGCGTTGGCGTCAGCGGGCGTTGCGGCGCCCGTACCTGGAGGCGGCGCGCGGATGGCCCCAGCCGCCGCCGGGGTCTTGTTTTGATCATTGTTGTCGTCGCTTCTGTCCACCCTTCCAGTCCCGAGTTCGCCGTCGATGACGAAGCATCCCAGCGCGGGGTCACTCTCCCCCTAGCTGGAGATGTCGAAGCAGTGATCGATGGAGTTCAGGAACTGTCGGAGTGCCTCGGTGTCTTGGATCTCGGCGTAGTCCTACTCCTCGCTGCTGGAGCCCGGTGGGTACCACTCGTCGGGTGAGGCGGTGCAGTAGCACGTCGTGCCTTCAGACAGGAATGAATGGTCGGCGCGGTTCCGGGCCCTGCGCGGGCGCGCAGGTCGCGCCGCCCTTCTCCCCCGTGGCGCGCTTGTATGGCACCGGTACGTCGGCCAGTATCCTCCTCTTGTCGAGGCGGGTTGGTGGGTTCCCCCACTGCTGTGATGAGCGGCAGTGTGGGGTGCCCCGGGTCACTCCGGCTGCGTCCGTCGCGGCCGGCGGCTTGCCTGCCCCTGGTGGGTCAGTGGCAGTCCGGCCTGCGTCGGCGCAGTGGCGTCGCGGCTGGCACGCATGTGAGTGCCCACCGTCGCAGAGATTGTCGCGGCGGTGTTGTGCAGCCCCATCGGGAACCGGGCCGATGTGGCTGCTGTCCTCCAGCGGTTCCCTTCCGCAGGGTTCGCCGAAGGCGTCGCGGTCCCTCCTGACTCCGCGTCAGGGGACGGCACCCGCGGGTCGTCCACCTCTGAGAGCGTCACCCGCACGGCCTGGCGCGTCTCCACCTGCACCTGCAGGCCTCGCAGCCGGCGGCGGCTTAGGAGCCCGCCTGTCGAAGATGATGATGATGAAGTCTCTACCTCGTCGGAGCGATGGAGTTGCATGAGGTAGTTGGACCCGTCCGACTCGAACGTCAGGCTCCCGAACTAGATCATGAATCCAGGTGGGAATCCGGCGGTGGTCCCGTCGGGGGACCCCGTCGTCGGTGGCTCGTCTCTAGATGCCATCAAGGGAACTGGCGAGAAAAGCGAATCGCACAGCGCTCCCCCTACCTGGCGCGCCACTGTCGGTGTCGGAAATGGCCGGCACTCCCTACACCGCGCAGAAATGCGCTGTGTCTCGTCCCTTGATGGTCGATGCGGAAGCTAACACAAGGACACGGGTTTATCCTGGTTCCGGCCGTGGGGCCGTACGTCCAGCAGGGGCGTGCTCACGCACTCGTATTAGCTTTGCACCGGGGTGCTTGTAGAGAGGGGGCTACAAGTGGATGCGGGAGAGGAGAGGCGGTCTCCAAGTCCCTGTCGTCGGTGGAGATGATTGAGGCGAATGCCAATATCGGATGTGTGTGTCTGTGCGAGCGAGAGCCAAGGTGATGAACCTCGTGCTGTTGCTCTGTTGTGCTTGTCCCGTACGGGACTTCTCTCTCTCCCTTTTATAGTTCAAGGGAGAGAAGGGTTACAGTTCACGTGTACAATATGTGCTACAGTGTGAGTCGTACGGCGTATCCGTGCCTTGCAGGCCTCGTCAAGATTGCTTCCTGGTCTTGTCTGCTGACGCGGTGTCTCCTCGCTTCCTCTTCGACGAGGTCTCGAGGGGTCGCTTAGTCGTCGAGGTGGCCTGGGCGTTTACTCGAGGACCCCCTCGAGTCGGCCTCCGACCGCTTCGGGGGCTAGCACGCTAAGAGGCACGGGGCTAGCATGGCGTAAGCTGTCGTCTCAGCGTCAGACTGTTAGGCGTGGTGACAGGATGGACTCGACCTGCCCTACTGTGCCGGTACAACCGGCTTTTGCCCTGGCGAAGGGAGCAGGTCATATTCGTACGGGGCGGCCGCTGCCGGGGTGGCTCAGAGATTTCCCCGTATCCGCCGCGGGGGCCCCCCTCCGTTGGAGGACGGGCGTGGGTGATGTAGGTGAGGCGCCAGCCTACTCCACAGTGCACATCCTGCCGCCCGGAGATGTGGTGGGCAAGGGTCAAGGGATCTGTCCCTTGCCTTGCCGGACCAGTAACCTTTATTTGACCGTGGTGAGCCCCCTGTGCTCGGCCATCTTCTATTGGTGGGGCCCCCATCGCCTCTTCGAGGACGTTTCAGCGCGGGAGGCGAAGGGTGGGCCCCCGGTAGAACCGTGCGAAGGTACGGCCGGGGTCACCGGTGTCGGGGGCATAGTGCCGCGCAGGCCCTGCACAGCTTCCGCTTGTCCGTGCCGCAGAGGGCACAGTGCACCGGATTCTGTTAGGGGCGACGTTCGGGGGAGATCTTCCCTTTGACTCCGGCGCCTGGTGTGAGAGTTGAGATCGTTAGTGCCTGTGCTGTAGGCGTGGCGTTCGTTTTGAGGGGTCGGAGCGAGTCCCGGCGAGGCGGAGCGGAGGTTTGTAGCTCGAGGGGGGAGCGAGGGACCCTCGAGCGAGGCGGAGTTTAGGTGTGAGGGCGACGTGTCTTCGTGGGCCGTTGTTTGGGCCCTGCCGGCTGGTAGTGGGCTTCGCGGTTTCGCTGGCATGGTCTCATAGGCTTATGGGTAATAGCCTTGTTTTGCGTTTTTTGAGGGTGATTACCCTGTTAGTTAAGGGACCCCTAATTATGGTCCCCGACAGAGATGAACAATAATTCTTTCTCCAACTCAGCCTAGCGTGAGCAGGAATTTCTACTGACCATCACAACAACTAGATAAAACAAACAGATGGCACAAATCTACATTGTATCATTTCTGAAAGACATAGGAAATCAGACACGATGCTGAATTTCTTGAGCAGTTGATACAACAAAATTGGGACACCACGTAAGAGTTCACTAATGCACCAGTCGTTCTTGTAGAAAATAATCAAGCATTAGCCTATTTTGTACAGAACATTTCATTAATAATTACATACAATGTGTTCCAAAGTTTCATAAGTCATCAAGATCTACAATCTTTATTTAGACTATTTTTCATTTAAAAAGCGGTAGTATACATTGTCATTAATCCTAGATTCACTCACATAGTTTAAGAAATTATGTTTGAGACTTGTCAAATTTGTACTACATGTTATTACCGCTTTTGAAAATGATTAAATGACCTAAATAAAGATTATAGATCTTGATGAGATATGAAACTTTGGGATTCATCATTTTTTCATTTGACTTCATTTAGTGTAAAAAAATTGTGCTTTTAGTTGTCATTTTTTGAAATTCAAAAATTGGATTGTTCAAACAGACTCACACGAGAAGATTTTTCAAAACAAGTATGCAAACAAATGATGTGACATGAAAGATCTTGATTTTAGAAAAAGTTAGGAAAAACAATCACCAAATTTGGAGTTTATATTATTAAGAAATACTAATTATAATTTTAAATTATAGATTAAAAAGAAAAAAGGGTGCAGCGCACGCAACGCGCACCGCGTGGCCTAATGCCCCCGCATGGCGAAGCAGTTGAACCAATTGGGTGGCGCCACGTGGTCGCAAAGGATTAGGCGTTAAAATACCGCATAGAACCTTGATTGGCAACATATCATTTCGTGGCGCAGTGGAAAGGCTTGAGTCTCCTGCCCATGAGGTCGTGGGATCGAATCCCCTATGTTTGCCATTTTTTGCTAGATTAACTGGTCGCTGAAAAAATTGTGCGCTATCAGAAAAGATGGTTAATAAACCATTAAACGCCACCTATTTGCACAAACCAATCTAAGGTGTGGTGGTTGGGCGGTAGCCTTGGAAGCTTAAAGTCATGGTTCGATTCCTAGCATCTACTTGAAATGTTTTGTTGACTTTTTTTTGTTATTTTCTGAACAATATACAAAATTAGTAAAAGTATTGTTGAGGTCTAGAATCGAACCGCTAACCTCAATGTCAAGTACCAACCATCCCAACCATTGCACCAGTAAAGCGTTTTGGATTGTATACCATATACGACTTTATTTAACTAAATCTACTACGCGAGCGAGCCCAACTCACACAGAGCACGAGCAGGCTCAGCAGCGGTGCTTCGCAGCCCACGTGAGCGAGCCCAGCTCGCACAACACGCGGCCCATCACGCGGTAGGCCAGGAGCAGTGCGCGGCCTAGTACTCTTGTGCTTAGATTTAGATAAAAACATTCAAATGCTAAACAAAGTCAACAATTGTGAAGTAGTATAGTGGTATGATGCTGTGGATTGGTGGAGGGTGAGGTCTCGGGTTCGAGACACGTTGGGCACATTTTTATGTTTTTTGAGATTTTTTTTCAATTTATCAATTTTCTCCAGTCATAAATATGAGAACACGTGTAATTTATACGTGGCAGTACCATGTGCTGGGCCCAGGATGAACACGTGTAATTTATGAGTGACGAAAATTCTCCGTCATAACTTTAACATAAAAACGTCATAAAACGAGTTACGTTGATGGAGCGTTGGTTTGTGACGAAATTGAGTGTTGTTCTATGACGTTTTTCTCATTTTCGTCATAAATTTGTAGTGCCTAATTTCCATCACTAATGATCCAAGACGAAAACCAAAGTTTCGTCATAGATATGCAATGTTCAATGACGAAAATTTAAAATGTCATGAGCAAAACATCATAAATATTAACATTTCTACTAGTGATCCTATCATGTGCGCTGCGTAGGTGAGATGGTTAGGTGGGTGCGCGCGAGCCAAGAGGTCTCGAGTTCGAATCCCGCAACACACAAATATGCAAATATTTTTGGCTAGTGCTCCGACCTTTAGCACCGGAATAGTAGCACCGGTTGGGAAACCCGACCAGTGCTAAAGGGCTTCCCAACCGGTGCTACTATTCCGGTGCTAATCCTGATGCA
Source organism: Echinochloa phyllopogon (assembly GCA_033239725.1). NCBI lineage: Eukaryota > Viridiplantae > Streptophyta > Magnoliopsida > Poales > Poaceae > Echinochloa > Echinochloa phyllopogon. The sequence goes on along the minus strand of BTCW01000003.1, from coordinate 29,756,889 downwards.
AGTGACGGAGTCAAAAGTAAGGGTAAACGGAGTCAAAATATCAACCAATCATCTTTCTTCACTCTCCTTTCTTCATCCAATTCTCTTTCTCCATTTCCTGGTTCTCGTGTAGACATGGTTTTTTGCATGGGAAATCATTTCCTTCTCTCACATCATTAATTCTCCTGCCACCTCATCAAACTACTTACATGGCAGCATATTAAATGTTATGGAAACTATCCTAGTCAGTGGGTTGGGACTGCCCTTTGTTGGCACTCCTTAGCCTATACGAATTACTCCACAAGCGCACAGAGACCGTTGTAGCCTTTCACCAGGGGAGTAAGAACCTGGATGCCAAATCCAAGGAACGATAGACGCGACTAAGCCTAGAATTCTTTAACTGGACCCACCAGGGGAGAAAAGGTACAGGGGTAGAGGGCTTAACTTCAATTAGCCAACTCGTTACCCAGACAACTCACTATCCACTAACCTGATCTGCATCGACGGCTAGAGCGGGAGGAACTCGGAATGGGGTGAGAAAGGGGTTCCTCCTGGCTCAGCACTACTGTTATGAAAACACCCAAATGTGGTGGACTACAAAGGACTAACATGGCTGTCACCACCTGCCGCCTACCACTGCGGTTCTGTGGGGTGGAATACAACCCAAGGTAGCTATCAAGCACAAGCACCACACCTAAGCTATCAGCTACTGACCTTCACCTAACCGGAAAGGCTTATGAGGAAACCCCAAATGAGTGTGTGGCACTCATGCAGACAAGGGATCCCGCAGATCATAGATAACAGATAAATGACTTGCTGAAAGTAAAGAGAAGAATTAGCGAGATACTGAAGATAAGCGAGGAAACTTACTAAAGATAAACTCCAAAGCCTTATTCCTCCGAAGTGGCTACAAAGGTGGAGAAGGGCCAAGGGAACCCGGATCCTCTCCTCCCAACTTGGCTCTCACCCAAGCTCTCACCTCACACTCTCCCTAATCTACACTAAGGTAGAGCAACTACATCTTGAGAACTCTTCTCTCCAAAGGATGGTGTCTCTTGAATGGAGTGGAGGGGGAGTCCCTTTTATAGCCTTCCATGGTCGGTTTGGATGGGAAACCACCATAGGGAATCTTGGCATCCAAGGAGGAGCATGCACGAGAAAGCTGGGGCGTAACGGCCACTGAAGGAGGCCGGCTGGCCAAGCCACGGCCGTTCGGCCCTTGATCTTCACCATTTGGCACTGTCCTTCTCGTGCACAGTACTGATCTTCTCCTTAAGACGGTTGCATGTGTCTGATCCAAACGGAGACGGTTGGAGGCCATTCGGCCTGGGGGAGGCCGATCGGCCTGGCCCTGGCTCCTCTTAGTCCTCCGCTACATGTTACCCATTGAGGCGGTTTGGTTCCAGAAAGTTGGGTTCGTCCCTGCATGTGGGTCCTTCAATCCAAGGTGAGGCCTTTCGGGTCCTTTGATTAAATCGACATGTAGTTCACATCTAGGATCACTTGGGACTGTGTTTCTTCACTCCTGGATCAAGGACGTGGCAAACAGGCTCGATGGGAGGCCGGCTGGCCACAAGGAGGCCGGGTCGGCCTGGCCCTGGGGCCTTTCTCCCTCAAATTCCTCCAGTGTGCTCCTTTACTCACAAATTCATCAAAACTTGTGGAACCCATTAGTATAAACCATTTTATCATCGAAAGGCACAAATGAGATATGAAATGCAGGAAATGTTGGTGGTGAACATTATGAATATCGACCACCAACACCCTTACAGATCAAAACTACAGCAAGCCAAACATTTGCGCTGACCCCATCCACTTAGCCTATTTGTACGTTTAGTTGATAGTGTTGTAAGGACCTATTTGATACAGCTCCATCTGATTCAATTCTAATTCTCTATTGGAGATGATTCTCTAAGAAAAGTGATTATGTGGCTGAAAGTAATTCTCTTTGATGCTATAATACAAACTATCAGAATCATGATTCGGTAGAGAATCAACTCTGGGAGGTCTTCCAAACAGGACCTAAAACAATTCCACTCAATCTCGTGTTAAATCCACCACCCCCACCCTACCGCCTCGATGTCACCACCCATCGGCGCAAGGGTTTGTCACTGGAAAGAATCAAGAGGCGGTACATGTCACTTAGAATAGGACATGACATGAGTTATTGGACAAGGGTTAGTTTAGTCTCTACCAAATGTATTGCTTTCTTCATATTTGTTTAATCTGGTTATATCTAACCCTAAAGTGCTCAGGATGGAAGGACCCCACAAACGATCTAAGACCCATTTCATTCATCAACTTCCCAAGGAAGCATGATAGCCACTACAAGTTCCAAAGGAGCAGATATGGATTGAGTTATTTTATATGTTCACTCTTATCATCAAGGGAGTTGACACCCACCTTAGTCTTAGGAGCTTTCCTTGAGGACGAGTAAAGGCTAAGTGTGGGGGAGCTTGTTAACGGCCACTAACAACAATATTTAATCATCAACTAAATAATAAAATCAAGCTCATACTATAGACATAGGATTTATAACTAATGAAGTCCACTAGTTTTAGTGTCTATGTGTATGCAGAGGTCCATTGGCCAAAGATGGGTAAAATCAGAGGTCATAGCCTGTCGCCAGATGTCTCACGTTGGCTGATGTGTCATGGGCCCCAATCTGGCCCACATTTGGCTAGCTATAGGAAAGACAATTCCACATCATCAAGGGCTTTGATCCTAGTACAAAAAACTGGACCGGAACCGCAGTTCAACCGGGAAAACCGGGAACCGGCAGCCTCACCGGTTTGATTCGTATAAAAGATCGGCCTAAAGAAAAAACCGGCGCCAACGGCTGCTACCTTGCGGTACTGGGCTACAATTCGGCCCAAATAGCCCTGGCCGAAGGCCCAAAGGGAAAATAGAAGAGAAATATGCAGCAAAAATGGAGGAAATGGGATTCGAACCGTGGCCGATGGGTTGAAACTCAACTCTACTAACCATCCTGCTCCTGATTCACTTGTAAACAATGGGAATACTTATTATATATGACTATTACTAAATCGGGTCGGACCGGTGGACCACTGGTCGAACTGTTTAACCAGTGAACCGACAGCCCAACCGGTTCGACTCCCGGTTCGGTTTTTTGTACTTGGGCTTTGATTCAATGTTGATTCAATCCAAGGAATGCTACAAGTCACATGAATCAACCATGGATTAAAGGGCCCACAACGCAAACCATTTCCACCCAATTTGATCGAGCCAACTCATGCAACATATTCATAGGGACCCATGGGCCAGGCACCAGCTGAAGCAGAGACCAAGTGGGCCCAGGGGGCGTTGGCCGATGTCCCCCATTGCCCAATGGTCTAGGAGCGCAGAACTGCCCCAACTTCCACGTGCGTCTTGTTACTAACCTTGGAGACACATCCTGACCATGCACAATCGAAGACGGTTCATCCAAGGGTCGGCGCTCGCATCACCCAACCTAGGAAGGAGGCCCCACAACCTCAACCACCTCCTAGTGCTACTTACGACCCATTTGAGTCTATTTAAGGGGAGTTTGGGCTCGTTTGGAAGCCCTACTCTTCTAGAGTTAGAAATGGGGAGAGAGCGAGGGAAAGAGCCAGGCGAGTTTCGGGTTTGTCGGCATTCCCTAGCTTATTCCTCAGAGGATACATCCTTCAGATAATTGAGCATCAAAGATCCTTTGGTAATTGGTTCTCGTTATGATCAATTAAGTCTTGTTCTTTATGCTTCTAGGTTCATCACTCGTTTATTAGTAAGCAATTGCTTTAGTCTCAACATAAGACTAGAGTAGTAATCTTTAACTTAGTCGTGATGCCTAGGTTCGTGATTGCCTTTGTTTGACTCATTCCTCATGTATTTGTTGTGGTGGTGACAGTCCTATCTTGGCCTTAGTAATCCACCACATTCGGGATCGGCATAGAGCCGCAGGTCTGTATCTCTAACCTAACTAGGATAACTCGGTTCCCGAAGTAAGTATTATAAGTTGACCTTCATTATTTATAGCTCTAATCCTTAGAATCCTCTCTATCCAGCCTTCTTCGGTTCTCGATTGATCCTATAAAGATAACCCTTTACTTGACATAGTATCAATACCTTCCCCGAGGATAAATCGATACCTAGAATACTTTCGGTGAAAGCTACTCCAAAAACCCTGTGCTTGCAGTTAATTCTGTTTGCCATAGCCAAGGTCAGCAAGTTTTGTGGCACAGCTACCAGGGAATTGTAGCTTTACTATCTTAGTATTAAGATCATCCTAGTTTTCTTTTCTTTTCTTTTTTTTCTTTTTTTATTCTTTCCTTTCTTTTTGTTCCACACCTTATCAATGGAGCATAAACCTATTTGCCTATACTCTGCTCCGCGAGACGAAATCCTCGAACCACTACTTCCAGAGACCACATCCACATCTGGTTATGAGATTCATGTCGAGTTGATTCGAATGGTTCAGAACGTACCATTCCTTCTCTGGGCATGAAAACGAAAACCCATATCACCATCTTTGGGATTTTGAGATCCAATGCTCTTGCCAAAAAGTCCATGGCCTTGCACCTGAAGCATTGCAATAGAAGTTTCTTCCATTTTATCTCAATGAGAAAGAAAAATAATGGTACATCCAAACCATGCCAAGGGTAAATGGAAAATGGGAAGAGCTAAGAAACAAATTCTGCTCCCAGTTCTTTCCCATTAGTCGTGTTCCCTGCTATGGCGAGAGGTAATCTCATTAAAACAGAAGGAGAAGGAACCCATCGAGGCCACCTGGATTAGATTCTTAAAACTCACAAACGTTTGCCCAGTCCTATCGATACCCGACCACATGCTCATACATCAATTCTACCATGGTCTCAATAAAGGATCTAGCCAAATGCTTGACCAAGGCGCTCAAGGTGCCTTACCCCAAAAGAAAGCACGAAGATGTTACGAAACATCTATTCATACCCAACTTATACCAATCATATCGCTTCCCCTCTCCTAAAAGGTGGATCAAGCTAAGAGAACCCATGAGCCATAGAATCCAAGCAACATTCTCACCCATTTCTAGACTCTATTGCTGGCCCCGATTCTGAACCATTGGATCCGAGGGAATTTTGTACCGACATCACCCTAAGCCCCGGACTGACGTGAAATAACCATGGTTGAGCTCGAGTGAGTTCATGTGGATGGTCACATGAATCGTACACATCCAGCCAATGTCACATCATATCAAACATCACAAACCCCAAGAGGTACTTAATTTAGAATGAGAGGAAGAGTGCCAAAGTCAATCCAGAAGTTCTTCAATTTTTCATCTATGGATCATCAAGGCTCAAGAAATTCAAGGAGAATCAATGCCTTTGCACAAATTTCATAGCCCATGGACCCATGCACCCTCGGGCTGGCTTGTACATGATCTAGCATGTGTGCACAAGAAAACTAAGGGAAAACGGGCTCTGACGCATTCAAAAGTTGCCGATGTCATCCACCGTCAGACAATCCGGTGTTATCAACTTCCAACTCATTAACATTTGAATCACTCAGTGCTTTACCCAACACTATACCATTGGATAATATAGTCACATTGTGCTTCTCTATAAGCATCGAATGATGATCCAATCATCCGCGCAGTTCAATCTATGGACCATCGGATTATCCAGCGCAACATTTTTAACTTGAATTTGTCCAATTGAATCATACACTACTACAGAACAAGGATATAGTAACACCCACTTGTGTTACTATATGCCAATAAAAGTGTTACTGAGTCTATTTGTAACACATCTTGTTAGTGTTACTATTTTCAATGTTACAACAGTCTCATCTATAGGAACACAAAACATGTGTTCTTTTACAACTAAAAAAGTGTTACTACTTGTAACACAAGTTTTTACCTAGTGGAACATTTATAAGTGTTACAATTAGTGTTTTCTGTAACAATTTTTTGAAGCTCTAGTAACACCTTCGCTTTGTGGTCACATGATTTCGAACACTTGTTCTTACTATTGTAACACATTCAAATTTTAAATAAATATTTATTTTACACTTGCATGTGGCATACAATGTTGACATAAATTTTTTGAAGTGAACATGAAACATTGTAAAATCACACAAAACCATAGATTTCACTAATCGTAGTAAACTGCATTCATTATAGGAAGTTTACAAACATAGTGCTTGTTCACATCGTGTGAGAGTACATATACACAAAATTATGATTGAAGAGAGAAAATATACATAGCAGTGAAGGGTACAAATCTATACTATTAGAAAAAGAAAAATAAACATAGATATCTAGTATTTTGGAACGTCATTGCTTCTTTATCCATTCTTGTATGCATCAATATATGAAATCAGCAATCAACCATTTCAACCTGCATAAGTAGAAAGTAAGTTGTAATATTAATATTATGCTATCCACGTATGGTACACTAAAAATTCACAAAGTCAGTTGTACATACACAAATACTAAGATATGAATATTAACTCTATGATAATTTGAAATACGAAGAAACGGATGCACGTAGGTGTAGACAATATATTGAAAAGCCAACAAATTCACATGTATATAGGTTTTTGTTAATGAAAATCTGAAGTGCTGTGGGGATCTTCCGAACAGTTTTTGCCTTAAAAAGATGCCAACAAATAGATTTTGTTAGGAGACTAGGATTTGATATTCCAAATAAATTATTACTATCCAGGGGCTTGAAGTGGCACCAGTCACAGCTGAATTTCTCCGCAAGCAGGTCAATTAGTTAAAACTTATAAACAAATCAAACTCAAGAAAAAGACAATTGAAGGTAGGTATAAAGACACACCTAGGATGATGCTCCCTTTGTCGAGCAAGTGAACTGATCAATGGAGAATATAAGATTAACATGTTATTTTCCCCTTTGCCTTTTTGTGTAAATACAAACAAGGATAGATAAACAACAATGAAAATAGAATATTCGGGATGTCATCTGAATTGGAGTTTAAGAAAGGTTCAACTAAAAGAAATATTAGGCCAACAAATGGATTATTGCTGTTAAGAACCAATCTCATATCATGCCTTGTATACAGATTTCTTTTCCACATTGGCCCCTGCTAAGTGCCAAGTCAAAACCATGGGTGCTATTATAAGTGGCTATGAATATATACATGGATGCAGTTCTGATATATACAAAACATATACATTTGAAATGGTAATGGACAAAAAATTATTCTGTACAGGAGCATGCTAACTTTTATGGCAGCGCAATAGATGGAAGTAATAACCTTGAAAGCTCACATGGCTACTGTGAAAGCCCAATTATATGGATCTGAAAGACAAACTCCAGCGTTTATGCACTTGCATTACAGGTTTGGTCTTTTCACGTTGGGACTTGGAACTAAGATGCACGGCGTCTTGACCATAGAGATAGAGCGGAATTGTAGCTTCTAACTTTTTCAGAATTTATTCTTGTAACTTTCACGAATTGTGAAAATTGGATTAAAGAAAACAAATTCTCCTCTCTCCTGGTTAAGAGCTAATATATTATTTGAGAGGATACCAGATGGGCCAAGTCACGAGAACAAAAATGCAATTACAGTATCAGATTTACGACATTGTCTAATAGATACTGTAGTAGATTATCATGATTTAAGAATCAAACACACAAAGGGAATTAGGGATAACTGGATATAAACCACGGACCTGCAAGAATTTCGTCGGGAGTTGTTCGGAACTCCTGGTTGCAGAAAGACAAGGCGGCGAGGACGAGGCCGCGATACACGAAGCAATGCTGGCGGCAAGATGAGCAGAGAGGAAGGAGACGGCGAGGACCAGGCCGGTGACAGCGAAAGGCGCAGCAGTTGCCGGCGGCGAGACGCGTAGGAAGAGAAGAGAAGAGAAGAGGCGGCGAGACGCGTAGGAAGAGAAGAGAAGAGAAGAGAAGAGAAGCGGGATTGGTTTCCGTAACCGCGCCCAATGACGGCGCCGCGAGATGCGCGTGTATAGCGGCTCATTGACTTGGTGGGCCTACTTTTTTTAATTGGTTTATTGATAAGTACAATGGGTTTATTTTATCATATTAATTCGTCTCTGCCAACATTACAAAAGATCTAAATATATTGGCCCTTAGCTAATTTGGTGCATTTTCCACACTGTAAGAATACCACCTATATATGGATCACGTATGTATTTACATAACAGTGCTTATTTTGATAACTTATTTATATAACATAGTGCTTACTTTGATTTCATATTTTTCTTGTTGACAATTTAATATAGCTCTTATTGGAAGTCTTGTTAACCTACGTATATAAAAGTATTTTTAAAGAAAAAGTAAAATATAAATAAATTTATGTTTTAATAAAAGGCCCCTTCTCTTTATTTCACCCAGGCTCCCAGAATGCCAGTGTCGGCCCTGCCTAGAGGGAGCCTCAAGGCGGCTCGACGGTGAAGACGCCCGGAAAGTGGAGGCGGCGCCTCGCGCCGCCGGAACCGAGAGGCAGGAAACTCCTGGTTGGGCAGCAGAGGCAGTACGGGCATCGAGATTGAATCCATTAGGCCTCCTTCAACGGGATGACTCAGAGCTACCTAAAATAATATTTTACTCGATGAATAGTATAAAATGTGTTAGGTTAGCGTTAGAAGAAGAGCTGGTGGTGTCACATGTTCTGAGTCTTCTTCCATTTATAGGCACGTTTGTTGAGTTACGGTATATGACTGTATTGATGTTACCTTAGAGCTATTGCTAGCTCTGACGGTTGGACACGACCTTATCGTCAGTAGTGCGGGTGCCATCAGAGTTGGTGGCAGTAGGGGCAAGACGTGCGACGGGATAAGTCGTGCGACTCGCATAGGGAAGAAGATAAGAATTAGGGTGGATAATGGATTCATCAAGAACATCGGATCTTAATCAATGCCACGAGTATATATTCCTAGATAGCCCCTTCCTGAACGTGTCCATAGTCTAGTGGGACTTTAGTTTGTGCCTGCGTGCACGGAGTTTGGTTTAAGTTCTGGTTTCTTTTTGGTCACGGTTGTGGGGTCGGACCAGGTTGTGTGGGCCTCGAAGTCAATTTAAGATGTGCTGGCGGCTGGCCTGCTATTTTTACTCCAGGTCAAACCACCCTCGTCTAGTTTTTTTTTACTCCTCTAATCAAGTTGGTTAATCTCTAATCACCGGTTCTAGGTGATCTAGACTTTGGCTGTAGTTGCGGTTCTTCTGCATGTCTTGAACGTGGCCGTTCTTAAGGAATGTGTTGTAGAATTCTTTCTCAAGAATGATAATATATTTTGAGGAGCAACATTGAATGAAAAAAATATATCATTTGGGTGACTTTGATTACCAGGACAATTTAAATATTATTATTACTAACTTTGAATATTTTTTTCAATTATATAGAATATGTGGAAATGAACCTACATTTAATAGAAATCGCCAAATATATCAGTAGTATATCCATCATGACTCAACATAATCTAATTAGAGAACAATTTTCTGTATTTATAATGTGGTAAATAAGATATGGAACTTTAGGAAAGATAAATGCGTTATATTTAATTACGACAATATATATAAACATGTCTCTTCGTAACACTTTAATTGCAACATTATTTTATATGTGTTACAATATAGTACAATCTTGTAACATTTTAAGTGTAACACAAATTTTGTGTTACTATAGTTAACTTTTTGTAACACAATTTGATAAACAGGTGCTATGTGTTACAACGTCACTTGTAACACATAGTTTTGTGTTCTTATAAAACTTTTTTGTAACACAATGATAAATGTGTTACAAGATTATGTTACAATATCTATGTTTTGTAGCAGTGATAATCAAGTTCCTTTGCTTCTTGCTTGTTAACATAGGCTTGACTTGACTTCTTTTACCTTCATGAACTAATCTTTGACTCAAGTTCCTATACCTAAACATATGGCGGATCAACTTCATGCGTGACGACTGTTGACTTCAAGGATCTAAATAGTGGAAAATTATGCTGACACGATAAAACATTGAAATATGTGGGTCCAATACTACACCGGCAGAAAAATAAATTTATTTTAATCGGTTTAAAATTGAGCTGACGTATTGATTTTAATGTATTCACGTCGGTATGTTTAGTTAGCATACATGCCGGTGTACTGCTCATCGGTAGAAGCCACCGATACAAATCCAAACCCATTGGTGCACTTTGTCCCAACTTGTATGGGCCAATACGCAAGAGTTTCTCTAGTAGTATAATATATGCAGAGTGGCTAACCAGCTGTATTCTTAGGGTTTAGATGAATACTCGTTCTTAGAAAAATCTTACCAAACTACTCCTAGCTAATCAATTATTGCACCTAACACGTGCTGATGGATTTGCCGGTATAATCGAATGTAATATATTTTGGTCTAATGGGCTCACTTTGATTCGTGTAGTCAAGTCTTGCAGAATTCACATAAAAGGCGACTCTGAGGGATATTTCTGTTGAATTATCTGTTTACTAAAAAAACATGCGGGTCGTACTCGCTCATAATTGAAGTACATTGGCTATTGACTATCATGGCACGTTTTCTCATGAATGTTTGAGAAACTAGTATACAGATCATCCTCTGTGGTGACGATCTCCTTGTTGGTACTCTCTCTTACGTGTTGCTGAGAAATAAGCACGGAGAGTTGACCCCATGAATTGCTTAGTTACTTGAATAATGGGTCCCTTTTCATGTAAATATTCTCCAACTATAATTAACCGAGAAGGAAATTGCTTTGCATACCATATTGTATGAATGAAAATGGTGTGGATAATTTTCACATTCGATCCAATCTAAATCCAAAATTTACGAATATAGAGAAAAGTTTGATGTCCGTACACTACATGAAAACACCCTAATAGGTAACGGACGGAAATATAACCGTTACCAATAACAGTCATCGGTACCGTATTTTTTTTAAGAGCCACGTTTTTTCACTCATCTCAAGGATATTGCCTGCTTAGAGTTCGCGCGAGCCTCCGCTAACCACTACACCACACTATTACTCGTGGTTAGATGGAGGATGCAACCATTTTATATAAACATTTATGAATCTTTTTTAATTTCTACATCCACACCTTAAGTCCGATAGGTCTGTTTTTTTAGTCATCACTTATACGCTCGTAGTTCAAGAAACAATATTAGAAGAATAATGTAAAAAAAGTCAAGTTCACCATATTGGTAACGGACGTTATTGTACACATTGGTAACAGACATTGTTAAACTCTGTATCAGTATCGTTGGTAACAAGCGTTGTCAACATTTGTTACCAATAACATGTTAATGGTAAAGGAGTTTAGTGTTGTCAGATACCGTTATCGGTTTTTGTAATGGACAATTTATGTCTGTTACTAAGACCGTTGTACCTATGTTTGATTTTCACGTAGTGGTAGCGTATGGATAATCTGAATCTGAGTGTGTGTGAATGCAGAGTAGGATATGGTTTTAGCGTGTAATCCGATGGATATGGATTATCTGGTAATTAAATGTGGATTATCTGAGACTTATAATAGCTTATCCGACTACTTTAGCGAGCTCAACATATCAAAACAGTATAATCCAGCCTAGCCGGAACATATACATAGTGTTTTGTAGACCACAAGTCCTCAGCTATATATATAACGTACATGTGCATTGGTTAATCCTAAGCACGTCGGTTGATTGGTAGTCGTGTGCGCATCGCGAACACCGGGCACCCCACAGCTGCCCTACCCCTTCTGTCTCAATGGACAACATGTGTGGCTAATCGTTAGTATTTTTCGTATTATGCTGCTGGGAAGAAGTCTACATACCCCCCCCCCCCCCCCCCCGCGGAAGTATCAAGGTTGGAACACATAACCCCCCAAAGTACAAAACCGGGTAACCAGCCCCCTCAACTATAGAAACCAGTGCACTTAACCCCCTATAGCGGTTTTGCTAGGTGGTTTTGCTGATGTGGCAGGCTGAGCTAGACTGGGATGTCTAGTTGGACCCTGACTTGTGGGGCCGGCCCTCTCTCTCCTTCTCTCTCCCTCCGCACGGGCCTCCCATCCCTCCTCGCGCGCCCTCCCTCTCACTGCTCTCTCCATGCCGCCCGGTGGCGGCAGCTTCGTCGGCACCTCCCGGGCGGCCCCGCCACGCCAGCCCTCCGCAGCGCACGCGCCTGCTCTCCCCGCGCCGCACCTCCACCTCTTCCTCCTCTGCCCCCGCGCTCGATCAGAAGAGCTTGCCGGTGAAATCCCTGATATCCTCGTCCTTGAACGACAGCGACGCCATCCGCCTGAACTGCTGGAGGTCCGCCGCCCTCCGATCGAGCAAAAGCGCCACCTTGGCATCGAACACCTCGCCGTTCTCCCTCCTCTCGGCGTCGGGCTCCCCAAGCGCCGCCCCCACGTCCTCCTGGATCTTCCGGTAGAACCAGGCGCAGTTGCGGAGGAGCTCGAACACCATGCCCAGCTGCCCGTCGTGCTCCACCGTGTTCGCCGCCGCCGCCAGCGCGCCGCAAAGGGCGGCGGCGCCGGACGCCCAGGTCCCGGCCTCTCCGGCGCCAGCAAACGCGACCGTGGTCGCGAGGGCCGGGCCGGCCGGTGAGGCCACGGTTAAGGGAGAGCACGAGCGTGCCGACGGTGAGGTACTGGCGCTCGTCCTTGGCGCGGAGCACGCGAAGGATCCCCCGCACCTCCTCCTCCAGCTCCGGCGTCCAGCCGTTGGTGGTGGCGCTGCGGCGGCGGCCGAAGCTCTTGGATTTCTTGCTCTGCTGCGGGCAGCAGCGCGGCCACCACCGGGCGGGCTCGACGGCCTTGGGGAACTTCTCGAGCATCCCAGGGAGCAAGGGCAACGTGTACGCCGCGTCGAGCGCGAGGACCCTGTCCATGGCGTCCTACATGTCGGCCTCGGTGATGGCCGCCGCCGGCGCCGTACGGTGGTGGTTGGCGTCGAGGGCGGCGCGGAGGTCGCACTCGAGCTGCCTCCAGAGGCACGTGGCATTGCACTGCTCCTCGGCGAGCTGCGACGGCTTAATCCTGTTGATGGCGGCCATGATGACGGCGGCGGTGGCGAGGAGGACCCCCGCGGAGGACTTGAGCGCGGCAACGGTGCCGGGCGCAGTGGCGGGTGCGAGCGCAGCCGTGACGGAGGCGGCGAGCGTGAGGGAGTTTGTGGAGTGGAGCAGCAGGTGGTTCCAGTTGTCCCGCTGGCAGCCGATGATGCCGTGCATCTTGGCGCGGTCCGCCTCCGCCACCGCGCGGAGCGTCTTGGCCGCCACCGCGGCAGCGTCTGCGTTGGGGCAGCCGCCGGTGCGGGCGTCACGACGACGCGCGCGTCGATCCAGTCGATCTTGAGGGCGGTGGGGCTGGGGGGGCGAGGACGTGTGCAGGGCGGCGCGGCAGGTGGTGGTCCGCCGCGGCCGGCGGCCCAGGAAGACGAGGTGGAGGGAGAGAGAAGGAGAGAGAGGGCCAATCCCACAAGTCAGGAGTCCAACTGGACATCCCAGTCCAGCTCAGCCTGCCACATCAACAAAACCGCTATAGGGGGTCAAGTGCACCGGTTTCTATAGTTGAGGGGGCTGGTTACCCGGTTTTATACTTTAGGGGGTTATATGTTCCAACCTTCATACTTCGCGCGCGGGGGGGGGGGGCATGTAGACTTCGCGCGGGGGGGGGGGCATGTAGACTTCTTCCATGCTGCTGCTCTATGTCTTTGGATTAGAAAGTATTTACCACCATAAAAAACTACACATAAAAAATATATTATTCATCTATTTTAATCCACTTTTGCACCGAGTTCGATCCAACTTCGCATTGTTTCTAACATCCAGAAAATTTCATAACCATAAACGAAACCGGGTATTATCCACCCCCACAGTATGCATTCGACGGAAAAAGTATAGGTAAAGATGTTAAAAAGGTATTATCCGCTTTCATCCCTACCATATTATCTTCTCGTACGACCCCAATCCATTTTTTAATAATGGATAATATATTACCCAGACTTGACCAAAACGGCTACGGCCAAACAAAAAACATGAAAATTACATCCCATCAAGGGGCTCTAGTAGTCCTACGCGACCACCAAGATTGCTATAACACGTTTATCAGACCTTACAAAGAACTGAAAACGCTGGACACCAACCACCATTGATGCTTCTTCCAAGGCAACAACCCGAAGACTTGGTGCAGATGCTGTAAACCAACATCTGAACTGTTACGCCATCCAATGCCCCCAATCCATAGTTACAAATATTTGACATTTCATTATGGAAAAAGTCCAAATTACTCCTCTCGATTATAGTGAAAGTCCGGATAACCCCCTAAACTATGTTTTGGTTTAATTTACCCCCTAAACTATGTTATTTGGTCCAACTAACCCCTTAACACAATTTGTCTTTTTTGTTTCTCCATGCACAAGATGAATTTTAATTTGAGACTTTGCAGGGAGGTAGTGAACATCATAATCTATATTAGAAAATATTTTATGAATTTTTCATCACTACTTTCTATATAATATTGTATTTTAAGGATAACTTTATTACTAAATATATTACCCTATCAAAACAGTGACAAAAAATTTATGATATATTTTTTTAACATGTCTTATATTGTCTGCTATAATTTTGCAAAATTTAAACTTTAAATTCCACTTGTGCATGGAGAAACAAAAAAGACAAATGACATAGTTTAGGGGATAAACTGAACCAAGAATTACTTTAGGGGGTTATCCAAACTTTGGCTATACTTGAGGGAAGTAATTTGGACTTTTTCCTTTCATTATTTCACACAAAGCATGGTGCACAACGTAGGTTAAATCACTATTTTCTATTATTCATGAAATCCTCATTTTCCTTTGTTTAGTGGAGTTTGGAATTCAAACACTCCTTTTTCTAGTTTAAACCGTACAACATATCAAATTGGAAGGTTCTGACTGTATCATTCCAACCCAAAATCTTAAATTTATGGAGAAAATGCGGCAATTTACTTTACTTGAACTCAGGTTCCAGATCACCTACCCTCGGCATACATTGTTTTCCATGAGTTGATTGGGCATTTTATTTAAACTCAGAAATTGAAACACGTATTGTTTGCGATCAAAATTGGCACGAAGCCAATCTGGTTGGACCAATCAGTCTAACCGGTTTTCAAAAGCAGTCAGATCGGATTGGTCCTGTAGCCGGTCTAGCAAGACAAGATGATCGGACCGGTCTGAGCCCTGCACTCTGAGTAAGTGATGAGGACATCACCGGCTTAGATACGACCATATTAATGGCTTGCAAACCAAAGGTGAATCAATCCTATATCACAATTATTGTTGGTACATTCGATGAATTGATGCTGCGCCATGATGTGTGTTCATTCTCATTTTCAGAAATACATACGTGGATTAAAAAGAGTGCTAGACACATATGGAAGACATGGAGGACCAAAGAAGTTGATTGGGGACCAATTCTAAGTATTCCCACGTCCCCCATCAGGTTACCACGTCACATTGGCCTAAGGAAGGAAAGAGACCAAATCCAACACGTTTTGGAAAGTCTGGATTCGGACTGCAGGAAAGTGCTGACTTACGACGGCCACCACGGTTTCATCCGGACTCCGTTTTGGGCGTTTAAGTACTTGATGGAAAGCTTATCAAGTCTACTTTCAGATGGATCCAGACTCACCCTCGTACCTCTTCAGATGCGGCCGAAATCATCGATTTACTACAGAGACCTTTTCTGCCCACGGTGCTGTGTCACCTTATTTTGGGCCAATGGGCCGTGTATCAAGTTGGGTCCATTAGGGGCGCATCCTAGGGTTGTAGGACGACCCCAACCTCGTCCTGGTCGTCCTCCACCCTCTTTTATACCTCCATAGCCGCCACAAACAGATTGGGTTTTGTTTAGATCAAGTTTAGCCATTGCTACTTGCTTGTAAGCGCGCGTGCTGGTCCAGCCGCCCGTCTTCGAGTCGACGGAACCCCACTTCGTTGGTGATTGAGTTTGAGATTGAGACACTTCAATTCCCATCTAGTAAATTCAGTACTTGTATCATACTTGTTCTTGCTAGTTCTTCGATTGCTTGCAGGACAGGTCAGGTGACGCGCTCCCACAAGATCGCGGCATCCATAGGAGGTGGTGTATCGGTCGCTAAGGCGCAGTCTTTGAAAGGTTGTAGTCGGGCCGTGAACGTCGTCTCCTCCAATCGAGTTATCCCCCACGCCTCTCATCGAAAGATCGGGCACAAACCCCAGCGGGTTCACATCAGTAAGTTTAGGGAATCCATATAGATCACGATTTGTAATAGGATTTTTTTTATTGGGGAAGACCTCCCAACTCTATATATACGAAGGGTCGTGGCCGATTCAGAGTTAATCCCAGGTTTAGGAACTGGTCTGATCAGATTTGCTAAGTGAGCGAGAACCGATCTTTTGCGATCCACACGCTCCAGTGTTATTCGGTGTGTTGCTGTTAATTTGCGTCAATACTTGTGCTACTGGAAACAGTACATGGCTTAGTCTTCAATAAAAATGGAAAGGTATCCGAAAGTTCCGTCTGAAAAGGATAATTCGATACACAATGCATCTGTCTTGATCTCAAACGAAGATAAAAAAAAAACGGATGTTGTCCCACTTGCAAACCAGCTCATGGCACAGGCCACTTGTTTGACAATAACATACGGAGTATGGCTCAAAAGGTCGTTATCTTTGTGAATCAGCATTCTAGAAGGCCGTCCTTGGTCAGATGATTGACTAACCCACCAGTCCATGTTAAAAGGTTCACTATGGATATAAGTGAATCATAGACGAATAATCTTTTCCTAATAAAATTGTAAAACACTAAAACTCAACTATCATCGAGTGAGCAGGAGAAGGGCAGACAGGAAAATATTCAGAGAAAAAGGCAGCGGTTCAAACCGTAAGCTAATTTATTTATCTTATCTGAGTGGTATGAGTATGAGTTGACCACTCACTTTGTATTGTTATTTGTTGCCTCCTAAATGTATTGTATTTGTAAGAGGGTCATTTTTCCTTGGCATATGAAAGTTTGATAAATCTGTCTCAATGAAACAGCAGAATTAGAGTGGTTGACATCATAATTATGAGAAACAAAAGGCATCTTGATTATAGAAGATGTGTATAATCCAGTTGTAGTTCAGACATCCTTATTTTCATTTGATGGTTGCCCTGGTAATTTATTTATCTTAAAAAATATTTCAGGTTTGCGATGCAGTTATCGAGCCAAAACGTTTTCAGTACGTTATAAATTTAGCTAGCAATGTAGCATTCTCCTTTCTTTTTTTGCAATTGCAGTGTAGCATTCTATCTGTTCTTGGCTGGCAAAGTTGCTTCAAGTAAACACTTTAAACTTTTTAGAAAAAAATAGTACCAACTGCTCCCTAACCAACTTTCTTAAGCCACCATGTGCCCATGGATTTGATGGTACAATCATGTCTGGTGACTTTAGTCAAGTGGGTCACTTTGATTCGTGAAGTCAAGTTTTGTACGTTTACTTCACATAAAGGACGAATTTGAGAAGTTTTTTATGCAGATCTATTTGTGGACTAAAAGAAATAAATGTTGTTTTCATTCACAGATAATTGAAATCTTCATTCAACTGAGTGAATCAAAAGTTTGGAAGTACTTATAATAGCTTTGTTGTCCATATCATGGTACTCTCTTTCTGACCAACGTTTAAAAAATAGTCAATCAATGCTATTGTCTAATTCATTCTACAGGTCATCATGTTGTCGTGACAAACTCTTTGCTACTTTTTTACATTACTGATGAATAAACACCTATAGTTGCCTTGTTACACATTGATTAATTAGTAGAATAGTATTTTAATGTAAATAATGTGACATTTGTAAGATAGAATGTTGTGAGAAGAAATAGGGTTAGTCGTGAGCATCTCCAAGAGTGTCCAATAAATCTCGCAATAACTCGTTTTGGGAGTAAAGTAAAATAATAATGCTCCAATAATTGTATAATCTTTGTGCCTAAAATTTTATCATGCCCAAAATCAAAGCTATCCTGAGCCAAATATCCACCTTGTTTTGGCACTTCTAATCTTTTTTAACCCACTTTGTGAGAAAAAAACGGAGCATTTCACGTCGAGAGAGAAAAAAGGAGAATTCATGAGGCAGAGATTGCGGAGGCTTTGAAGAGGATGAAGGGAGGTAAAGCGATGGGTCCTGATGGTATCCCCATTGAGGTGTGGAGATGCCTGGGTGACAGAGCAATAGTATGGCTGACTAAGCTTTTTAACCTCATTTTTAGGTCAAACAAGATGCCTGAAGAATGGAGAAGAAGTATATTAGTACCGATCTTCAAGAACAAGGGAGATGTTCAAAGTTGTACTAACTACCGTGGGATTAAGCTGATGAGCCATACGATGAAGCTTTGGGAGAGGGTTATCGAGCATCGCCTTAGGAGAGTGACAAGTGTGACCCAAAACCAGTTTGGGTTCATGCCTGGAAGGTCGACCATGGAGGCGATTTTTATAATACGACAACTCATGGAGAGACATAGGGAGCAAAAGAAGGACTTGCACATGGTCTTTATTGACCTCGAGAAGGCATATGATAAAGTACCAAGAAATGTCATGTGGTGGGCTTTGGAGAAGCACAAAGTCCCAACTAAGTACATTACCCTTATCAAGGATATGTACAAGGATGCGATGACGGTTGTCCGCACTTATGGTGGAGACAGTAGTGATTTTCCAAATAAAATAGGTCTGCATCAGGGGTCAGCATTGAGTCCTTATTTATTTGCTCTGGTGATGGATGAGGTCACAAGGGATATACAAAATGATATCCCTTGGTGTATGCTCTTTGCTGATGATGTGGTGCTAGTTGATGAGAGTAGAGCAGGTGTTAATAGGAAGTTAGAGCTGTGGAGGCATACGTTAGAGTCCAAAGGTTTCAGACTTAGCAGGACTAAGACCGAGTACATGATGTGCGATTTCAGTGGGACTAGATATGAAGATGGAGATGTCAGGCTTGATGGGCAAGTGGTGGCCGAGAAAGATACCTTTAGGTATTTAGGATCGATGCTGCAAAAGGATGGTGACATTGATGAAGATGTTAGGCATAGAATTTCAGCCGGTTGGTTGAAATGGCGTCAAGCTTCTGGTGTCCTCTGTGACAAGAGGGTACCACAAAAGCTAAAAGGTAAGTTCTATAGGACGGCGATTCGCCCGGCGATGCTATACGGTGCTGAATGTTGGCCTACTAAAAGGCGACATATACAACAACTGAGTGTAGCAGAGATGCGTATGTTGCGTTGGTTTTGTGGTCACACAAGAAGGGATAGGATACGGAATGAAGATATTCGAGATAGAGTCGGAGTGGCACCAATTGAGGAGAAATTGACGCAACATCGGTTGAGATGGTTCGGACATGTCCAACGGAGGCCTCCTGAGGCGCCGGTGCGTAGTGGGGTTCTACAGCGGGCCAATAATGTTAAGAGAGGTAGAGGGCGACCCAAACTAACTTGGGACGAGTCGGCTATTAGAGACCTTAAAGAGTGGAATATCTCTAAGGATTTAGCTATGGATAGGAGCGCTTGGAGACTAGCAATTAATGTGACTGAGCCGTGATTTTTGGGTTTCACCTCTAGCCTACCCCAACTAGCTTGGGACAAAAGGCTATGTTGTTGTTGTTGTTGTTGTAGAGAAAAAAGAAGAATACCGAGGGAGAGAAAAATGCCAAGACCTGGGTGACATGCAGTTTTTTCGTGAGGGAAAAATCATTGGCCGGGCGCATTGATTGATGATGTGGCAGTACTTGACTTTCTTTTAGAACTAATTTTTTATGAACTGTTGCATGAGAAGTTTACTTTTTCTCTCAATTATTTTTGGCAAAATCTCAAACTCACTTTTTCCAATTTCGTTTTTTAGGCACTCTTGAAGATACTCGTGACTTTTTGAGCGTCCACCTGACAACTAATTTTCAGTTTTTCACCGCAAAAAACATTAGATTTTGTTAGTGGATCCTTTTTTTTCGAAACGTTGTTAGTTGATCCTGAATTTTTCCCATTGAGCAATACTTTGCCATCTCGAGACATCCAATTTAATGCTAATGGATCTCTATGGAGTTGTCATCTCCCTTTCTTTTGGTTTTGATAATGATATATACTCAGAGGAGTCAAATAGTAACAACTACTATTTCAGAAGGGTTAGCTTTCACATAAGAGTCTTATTTTAAGCGCAAATTTTATTATCTTTCTTTATTTTCAATCGTCTTGTGTCAACTCCAAGGTGATGTGAATCTTTGAGCCATGCGGTCAGTAAAGAATGGTAGACATAGACTGCAGTCGTGATGTGTCGATGCATGCATGTGAGATTGATTTAGTCCCGTGGACTTGAACTGTGTTTGAAATAGCTACTGAACTCAACAGAGAAACACCAATAAGAAAAGACTTTTGGTCTTCACTTGTCAACGAATGGATGAAGATTCCTAGATGACTGAACTGATGTCTCAAGCATGCATGTGTGTTGAACAACTTTTCTTCAATTCATTCTTTTTACGAAAAAATGATTATATTGAAAACTGGAGTTTCCTTAGGTTTACTCAAGCAGTCATTTTCTTTTTCAGTCATAATTATCGATCCACTCCGTATTTTGCTTCTTATGTCGAATTGACAAATGGGAATAACCTTCATTAAATCAAGTTGATATCAAATTGAATGGTTTGGTATAAAAAAAATCATGTGCTCAATAAGGATCAACATGTTCCTGCATTACGATTTACGAAGTCAGACAGAGGTGGAGTACCTGGCTCAATTCTGAGCGTGCCACAAACTGAAAAAAAAATCAGAAAACTTGAAAAGGATCTTTCAAGCTCCATGTAATCCGATACATGAGGGGTCTGTGTCTCAATCTGAAACGGAGAGGGCAGACGCTGGTGCTTATCCCGGCCTGTTTGCCGACCAGCTCAAGCCACAGGCCACTTGTTTGACAAATGACAATAATACATACGTACATACAGCTCAAACTTTAGCGTCACATCAAATTATAGTGCTTTCGTGGACGTAAACTCTTGCAAATTTGAGCTTGAGTTAGGATAAAATTCAAAGCTATTGCATTTCAAATGTCATATCGTCGGCAAATCGATCTGTTCAGCACGTACATTGATGCCACTGCACGTTGCCAAGCGCCGAGTAGGTAAGAGGCACTAGTAGCATATAAATAGCTGAGAATCAGTAGCGCCGAGTGCCCGTGTTTTAGTGTTTAGGTGATTGGCAGCAGCTGGATCGCAGCCGCTGCAAATTGAGAGACGCCCACCGTAACGCCCTCCCAGTTGGCAATAGGTTTGGCCAGGCCGGCCGGTAGCAGCTTGACGCTTGGCGCGCGAGAGGCGCCGGGCGTCGCGTGGCGCTGTCTGGTGGACTGCCACTACAGCCCCCGGGGTACGCCGAGAATGACCAGAGTACCCTCGGAACACGGAAGCTTCCTCCCGCGGGCCCCCTGCTGTCGGGGAGTACATACGCCGGGCATCGCGTCGCGGCACTGCCGTCAACCCCTGACGTCATCGGATTCGGCAACATCTATCCTAATTAACATTTACCATGGTCACGGTGAGCGGCTCATTCTAATTAAGCACGCATTTTCCCCCGAATTAAACCACCATGCTCTCTTACGCACATGCGTTGATGCATATGCCTGATATGCATGCACCTGTATCGCCCTCTTGGCGTTTTGCGTCTCGCTGTGCTTCAGTCGGATGGATGGGCGGTTGGCCTGTCCAGATGCATCGCCCCGGAAGGGACCGTGCCATGTACCCTAGCAGCCTAGCAAAAGCTAGCGGGCATAATTCGCACTAAAATCATGCTGCAAGCTAGTTGCGCGATATATATATATATATATATATATATATATATATATATATATATATATATATATATATATATATATATATATTGCCATCTTGCTCGGCTGATTGTTTAAGGGTTTATGGCGTAACAGCGTCTCACATGCCAATGAAGATACTAGACGGCGATGGCGACAACCACACATGGGCTGCGCTAGCTGCACTGCGCGCATTGTGCAGGAGAAATGCATCGATAGATTCTTTGGCTCACTCTTTTTCGGAAAAAGAAAATAATTCTTTGGCTCACGTGTGCGTCCTTGATACGGACAAATATTACTCCGCGTCCACTAATATGCACATATCGAACAAGACAATATAATGTACTAATGACTGCCTTCAGCAGAAAACTCGATCAATCCTGGCAATCATATATAGTAGGGCTAACCCTAATGTTTTCCTGATCAAATATTCCATTGCACTATTTTCTTTTCCCCTCAGCAAGCCGGGATCAGTAATGCTCGCGGCATATTTTTATAACCTTAATAATGTGGATATTGTTTGATCAAGGCGTTTACATATACCCAAAGTTAAACATATGTAGTTTTTAAAAAGTTGAACATATATGTAGGGACTATGCCCTCACAGCTGCCGAAAATACGTGCGGCAACAGAAACGTCACAGTTTGGCCAGGTGTGGCATGTCATTGAGTTTGGGTCCAAACCACGGTTTATTTAATTAGTCCAAGTTCAGCAGCTGACTGTACGCATCAATCACACACGCAGGAACATTTTAAGAAAACCAACAAGTTTTCCTATGCCAAAGACACGTCATATCCAAGGAGTGTAAGGCCAGTCTCAGTGGCAGGGTCATGGACACAGTTACCAAGTCTGCCACGTCAGCTTTTCAGAATGATGATCATGTCACTCTAAATGCACAGGGTCATGGGCACAGTTTCATAGATAGAATGCAGCATTTAAATCTCAGCTCGATATTGCTAACCGTGCCCAGCTCGGGTCATGGTGATGACCCTGTGATCTTCTCTTGCTTCATTAAATTGATGCCATGTGACCAAATTTGCCTATGTGGCATCTAATTAATTCCTGATGACCCCTGCATTGAGACTGGCCTAATGCATGAAACCTGTCAAATTTTCATGATTGAATTCTTTTTTATCAGCTAATTAAGGGTGCATACGTCTCTTTTATCCACCACCACCACTAATTAATGTGTCTAAAAAATCCTAGCGTATCATTCTTTTTAGCATTGAAAGGAGTATCTTGTTAGTATTCTAGATGTTAATATATAAAACTCGATTAGAGTTGAAAAAGATTGATGTAGAACAAAACTAAAATAAACTACATTCGGAATGGAAGGGTATGATGTTTATACTTTTTAGAGAAAAATATATATTATAAAATATTGGGCTAATTGTGATAAAATGTTACAAGATTTGAATCTTTGTAATATGTGTGCACTTCTTGTATTTTGGAACAGAGAAAGTAGTATTCCTTTGCTATAATTTATAGATATATATTTCAACCAAATTAGTGGTCAAAATTGTGTTTTCAGGGATTCTATCAGTTTCCAAAATAGCATATACTTTTTACCATGAGTACATATGAAAAACAGCGGCTGCTCCCATTTTTAAAGCAGTACCGATTTAACTTATTGGGAAGCTAGTATTCCTCTCGAGAAAATGTCAATTAGGAAATACAATGGCTGTGAACACCAAACACTTTTACTAGTACAAGTTTTCTCTTGCTGACTGACTGTAACTGTAGTAACATTCTAATAATAGAGTAAAGCAAGGTCTGGCAGTTTGCAATCCTACATTATGCTCAAGAGACTAGAAAAGCACAGTTTTGTCCCATTTCCACCAGCATGCCCAACTTGGTCCCACATCCATCCGTCACCCTTCAATCCCATTCCAGCTTCTTGCTAGAAACCCCCCAAACCTTGCCTACCCGTGGGGACACGCCACGCGACTCTCTCACCCTCGCCTGGCCCCACACGGCCTCTCCTTCCCGGAACCCCCACGTCGCCGCCCTGGCTGACCGGTCAAACCGCACGAGCTCTGACCCAAGCCGTTACCGTCAACGCCCCTCCCTTCCAAGAAGCATCCCCAATTCACCACGTTCACATTCCGCTTCTTCACGTCCCTGACACCGGGCCCCACGCACCGCGTCCCCACCCGTCAGTGATACCCAAATTTAATAATCACCCCACCCTCGCCGCTGCCGGCGCTTTTCGACGCCACTACCGGCCGCTACTTAAACGGCAGCCCAGCCACCGAGCAACCACTCCCGTCCGCCTCCCGCCTCCCTCCCCTTCCTTTCCTCACGCTGTCACGCACCCCGTCTCCCTCTCTATTCCTCTCGTCTCGTAGGGGTAGGGGTTCCTCTGCTCGGCTGCTCTGCTCCGCTCCGCCATGGCGTCCTCGACGGGGAGCTTGGAGCACGGCGGGTTCACGTTCACGCCGCCGCCCTTCATCACCTCCTTCACCGAGCTGCTGTCGGGGTCCGGGGCGGACATGCTCGGCGCGGCGGACCACCAGGAGCGGTCGCCGAGGGGCGGCCTGTTCCACCGCGGCGGCGCCAGGGGCGGCGTGCCCAAGTTCAAGTCGGCGCAGCCGCCCAGCCTGCCCATCTCGCCGCCGCCCATGTCGCCGTCCTCCTACTTCGCCATCCCCGCCGGGCTCAGCCCCGCCGAGCTGCTCGACTCGCCCGTCCTGCTCAACTCCTCCGCCAGCATCCTGGCGTCCCCGACCACCGGCGCCATCCCCGCGCGGAGGTACGACTGGAAGCAGACCGCCGAGCTCATCGCCTCGCAGCAGCAGGAGGAGGAGAGCCGGGCGGCCGGCGGCTTCAGCAATGACTTCTCCTTCCACACGGCCAGCTCCAACGCCATGCCCACGCAGACCACCGCCTTCCCATCATTCAAGGTAAGAAAGAAATTGCAGATGATCCATTCATTCATTCATAATTACTACAGGTATTAGCACAAGCTAGTAATGAATGATTAAGCTGTGCAATAAGTAGCAGTATCTCACAGTGTCTCATGATCGATGTGTACTCGTGCAGGAAGAAATGGAAGCCGTGAACAACAAGCAGAGCGTCGTCGCCGCCGCCGCCACCAACAAGGTCAGCAGCAACAACAGCAACACCAAGCTGGAGGACGGCTACAACTGGCGCAAGTACGGGCAGAAGCAGGTGAAGGGGAGCGAGAACCCGCGCAGCTACTACAAGTGCACCTACCACAGCTGCTCCATGAAGAAGAAGGTGGAGCGGTCGCTGGCCGACGGCCGCATCACGCAGATCGTCTACAAGGGCGCGCACAACCACCCCAAGCCGCTCTCCACGCGCCGCAACTCCTCCGGCGGCGCGGCGGCGGCGGCGGATGACCTCTCCGGCGCGGCGCCCGAGCACTCCGGCGCGACGCCTGAGAACTCGTCGGTGACGTTCGGCGACGACGAGGCCGAGAACCGGCCGCAGCGGAGCGACGGCGACGAGCCCGACGCCAAGCGCTGGAAGGCGGAGGACGGCGACAACGAGGGCAGCAGCTCCGGCGGCGGCGGCTCTGGCGCCGGCGCCGGGAAGCCGGTGCGCGAGCCCCGGCTGGTGGTGCAGACGCTGAGCGACATCGACATCCTGGACGACGGGTTCCGGTGGCGCAAGTACGGGCAGAAGGTGGTGAAGGGGAACCCCAACCCGCGGAGCTACTACAAGTGCACCACGCCGGGGTGCCCCGTGCGCAAGCACGTCGAGCGCGCCTCCCACGACACCCGCGCCGTCATCACCACCTACGAGGGCAAGCACAACCACGACGTGCCCGTCGGCCGCGGCGCCGCCGCCCGCGCGCCGGCGCCGGCGCTTCCGCCGCCGGTCGTCTCCGCCCACCACCAGCACCAGCAGCCCTACACCCTGGAGATGCTCGGCAACGGGGGCTACGGCGGCGGCGGCTACGCGGCGGCCAAGGACGAGCCCCGGGACGACCTCTTCGTCGACTCGCTCCTCTGCTAGCTAGCGACGCTTTGCTTTGCTTGCAGTTGCAGAGTTGTGCTTCTCTAGTGCACACTACCGGCAGGCCTCTGTACGTGTACGGCCGCTATACGTACGTACGCTCGCCGTGTCAGAAGAAGTTCAGAACACACACATGACACATACACGCGATCGATGTATACACACTCGTAGGTGTTTTAGTTTAGCTAGGAAGGGATCGGAAATTTGTTGATTCGTTGGTTGAAGGCCTTTCGGCCCTCCCCGGCCGGGCGGGCGATCAGAGAGCGCACAGGGCTTTTGATACGTGTCTTTGTACGTAGCACAAGGTCAGCTCAGGTCGGGGCGGGGCAGAAAGGCCGTATATATACTGTGGCAAGAGAAAGTCAATAATAAGACTGAACAAGATTGCTTTATTTCATCTCATATCGATCTCATGCAGTGAATATGTACTTACTGCAAAGGAGTGTGTACACGATCAACCAGATTTGTTTAGTTACTCCATTTTTCTTGCTCTCATATTTACAAACCAGTAGCCGCTGGTGCTCTCGGTGACATGGGCGTCGATGGCATTGTACGTGACGTGGCTGCTCTCTTTGCAATGGGTGCTTATCCTTATCGCATTGAGCAGACGTGGATCGCATCCACATTCGTCGAACCCGGTAAGCACGTGCCGGAGCTTTCATTATGCCGCGGCCGGCGACGTGCGCAGCCCGTCTCCTCTTAATTTGCTTGCAAGTATCCCAAAAAAAAAAAGGCTTGCACCTTTCAGACGCTGATCGGTGGCGCTAATCGGTTTGAATTTGATTAACCCGATCCGTGTGATCAATTTGCTGCCCGACGGCGGCCGGATTGGATTGATCGGGAGCCGCCTAACTAAACTCCTTTTAAATTTGCAATCAGGTTTGTTGTTAGTTTGCAAGTGGACGAGTGGGGTACGGTAGTGGGAACACGTGAAGCTAGGATATCGTTCTCCAGCATTGTAATTAATTTCGAACAATAATAATTATATCCTGCCGTGCGTACACGATGATTGGGCCACCCTAACTGAATTTGCCGACCTCCAACGCTAGCATCTTCTTAG
Organism: Echinochloa phyllopogon; assembly: GCA_033239725.1. Lineage (NCBI taxonomy): Eukaryota > Viridiplantae > Streptophyta > Magnoliopsida > Poales > Poaceae > Echinochloa > Echinochloa phyllopogon. The sequence continues at coordinate 29,730,100 of BTCW01000003.1, read as the reverse complement.
CTGGACGACATCAGAACAGACAAAATATAGCGTTCTCGTTCTAAAATATAAATTTGGTGAATGCAGTTTAGTTTTTTTTTAATTCGGAAAGGTTCCACAATGACGCCTTTCCACTTGACATAATTTGGGTCTTGCCCCCACTAAAATTCGATGACGGTTGCTCAGCTATTGTAGTGATACCATGATTTTCAAAATTCACATATACTCCTTATCCTATCTTGGCTGTGTTTAGTTCCAAAAACTCCACCAAAAATTCCACTATGCAAAAAGTCCCATCACATCACATCAAATCTTTCTCCTCATGCATGGAGCATTAAATGTAGGTAAATAAAAAAACTAAGTACATGGTTTTGATGTACACGATGAGACGAATCTTTTGAGCCTAGTTAAGTCATGGTAGGACAACAATTGCCACAAACAAACGAAAAATGCTACAGTGTCCGATTTGACTCGATGTGACTTTTCGACCACACTTTTCATGGAACTATAAACACAGGCCTTGTGTCCAAACGGGGGTTTCGATCAGTTTATTAATCGGTTAGTTAAGATTTGCCATTCAGTTATCAATCAACGCGCCGCGCGCCTGTGACGCCATTTTTTTTAAAAGTGCATGTGACGCCAGGGATGAACACCAAACTGATCGACAGACCCACTAGTTAATTATTACGTTAGCTTGACCAACACGCAGAATCGAAGGTCCAGGAGTCAGTGAGGTACAGGGTCCTCCTCCTCCTCTACTACCTGCCCGCCATTGCTTCTGCCACAAGACTCCCACACCACACCCAGGCAGGTCAAGGTCAACGAGTCATATCCTCTGGGGAGGCGTTCGACCTTCTCGAATCGAAAGAGCAAAGGGAAGGGCCGTAACGTAATGGCGCAACATACAGAAGCTTCTTTTCTTCCACCGTACGTACCCAACAGGGCAGGGCAGCCGGTCAAAAAAGACGAGCCGGCAGCCCGTTACGCGAGCCATTCTAGAAGAGGGCAGCCGGGCAGTCAAAATTTCCCGCGAGATAGGGCACAGCAAGTGGCTTCATTTTCTGCCGTTTTCCGGTTGGATGCAAAGGCTTGTTTAGATCCAAAAATCAATTCCCAAATTTACTATAAAAAAGAAGATTTCACATCACATCAAAATATCATAACATGCATATAGTACTAAATATAGATGAAATCAAAAACTAATTGCACGGTTTTGTTGTACTCTGCGAGACGAACATTTTGAGCCTAATTAATGAATTTTTGGATAATTTTTCACACATACAAACGAAATGCTACAGTGGCACAATGATTACGAAGTGACTCTTTCCTCCCAAATTTGGACTTCCAAATTTGGGCCAAAATGTGCCTCTGGTGGAGGATGCACCCTATAATGCTGTGTGCACCTGGAGGGCTACGGAGCATACGCAAACACACAAATTCAGGGCCTAGCGCGTACACCCAGAAAATGAAGTCCCAGATCTGATCTTACATTTCTAAGCATCAGCCGGCTCATTTATTTCTTTCTCAGTCCATTTTTGATCATCCGATCAAATCCATGATATGCGCAATTTTTTTTTGAGAATCATGATATGCGCAAATGCCTCCCCTTATCGTGTCGACATGGGCTTGTTTTCCGTTGTTTCCTGGGCTTTGGTTTTAGTTGCAGCCCAGTTAGTTCGGTTTTGTTTTTTAATTTGGCCCATCTGATTGTTATGATTTGGTCCATATTTGTTCTTGCTTTGGGGCTATTCAATTCCGACCAACTAAGCTCACTTTGCTTTGTGATCCTTATCCTTTAACACAGTGAGCCTCTTCTTCTTTCAGTTTCTCGTTCATTTGTTTTTGTTTCTTTGCCATATAAATTTATTGTACAACATAATCCTTTGTTTGTTAAATTTTATCTGTCAAGTATTTCAAGTCGAATAAATTTATCTTTCATTTTTACCTTTTTCTAGTCTTGAGTGAGTGATTTCAGAATTTATTAAGGGATGAGTATAGCCATTTGCTGGTTTCACATGGTAAGGTTAAGATCAACGTAATTATTTTTATTGCATTTTTGTTTTCTCTGTTTTCTAAATTTCAATTTATAGGAGGGATCCGTAAAGGGAGGAAAAGTCAGCTCCGAATGTTGCATTAATATGGCAACTTGGATACCGATATGAATTTCCTAATTTGCAAGCTAAGTCCAATAAATTACATAATCACCCCGTGTCAGAGGCATGATGTTATATTTACTATTTTTTGAAAATGATAAATATACATACACAGTTAAATTAAAAGATGAAACATAGAAAAACAAGAAAAAAAAATCATCGCCAGGTATCAGTCCGAAGACTCCGAAGTCTCTGAAGAGGCCCAGTACTACGAGCCCAAAATAGGTAAAGAATCCGCTCTCAGATGCTCTTCTGGAACGAACAGTTCGCAGGTCTGGGAAGACTCCACCAAATCCTCTACACACTCAATCGAACCTGAATCTCTATCAATCGAGCACTTCATCATCGAAATCGTTGTTTTTTTTATCAATAAATCGTCGTTTACTTCTTATGTAACGGTCATGCTATCATGAATTCGAGGCTTTGCGCCCCAGGCGTCCATTTCTCATTTTTGTTTGCTTGGGTGATCCAAGTTTTTTTGTCCCTGCTAGCTGTGCAGCCTATCTCACGGTGCAAATCCCCGGGGGACGGGTGGTAAATAGGTTGTCGTCAATCGCAACGAATGAAATGAGTGTGCTCTGTTTATGCTTTTGCATCGATCTTCCTCTTCCTGTGACTGCAAGAAACTGAAACTGAAAGCTAGAGCCTCACTGCATGTTATTACATCATATTTACACCACAGAGATGAGTACAGCGCAGTGGATCTCCCCGCTCGATCTCGAGCTGAACCAAAACAACACAAGACTAACACCAAAGCAAAGATTGGACGAAAAAAAAACTCTTTTTTTGCTATTTCTTGTTCCAAGATCTGGAATTGACCACCAGTCAGTGCCGGGCACACGGGACGCGTGCGCTGGATTGGTCCTTCAGCGTGGCTGCTGGATGGGCCGGGGGCTCACCCTTGCGCCGCCGGCCATCTTCCGCGGCGCCTTCTCCGCGTACCTGGGGGCCTCCGGCGGCCCGACGTGCGCGCGCCACCACTTCTCGATCCCCCACGCCGCCACCTCAAGGCCTCCGCCGCCCCTCTTGCCGGCGGCGCCCTCCTCCTCCCGCTCGATCTCTGCACCACAAATTGAAGACAGGTCAGTGCCATGGCACAAGTGACTTCAATTCCAAAAAAGGCGGGAGGCAGATCGAGATGCTGCTGCAAGCCGGCGCGGCGACTCACCTTGGCGCGGCGGCGGAGGGGAGAAGATGTCGTCGGGGAGGAAGCTGTCGACGACCTCGTTCTCGTCGCCGTCGAGCAGGCCGAGCGCGCCGTAGTCGCGGAGCCAGCGGTCGCGGAAGGCCGGGTTGGCGGCGACCAGGCGCCACCACTCGGGGGAGAAGTCCTCCACCTCCTCCTGCTCCGCCGCCGCCTCCGCCGTCTGCAGGCCGCTGTACCGCACCCCAGAAGGCACGAACGGCTCCGCCCACGGGTTCAGCCTCCCGCCGTTGCCGTTGCCGCTCACAATCGCCATCAGTTGTTCTCGGTGCACTCCGCAGCTCGCGCGCTCACACTAGCAGCTCTTGCTGGGTAAGCCTCACTCTCGCGCTGTGGATTGGGCAGGGAAATGGATGGATAGGGACGGTACGGCTCTCGGGATGGGGTGATGGCTGATATAATAGTGACGCATCCGGATCTTTTGGGCGTGCCGACCGGCCGGCCGATCTTATCCGTTGTGACGGGGAGGCCCACGGTATGGTGGATACTAAAACTGGCAGTAATTGTCCACGGAATTGTTTGCTTGTTTTTCCATTCCGCTGGTGGTCTGATGGGTCCCAGCTCGCCATCCGGCCGTTGTAATCGTCACGCGTGCCACACGATCACTGGTTGTATGGCTGTTTTCACGGATAAAAGGAATAATAAAAACAGGGACCCTAAGGGATTGAATTCTATTCTCCGTGCATTTCAAAATGAATCAATTTAAAGTATAGAAATCTCTAAAATAAATAATTATAGTATGTCGATGCTGTACGAGTATATGGATTTAGAGTGTAGTTTTCGCGACACATTGAGAATGCGTGTTATTTTGTGAATTCTTTGTTACTTTAGTGTTACTTTTGAACGGCCTAAGAGGATTATTAAAAACAACTTTGTGTGTACACTAGAGACGAGATCCATTACTTTTATTACAAAATAAGTATGATGTGCGCTTTAATAGTATACTATTATGGTACATCTGTGTCACACACTTGTATTGAAATAGCACATTCAAACTTAATCCATATCGTAAACATTGATTAAGATGAAAAGACCAAGTAAAAAGACATACTTAGTCAATTAAAATTTGTAGCATATAACAACGTAATATTTTTGAAAATTATTGTATAAAGTTGGGGTCAATAATTAATATTCATAATACCATATAATCCAAGAACAAAGCATGCATCAAGAGATGTCTATGAATCTTTTAAAGATTGAAACCGCATCGCGGTCTCAACAAAATGATTAGGTCACATCATTATAAAAAATATTGATCCTAAGATATCGATCTAATGGTTTAAATGCCAGCTCCCACTGCGAGAAAAGGAAGCTCCCACTGCCATTGACAACTGTCTCCAATTATATGTGGAAGTATAGAACTAAATTAAGAGAAACACAAAAACAAAATAGATACAAGAAGAATCCATAATTCCTTTTAATCAAAATTAACATGAGAAGAATCAACAATTCCTCTAAATCAAAATCGGAGCTAGAAGAAACAAAATTTATTCAAATACAATTTGAAAACAGTAATCCGAACATCTCAAATCATCCATTGCAACATTGTAAAAATTAAATATCCTTATATGATCTAAATAATAGACATAGGAGGAAGGATAAATACTGCTTCAGAGTTCTTCAATGGCGGCCTGCATCGAGTGCAACTGCTCATCTATCAATAAAAGTTCCCTAGCTAGTCTGCTACCACCGACCACAGCCTCTCTATCGTCTATCCCCATAGTTGTGGCTCCACCACCACACGGCGTCATTGGTTGGCTGCCGAGCTCCTCGCTCCCCGACCTATATGAAGCTAGGAGGGGCCACCGCGCGCTTACCGCCGAGCAGCCATTTGACACGAATCCAAGAGAGGAGATAACAAGAGTCAGCACCTTGCTTGAAAAGACACAAGATGCGAATCATCTGAACAAAGAAGAGGAAGGAGATAAAACATCGTTTTTATTTTATAATAAAGTCCTTAGTAAGGACAAAAGCACAAAAATGTCTTCTAGTCACACGAGAAGGGCATAAAACAATAGTAAACATTGCATATAGGAGTGGAAAAATAGGCATAATATTTTTTTAGTAACTACCAAATATGTCCATGCGTTGCTAGGGGACTTTGTGAGCGAAGACACGCGAAAGCTATTGATGAGACCATCCCAAAGACTTCAACAAATACTCCCAATATTGAACATTCATACAAGGTAAAAGCTATACTTGATTCCAAATCTTACTATTTTCCGTTGGCTAGGCTACTTCTTGGTTTGTATTACTACAGGTTAAAACATCTTGCTATACTTGAAGAGATAAATCCAACTACAACACCTAAGCATCACTTCAGCTATAATGATTATTTCTATGACCAAGATGATGATTTCACCAATCAATTTTATCCATACCTAAAACCAAGAGAGCATGCGCCAAGATATGTTTACATGTTATACAAGATGAACTCAATCCAAGCTAAAATGAACTTCAATATATATGAGAATATTATACTACCTAAATGTTCCACATTTGTTGTACTTAGGTACATGTGCAAAGAGGAAGGTGTTATACATGGAAACAACCCAAGGAACAAGAAACACACGGATCAGTTCGGACCAAGGATTCCCAGTTCGAATCAAGGATCACTGATGGATCACTTCGGACCACCACTTCGGACCAGTTCGGACCTGCATATTGAATCGATCATAACTCTTCAATGCAACAAATCGCATGTCCATTGAACTCCCAAATAAAGAGATATGATCGAATTAGTGGAGACTGCACAGAATCCCAACAGCCACGCGAGGCTCCTCGGGATTTCAGTTCATGGTAACCTTTGAGTTTGCATAACTCCAGAAACTCCAAGACCCACTCACACCCAACTAGGAGGCTTGTTCCTACTATAAATAATCCACGTACATAAGCTATTTGTAAGATTTTGATAATGAAATAGAACCCCCTATTGTTCAGCTGTGTGCTAACAATTTCAGAGAGTGATCTCTAGCCCTTTGCTCTTGTGATTTCCTTGAGGGATTACAGAAGCGGCCGCGTCATCGGCTCCCAATATGTGCTCCTGGTCCATTTGATTCTAGGTTGTGTTGGTTGGTTCTTTCAGAGTGTTGTTGGGCGAATCCTCGATTCAGGTTGCCGGTTAAGACGGTGGTTGGCTTCGAGTTTTATTTGCCAGGTTGCACTAGTTATCGCTGCTTGCAGCAAGTTATCTTGGCTGTTCAACAGCTAGTTATCTTGTCCAAGATCCTACGTCGTGAAGTTCGGGACCGAGTCTCATCAGCTATAGACATCACCGATTCCATATCCGATGAAGAACACGACAAAGGAAAGATCGCCTTGTTCGTCTGGCTAGTGGCTAGTGCTGATTTGTTCTGAGAGACAAGTACTGCTGGCTGGTTGCTGGTGGCTGATTGTTCTGAGAGAAAAGTACTACTGGCTGGTGGCTGATAAGCCAGACGAACAAGCCATATTGTCGGTGGACATCGTGCCCTGAAATAATGGCGAGTCGACGATGCCACGACAGGATATAAGGGACCTGAGAAGACGAAGTATCTCTCCTATGTCATCCCTGTCATTAAACCACAATCCTGGTATATATTGTAATATTTTAAAGAACCTATGACGTTTAGTATATTATCTCCTCTCGCCGCGCCGCACTGCGACACGCAACCTCTTCGTCTTCTCACGTTGCATGCATGCCCGTTGTCAACCTACTGTTATTCTCGGGCTCGACGTCTACCAAGGATTATACTAAGCACAAACATATTTATTAGTAATAATATAAAAATAGAGATAGGTAAGCATCCATTTGTTACAACAAAAATCCAAAAAAATTATACACTATAAATACCTCCTACTTTCCACTCATACTCATCTATATTTTATTCATACTAGCAAATATGCCCGTGCGTTGCAACGGGATAAAAACAATGAGTATCAACTTAAAGAAAATTCTATGTGAAACACACCAGTTAATGCAATTTTTTAGTCTTTACCAATGGTATGTAAGAATATGAGTGAAATTATTTAGCAATGTTCTTAATTATCATTTGATTTTGATTAGTGAAACAAAATTTTGGTAAGTATCTAGAAATAGATGAAAAAAATCTAGATATAAAACACCAAGGAAAAGTAATAACTAAAATAAGCAGAAAAGATGTAAATTTTCCACTAACTTACCTTTTCCCCTAGTAAACGTAGAGCATCGTCTTTACACTATGCTTGCACAAAATTTGTGTTTCTGTTTCCCATCACCTCTTACCCAGGGAAACTTGTTTCGTCGATTCCCGATGACTCCGGACGAATTTTGACATGAGACCAGTGCCATTGGAAATTTTATCTCCTTAGCTTCCCATGCATATGTAGAACGTCAAAAAACCGAGCTCGTATGCGACCTGGGCGACCGATTTTGTGCGGGCTGCTCCTGGACTCCGAGGTGGACTCGAACTTGAGTTTCTTTGGACCTCCACCTTGGCATCTCGAACCGGATAAGCTTCGGGCCTCCTTCTTGACTTGGATAACCTTATTGATCTCCTTTTTCTTCACCCCATACACCACTCCTCAATATATGCATGGGTGTCATGTCCTCGTCAGGCCCTCTGCCGCTCACCATCGTTAATAGTAGGGTACAAAAAGTGTGGCGGTGTCTGCGTAGAGCCGCTGCCATGCCGGGTCCAGCTTGGGCACGGGGCACTGTTGATGTGTCCGCCAGCGGCGCGCCTCGATCGAGGAGGAAGATGACGGCAGGAGAGACTCGAGACTAACGCAAGTGATCGATGCGAGGATGTTAAAAGATAAGAAAGCGGCTGTTGGAAGTTCGTGGATCTGTTGAATCAGCTGGGCTCATGGGCCTGCAGGTAATCTGGCTGACCTGCTGGGTTCTTCTCATCTCGTATGGCTTGTGAACAGTTCGTAAACAGCTCAAGCAAGTTCGTTAAAACAAACGAATTAAAAGACTAGTTCGGTTTGTAATAAAATATGTCAAACCGAACCAAGTCAAGCTACATATGAGCCAAACGACGTAATAAACTCGAGTTTTTTTTAATTCTAAATGTGATTCATTGTACCGGTGAGGAAAGGAGTTGCTTATGTGGGTCATAAACAAGATGTTACCTGTGGGTCAGATAACTAGGTGATAAAAAAAACTCCGGATTAGTATATGAGATTATAGAACATTACGTGCAGCAATAATGGTCCATGAAAAGCATACTGCCTCCGGTTCATATTAGAAGTCATTTTAAACAGGTTTTGAGTCAAACATGGGGAATATAAATCATGAATAACATTTAAGTCATTGAGTTTGGAAATGTGAAAATCATATAAATAAATTGGTCTTAAAAATTACTTTCATAAAAATATACATATATAACTTCAAGAAATATTTTTATATAAAAGAGAAATCAAAGTTGTACTTTGGTGGCCGTGTCGCTGTCCTAAACGACTTCTAATATGAACCGGAGGGAGTATATAGCTTTGAAAAATAACTAAAGATGATAAGAAATACATTTTAATTCAATGTAAACATACATTAAAATATATTTGTTTAAATACAGCTAACTAAACAATATAGACCACATGCAAAAAATAGAAAAACAATATTCAAAAGATCGAGAAATAAGAAAAAAAATACATCCGTATCAACGCACGAGCATCTTTCCTAGTCACACATTAAATCATTTATTATGCTATTCGAGTAAAATACTTAATCGAACATGCTAGCAAACCAATATACATCAAACAAGATATTGCTGGCCCTCACATTGAATCTTCCTATTTCTTATTATGTGAGCCAACTCATCAATAAGATAACTCAGCTAATATGTTAACTAATTGATTCACCAGGCTTAAATATACCTGATTTTGGGTACCTTCCTTTTATTCAGCCCATACAATTTTTTTTGAAAGTAGGGAAAGCTTATATTACTTTAATAGTAGCAAATTACAATCATGATCGAAAGCTGCCGACACGCAGGCCGGGACACCTTCAGAAACAAAACCCTCAGAAGCTTCTCTCCTACCTATTTGGCTCAACACATGAGCCACCTCATTTGCACCGCGAAAGCAAAAGGAAAATCTAGAACTCTGAAACAAGCAAAGCAATCTTTTTCCTTCTTCAATGACAAAGCAGCTCTCTAACCGGTTTGTAGAAGAATCATTAAATGCTTGCACCATTGCTAGACAGTCAGACTCCAACCAAACAGGTCCCTGGGAGACAGATAGAGCATGGTGAATACCTTTTAGGGCAGCTACACATTCAGCTTCTTCTGCCAATTTACAGAGCCGATTGATTGACCATCCCGAGAAAAAAACATTGCCCAGATGATTTATAGAAATGAAGCCGAGGCCCGCAAACTTGATCTTTGGATCAAAACCGGCATCCACATTAATCTTTATCCATCCGAGGGGAGGTGGCATCCAAGGAGTTCTTTTAGGGGTTGTTTGGATGTCTGAGTATTAGCAGAACCAGATTTAGTTAAGATAGATTTAGGGGTTAACTACCTAAAACCGTGTTTGGCTCAAAGAGAAAAACCAGGAATATCAAAAACCGATTTATCGTAAAACTCAAAACATCGGTTTTAACAAAAACGACGTCAACCTGTTTTTGCTCCCGTGTTGCTTCTGTTACGTCCATATCCGGTTCTCTCGCGTAATTAGAGGATCTATTGATGATAAGATTTATTGCTAATGCTTTTCTAATTCATTATCTATGGATATATCTGGCTCGTGACTAGGGAAATCATCGTTGTTGATGCCATCATTCTCTCAAAACACGTTCTCGCTCATACCGTCCAAACAAGGTAGTACGTAAGCTCAAATCTAACTGACTAACAACCCAAAACTGATTTTTCTAAAACTCCTCACAAAACTTGTTTTAGAAAAACTGATTTATAATCTTGTGATCCAAACAACCACTTAGTGGTGGTGTTCATATTCTCTTGGTGGGGTAAGGGCTGTTGTGGAGCACAAATGGCTTTGCCCTTTATTGAGGTAGCAGGGTAACCAGTCATACCTGGGATTAGAGAAGCAAGATAATTTTCCAAAAAAAAACCACCGATGCAGAGATCAGGCAGTCTCCTTTCCTGAAGATTACATCATTCCTGTGATGCCAGACTCTCCAGAAGAGGAACATCAATTTGGTTGTTGAGGAGGACAAGAATCCAATCAGGTCCTGTATACATAAAAAGTTATGGTCAGGGAGAGCCCAAACATGTCGTAGTGCTTGTCTTAATGCCACAGCTTTTGTGCATCGAATCATGGCATGATGCGCATCTTCAGGTTCCATGCCACAAATTGAGCAGGTTGCATCAGTAATGAGATGGTGCCTCTGCCTGTTGGTTTGTACAACAAGACTATTCAGAGCTAGCTTCCACATAAAAACTTTTATTTTTTGGGATACTGGAGTTTTCCAAATTGCATCATAAACTTCCCTATCCGCGGAGGTACTTCCACCACAAATTTCCCCAGACTTTGCTTGAGCTGCAAGTTTATATGCACTTCTAACAGAGAATATACCATTTTTCTCAAAGTGCCATGCAAGTATGTCATCACCCTCAGTTTCTGGGATCCTGATATTGAGGATCATTTCAAGTTCATAGTGTAGGAATAGTTCGCGGACGAGAGGTTCATTCCAACGTCTTGGATTTTGGAGCATCAGATCAGCCACTTTTCGAAGTCTGTATCTCTTTGATTGGCTTGAGATCTTTAGAGAGTCAGGTCGAGGTATCCAGTTATTTCTCCAAATTTGAATGTTGTGCCCATTATTTACTCTCCAGATAACACCCTTTTTTAGAAGATCCAAGCCATGTTCTAATCCTTTCCATACAGGTGAGGAGTTCTTTGGGAAGCTGGTATCCAACAGCTTTCCAAAAGGATAGTATTTGGCTTTTAGAAGTTCTGCACATAGACTGTTTGGATAGTGCAAAAGGCGCCAGGCTTGTCTAGCAAGCAGAGCTTGGTTAAACAAACCAAAGTCTCTGAAGCCTATTCCACCTCTCAATTTTGGTCTAGAGACTTTGTCCCTGGAAAGCCAGTGAACTTTTCTTCTTTCATGTTCATCACCCCACCAGAAATTCCTTATCAATTGCTCCAGATCATCACAGAGACCTGTAGAGAATTTGAACACGGTCATAGCATAAGTGGGGAGGCTCTGCAACACTGATTTTACCGGAACCTCTTTTCCCCCACTTGAAAGATATTTCTCTAACCAGTCATTTACTCTCTTACTAAATATTTCTTTTATGCTTTTGAATTTTCCATTGACCAATCTTCCTTCTGGGACTGGTAGACCAAGGTATTTTTCCTCGAAACTTCTAGTTTGGGTCTCCCAACAGTTGCTGACTGTAGCAATGTTACTTTCAGTACACTTGCGCCCAAATAAGACACTACATTTGTTTTTGCTAATCAATTGCCCTGTACTTCTTTCATAGATGCCGAGGATATTTTTTACAATCTGAGCCTGTTATTCATTTGCTTGCACAAAAAAGAGACTATCATCAGCAAAAAGAAGGTGGGAGATACCAGGAGCATGCTTGGAGAGGTGAAGTTCTTTTAGGCGGCCTTCTACAATTTAAGCGTGATATAACAACAACAATTTTCATTGTCAATATTGCTCCCTTGTAAATGAAGTGTGAATTTAATCTAGTTAAAATGTTTGCATGGAAATTAAATAAGAAACTAGCGGAATACCGATGTCATGCAATCGGGAGGAGAGCTTGCAGAATACAAGTTTCCTCATCCGAAGTTGATGAATGTAATTTGTATCAGTTATATTATACAATTCATCTAGCCTTGTTTGTCTCGTCAAATCTCTGATCAACAATGGTCTGTATCTTATCGTTAACCTTCTTCGGCGATGACGTCCACATCGCCGCCATTTGATAATGACCAGAACAACAGATAGGAGAGTTAACACTCGATCTCTCTTTGCTTGACAATAGAATCATTAATAGGTTCTACATCCATCTGAGTAATTTTTATCACACCAAAAGGTAAGATAAGCAACATTTACTTAGGATTGATTTTTTTCTAAGAAAACATGTACATCCATCTAGATCTCAGAACTTGGAAGAAAACAAAACAATAAAACAAATTATATTATGTTTGTATTCATACGTTGTATCAAAGAGAAAATGAGATATCAGAATTATGATATCATCTTCGCCAAACAAGAAAAAAACACCGTAAATAGACTTGTAGAGGTCCAATTGATAGTCGAAGAAGAAGCTAATAACAAGATCTACAAATGAGATAAACATCTATGCACGGTAATGTAAAATGAGAAGGAAAAAGAAGTGGGGATTGCGGTGATTTTAAGAAGCCTAGGCAACCAATTTCATCGGCCTGACGCCCAGGTAGCACAGACATACAGGTTGTACAGGCAAAAAAAAATCTCAAGACTGCAACCAAATAAGATACAGGGAAGTTACAAGTTACAAGCACGTGTTTTAGCTAAGAAATTTTTACTAGGGCTCCATGCAAACATGCCCCAAGTGTTGTGGGAGTGCAAGCTCATGAGCGGCGGGAAGGAAGGGAACAAATTTTGTGGCGCCAAGGTAGGTCAATAAAATAGAACGGATTTTGTGATCCGTAGAGTGGAGGTTAAAATAAGAGAGAAATGAACATGCTTTTTTATATATGGTGTTATTGAGGCTAAGTAAGCACATTGGTTTGAACAAACATAAGCTTGTGGTGGTGCAGGACGGTGAGAGAAGACGAGGTATCATGGATTGATTAATGACTGTATGTTGCTATGAGTGAAGGGGATTTCATGATCAAAGACACACGGTAGCCATGGATGCCGCCGATTCTGCATTTCATGATGAGAACGACTAAGGATAGATCCTCCGCAGACGTCATGCCTAGGAATGACGACGGTGTTACAAGGAATGCGAGAAGACGAATGGATGTGTGTGGTGGTGTGGGACGATGAGAGGAAACGATGTATTGTGGGTTGATCAGATAAATGCCCTATTTTCTTAAAACAAATTACAATGTACCAAAAAACTGTTGGTTGATTTCTATAAATATTAGGAAGATTTTCAAAAATTTATGACATACCACTAAACCAATACTTACTTTATTATTAAGTAGAGAATTTAGAAATATAGTAGCAAATATGTCCGTGCATTTCTATGGGTGAAGGGGACTTCATGAGCAAAGATGTATGGAAGCCATAGACGCTGCCGATTCCACATGTGATGAGGAGCATGGCAAAAGAAAGATCCTAGGTGGACGTTGCCTTTTGTAGTGACAGGGAATTAACGATGGGGATGCGAGCAATGTGAGAAGACGAAAGGGTTACTTGTGGTGGTGCAGGACGGTGAGAGAAGATGAGGTATTGCCGATTGATTAATGCCCATGTGTAAGTGTGTTGCTTTGAGTGAAGAGGAATTCATAAGCAAAGACACACCAGACCCATGGATGCCACCGATTCCACGTCCGATGATGAGCACGACAATTTTTAGATCCTCGGTAGATGTCGTGCCTGAGGACAACGGTGGGTCAACAACGAGGTTGCAAGTGACGCAAGAAGACGAAGGAATGTGTGTGGTGGTGCGGAACGTCGAGAGGAAACGAGGTATTGTTGGTTGATTAGATGGAACATTATGGTTTTTTTTTAAATTATTATAGCATAGCAAAGTACCGTGGATTGATTTTTATAGATATCAGGGGGATTTTTGTAAAATTATGAGCTAAATTAGTGTTTTGTTTATTATTAGATAGAGATTGGAATAAATTGGTTATCTTATGGTGCTCCTGGTTTGTAGCCAAATTTGTTCTCCGGAAACTTTGTATTTCTAGACTTTTTATACTACACCGCTATCATTGTAAATATGGTAATCGGAATCTAATTATGAGAAAGCTTCAGCATCATATATTTATCCACAACGTAATCAAACAAGATAGGAATATTTGCATATATATGGAGACCTTGATGTGCCAATGGCGGAACCTCTCCTTTTCTTCCGGAAAGGAATAATTGAATCTTTCGTTACAAAACGCTGCTATTGTACTTAGGATCTGTTTGGATCCATAAGTACTAATAACTAGCTAATTTTAGTACCTATTTTTTAGCTAATACTACCTCTGTTTCAAAATAAAGGTCGTTTGATTTCTTTTATCACAAATTTAACCGCTTGTCTTAGTAAATCAAATTAAAGGTATTTTTGAAGATTTTTTATTCGGTACACCTAGCGCCCGGACGTCCGATCCCAACCAAAAAATCAGACGGGTGACGTGGCGCAAACTGAGACAAGCATTTCTCCTCCGACGGTACAGTAGCAATTAAAACTCCCGTCGCAACATAGGTACGATGTTGCATGCAGCATGTAAATTTTTTTGCAATATAAAAAAAATAACGTATGCAACATCATCGAACGATATCTGCAATATTAAAAGTCATCGATTGCAACACTAGAAACACGCGCTCATAAACTCTCAGCCGAGCATGACAACAGTCGGAAAATTCTCAATGAAAATGCAACATCCGAATGAAACACTTGCAACATGCATGCAAAACATATGCAACATCGCAACATTCCAGATCTACTTTTGCAACATTCACATCAAATGGTTGTAATATTTTTTTGAAACATATGAAACACGTAATACATGCTCTTGCAACATGGGGCAAACCCCAGCAAAACCTGAGCAACATGACGGCTAGGATCACGAGCGTCATGTCCTGGAGCGCCTCCCACACGAACACCCAGAAGCTGCGGGGCTCCGGCTCGGCGAAGCGGTTGGCGCCGAAGAGTTCCTGTGGCCTGACCTTGGACATCGGGGGCGCCAAAGAGCTCCTGCCGCCTGGACTTGGACATCGGGAGGCCGTCGGACGCCAAGATGGAGAGCTTGGACAGGACGCCGTCGACGCCACCGTGGGCCTTGAGGCGCTTCACGTCGTGGCTCTCCACGACGGAGCTCAGCTCCTCCTCCCAGACGCCGAATCCCGCCGCCGCGAAGTCGACGGGGACAGAGTAGTGCTCCTACGGCGGGAGGCATGCAACGCCGACGAGACTGAGGAGCAGCGGCGCCAACGATACTGAGGAGCAGTGGCGCCGACGAGATGGAGGAGCGGAGATGTAGGAGCAGTGGCGCCGCCGAGACGAAGGAGCGGAGATTGGGGCGGAGGCGAGGCGGATGACGCCGGCGGGTGGCTGCGCGTGGAGGGCGGGGCAGCGACAGCACGTGTAGGATCCCGACGGGCGACAGCGGCGGCGCGTAGGAGCGACGAGGAGCGCGGCGGCGTCGGCGCGTGAGTGGAGAGGCAGATGCGGAAGTTTTTTTTTGAAAACGGTGCTGCGGGAATAGAGGAGTCGAACGCATCTGTAGAAATAAAAAAGACGGATGGAGCCGTCCGACGGCGTCCGGACGCCCGTGAGTTAGCATTACCTTTTTTATTAATAAAGCAAGCCATCATAAAAAATATGATAATTTATATAAAATTTTGACTAAGACGAGCGGTCAAACTTAGGGAAAAAAAGTCAAACGAACTATAATCTGAAACGGAGGGAGTACTATTTTTATTAGCTAAATATCAACTATCTTGGTTCAATCCAGCTACTAATATATTAAGCTTCTCGAAGAGCTGTTGTATATCCCGTTGGCTAGCTTAAAAAAAAGAGAAAAGAGAGAAAAAAATTTGCATCCCACAGACTAACTGGATAGAAAACTTTCCACGCTAGTTGTTGGGGATTATTTTTAGCTTCAAAGAAACTCTAGGGCTTTAGCTGGGAAAGATCTCGTCTTGTTTTATAAGCAAAGGCCTTTGGGCACCTGAAACACACAGTCGAACAGGTGCCGTGCCAAAATAAGCGGATCTTTGAAAAAACAAGGAAGCGCTAAAGGAAAGATGGTCCGCAATAAACAGGTATCCTCGGAAGAAAACAAGGTGCAGTAAAGGAAACGTCACAGCGGAAAGAGGTGAAAACAGGTCACGAGAAGATAGGTTAATTCGGAGGGAGAGAGCGGCTCCCGGTCGAAGGCGAGCGATGCCAGGTGAAGGAGGCGTACAGGTAAACGCGGAACCTGGCTAACGGTCTCCAAAGAAAGGTCACGCCATAAGAAAGGTCGAGGCTAAAGAAGAGGTGACATTCTGCATAATGATTAAACGATTGTAAATCTAGGAAAGGTGCGAAAAGTAGCGTGGAATGCGTCAACGGGGTTGCGTAATTGGCTTTGTCCTCTCGTGTAAAATTACGTCAATACCCCAGACCGTTGTCTAATAGAGATAGGCGTATATGGTGTGAGCCGGGAGTATTGAGTGTAATATGTATGTCGAGACGTCATTATAAAAGGCGGCCCCTATACGTAATTCGAGAACAATGAGAAAATAGCAAAACTTCTCCATTCTTCACCTGTTTAGTGTTTACTTGTGAATTAGACACCAACACTAGCTGTCTCCTCCACTTCGTTATCTATCTTTGGCCAGGCGGGCTCTCCATCCATGCTCACCAGTTTTAAAGAGTCTGTTAGTTTACCATTGCTTTTGAGAAGTTTTTTATTTTTTAGCTAGCCTTTTAATCTTTAAATTTAGCTAGGATTATTCCTAGTGTCTTGGATATGCTCGTTAGAAATATAGGAATATGATTCATTTAGAATTTCTTTGAAAATCTCCAATTCCAAATTAACAAAGATCACGATCAGAATGGAACCAAACCTATATGTGAAGGACCGGGATAACGCGTGATTGGTCACGGTGTAAGCGGACCGCGCGACCCCACGCCCCTGTCGTCTTCTCCCCTGTCGCCTGGCTCCGGCGGCCCCCACCGCCTCTACCGCCGTCCACCGCTGCAGGCCAACACTAACCCCTCATCCGCCGCCTCCTTCGCCGCCTCCTCCGCCCCGCCGCCGCCGCCGGCTGCTGCCTCCACGCTAATCTGTCGGGGCGCCGCCGTCTCCTCTCCACCGTCTCCGCCCCGCCGCTAACACCGCCCACCGGGGTCCCTCACCGCCCGGCCAGCGGCGCCCTCGCCGCCCGGCCATCCGTCCGGTGACTGTCGTCCCCGCCGAGCCAACTGCCGGCCCCGAAGCCCTCTTGTAGAGCCGCCGGCATCGGATCTCCCCCGGCAACCCCGCCCCCCAACCCCGGCCGCCAACCTGGTGGCGCCGGCGCCGGAGAAGAACGGCGCATGGTGGTCAGGTGATCGTGCTGCTACGCGACAGGTCGTTCTTTAGACTTAGCGATATGTGAATATGGAATGATTACGAGCCGTCGTGATTGCAGGTAGTATGTGCTGTTTGGTTCAAGGATCGTTAAGGTAAACGTAAAGGGAATCAATCACGGCGGTAATGGAAATGGATCCGGTGTTTACTCTCTTTGTTTGGTTTTATCAATGTATCGGTATTAAATAGCGTAAACAAATATGTAGATGGGCGTCTCCTACTCCCGCAAGCCAGGCGCGTGCCTGCATGGACGCGGACGGCGCAATCTGATTACGGGCAGGAGCGAGCGGTATCACAGTTTTACTAGTCTGTATCGCTTTACACCGTGATCCGATTACTGAGGAGCCGAAACAAACGACATATAACGGTATCAGATAACTTCCGTAATCAGGTCACGTTACAGTCAGCCAAACCAAACGCTATCGTTTCAGGAGTCCTCAATGGTTACGAATACATACGCGCTGACCATAAAAATATACGATGTACTCCATATTGGCGTCGACATTGTTTCTATCACGTATAGCAGCATGGAGGAGGAGGCGAGGCTCAGCAAGAAGCCCCGGGGCGATGCCAGCTCGGGCCTCACAGCGTTCGCTCTCCGCACGGCGAAGCAACTCGCCAAGGCCGCCGCCGACGGTGACGGCATGAACAAGAACCTCGTGTTCTCGCCGCTGTCCATCTATGCCGCCCTGGCCCTGGTGGCAGCTGGCCGGGGCACGCGGCGCCACCCTTGACGAGCTCCTCGCCCTGCTCGGCGCGCCGTCACGCGATGAGCTCGCCGAGTTCGCCACCAAGGATCTCATCACCTCGATCCTCCCCGATGGCTCCGTGCACACGTTGACCGGCCTCGTGCTCGCCAACGCCATCTACTTCAAGGGAAAGTGGTCCCTTCCCTTCGACAAGAAGCGGACCATGATCAGGCAGTTCCAACGCCTCGACGGCAGCCATGTCAATGTGCCGTTCATGAACAGCAACTCCTATCAGGCCATCGAGAGCTGCGACGGGTTCAAGGTGCTCAAGCTGCCAAGCTGGCATACCTACCGTACCAGATACCCAGATGGAACGACAGGTATCGCCGCCGTAGCAGTGAGCAGCAAGGGTCAGATGACCAAATGCCCCGGTTCTCGATGTGCGTCTTCCTCCCTGACGACCACAACGGCCTGCCGGGTCTCGTCAACAGGATGGTGGCGGCCTCCCACTACCAGAATGCTTCACATCCGCCCGCCTCCTCCGCCTCGACCATTTTTGGATCCGGTGCTGATGGGGCTTCAGCACCGGGTCCAACGGCTAGGAGCGGGGGCGGCGCTGCGGGGTGTCAGGGCGGACACATTAGCACCGGGTCGTGGCGAGACCCGGTGCTAATGCTCCCCCTTTAGCACCGGTTGCAGCCAGCAACCGGTGCTAATGTGCCCGAGGCCATTTAGCACCGGTTGCTTTAGCACCGGTTGCTGGCTGCAACCGGTGCTAATTGGTGCACATTAGCACCGGGTCTTGCCACGACCCGGTGCTAATGTCTTTTGTATATAGCACCTTCCTCCTCCCCCAGCCGAGCCAGCTGAACACTTAGGCGCTGTGTTCATGCTGCTCGGCCGTGGGAGGGGAGGTGCTGCCCAAATTTTTTTCAAAATTTGTGAAGATTCTACTCATCTAAGGAGCACTACAAGGTACACTCTTTCATTCTCTAATGTTTTATTTAGCTTGTAATCCTTCTATGATTTAGAAATAGAGGGATTTGTGAATCAAAGTAAAGCTAGCTAGAGAGAGCTTGTGTTCTTGGAGGAGAGAGAGGAGAGAGCTTGAGTTCATGGTGGAGAGAGTGTTCATGTTGTGTTTTAAATGGAGAGAGTGTTCATGTTGTGAATAGTTATAAGGCTTATGTATTTTATTTATTAGAGAGGTTTATTTATTAAAAGTTGGAATAATTATTTATTAATTTAATAAAATATATATTATTAGTTATTTATTAAAAGGTAGAATAGTTATTTATTTATTTAACGGAAGGTATATTTATTTATTTAATGAATATAGTAATGTAGTTTTAGAAATTTATTTATATAATGGAATATATATTATAATTTGTATTTATTTATATATTAAATTTTTTATCTTTAAATTGTATTGTATATTGGTTATTGGTTAATAATGCAGATGAATAGACAATGGATCTACGGGACCCCCGCGCTCAGGCGTTCCGTGATGGCCTTAGGACGTTTCTCGATGCCGCCGAGGCTAACAGGACGCCGTCCGATTTCATGTTCTGCCCATGCACCCATTGTAAAAATATACAATCGTACAAACAAAGAGGTTGTCTTCAGGTGCATTTGATGAGGCACGGTTTCATGAGGAATTATTCTGTTTGGACGAAGCACGGTGAAAGAGGAATTCTAATGGATGAAGATGAAGAAGACGAGGCCGATGACGACATTCCGTTATTGGCTCAATACTACAGTTCCTTTGCATATGCTGCAATGGGTGATGCCGATGAGGAAGATGTTGCTCGGGAAGGCGATGCTCAGGAAGATGTTGCTCAGGAAAATGAACCTACTGATGGACTCGGGCAAATGTTGCGTGATGCCGAGAAAGACTGCGGCAATGATAAGGAACTGAAAAAGATACACCGCATGTTGCAGGACCACAAGACTGACCTGTACCCAGATTGCAAAGAGGGGCTAAAGAAGTTGGGTAGCACACTTGAACTTCTGCAGTGGAAGGCAACAAATGGTGTTACTGATAAGGGTTTCGAGGAGCTACTGAAACTCGTAAAGAAGATTCTTCCAGAGGGTAACAAATTGCCATCGACGACGTATCAAGCAAAACGTGTTGTTTGCCCTCTCGGTTTGGAGGTGCAGAAGATACATGCGTGTCCTAATGACTGTATCCTCTATCGCGGACAGTACGAACACTTGGATCGTTGTCCGGTTTGCACCTGCGCACGATACAAGATCAGGCGGGACAACCCTGGTGATGTTGGGGGAGAGCGTTCTAAGAAAAAAAATCCATGCGAAGGTGATGTGGTATTTCCCTTTGATACCCCGTCTGAAGCGTTTGTTCAGGAACAAAGACCATGCCAAACTGATGCGCTGGCACAAAGAAGAACGTAAGCAGGATGGCATGTTGAGACACCCCGCCGATGGATCCCAGTGGTGGAACATCGACAGAGCATTCCCAGAGTTTGATGCTGATGCGAGGAATGTTAGGCTTGGTTTAAGTACCAATGGCATGAACCCTTTTGGTGAATGAGCAGTAGTCATAGCACTTGGCCCGTGACTGTTTGTATCTACAACCTACCCCCTGGCTCTGCATGAAGCGGAAGTTCATTATGATGCCAGTGCTCATCGAAGGCCCAAAGCAACCTGGCAACGACATTGATGTGTACCTAAGACCATTGGTTGACGAACTTTTGCAGCTGTGGAAGAATGAAGGTGTTAGCATGTGGGATGAGGACAAGCAGGAGCAGTTTGACCTTCGAGCACTGCTTTTCATAAGCATCAACGACTGGCCTGCACTAAGTAACCTATCAGGACAATCAAACAAAGGATATAAAGCATGCACTCACTGTTTAGAGGAAACTGAAAGCATGTATTTGAAACATTGTCGTAAAGTTGTGTACATGGGTCACCGTCGATTCCTTCCGGCGAAGCATGAGCTACGAAAGAAATGTGCACATTTTGGCGGGAATGCTGACCGCCGTACAAAGCCGAGACACCGGAGTGGAGAAGAGCTATTTGATATGGTGAAGGACCTACACGTGGTGTTTGGCAAGGGAGACGGAAGCCAGGCTGCTCCGATGGGCGAGGATGGTTGTGCCGCGATGTGGAAGAAGAAGTCTATCTTTTGGGAGCTACCTTATTGGCAACTTTTAGAGGTCCGTAACGCGATTGATGTGATGCATCTGACGAAGAATCTTTGCGTGAACTTGATAAGCTTCCTGGGTACTTATGGGAAGCCAAAAGATACACTGGAAGCACGTCAGGAGCTGAAACGATTGAAGCAATGGACTGATCTACATCCAGAAAAGAGAGACAAAGGACGCCAGTACTTGCGTCCTGCCAGCTTCACTCTCAGCAAAGAAGAGAAGGCAAGCATGTTTGAATGCTTGAACAGTATCAAGGTTCCGTCTGGCTACTCCTCCAATATTAAGGGAATAATAAATATGAAAGAGAAGAAGTTCACAAACCTGAAGTCTCACGACTGCCATGTGTTGATGACACAGCTGCTTCCCGTCATACTCAGGGATGTGCTACCAGTTAACGTGCGGAAAGCCATTGTGAAGCTATGTGCATTCCTCAATGCAATTTCTCAGAAGGTGATCAATCCAGACCATTTAGATCAGCTACAGAACGACGTGGTGCAATGTCTTGTCAGCTTTGAGATGATATTTCCACCATCCTTCTTCAATATCATGACACATCTATTGGTTCACCTCGTCAAAGAGATTCGTATATTGGGCCCAGTATTTCTACACAACATGTTCCCATTTGAGAGGTTCTTCGCTGTCCTAAAGAAGTATGTCCATAATCATTCTCGTATAGAAGGATGCATTGCTAAGGGATACGAAACAGAAGAGGTCATTGTTTTCTGTGTTGACTTTGTCGACGATCTTATGCCGATTGGTGTGCCCGAATCACATCACGAGGGGAGACTTGGTGGAAAGGGCACACTAGGGAGAAGATCGATGGTGATCAAGGACGTTGAGACATTTCGTAAAGCGCACCTCACAGTTTTGCAACAATCAACCTTAGTTGCTCCGTACATCGAGGAGCACATGCAGATTCTCAGGGACGAAAACTCAACAAAGTCTGCGGCCTTCATTCGGCGTCTGCACAATAGTACTTTCGCCGATTGGTTGCGAAGACGTCTTATGGGTGTCGAGGGCATTGATGCGCAGCTAGCTTTTGTAGCTAGAGGTCCATCGAGCACGATCTTGACATTCCAAGGATACGACATCAATGGGTATACATTTTACACAAGAGCCCAGGACAAGAAAAGCACCAACCAAAACAGTGGTGTCCGGATCGACGCGACAGACACCATTGGCAATACAAACTCATACTATGGAATCATAGAGGAGATATGGGAACTAGAGTACGGACCTTTGAAGATCCCACTGTTCAAGTGCCAATGGGTGAAGCTGACTGGAGGAGGTGTTAAA
Organism: Echinochloa phyllopogon; assembly: GCA_033239725.1. Taxonomy (NCBI): domain Eukaryota; kingdom Viridiplantae; phylum Streptophyta; class Magnoliopsida; order Poales; family Poaceae; genus Echinochloa; species Echinochloa phyllopogon. The sequence goes on along the minus strand of BTCW01000003.1, from coordinate 29,707,467 downwards.
GTTGAAGCGGACTATGGAATGACGTTAGTGGACCTAAACAAGATTGGCTTTCTAGACGAACCGTTCGTCTTGGCCAAAGCTGTCACACAAGTTTTTTATGTGAAGGACATGGCTAGCAGACCGAAGAAAGGGGCGGATAAGAAAGGTGGGGGTAAGCAATTGGACCCATCACAAGACGAGCCAAAGCGTCATATAGTTCTTCCTGGAAAGAGAAAAATCGTAGGAGTTGAGGACAAGACGGATGAAGATTATGATATGCTCGATGGCCGGCCTCCATTCTCAGTGGCTGATGACCCAAGCATCCTGTTAGCGGCAGAGGAGACACCGTATCTACGACGTGATCACAATCAAGGAAAATTTGTAAAGAGGAAGTTTATTAGTGTCCGAGTAAACGATGATGCCATGTAATTTAATTGCACTATGTTCCACCCAATTTGTAATGACTATATTTGCATTTATGTTCCACCTATGTTCTAAGATTTTCTATTGATTTATAAGATTGTTTTAATTAATTCTAGCATTTTATATTGATTTTCTAGTAATTTATAAGATTTTCTAGTAATTTATAAGATTTTCTAGTAATTTATAAGATTTTCTATTAATTTATAAGATTTTCTAGCATTTTATATTGATTTTCTAGTAATTTATAAGATTTTCTATTAATTTATAAGATTTTCTTATTTAATATATATTTTTAATAGGTATTAATAACTAAATTAAAACAAGTATTAATAACTATATATTAAAAACTATATTTATAAGATTCCCAAATAGTAGCCACCGGTGCTAAAGGCCGGTTTGGAAAGTGGCGCCAAACGAAAATTGGGGGCCTTTAGCACCGGGTTGATCTAAAATCCGGTGCTAAAGGCCCCTAATTTTCGTTTGGCGCCAGTTACGGCCTTTAGCACCGGCTGTAGAAGACCCGGTGCTAAAGGGCCTTTAGCACGGGGGGGCCTTTAGCACCGGGTGTTGTATAGACCCGGTGCTAAAGGGCCTTTAGCACCGGGTCGTGGCTGCACCCGGTGCTAAATGCCCCGGATCTATATAGCCTCGCGCCGGCCCCCGCCCCCGCAACATTTCGTCTTCCCCCCAACCGCCGGCCCTCCTCCTCGCCTCGGCCCCGCCGGAGTCGTCGCCGCGCCCGCCGCCCGTCGCCCTCGCCCACGCCGCCGTCGCCCGCGGCCTCGTCCGTCCTCCCCGCGCCGCCGCCCGTCCTCACCGCGCCTGCCGCCCGTCAACCCCGCGCCTGCGCCCGTCGTCCCCGCGCCGCCCGACGTCCCCGGCCGGCCGCGCCGACGCTCTTCGTCGCCGTCGTCCCCGCCGACGTCCCCGCGCCGCCGCCCGCGCCCTCGCCGTCGTCCCCGCGCCGCCGCCCGTCGTCCCCGCGCCTGCGCCCGTCGTTCCCACGCCGCCCGACGTCCCCGGCCGGCCGCGCCGCCGCTCTTCGTCGCCGTCGTCCCCGCCGACGTCCCCGTGCCGCCGCTCGCGCCCTCGCCGTCTTCCCCGCGCCGCCATCGTCCCCGGCCGCGCCGCCCTTCGTCGTCGCCGCCGGCCCGTCGCCGCCGCCGGCCCGCCGCTGCCGTCGCCGTCGTCCACCGTCGCGGTGAGGCCCCTGTGATGCCGGCCTTCGTGCCGTGCGTGGTTGTGTACATGTGAGCCGGCCTTCGTGCCGTGTTTTGTGTGTGTGCAGGTACCCTTGCACGTTCGGTCATGCACATTTGCTTAGCGAACGTGTTCGGCCATGCGTATTTGGTTAGTGAACGCGTTCGCTAACCAAATGCGCTTGGCCGAACGCGTTCGCTAACCACATACATTGAAAATGCATTGTACTGGAAATATTAGAAATATATATGCTTCATATGTATTGAAAATATTAGAAATTAATTTATTGGAAATGCATTTTATTGGAAATAAAAATGATATATTGGAAATGTTCTATATTGCAATTCTATTAGAAATATACATGCTTCATATGTATTGAAAAATGTTGCAAATGTAAATTGTAAATATTTATATGCTGAAAATGTAAATGTATATGCATGTTTATTTATTGGAAATGTATAGGCATGTTGAAATGTGTATTGGAGATATTTACATTGAAATGTATATTGGAAATGTTATATGTTTGAAATGTATATTGAAAATGCATTGTATATTTACATTGAAATGTATATTGAACCCGAACCCCTTAGCGAATCCGTTCGCTAAGTGCACCGAACCCCTTAGCGAATCCGTTCGCTAAGCGCACGGAACCACTTAGCGAATCCGTTCGCTAAGCGCACGGAACCCCTTAGCGAATCCGTTCGCTAAGCGCACGGAACCCCTTAGCGAATCCGTTCGCTAAGCGCACCGAACCCCTTACCGAATCCGTTCGCTAAGCGCATCGAACCCCTTAGCGAGCGAATCCGTTCGCTAAGCGCACCGAACCCCTTAGCTCCAAGAAATGGAGTCAGAGATGGAGCGACGGATGAAGGTAGCATGGCTGCAGATACAACAAGCCACATGCGGGACCGGTTCCACAGAGCATGCACCTCTCCAACAAGCCGCAGGCGGGACCGGTTCCACAGAGCATGCACCAGGCGGGACCGGTTCCACAGAGCATGCACCTCTCCAAGATGCGGCCCTTATTAGCCCTCCACAACAATATCAAAGCAGTCACGCTTCCACACAGGCCGCCAAACCGGTCCGTTACCCCGTGGATGAAATAACTCAACGGACCGCGTGCGAGCTTGTCGTCAGGCAGAAGAACTTAGCTGTGGTGGTACGTATGCGACCTTAGTTCGTACTGCATACATTTCACCGTAAATACCATTCATTTACTAACTTTCTTTGTGACTACTAAATTATCAGGTCGCATACGATATGACCAAACGTGTGGAAGAAGGGCAAAAATGGCACTGCAATGACATTCCACATGGTTACGTACCTGTTGAGGTGGAGCAAGTCGTCACCAACCGGGAAGACTTGGAACTTGACATCCCCGGAGGTGACGGAGAAACAAAACTCGGTCAGTGTTCTCACAGCATCATTCTATGGAGCAAGGCAGACGTCGTCATACCCGGTACACTTGCGCCTACCAACAAGCCTCCGTCACCTCCACCGTCTCCAAGAGATCCACCGGATCATGACGATTCTCCGGGAGCTCCTGATGCAAGCCCGTCTCCTCCGCCGAAGAGGTCTCCGTCTCCTCCGCCGTGGAGGTCTCCGCCCCCTCCGCCGAAGAGGGGACGCCGCACTAAAGCCTCTGCCCCCACTCCACCAGGGAAGAAGGCGCGGAAAACCAGAGAGAAGCCCGCACCAGAGAAAAGAGCGGGTGAGAAGACTCTAGAGGAGCTCGAAGCCTCGGTCAAATCAGACACAAAGAGGCAAATGGCCGAGTGGAGGAAAAAACCGGAGCCGGAGCCGAAGCTTGATCTCACTGTCGTCAAGTCATTCCTCGGTAATTTGAGCAAGGGTCAACAGAAGGAAGTACTAATAACAGACTATGACCGCTCATTACTGAAATCTCGCCGGAAGCGGAAGACTGCAGATAAGGAGGCGGGCACATCCAAAAAGGTTCCTCAGCTCGGCCAGCAACCTCAGCAGCCCTTGGCTCCATTGCCAACTCCGCACGAGCTACAGATCCAACAATTTGAGGCCGAGACTGGACTATCCTGAGCGCAACTCCTGGGGGAAGCAGAGGTGCCTGTAAGCACAACGTTGAAGTGGCCGTTTAAGCTTGGCGAGCCTATGGTCCCTCCTGAAATGGAGAGCAAGCTACAGACGAAGATGCGCCGATTCCATGAGTGGTACTTGGAAGAATCAAGAAGGAATAAACGGCGCATGATCAAAGTAGGCGTGAAGGACCATGATTTCTACAATGGTGACGAGGATTGGGTCTGGCTGAGGTTTCAGGATATATATGAGTTGTACCACCGCGACGCCATGGACGTGGATTTGATCATCTGTTGGACAATGTAAGTACTTTGTTGTTGCTTATAATTCACAGTTTGAAAACAATAATTCCAATCTATGCTGACGCGAGCTTTATTTATTGCTTAACATATGCAGAATGGAGATTCAAAAATGTCGGAGATCCTCAATATATGACGTTGGTTTCGTGGATCCTCGAAGGATAAGTGAACAAATGATATTGATGAATCCTGAGGAAACATATGGAAACCTATACAAGTATATTAAGAAACAAAATTACTGCGACTCCATACTAATCCCGTACAACATCGAGTGAGTACATACACAGGCTTCTTCTTATACTGTCTGTGTACTATTTCATTTCTGATTATAATGTATACATGTATACAGATTCCACTGATTCCTAATAATATTGTGTCCTGACCGGGGTGTCGTGAACGTCTTTGATTCATTGCACACTCTAATAGAAAAACTACAGAACATCATGGACATGATGACAAGGTGATGTATATTTTCCCCTACTTAATTCACCCCTTACACTCGCAATGACTTAACTCAATTTTTTTGTTCGCAGGGCCTGGAATCAATTTCGTCAAGAACACCCGGGTATTCAACATGAAACACTAAAATGGAACATTGGCTTTCCGGTAAGCAAGTAATTTGTACATGTAGGCCTCGGCTAATATATTATATGAATTTTACTTAATTTCTTTTGGTCGACAGTGTGCCAAACAGGGGAAGGGAAATAATTTTTGTGCATACTATGTTTGCGATTACATGTGGAATTGGGGACATAAAAAGCTTACACAACACAATATTATGGTACGTAATAATAAACACATTTCCATTATTATTAAGTGCACAATTATTGTCTCCAACTCGGCGGATTAAATATCTTTCAATTATTTGTAAATTATAGATGTTGAGCCTGAAGGAAGAGTCTCTAGAGCGAGAAAGAATTGACGCAATTGCAGAACAGCTCGTCGGATGGATCTGGGACGAGGTCGTCAATCCCCGAGGAGAATTCCACATGCCACTGGAGGACGTGCCGGACAGTTCAACAAGTCGTCAATCTTAATTAAGTAGAAAATACAGTTTAAATATATATAACTCGAGTTGACATGCATGAATATCTACTTTTGTAATATATATGTCTTCTATTTTGATGAAATGTCAGCTAATATGAATATAGAGTCGGCCGAATACGCATTAGAATACACGTATTAGAATATATACGTATATACACGTATATAGACGTGCATGCATGGCTACTGAAAAAAAGCAAAAAAAAAAGAAATCCGGGGCCTTTAGCACCGGTTGCAGACAGCAACCGGTGCTAAAGGCCCTGCTAAAGGCGCTGCGGGGCAGGCCCTTCGATTTGTCGAGTTGACATGCATGAATATTCAACCCGGTGCTAAAGGGGTACCCCTTTAGCCTCGGAAGATCTGCACTGGTTGGGATACCCGGTGCTAAAGCCGGTTCTCAACCGGTGCAGATGTTGATCATTCTGGTAGTGTCCGGCACGAGCTTCCTGTGGGACAACCTGCCGGAGCAGCGCGTCGAGGTCCGCGAGTTCTGGCTGCCCAAGTTCAAGCTCTCCTTCTCCAGCGAAATGGATGGGGTGGAGGCCGTCTTCGACAAATCGAAGGTGGATTTGCAAGACATGCTGGAGGACAAGAACAACAAAGGAACCATGCCCCTGGTGCTGGAGCAAGTATTCCACAAGGCCGTCATCGAAGTGGACGAGGAGGGCACAGAAGCAGCGGCCTCCAGCGTTGGCTCTGCAAGACAATTGTATTGTGCTCGGCGCTCTGTCGATTTTGTTGCCGACCATCCGTTTGCATTCTTTGTGGTGGAGGAGGCGTCAAAGGCGGTTGTCTTCATGGGGCACGTCCTCGACCCGACAGCATCAGATTAAGCAACTGACAAGCTTTACTCACTACTAGAAAAACTCACATCTGCATCCTCTATAGGACTCGGCATTTTTTAGACCCGGTGTTAAAGGTGCATTAGCACCGGATCCAATGGCTTGGAGCGGGACGACGCGCAGATACGGCAGGGAAAGCTCGTTAGCACCGGGTTGTGACAAAACCCGGTGTTAAAGGCCTCCTATTAACACCGGATGCAGCCACCACCCGGTGATAATTTATCCATACTCATTTAGAACCGGTTGTAGTCTTCCACCCGTGCTAACGAGCTCCGTACGGTAGCCTTTTTTATTCCCTTCTCTCTTCCAATCTCTTCTCCAATCTTATCTCTTCCTCTCTTCTCACTTGTTTCTTCCTTCTCTTCTCCGGGTTAGAGGGCGGAGCGCTCGCGAGCGGGCGGGCAGGCGCGCGGCGGCGCGCTGGCGGGCGCGTGCAGGAAGGCGCACAGATGGCGGAGCGCTCGCGCGCGGGCAGGCCGGCGTGATGGCGGGCGCGTGCAGGCGGACGCGCAGGCGGTCGGCAGAGTGCTCGCGGACGCGCTGGCTCTGCGGATTGAGGCGCAGTTGGCAGGCGGACGGGAGTGGATCGAAGCAGCAACACCGGGCGGGAGTGGATCGACGCAAGGGAAGGACGCGCCGGTCAATCTGTCAGTAGATTAGTTTTCATTATGTCGTATGAATTAGGCTGATTTCAGCATTCTTTTCTTTTCTTCTTTTGTTTTTTAGGACAATGGTAGCAAAATAGTAATTCGTAGATCGATTTGTTTACTTTCAAGCTCACATCTATTTGTATACTTTACTTTCTATTTGGGAGAATTGGGAAGGATATGCGTTGTAATCTAGTCCTCTATCTTCGTCCTTTGTTCTTCCTGTTCCTTTCTTTTTTGAGAATGTTCTCCTGTTCTTCAAGTCTTCGAGAACATAGAGAAGATGCCACGACGGCAAGAAAAGTAGAGGGGAGGAAAATGGATGAAGAGTAAAAACACATTTGATTTTTTTTTGCGTGTAAAATTTTTTAGCACCGGTTACTCTCTTCATCCGGTGCGACCCGGTGATAAAGGGTATCTCTTTAGCCTCAAAGAAGTAGCACCGGTTGGGAAACCCGGTGCTAAAGGTTTCTCAACCGGTGCTAATGTAACATTCTCTAGTAGTGACTTTAAATAAGCTAGCATGGTCTAGCTAGTATTTACCTTATTCTAAACATAGTTTTGGTTTTGGGTTATTAAAATAGTAATATCTCCGTTGTAAAAAGAAGTAAACAACGAATATTAATTTGAAACGGAGGGAGTAATACTTTCTCTAATGATAGTAAAAAACCCATGGGAACAAGTCAATGGAAGACATAATAAATGCCTTATTGCGTGCATTATATTTCTCCATCGATTCAGTGTTAAAGTATTAGTTTGAGTTTCACTGTTCATAAATTGCCCACGGCAAGATAGTTGGATCGGACAAAGTGGAAAAACCTGTGTACTCCATCGCCATTTCTTTCTTTTCATCATCCGGTGAAGGATTACAGTATTATGGACTTGTTTGGAAGCCATACGTTTTATATAGGTTAAGGTATTGGTGTATTTGCTGGTTTGAGTTCATTGATAACAAAACTTCTTCAACGTCGTCAAGTCCCCAGCTTTCTGCATGTTGCGTTGAGGCATTGGATTAGTCTACACCGCAATTCTACACTATAAAGAAGGAAAAATTAGAACATAAACAATAACACATTAAAATTATACGGTAACGTCACCAATCAGGGAACCTGCCACCTCCTCTCAATTTGCTACTCTACCATGCCAGTACCTCTCCTCTAGTAACTAGTAAAGTGAGTAAAAATAGAGCATTCTAGGTGAGGAACGAACATCTCAGCAAACAAGTTCTATACATGAAAAAAGAGTAAACATCAGCAGTATAAACGCAAGACATTAAGAAAGAATATGCTAATTCTATTTCATGCTCCATATTTTATAAAAAGGAACAAAAAGGTTGATTCAGAAATATTTTCTTCAGATCTGTCAGAGTGATCGAGTCTCGCTAGTTAAGCTTCATACTTTCCATGCAGAATCTAAGTTCTTAGAGAGAGAGAGAGAGAGAGAGAGAGAGAGAGATAATTTGTAAATTACACTGTAAAAAATTAGTAGTAGAATCAATGGGTTTGACTTGGTAATTGAAAGAACAAATGAATTACTGGCATAGAGCTTTATTGTGCAATCTATTTCATGGAACCATTCTTCTGGTGCTCCTTAAGGTGCTTTCCATCAAACAGTTTGAGTGTAAGGTCATGACATCTCCAAAGCAAAGAGGCAATTATAATAGGGGCCTAATACAGTAGTACGTAGATATAGTTTTTAATATGGTAATATAAAGTGGATATATTCAAATTCATTTTTCATTATCCAAATTTGTATTTGTATATTATTTTGATTTAGTTTCAAACTAACTAACTATGTAAATTACTTTTAGATACTTTATTTTTAATTATTTTATTAATATAAAATATTTTTATATGATTTATTTAATTATTAATTTTATTGAAAATATTTTTAATAAGCAATTCTTGTGTAGATGTATTATATTTGATCTCTACTTATATGTTTTATAATGATATTGATTTCCAAAACTATCGATTACTTATTAATTGCCATTAAGGAAACTTAAATATCTGAGAATACATATGCAAATTTGAGTTATTCATTTTTGTATTCGTATATGAGAATATTTGAATCTATATTCGTACTCAAAATAAAATGTGGTAAACAGTGCTATACGAATACGATTTCATGCGAATCCGAACCGTTCATTTTTAATCTCACCAACATAACCATAACACCGGGCATAAATGTTGTTGAAAACTTCCATATTCCATTATCCTTCCAAGCAAATGAGTAACTTTTGGAGCTCTCCTAGTGTTTGCAAGACGTAGCTAGAGATGAGAATCTGCATGATCAATGGAGTTATATTTGGGGATCAGATAAGTTTACATGCAAGCAGGTCTATCATAGTCTATCTGGTTCTTTACCTGCATCCTCATTATTCAAATGGATGTGGAAGTCGAATGTTTTGCCAAGGCATAAGTTCTTATTTTGGCTGCTTCTCAGGGACCGCCTAAATACTAGGATTATCTTGCAAAGAAAGCACATGGAAAATCTAATGCACCTTTTCTTCGAATGTCCATTCAGTCAGGCATGCCGGATCTTCATGGGCATTGAGTAGGACACTACTCTCCCCATGCTAGATATGATCATTCAGGCACGACAGGCATTTGCCTCCATCATTTTCAGAGAGCTGATGGTCATGGTAGCATGTTGGGCTATATGGAATCACAGGAATAACATTATTTTTGATGGAGGATCTGTATCATTTGCTTGGTGGAGAGCAAATTTTATAGAGCAGCTGCGCTTGGTCACTCTTAGAAGAAGACCAAAGATCAAAGATAAACTCCTCATTTGGTCGAGTAATAACCTGTAATTTTCTTTAGCTTTTCTCTTTTTGGTACAAAAAATAGGTAGGGGCCTTCCCTACCATCCCCAGTCAAAAAAACATAACCATAACACAAAAATTAAAGGATTTTTTTATTTTCTATTATGATTACAATCTGCCTAACCAATTGCATTGATTGGATTAGGATTTTGTACACTTGTATATGCTTTAACATTATATAGGTTACTTGATTCAACCCTATGTGAAATATAAGAATAAACTAGTTCAACATTTGTATAAAAATGTTGAAATAGTATATCAAAAACATCAAACATGTAAACTAACATGTTGAAGTAGTACACTCCAAATCTTTGATTTAAGAAGTAATAAAACTAAGTATAATATATACATATATATTAGATCTTATTTTGTTATGTTTATTCTAAACAACATGGTGGTTCAAACATGTGTAAAATTGAACTCACCGCTTAAAATTGAAAGGTGGTAGGACATGGCAAGGGCTGGAAGCAGCTTCGCCAGTAGTGGCTACTCTGAGCTGGAGGAGACTAGATGGCGTCGAGAACACCAGCGATGCAATGACGGACATTCAGCACACGAAGGATATGATGGAAGTCCGGTACATATTTCTTTAATTCAAATGGATGTCCCTTTAGTTTGCGGATTAGTTTTTGAGTAACTTCAATTTATCTTAAAACTCTTAGTGTTTTTTTTTTGAGTTCGCAAGAGATTTCATTACTCAACGGCAGGGTTACAATCGTTCAAAGCGGCCTCCATTATCCTCGCAGGGTTACAATCGTTCAAAGCGGCCTCCATCATATCCTTTACTATCTTAGTGTTAGTGTAGCTATGCTACTACTATTTGTAATAAATTTGGACTGATCCTCCTCCCAAGAGATCGAGGAGGTTGAAGCTGGAACAAATGAACAATTATCCATTATGTAAAAGATGTTTCTACTGGCTCTATCTTGCACGTGGTCCAAAACAAGCAGAGTCATACCCGGCTCAAACTAGTTAACAGAACAGCCTGAGTTCCCTCAAAAAAAAAAAGAAGAAAAATAAAAAACAGGACAGCCTGAGCGCGAGCGCGAGTCGCCACAAGAGGTCGCGCGCTCCAGCGCGAGCATGACTCGGCGCGCGGTATCGTTTACTATAGCCACATATGTTTGAATATGTAATGTTTAGGAGTCCTGCTAAAGTACCGAAGAGCTACGAGTCCCGAATACCTACGAATTGTATATACGCGTCGACCATACAAATATATGCATGATGTACTAGGTCACTACGCCAACCTTTTGGCTTTGGCCGTTAACATTGTTTCCATCACGTGTAGCAGGATGGAGGAGGAGGCGAGGCCCACTAAGAGGCCGCGGGGCTCAGCCGGCTCGGGCCTGACTGCGTTCGCGCTCCGCACGGCGAAGCTGCTTGCCGAGGCCGCGGCCGCCGGCGACGGTGGCGGCGAGAGCAAGAACCTCGTGTTCTCGCCCGTGTCCATCTACGCCGCACTGGCACTTGTGGTAGCTGGGGCACGCGGCGACACCCTGGACGAGCTCCTGGCACTGCTCGGCGCGCCGTCGCGCGATGAGCTCGCCGAGTTCGCCGGAGGCGTCGTGGAGCGCGCCCTCGCCGACCTGTCCGCGTCAGGTGGTCCGGTCGTCTCCTACGCGTGCGGCGTATGGCACGACAAGGAGGCGGAGCTCAAGCCGTCTTACCGCAAGGTCGCCGTCGAGACCTACAAGGCCGAGACGCGCGCCGCCGATTTCGTGGAGAAGGTAAGTTCCTAGTAGACCCGTATATATACCGCGGATTTAAGTTATTCATTTTTGTATTTGTATATGAGAATATTTGAATCTATATTCGTATTCAAAATAAACGGTCCTATACGAATCCGATTTCATGTGAATTCGAACCGTTCATCTTTATTCGCGCCAAGATCCGATCTGTTTCTGTAAATTCTTGCAGCCATAGGAGGCAATCGTAGAGATCAACAGCTGGGTCTCGGAAGACACCAAGGATCTCATCACCTCGATCCTCCGCCCTGGCTCGGTGCACTCGTTGACGAGGCTCGTGCTCGCCAACGCCATCTACTTCAAGGGCAAGTGGTCCCTTCCCTTTGCCAAGAAAGGGACCATGACCAGGCTGTTCCAACGCCTCGACGGCAGCCGCGTGGTCGCGCCGTTCATGACCAGCGGGAACTATCAGGCCATCAAGAGGCGCGACGGGTTCAAGGTGCTCAAACTGGCATATCGACCGTTCCGGATACCCAGATGGGACGACAGTGATGAGCAGGAAGGGTCACACGATGAGGACCTCCCCCGGTTCTCGATGTGCGTCTTCCTCCCGGACGCCCACGACGGCCTGCCGGGGCTCGTCGACAGGATGGCGGCGGCCTCCGGCCCGAGCTTCCTGTGGGACAACCTGCCGGAGCAGCGCGTCGAGGTCGAGGTCGGCAAGTTCTGGCTGCCCAAGTTCAAGCTCTCATTCTCCAGCGAAATGGGTGGCGTGCTCAAGGCTATGGGGGTGGAGGCCGTCTTCGTCGAATCGAAGGTGGATTTGCAAGACATGCTGGAGGACAAGAACAACAAGGGAACCATGCCCCTGGTGCTGGAGCAAGTCTTCCACAAGGCCGTCATAGAGGTGGACGAGGAGGGCACAGTAGCAGCTGCCTCCACCGCTGGCTTTTTTAGAGTATTGACTTGTGATAGGCGCAGTGTTGATTTTGTTGCCGACCATCCGTTTGCGTTCTTTCTGGTGGAGGAGACATCAAGGGCGGTTGTTTTCATGGGGTATGTCCTCGATCCGACAGCATCAGATTAAGTGAGAGAGAAGCTTTAAATATGCTGGTACCAGGTAGTGGGGTCTAGTGTTTACCTGCTTATTATAGTTTATTATAGTTTTATTTTTTTCTTTTTTGCTAAAATACGGTATTGCTACCTACTCTTTAAATATATTAAAGGATATGATCGAGCTATGTGAACAAGTCAATGAATAATAAAGGCATTATTATCTGAATTTATATATCAGATCATTGTTTGGTTTGAGTTCATTGATCACAAATTTCCAACGGCATGATCCTTTGAGTGAACAAAGTGGAACACTGCGGTTATAGACACAATTCTGGCAAGCGGATACTATTCCAGTACGTAAACTGTGCATGCGCGCCCTACTCATGAAAGTATGGTAAATTTCTTTTAGGCTTGCGAAAGTATATATGACAAAAAGGTTTTGATGATGGTCTAGCTAATAACCTTAGGCAAGTTCCATAAAATTATATGGCAAATAATGACAACCCCACTACTGTTGCTTGAGGGAAAAAAGCGCATCTGGCCCCGAGTCCTTTCCTCTCCCTCGCCGTCGCCGGAGCAAGGGGCCAGAAGTCCAGCACCTCGCGAGGAGGGTGGCGGCGGGGCGGCGTCTCCGGGATGGCGGCGTCGGCACCGTGCGGGCGGAGAGCCGCAACGCGGTGGGTGCGGCTCCGGCGTGCCGGCGGCCGGATCCACGTCTCCCAAGGGCGGATTCACCCCCACCGCAGGCGAGCGAGCGGTGGTCGCCGGCGAGTGCTCATTGGGCCGACGGCGGGGTTCATCTCTGTCCGAAGCGGGCGGCGTGGCCACCGGTGACCAGCGGTCGGGGCTTCAGTGGGAGGCCCGGACTTTGCGACGGCGGCGGTGGTGGACCTCACGGGCAGGCGCGGGGCCTGCGGCCGGCGACCAGATCCGCGGCGGCCGGCCTGGGTGCGGCCAGGTACGGGAGGCTCGCAGCGGCAGGCGGCCTGTGTGGGTGCCATGGCCGGCGGCTGCGTGGGGTCGTAGATCCGGCATGCAGTCGGCGGCGGTGACGGAAGCCCCAGGGTAGGGGACGGTCCCCTGGTTCGAACTTTGCAACTACATCCGGTGATAACATCTTCTATTTCGCCTTTATTTTCATATATACCAAGAGACATGAGTCACCTTGGCTTCATTCGCGGATTCTCTTACTCAAAGACGGATTTTATTTGCAATTTAATCCGGTGGATTATGCACGGATACCCAGTGGCTACTTTGCAGCATGGTATCTTAGGTTACAAATTCAGATGGTCTGCCGGATTTGGAGTTCGTGGCCGTTTGAAGTGGGTCAGGTATGGTCTATATGAAAGCATTGGCTTGGTAAGAAAGGGGAAGTAACACCGTGTGACTTTGTCGTGGTGGTAATTGTTACTAATTCACTGGTTCCGGGAAGAAATTCCTAGGTCTGATATTAATTGGTTGTGACCTTGTTGAAGGCATTGTTTGGATTAAGATGAATTACTCTCTCGTGAAAACTTTTGATCTGGTCTTAATTGGTTGGGTCACTGTAATGTCGGCACGTGCGCGTGCCGTTTCCTCGTTGGAGGCGTTGTCTCGGGAGCCTATGTCATAGTCCAATAGCTGCTTTGGTTTGTGAAGAGGATGAAGGTGAAGTTGCTTGTGGTAGTTTGCTGCGACATGATCTTTAGGTCATGGTGCTCTCATTTTTTGTTTCTTTTTTATGGACTGTGTGCATCTTAGCTATGCAGAGGCCGGATTGAATCCTAAGATCAATAAAGCTTTCCTTTTTCAAAAAAAAAATACAAACTTAGCGGGCCCTATGTTATCGCCGATGAGTGCCTCAACAGCTGCCAGTTACCGGGTTTGTTCTAAAAAAAAGGTTGAGGCGACATTGATAATAAGGGTGAGTATTCGTTGCCAGCGTTGACAATAATGACATGGATAATATTTGGTCTCTGTTGGCCGTTTGTGAGATCCGGTAGTGTGTCCCTACAAGTGCTATTGAGGGTCCAACAGAGAATCTCATTGCTTTTTCATTGCGGTTCACAGGTAATCTCCAAGCTCTGCAGGTTTCCATACCAAGGATCAGAATCTAGAACATAGGATATAGCAGACTAATTGAACGATTAATTAATAACCTGACTTGTCCATTTTTTATAACAGTGATGTTCATAGCTCCAGCAACATGATTATAGAGACAGATATCCATCTTGGGATTAAACATTTTGCTTCCTTCTATCCTCTTATATCTTTGTCTCTACGTTTATTCGTCTAGATTATGCAGTTGCGTTTAGGGTGATTCAGGTATGGCGACCCGTGGGGACAGGAGACTGCGTTTCATCTGAGTGCTATCTCTTCCTGTAGAGACCGGCTCCATTTAAAAGTGGATATGATAATCTTTTCATGAAATACATCTACGCCCAAAACGAAGTCCGTATAAACTCGTGTCTTGTGCTCCGAATCCAGCCCACACGATTTCTCTCCCCATTTGATCCACTCCATCTCTCCTAAGCATGTGTCTCCATATTGTAAATATGTTGATCAGAACTCTAGAATGAACTCACCTGATGGTTGAGTTTGTAAGCACGAGCGTAAGTAATAATTGGACTATGAATTGTGTACTTGTGTAGGCGTTGGAACGATCTCGTTGGATATATTATTGGAAAAAGTCTAACTTACTCTCTCCAAGTATAGCCTATGTCTAAATAACCCCCCTAGAGTATTAAATGGTCTATATAACCCCTTGTTTTTGCTAAACCGCATCAAAACACACACCTTTTAACAAATAATTGAAACCGGTTTGTTGATTTGGTGGTTTTGGAGGATGGTTTTGCTGGCTAGGACAGACATGTTGGCAGCCCTAAATGACAGGTTCGATTAGGAATTGGATTGTCCCCTCCACTCCACGTGTCTCCCCTGCTATCCCTCATCATTCGGTTAGGGCTGGCAGCTGTTTTTGTCATTGTTTCGTTGTTCTGCGCCGACGACGGACGTTATGTCCAGGCGAAGGCAAGAAGCAGATCATCAACAGGGTAATCGACGAGAAGGAAGACAGCTATGGATGTTTCCTTAGCCATGCAATTTTGTTTTCAATGTTACTTCGGTGGGTAGGGTTTGGAACGTAGAAATCTGCCATATTAAAAGCTGCCAAAAGAATGAGTTGAGCTGCCAAAAGAATGAGTTGATCTCATTCATGATGATCACACAAAAATGTCAACGTGTAAAAGGTTTAGTTCGCGATTGGTCATAGAAAAGATCTGAGACATAAAGATGTGGAGAAATATGCACGATGCCTTCAAAGTTCTGGTACACTAATAATCAATCATAATTCAGAGACTGGGAGTTGGCACCTGTAATTAGCGATCCATAAACATAACTTCCATGACATAATCTGATGATAGGGACAGATAGGATTGTTAGTCATCAATGCTTCAGTGGACTCGGTGCAGCGTCCTTTGGATGAGGGTGCAACGCTTCTGACGAATACTTCTGTAGTGAGCTATCTAATTTATTTCACCAGTGGACATCATCTTCTGAAATTCACTAGCGTACCTGTGTTACAAAATTAATTTCAAATTAACATGTAGATGAATGATTACTCGAGACTATAGAAAAAATCTCAATAACTTGTGTGATTCAGAGAATTGGATAGATAAGAACAGCAGACTGGACACCGAAGGTACTGGATAGATATGGAGCGATAAAGGTGAAATTGACATGAGAGACATCTAAGGGTGACTCGTTCCTAGACAAGCCTTTCACGTAGGCCTGCCGATGTGGCAATAGTAAGCAAAACCGGCCTCTAAAACCACCAAATCAGCAAACTAGTTTCACGTATGTGTTAAAATGTGTGTTTTGATCCGGTTTAGTAAAAATAGGGAGTTATATAGACCACTTGATACTTTAGGACATAGGCTATACTTGAGGGGAGTAAATTGGACTTTTTCCTATATCGTGTATAAAATGAAAAATCTAGTTTTAAATTATTTGTAACATTCAAAGCTCATGATAGAAAGATGTCAAAGCCCAATAAAATATGCAGGCGTTGACGTCATCACGACGTTAGCACCTTACATCAGCGGCCCCAGCTAGTGGTCCCCACAGGCGGACCAGCAACCAGGCGGCGCACCGCTCACGCCTGGCGTGGTCAACGCCTGCAGGGCGCAGCAGCGCCAAGCCCTCACCGCTCAGGAACAACGCGCGCGGGGGGCAGCGCACACGGCAGGAAAAACAGGTATCAGTACCGGTCAGGAAACCCTGTTAGTACCGGTTCCTTGACCGGTACACTCTGGCCGGCACTAACGTGCCTGCCATTTAGGACCGGGCGCAGCAGCCGGTACTAAAACACGAGTCTAGTACCGGTTCATAAAACCAGCCGGTACTAAACTGCGCACCCACACAGCACCGCAGGGCGTGCAGTTTAGTACCGGCTTGCATTACGAGCCGGTACTAACTTGTTTTGCTTTTTCTTTTTTTTGTTTCCTTTTGTTTTTGTTTTGTTTCTATAATGCTTATATTATTATTCGTACGCATATATATATTATATCTCTATACGAATACGGGTGATATTACGTTATATATATATACACACACATCAGGACACACCACCTCTATGAATTTGAATTCAAAGTACAAGTACTTGAAAATATATATGCGAGATGATATTACAAAATATTTGTCCCTAATACTTAACCGGATCAAGCAGGATAATCCGCTAGGTCCACTGCAGGATCGGCGTGAAATTTCGCGTTGGGATTTATGACTTCATCGAGCAGGAATCCACATATTGCTTCTTGAATTGCCTTGACCCGTTCTGATTCGATGAGATCATCTTTCATTCTCCATTTCTGCATATTTATTTCAATGAAACAAAAGCATGATCGAGGGAAATGAGAAATAATGACTTCAAAAAGAACGAGCACAACTAATTTTTGCTTAGGTACCTCGAATTCAGCTGGTGTCATTTGCGTGTCTGGACCGACAAAAGTATCGATGAACTCACACACGTAATAACCACAGAGGTTTGTCCCTTGCTCCTGTCTCAAGCACTATATAGACGAAAAATTATTAGAAAATATTAGAAATTACTAAAAATATCAAAAATTACTATAAGTTTTATAGAAAATCGTATGATTTACTATAAAATAGCATAAATTACTATAAAATCATATAAAATCATAGGAATTGTTATAAAATGGTAGGAATTAGAATTCTTACGGTCAAGCTAGTATTAATATGAAGATCCTCGAGTTTGTCGGTTACTCCTATGTGTTTTTGAAGGAAGCGAGCCCATGCTTTGTTAAGCAAATCTATGAGGTCTTGGTACTCTGATATTGGCTTCCTCAAGGAGTCCAACACATGGACCGATGCTTTATCAACCTGGATAACAAGCAGTATCCAATGGAATCTGTACGCACATATATACAGAGAGGTAATGCTGATTATATTTAGTATTTATTATTAACTTGAAAAGAATAAAAAGGTCCAAAAACTCACTTAAAGTTGTACGGGAGAAGAATGTATGGACATATATTATGCCGGTCCAAGGCCATGAATAGCCTATCCGTTGTGTCATTCGGAAAATCCCTTACGACATTCGCGTGTACAACATTGGGGTCGATGAAGCCAATGTTGTAATATCTGCTCTTCATGCACTGTTGGACCTTCATCCTACGAGCCATCAATTAAAAAGACATGATGATGAGACAACACACTAGCTAGTATACATAGTGGAGATTAAATAAGAAAACATTGCGGCAAAAGACACTTACAGAACCCATCTACTAAGGAGAGTCTTGTCAATGGCATCTTGATGGAATAAGTCATAAAGAAAACAGAACTCGATCCAAATATCATCTGCCCCTCGCTTCAGATGGTCATCACGAATCCGAGCTTGGAACATCGTCTGGCCAGTCTTGGATCGCCGGAGGTACCATGTACGCAACTCGTGCATTCTCGTTGGTAGGTACTTCAATAACTCTTCCCAAATAAGCGGTTCACCCAACACAAACTTTTTCCTGCCCCATTTTTCTTGTAAGGTCGCCTGTAACTCCCCGACCAGATCACCTTTTGTAAGGTCCGTCAGCTGTATCATTTTGGCCAATTCCATATTTTTATCTTGCTCTGCATGTACCACCAACGGCTGGACTGTTTGGTTGGGTTGCTCTCCGAGCTGGGGAACGGTTTTCCTTGGTTTCTGACAACTAACCCGGTTATTGGGGTTGCTGTAAGACTTTCTGATTGACTGATCATAGTCCGACTCCCGCACTTTCACAACTAGTGTGCCCTGTTTTGTATACCACTCCTTTGCAGCCGGAGGTATTGGTTCCGGCGGAGCAGGCTTTGGAGGATGAAAGTGGTCTTGGACGCTTTTTTTCACTGACTCGGTTATTTCTTCTTCTGTCATTTCATATGCTTTCTTCAGAGGTGGAGGCTTTTCTTTCTTCTTCCTTTGCTGCTTCGACGGTGGAGGTGGCGGGGCCGATCGTGCATGTGTCTTCTTCCTTTGCTGCTTAGAAGGAGGAGGTGGCGTTGGGTCGCGTGCTGGGGGTGGCGTTGGGTCGTGTTCTGGAGGCGACGACTGTGGGTCACCTTGGTAAATGTTCCAATCTACCACTGGTTCAGGGCTAGGGGCCTATGATGCCGGTGTAGGTGGACCCTTGCTAGCTCCTTCCTACGTCAATCTTATGTAGCATTTTGGCCAATAGATCCACTGGTGGATTGCATGTTCCAGTTCCGTTTCTCCCTCAACTCCAGGGATCTTGAGGTCCAAGTCTTCCCATCCATCCTCCACTCGGTCAACGAAGACCTTAGTGTATCCCTCGGGAATCGGCGCGCAGTCAATTGTCGTCCCGTCAAGTGGAGCCTCTGCGTATCCCTGAGCACATACTTTCAGCTTCTTCCCGCGCATATACAGAATGTCACA
Source organism: Echinochloa phyllopogon (assembly GCA_033239725.1). Classification (NCBI taxonomy): domain Eukaryota; kingdom Viridiplantae; phylum Streptophyta; class Magnoliopsida; order Poales; family Poaceae; genus Echinochloa; species Echinochloa phyllopogon. The sequence continues at coordinate 29,688,485 of BTCW01000003.1, read as the reverse complement.
GTTGGTCCTTCCAGTGATGTCGTCCACGGGGTATCGTTGGCCCTCAATCCCTGCTTGGCTCTGTCCGACGCTGCTACGGTGCTGAGAGGGGAGGCCGGCCTGCAAAGTAAATGTCGGCTGAGAGGCGGGACTGACCGGCTGTTCTTGGCGTTGGGTATCCTCTCTAGCTTTTTCAAGAATCGCTAGCCTTTCTTCCAAGGCACGGAACTTCTCGTCCATTACTGCCTTGCTTCTGCATCGACTTCTATATGTGTCCTGATCTCCACTGAAGCCGTGCTTCCATGGTAGTACGCCCATGCCTCGGGTCCGCCCGGTGTGTTCTGGGTTGCCAAGAGCGTAAGTCAGCTCATCTTTCTCTTTGTCCGGCTTGAAAGTTCCTTCTTCTGCAAGCCTCATTGCTTCTTCCAGCCTCTGTGTCGCTGCTCTGATCGCGTCGCTAGTCACGAACGACCCATCTTCCATGTCCAGTGTTCCTCCATGGGCATAGAAGTACCACTTTGCTCTCTGTGGCCAATTCAGAGTCTGCGGTATAATTCCCCTAGCAATCAGGTCTGCTTCCATCTTTTCCCATTTCGGAATCGCCACTGCATAGCCTCCTGGCCCAAGTTTATGAAACTGTGTCTTCTTATCCGAATTGATTTTGTTCTTCTGCGATAGGGCCTTAGTGTCGTCGGACAATCTGTGCCCCACGAAATCACTCCAGAAGTCGCGTTGGGATTTGAATTGCTTGTCAAAGTCCGGTGTGAGACCCTTTTCCCCATAATCGTTCCATAGATTCTTCTTGAACGTTTGAAATAGACCGGCCATCTTCTTCAAGGTCCATTTCTTGACTTTTTGTTCCGTGTCTTCCGGAAATTTGAAGAAAATGCACACTTCTTTCCACAACAACTCTTTCTCACTGTCAGGAACGATAACTGCTGGATTTTCATTACATTTTTTATTTTTCTTCCATAGCTGGTAGATTATGGGGACCTTTTCCCTAACCAGATAACCAAGTTGATTTACAAAAGTTGTCTTAACGTGGGTAGGTTCGCCATCTTCAGCCACTCTTCTGATAATGGTAATTCCCTCCATCTTCCTCTTCTGGCCTCTTTTCCGTTTAGGTCTCCTCGATCCGGATGCCTAACAAAATATACATATCCGTGCAAGCTATCAATAATCGATATTTTTATATTATTCAAATAATGTATGCATGTTATCGTATACCTCGGGTGCATCATTTTCCTCGTTGGGTGCACCATCGTTTTCAACTTCCGCGTCGTGTGCACCATCGTCACCATGTAAGTTTAGAAAACCATCAGCTTCCATGACAGTGTCATTACCACGAATTTCTCCCGTGTCAATACCACGAATTAGACGAGCCATAATCTCGTCAGCGGGACTCGAAGGCGGAGGATTATCCATTTATGGATAATAAAGCTTCTTACTTTACACTACAACAACATTAATCAATAAATATATAAGCAAATACCTATTTTATAGTGTTTGTCATTTTATAGAATTCCTATAATTTTCAAGAATACTTAGTCTAGTGTTGTTATAAAATAATATAACCTAGACACTTTCAATATTTTCTAGTCAATTTCTATTTTTTCTTAGTCATATACTTGTAATGAACAATACGAGTAATTTCTACAAGGATTATAAGATTGTTGGTATTTTCTACACTAGTATAATTTTTTTGAGGAGTACATTTTGCTTTGAGAGGTTTTTGAGGTGGGCATATTCTATTTTTGTACTAATTTGATAATTAATTAAAAAATGATGAAGGGCTTACCACCGGGTCGGTGATGGGCGCGGCGACAGCGCGGCGCGCAGCCAGGCGGCGCGCGTGGGGATCAGGCCGGGGCGGCGACGGCGGGGCCCGCGACAAGGAGGAGTCCCGGGAGCGTGGGGTCGACGGGGCCCGCGCGTCGACGATGGGCGGCGGCGACGTCGAGGGGCGGGGGGCGGAGGAGGCCGGGCGGCGGTCGGTGACGACGAGGCGAGGCGACGCGCGCGGATCGGAGGCGGCGACGGCGGGGCCCGCGACCACGAGGAGCCCTGGGAGTGGGGGACGACAAAGGGGCGGCGGCCGGCGATGGGAGTGGCGTCCATGGCGGCGACGGGCGCGGCGGCGGCCGGGCCGGGTTGAGGACGAGCCGCGCGCGACTTGGCCTCGAGGAAGCAATGCAGCCGGCGACGGGCGGCGAGGGCGACGAGCAGCGGCGGCGCGGGGGAAAAATTATAGATCGGCGCAAGTCTGGAGAAGAGAGGCGGACGGTGGAGTTATAGGTGGCCGATTAGTACCGGCTGGTAAGACCAGCCGGTACTAACGTGCGCCCTTTTGTACCAGGCCGCATGTCAGCCCGATACTAATGGGGACTAAAAAGTTTTGAGCTCCCGCCCAAATTCATTCTCTATTTCTTTTTCTTTTTCTCTTTCTTTTTTAACACTTGAATTATAAATTCAGATATGTTGTGAAAATTATTAGTACTAAATATTTTTAGTATATTATTAATTCTATGTAGACACATAAAATTTAATTAAACTAAAGATAGCTTTGTAATATCATTGCTATCTTCTCTATATAATTTAGTATTAATGTATTCATATTTCAGTTAATTCATCATAAATCGAAAGAATTACTTTTTCATTCATGCAAAAATATTAAAAACTTGTAACCCTAAGAACATATATTATGTTTTGATCAAATCACATATTTCTTTCTTAGTTTTGTCTAATTTAACATTTCAATGATTCTATTAACATGCAAATTAATGAAGTACTTATATTTTTTACATGCAAAATTATAATATTGTATTTTACATTAGAACATATATTTTTTACATTAGATTACATCACTTAACGTTGATCAAATGCAACATATATATATAGTTGCCATTACTTAACGACGAATACAACATAGTAGCCATATTATACGTCGTTCAATTAATAGTTATAAAAACTACTCAACATTATTTAACGTGACATGTTTAACCTTCCTTTTCACGTAAGTGCCTTGGTGCATCTTCTTTGGATAACAAGATGCTGGGGTCAACTGAAACTGAGAATGGAGGACAATCATCAATCTGATTATAATCTTCTGACTTGTCCGTAATGTCCTCAACTCCAACAATTTTCCTTTTTTCTGGGAGGACAATATGGTATTTAGGCTCATCATCTGACTTGTTTTTCTCCTTAGCATTAGCGCTTTTCTTTGGCTTGCTTGACATGTCCTTCACATAGAACACTTGTGTCACATCCTTGGCTAGGACGAATGGTTCATTTATATATCCAATCTTTTGGAGGTCCACTATTGTCATCCCAAAATTATTGTCTTTTGTTACGCCTGTAGAGTTGTTCACCCATTGACAACGAAACAAAGGGACGATTATGGGTCCATACTCAAGCTCCCAGATCTCGTCTATGACTCTGTAATAGCTGTCCTTTTTTCCATTGCTGTCTATTGCAACCATACGAACACCGCTGTTTTGGTTAGTGCTTTTTTTGTCTTGGGCTTTTGTGTAAAACGTATATCCATTGATTTCATAGCCTTGGTATTGTTGGACCGTGATCGATGGTCCGCTAGCCAGCCATTGAAGTTGTTCATCAATAGTGTTGTCGCCCATGAATTTTCGTCTGAGCCAAAATTGAAAGGTGGATATGTGCTCGAGTGCAATCCAGGCCTCTGACTTATGGGGGTTTTCATCCCGCAAAATATTTTGGTGCTCTTCCATGTATGGAGCCACCAAGGATGAATTTTGTAGAACAGTGAAGTTTGCTTTGCGGATTTCACTGTCATGGATGTTGACATTAGATTTTTGTCCCAGTGTGCCCTTTCCCTTCAATCGCCCCTCATGGCGTGACGCAGGAAGCCCAATCGGACTAAGGTCTTCGATAAAGTCAACGCAAAACTCAATAACCTCCTCAGTTCCGTAGCCCTTAGCGATGCATCCTTCTGGCCAAGAACGATTGCGAACATATTTCTTCAGGACCCCAATGAACCTCTCAAAAGGGAACATGTTGTGTAGGAAAACCGGTCCAAGAATAGTTATTTCTTTGACAATATGAACTAGAAGATGTGTCATAATGTTAAAGAACGAAGGTGGGAAGACCATCTCAAAGCTGACAAGACATTGGACAACGTCATTCTGTAGCTTTATTAGCTTCCTCGGATGAATTGCCTTTTGTGAGATTTCATTCATGAATGAACAAAGCTTAACAATTGCCAATCTGACATTTTTCAGTAATATACCCCTTAGTGCAACAGGAAGTAACTGTGTCATAAGGACGTGGCAATCATGGGACTTCAAGCCAGTGAGTTTCTTCTCTTTCATGTTTATTATGTTCTATATATCCGAGGAGTACCCTGTCGGGACCTTAATACTGTTCAAACAATCAAACATGCTTTGCTTCTCCTCTTTGCTGAGAGTGTAGCTGGCAGGACGTAAATAGTGTTGGCCATTGTCTCTTTTTTCGGGAAGTAGGTCTTTTCGCTCTGACAATAGTTTCAGGTCACGTCTTGCTTCCATTGTATCCTTGGGTGTCCCATAAACTCCAAGGAAGCCTAGCAGGTTTACGCAAAGATTCTTCGACAGGTGCATCACGTCAATTGTGTTTCGAACCTCTAAGACTTCCCAATAGGGTAGCTCCCACAATATAGACTTCTTCTTCCACATTGGTGCATGCCCGTCATCGTCCTTGGCAACAGGCTGGTTACCACGTCCCTTTCCAAATACTACATGCACATCCTTTATCATCGAGAACACACACTTTCCATTACGGAACACAGGCTTAGCATGATGTTTGGGCTCCCCTTTAAAATGCTTCCCTTTCTCTCTTAGCTCGTGATTGGCTGGTAGAAATCGACGGTGGCCCAGATACACGCACTTCCTACAGTTTTTCAAATATATGCTATCAGTTTCATCTAGACAGTGGGTGCACGCCATGTATCCTTTGTTTGACTGTCCCGATAGGTTAGCAAGTGCAGGCCAATCATTGATGGTAACGAAGAGCAAAGCTCGAAGGTGGAACGATTCTTGTCTGTACTCATCCCACACACGTACGCCTTCCTCCTTCCATAGCGATAACAATTCATCAACTAAAGGTCTTAGATAAACGTCAATGTCATTGCCAGGTTGCTTTGGACCTTGGATAAGCACCGGCATCATGATGAACTTCCGCTTCATGCACAACCAAGGAGGAAGGTTGAAGATACATAGGGTCACAGGCCATGTACTGTGACCGGTACTCCACTCACTGAACGGATTCATACCGTCCGTACTTAGACCAAACCTTATGTTCCTTGCGTCCCTGTCAAAATTAGGAAATACTCGGTCAAGGTTCCTCCACTGGGACCCATCTGCAGGGTGTCTGATATACTCATCTTGCTTACGGTCTTCTTTGTGCCACCGCATCAACTTTGCATTCGCCTTGTTTCTGAAAAAGCGCTTCAAACGTGGTATTACTGGGAAATACCACATCACCTTAGCAGGAACTCTCTTATGGCCTGCCTACCCATTAACATCACTAGTATCGTCTCGCATGATCTTATACTGCAATGCGCTGCAAACAGGGCAGGCATCCAAGCTCTCATATTCAGGGCCACGGTACAGGATACAGTCGTTCGGACATGCGTGTATCTTCTGTACATCCAATCCAAGAGGGCAAACAACCTTTTTCACTTCATATGTTGACAAGGGCAGTTCGTTGCCCTCGGGAAGCATGTGCTTTATGATTTTCAATAGCTCACCGAATCCTTTATCGGTGACACCATTTTTTGCTTTCCACTGCAACATCTCCAGCGTGATGCCCAACTTTTTGTGCCCTGGTTTGCAACCTAGGTACAACAACTTTTTATGATGCGTTAGCATCTTCTCGAACTTCTTTGACTCCGCCGCTGTTTCGCTGTCTTTCTGTGCATCTAGAAACACTTGACCTAGTTCGTCAGGTGGTTCCTCTTCTGGAACATTATTCTCTTCGGCCTCATTCATTGTTTCATCTTCCAAGGCTCCGGCTGCATATAACTGAACCCAATCTGGAACTTCGTTGTCATCGCCTCCATCTTGTTCACCATCTTCCATCAAAACACCAGGTTCACCGTGCTTTGTCCAAAGGGTGTAGTTCGACATGAAACCACGTTCATATAGGTGGTCCATTAGAGTGTTGCTTTTCTTCCGGTGCTTATCATTCTTGCGATGTATACATGGACAACACATGAGTCCCTCGCGTGACTTGGTAGCCACTGCTGCATCGAGAAATTCTCCTACGCCAAGAATCCAAGCCCTGGTGCTTCGACTGCCGGCGTACATCCATTCCTGGTTCATCTGCAATTGAATTAAAAACATTGACAATTAGATTTTTTTGCAAAAAAATGGACAGCACCTCACCTGTAACACAATATATACATACACAATATATACACCTGTAACAACCAACATTACTACATATTTATATATCTAGGGTTGTTAAATGTTTTATACCAAACATGTAAATATATATCCAATAATAAATAATCAAGAGTTTTCTAGTAATCTCTACTATGTTTTACTATTATGTTTTACTATTTTTCTATAATCTCATATAGTTTACCATATACAAGCAATCAAGAATACATATCTCTATCTAAGTAAAATGTTCATTCTCTCTCTTTCACATAAAAACTAGAAAATCTCTAAGTATAATGGATAAAACGAAGCACAAACAACATAAAAAAAGAAGAGGATTAAGTTGCTAACCGTGTACCTCTGGCGCGGCTAGACATGTAAAATCCCCACAATTTTTAGGAAAAAATGGGCAGCACCTCCGATCCCTTCTAACCCACCATGGACGAAGTCGTGAGCTCGAACAAGCTAAGCTCGATCTATTTGCTCGAGCTCGGGGAGGGTGAAGGACTCTATATGAGTCCAATTAGTTCTAGCTGGGGGCTCTAGCCGGTACCAAACTGCCACGCTAGTACCGGGTGGCAGTTTAGTGCTAGCTGTTACTTCCAGCCGGTACTAACGTACCTTACCTCTAGTCAAATTGTCAGTAGATGTTAGTCAAGGGGACATGTTAGTACCGGCTAGTCTAGCCGGTACTAATGTGCCTTGACTATGGTCAAACGGACACGTTAGTAACGTGCCACTTATCACCCAGAGACACACACACACAAACACACTCACACACAGCAGGAGCCGTCGCCTCCGCCGCCCCGCCCGTCCGCCACCGGCCCTCCCCGTCGTCGCCGCCACCCTGCCCCGCCGCTGCCGGCCCGCCCCGCGCCTCCACACCGTCGTCACCTCATCTCCGTCGCGCTCCGCCCGTCGTCTCGGCTCCACCCCCGCCGCCCCGTCGTCTCGGCCCCGCCCATCGCGCGCGCCCCCGCCGGCCCTGCCCCGCCCCCACTAGCCCGGCCGTGGCCGCGCCGCCGGGCGCGGGCCAAGTGCCGCGGCCGAGGCTAGGCGCGGCCGGGCCACGAACGGTCGGGCGACGGAGGACGCGAGCTTCTCGATCCGCAGAGTTGTTTGGTTGGTGAGTTGATCCATGGCTCAAAGTGCTAGATTTCTTGACCCGAATTGTTTCAATTTTGTGCCTGCCTTGGTGAAATCTTAAGAATACACAGAATTACACATGCAATGTTCAGATTTTGGAAGAATAGTATTACATTTGTAAGTCACTATCACAATTATAGAAAATAATGTGGCAAAAAACTCCTGAAGATACAACCAAACATAAACAGAAAATATACTCTGCTAATAACATTAATCTTTGTAGTTTCCTTTTTGGTACACCTCTAACACAGTAGACATGGTTTTACATTAAACCAAAATACCCCAGTCCTAAATCCTTCCAGGCTAAAAATCTGAAAAGAAACAATTTCTACGAGAGTTCCCAATGGTTGTTCGTAAATGCATCAATGTTGTAGGATCACCACCAACGAAACGACCAAATCAGAAGCATAATCTAGCATTAGTTCTTGTCTTCTATACAATGGCAGCTGATTACACATTCTTAATTATTATGGTTTATTTAGGATAGGAATATTTATGCTTGGCTAGAAATAAGTGGCACCGAATTTTGTTTGGTACCCACCAAATGCCTGCATGTGATGATTTGATTTAGGTACGCATCATTCTTATTTTCCAGGATAAGAGGCAAGAAGTGATGGGGACTTTCCACCGTGAGCACATGGTCATCTTCGAAGAGGATGAGGTCAATTGGCGTAATCCACCGGGTCTAGGAAAGTTAATCGTTGTGAAGAGCCCAACTCCAGCTGCCGCCCATGAGACAAGATTTGACCAGATACTGCAAGAAATACGAAGGCGCACAGGTGTAGACATTCCATATAACCATATCCACCGCTTCCTTTGTGATTATGTTATATACACCCACACATTCGAGAGAGCGGCGGATGTCTTGTCTGCTGAAAATATCCGCGTAGATACACATATCTTTTCACTCCTACCACTGCCGGCCGGGTATGGTTCCAATAAAATCACGGTTAATGCCAGAATACCCAGTGAACAGCAGCCTCATTTAATCCTAGGATGGACTGAATATTGGCAAGCACTCGAGATTGTAGTAGTTGGATTGCCACTAGTCTTTTGGGACAAGCCCAATCTAGTTGCCAGATTGTTCAGGCCCCTTCAAATTCAACAACCCCAATTGTTGCACGATGATCTCGCATACTGCATGTTCACATATGCACGCCCATCAACAATACCTCGCCATGCAAATGTAGCCTTACGTAGAGTTCGGGGGAACGGTGGAACCACCCTTAACATATGGGGGGTTAACATTAATGTCCGCCAAGCTACACCCGCTCAGTTACAGGAACTTCAGCCCCTCGGTAATTTCAGTTACAGAAAACCTTGCATGGATAATGTTGAGTGTTGAATAATCGTACTTTGTTCCCTCTAACATATGTAATTCTATTTTGTAGAACCCTACTAGTCAGGTCTCACCTACTCACTGTATCGGCAACCAGCTGCGCAACCAGCTGTTGAGCCAGAGGACGGCCCTTCGCACTCAGGAGGTGCAATTGATGGTCACGAAAAAGGTATACGTCGTCCTCATCCATTAACTAAAAAATTTAGCACCTAGACATTCCAAATTGTGCAGTACCTCATGTGGATCCTCCTGCTACAGTCCTCTTGCTACCATGGACGGAGGACGCAGTTGATAGTTCGGTTGAAACGCATGACGACGTGCCAACAAGTGAAGGTTCGGTTAATACTCGCGACGACATGGCAACCAGTGAAGGTTCGGCTCATGCTCGCGACGACATGACAACAAGTTCAAACGAAGAACCGGCCACACCCGATGGGGAAGGTTGTTCCCGTGACATGGCGAAATCATCATCTAGTGACGAATTGTTATTGGGAGGATCGGTGGCACCCAGGTAATGGAAACACCTCCATAATTCTGTATTCCCCATGACGAGGCACTATCTCCCGAAGAGAATATCCGTACTTGAGATGTGATTTGAACTTTAGTTATGGACGTTGCGAACTAAATGTTATGAGTGATGTGAACTTGGTTTGTATTATTGTGAGTGATGTGAACTTGGTTTGTATTGTAACGTATTGTGTTGTACTCTAACTTATGTATCCTTGTGATGTATTTCAACTTGTGTATCCTTGTGATGTATTTAGACTATGAATATGCTTGTGTCGTCTATCAATAGTTGATAAATTGGCCAACGAGATGCCTGTGATAATGTGTCCTTTTTTGGCCTTTTATACGTCAAAAGACACTAGCCCATGATGAAGTGATGATTTATGGATTTGAATTGAACTGCCTGTGATGATTATATTATATGCATGTGATGATTATAATATACATGTGATGACTATTAAGATGCTTGCGATAATGTGTGATTTTTTGGTTCTTTTATACGTCAAAAGCCACTCGCGCATGATGAAGTCACAATTTCGATCATTTCGCCCGTTATTACAGTCTTTTAAAATATATTGATAGAATAACACACAAGATGTTAAGATCTTACAACATGATTCTAATAACACACACATGATCGACCAAAGTCGTACTAAGGATCTACATTATGAAGCTTAGCAACGTAGACGGAATAATTTATATCCAAAATGTCAATACCTAGATATCTGTCCACATAGTCTAATGCGTATATTAATGCACTATCATTTGCCTTATACGGTGCATCTAAAGCCTCACCGTATATTTTTAACTGGCCTTGACTTGACATCAACGTCACTGATGACTGAAAACCACCGTTTACTCTACTTGAGTATGGCCGCACGAATGAGTATCCCAAAGTCGGCAGAATCTGGCGCAACACTTCTCCCAATCCATACTCTGTGTGTAGGTATCCACAATTCAGGGTGTCCTGTATATACACGAGACAGATGTAGAAACAAATAAGAGTACATTTGACGTTACGTAAAAAAAGACATAATTTGGAAAAACAAAATCAGTAGTACATTAACTTACGTATTCTGATTCATAAGGAGGGGAGATCATTTTTGGGACTTGTGTGACGTCTGGCTCATTGAGCTCAAGAGCCTTCATCTTGAAGAAACTGTAGTCTGGGATAACATGCCCAATATGACTTTCCAGTTGTTCCAGTGCCTTCCTTACGGCATGGCGTGCAGCAACATATTCTTGCTCATATGCACCTGATTGGACGTGAAAAATAACCGTATCACCAGGATTCGGATCGCGCAAGGCACGTTCTTGGACTGCAATAGAAACCACATAACTCCCACTGTATAAGCCGGTGTTATGTCTCACCACCAAAGGACGGGCGCCACTGATGTGGTATATTACATCTTTAAACCATTGCATTGCATCAATAGCCTGTTTCACATATAAATTAAGAAATACATCATCATTAAGACATAATACTCAATACACTCAGTACATAATCAATAAATTAAATTCATAATAATCAATATATTAAATACAAAATAATCAATATATTAAGACATGTTAAATACATGATCTCGCATACCCGAAACTCGCGGTTGTTAGCCTCGATAGGAATGAAGCCGAGACCATCGAAATCCGGCCCAGGATGATGTGGTGGCGGTGGCACGGGAAGGTCCGGCAATACATTGTGCCCGGAGTGTCCGCCACGCCTAGCTCTTTGACGTTCTCTCGGCATTATTTTTCTAACAAATTAAGTAAATTGCAATAGAAACAACAGTTAACTATTTTTCTAGGAAATGAAAGAAAAAAAATAGAGTAAAAAAATGAAGTAGAGCTGACCTTTGGCACACTTCTAGGAGTAAAAAAAATGGAGACTAGCGCAGCTCCCTCTAGCGGTGGTACACACAGCTTGATGAAGAAACACTGGATGTTGATGATCGATCAGCTCTCGGCCGGGAGGAGAGACATTGGGTGGCTTTTATAAGCTGCACGGGGACATTTAGTACCGGCTGGAAAGTCTAGCCGGTACTAACGTGCAACTAGTCGTTGGCTAGCCGTGGGTGCCAACGGCTAGTGGACAATTTAATACCGGCTGAATACTCAAGCCGGTACTACATTTCATGGTGGCAGTTTAGTACAGCCGGCACTAATCTGCTCGCCAGCCGTTGGCACGCACAAGTGCGCTTCGGCGCGGGAGCAGTTTAGTACCGGCTGGGAGTTACAGCCGGTACTAAACAAGCCAAAGCCGCACTGTGCTGCCGGACCGGTACTAATCTCATGAGTTAGTACCGGTTCTAAAGTGACCGGTACTGATGCAACCGGTATCTATGTGAGTTTTTCTGGTTGTGGCATGTTATAGCCAAATTTGTTTGCTGGAAATTTCTATTTCTGGATTTCTTTGACACTATATATACTGCTAGCATTGTAAATGTGTTAATCAGAACTCTAATTATATGAAGAAAGTTGTGTCATCGTATATTTATCCGGAATGTAGTAGTGAAACATATTATCTATTCCTAACACTGAACATCGGCAATACTACGTTTATTGGCAGCTATGATGTGGCACACAAACATGAAAGAATAATGGATTTGTAATCATCGCCGATGGAAAGATCTTCAACTGATGAGAAAAACCTAGAAGCGTAGCCTGGTGTTTGTATAGATCTTGACCTGCACGTACCTTCAGAATTCCTTTTATTAAAATCTTCCATTCCAAACAAGGCCTGAAGTCACAGTGGAACCAACAACGGCCAAACCTTTCCATATACCACACAACCACCAGATAATGATAGAAACAATCGGCTATATACACAATTAATGATAATGCCCCACACGCAATGCAGACTACTGTATACACAATTGACTAAATTAACAAACCCACGAATGAAGTACGTATATATGCAGGTGTTCGTGCGATGAGCCTTAGATGTATGTCTGCTTGGCGAGCTTGAAGCCGGAGATGAGGGCGGACAGCGCGAGGCAGACGAAGGCGAGGAAGGCCATGCTGATGGACGCCGCCGCCGAGTCGGTGAACCCGTGGTCGTTGACCTTTCCATCAAAAAGAACGTTGTCCTCGAGCTCACGCTTAAGGTCACGCATGCGGTTGGTGATTGGGATCGCGGCCGACAGCGCCGACATCATCAGGTAGGCGGTAACCTGGAGAAACGAGGAGAATATCATTGTTCAGATCAGGTCAGAATACATGTAAGAAAATGAAAACTAAAAGGCTGGATTATTCCTGTTCCATAAGAACAGTGTTCAGCCAATGTAGTGGCTTCCAGGTTTAGATTATAAAAATTCAATGCGCCTCTCTGTCTGCACTAGGAAAAGAAAATCCTGGGCATCAAGTTCATGTTTCCTAACACCGATACGTCGTTGTCAGTCCGTCTGACCTGGAACATTCCAATCGCCCAACATTGAGAAAAGGAATTTAAATTTGGAGTGTTCCAACGGTTGATGCATTCCTACATATGATGGTTGATGCATTCCTATGATGGTACGTATATATATGCGCGCAGTAATTCTATCAACAGCTGCAAGTTCCGTGTGGACCTGTGAAAGAGTGCTATCACAAGCAGCTGTCCAAACGACGTGCTATGCACTACAGAACTTTTTCAGAGCTGTTGGTGATGCAGGATTTTAGAATACAAAAATGTTTGACCGCAGCTTCAAGTACCTTTCACATTACGTATGGTGCAAGAAGTCATTATTCTGGTTTATGCGCCTTTGTTACATTCTTGAATGATCAAAAGGAGAACAAATCAAAAGGCAATGGCTCAATTCAATCTCTAATCTAAATAGAAATACAAAGATTGCATGTCATCCCCATTCAGCTATCAGGTTCGGAGTGTCTACGCAAGCCAATGGCCTTCAGCTGAAGCCTCTCTGAAGTATAATCGGTATCATGTTGGGGTTACAAATTTTCAATAACTAGATGATACCCCGTGTGATGCTGCGAATATTTTTTATATAAAATTTTAAGGTGAAATTTGAAAATAGAAACTCAAAGGTGATTGCATATGGCAACATCATCTTCATTCAGTTGAGAGAAAACAACTCTTAAATGATTGATCTATCATGTATTTATACCGTGGAAATTTTGTAGAATTGTACTCGCAAAGACAGATAAATTGCATGCATGGATGTTATTAGTAACAGAAAATCGATTGAAACCATAAATAGATGATCCTAGTGGATGATGACGTGGCGCCTAATGTAGTGGGTTTCTATATGACGTGGATAGTTTGCATGTTGAGAGAATTAGAATTAATAACTTTTAGTAGGGTGCATCTATACAGGTTATATAGATTCTAGTTGAACCCTTTCTATATATCGTGCGATAGTTATTTGCCTTTAATTAAAAAAACTGCTTCCTCTGCATCAGAGATGTACTAACACGATATGAATGCAATTAAGTTGTGGACTTCTGAAACACGTCGCAGCAGCTTGAGCAATAATCAGTCGAGTACCGAAGTACTAGCCTAAAATGTTTTGGAATTGCAGCGCATGTGATGTGACACCTGGCGAAATCATTGTTGGCGCAACCCGTAACCCCAGCCCAAACGGTTGTTGTCCTCACGGGCTGCGATGCATCATCATCACAAGCTGCTCGCGACATCCTTGCTAGCGATGCAGGACTTGTTTGGAAAACCAGAATTTCCACCGCAGTGGCTTTCTGCCTACGGTTCAAGAAACCCGTGATTGTGATGAAATCCGCAATGGGGCTTGGCAATGCGGTCCAAGTTCGATGCGAATCGCGAAACGAATTGAAGCCCGAGTAGGACGCGATCTCAGAGGCGAATGCCACACGATGGGAAACGGGAATCGCCGTAGCAGAATTCAAATGAGGATGACCTGGTCACCGGCGAAGTCGACGAGGAGGCCGGCCTTGGGCTGCAGCAGGTCCTGGCCGCCGGAGAGGCGGACGCCCTGCCGGAGCAGCTGCAGCGTCGTGTAGACGAAGGCCAGGACCCCGACGGCCACGATGTACCTGGCAGGCAATACGGACGGACGGTTTCGTCAGACGTACGGGCGGCGGCCTGACTAGGCCGGCAACGGAAGGGAGGGGAGGATCCTCACTCACCTGTACTCCTTGTAGAGGTCGAAGTCGATCTCCATCAAGTGGCCGTGCTTGTTGCTGACCATGACGACGAACGCGAGCAGGGAGAATACCCATGCCGCGGCGCGCAGCGCGGACACCGACCGGTCCAGGAGGTCCTGCGAACGCCACCGACCGGTCCAGGTGCTCCTCCCGGCCGCGGTGTCGCCGCCCTCGGCAGGGGCGACGGCGGCGGCGGGGGCGGGGGCGCCCTTCTCGACGTCGGCCATGGCGGCTGCTCTGCTCTGTGCCGGTGGGAACGAAATGGAATTGGCTCGGGCTCGGTGGCTGCCTGGATATATGCATGGGTTCGTTGGTTATATATACTTCGCGGGTCGCTCAAGCCACCGGTTATCAGAATCTCTTCTCGTTATACAGCTAGGCGAGGCCAAGTCCGCTGCATTCCATATGGCAAGTGCCAGGTCATGGCGTGACGAGAGAGGGAGAGAGGGAAAAAATTAGGTGGGGACCGTCCCCCCAGACCTCACCGTGAGGACCCGTCCTAGACTTCTGCCGCGTGTGGAGGCTCGCCAATGAAGGGCCGCTCGGTCTCTGCTCGGCTCCCTCCGCGTTCGGCTCCAGCAGACGGCTCGATCAGTTCTATTTATCCAACAACGTTGTCGTCTCCGGTGTCCTACGCCGCCGCAGCCGTGCAGTTTCCTAAGCTACGTCGTGATGGCCATATAGAGGTATCTAATCTGACAACCGTCATCAACACCCTCATTTGGATATCTGATTCGCCGTCTACGCGCTCGTCGGCGGAGAAGAGCTCCACGATCAGGTCGCTCGTAACATGTACAAGCTATCAGCTTGCCGTATGAGATCAGATGATGATGTATTTTCTCTAAGGGCGAAATGGTACATACTTAGTAGCTGCCATGTCTATTTTCAGGTGAATTCCGCGCGGCAGAGAAAACATGTCGTACTTCTGTAACCTTGAGGCTTGGCTACAACAAGCCACCTCAGGTGCGGGGACTTCAGCTGACCATGACGGTGGCGCAGGACACTATAGCGTGCCGGCGCCTCTCGATGGGAAAACATAAAAAGAAAAACTGAGCCGTCTGCCTGGGAGCCGAGTGCTGAGAGAGCCGAGCTGAGGGTGAGCGGCCCTTTATTCGCAAGCGTCGATCCCCTCGGACCTCCACGCGGCAGAAATCCAACACGGGTCCTCACGTGTGGACCATGGGGACGGTCCCACCTAATTTTTTTCCGGGAGTGATACGAGCGCCGTGGAAAATTTGCGCGGTTGACGAGATCTCGACATTTCGATTATTTTCAGTTTGCTCACTGCAATAATTAAACTTGCCTATGGGCGGCTGCTGATATCGGGTGAACCTCAGCACTACGAAACAGAAAACAGCAGGCTTTGAGCAACTCCAGCGAAAATTTCTACCCACTTCTCTACTCCAGCTTTGACCCGACCACCGTGGTCCATACTATGCTATAAAAGAACTAGTATATAAGCATCCGACGGTTAAAAGTATATATATGAGTAGTATAAGTTGTAGAAAGATATTATTGATAAAAAACATAAATGTCATCACCATTATATATTTTTTATACTAGCAAAAAGTTATAATATTCTTAGGACTCGAAAGATCAAAATAATTACTGAATTGTCCTTAAAAACAGACGGTTAGATCTTCACTATACTAGTATACTACCAGGTACTACTATTACTGTGTAGCACGGTAAAAAAGCTCGAGGGCTCGGATGGATCTAGGATTTTCTACCTCGCCATGATCACCGGTGCCGTCCGATCGGACCCGGCCAAGATGGGTTGTGTGGTGCTGAGGCCCGCTACAAAGAGCTCGACCAAGTTGCATTGGATTCCCCTTCCTTCATCTCTCCCGCAGCCCCGCACGAGGATGGAACTCGGTGGCAAGCCTCTCTACACGACGGCCGCCACACACGCTAGCCAGACGGGAGCAGACGTCGTGTGGAAAAGAGGCAGTTGGGCGGAAGCGGAGGCTCCGGCACCAAGCCAGGTCGGATGGAGTAGAAACACCACACCGTCTATGATGCCGATGGGTGGATAAGAGAAAGGGTGAAGAAAGGAAGGAAACAAAGAGAAATAATAAAAGAATAGATTGAGAGGTTGGTAAGTGGAACGGATTCATAAGAAAAGTAAACGTTGCTGCTGAAATGGTGGATAGAAATTTTCAGTTCTCTGAATATCTCTCATATCAGAAATTCAGAGAAACACACAAACGGATTGCTTGATCAGCAGGACCAGGTCACCGGAGTGCTTGTGATTTTCTTACACAAGTTAATTTCAAGGCCTGATTTGAACCGGTTCATTACAAGTAACTACCGGCACCATTTCCAGATAGAAAGTAATAGAATGCATGGCAACAGCAAGGCAATTGAAATAGTATGTGCTTAGGATACAATTGAAATAGTGGCACTTCTTTTAGTTTTCTGAAAATATATACAGCAAGGCAACATCAAGCAGCAGCCAGCAGCTTTCTCTGTTGGTTCTGGGATGCATGTCTCCTTTACCTGCTCTTTTCTTTCTCTGAATCCTACCTGACTCAATAGAATGCATCTCAATTTGCTTAGTGTACTACAGCTAGAGCTCTTGAGCTTTCTTTCTCTGTACTTTCTTCTGGTTCGCTGCTAATTCAGAGAACTGAAGTGACCACTGTACACCATCCTTTGTAAACCCAACAAAACTCGTGTCAATTTCCTTCGTCCACATCAGCTTCCTGGAAATCATTCAGATCCATGTTCAGTAGTCAACAAAATAGCTGTACAATGATATCTGAATGTTGAAAGATTGTCATGGAGAAAGCAGTACTTGTCCGTGTTCAATGTCCTGAAGCGAACCCCACGAATTCCTTTCGGGATATTTAGGGGTTCCATTGCTTGGGCTGTGTCCAGTAAAGTGGGGTTAATATGTTTGACACTATTCATGATCCTAACCTAATTGGTAAGAGGTGTGTGTGCCATCCCCATCACCCATACTGAACATATTGTTGATTGTCACACATACTGCTGTCCTTGAAATTTCTATTACACGCTAGTCTGTTCAATTCTAGTTACCATCTCATTGTCTCACATACTGCTGTCCTTATTGGAGGTGTTTTGTGTTGCATTATTCATGGGATACTGATAGCACTAGCTGTGGTTGGATGATCTTTTGCCCAGATATATACTGTGGTGATAAAGCTATGCCTAAATGATATGTTGCTTAAATGTGTTCATGCCCTCTTGTATTTTGAGGCTTCCTTGATTTGAATAAGAGTTTTACTTCTCATCAATCGAC
Source organism: Echinochloa phyllopogon (assembly GCA_033239725.1). NCBI lineage: Eukaryota > Viridiplantae > Streptophyta > Magnoliopsida > Poales > Poaceae > Echinochloa > Echinochloa phyllopogon. The sequence goes on along the minus strand of BTCW01000003.1, from coordinate 29,670,748 downwards.
TGGGATCTTGTTTATGCATCAGTCACCCGAATTTTGTATTATAAATTAAATTGGAAGGCTGAGTGGAGGCGGTGGGGGCGCCATTGAATCCGGGCTGTAGGGGACCCCCAATGGACGGCGGAGGCGGTGGGGCATCTGTTCCAACAGAGATGAGGCGGCACGGTGGTGGTGGGGTTGGTGGGTGCCAGAGTTAAATAAGACATACAGCTGCAGAGGGGTGGAGGCCGAGGGGCTGCACCAGCATCAGGTACAACAATGGCGAGACGGCGGTCGAGTTGCAGCACGGGTCAAATGGAGAAGAAGTGGCATCGGGCCGGTCATGCGGACGAAAAAAATAAGGGGAAGAGAAAGGATAATGTGCAGATAATAAAGGGAAGAGAAAGGATGATGTGCAGATATGACTGATGAGGACCCGCTGGGGTTTGTGCCCGATCTTTCGATAAGAGGCGTGGGGGATAACTCGATTGGAGGAGACGACGTTCACGAACCGACTACAACCTTTCAAAGACTGCGCCTTAGCGACCGATACACCACCTCCTATGGATGCCGCGATCTTGTGGGAGCGCATCACCCGACCTGTCCTGCAAGCAATCGAAGAACTAGCAAGAACAAGTATGATACAAGTACTGAATTTACTAGATGGGAATTGAAGTGTCTCAATCTCAAACTCAATCACCAACGAAGTGGGGTTCCGTCGACTCGAAGACGGGCGGCTGGACCAGCACGCGCGCTTACAAGCAAGTAGCAATGGCTAAACTTGATCTAAACAAAACCCAATCTGTTTGTGGCGGCTATGGAGGTATAAAAGAGGGTGGAGAACGACCAGGACGAGGTTGGGGTCGTCCTACAACCCTAGGACGCGCCCCTAATGGACCCAACTTGATACACGGCCCATTGGCCCAAAATAAGGTGACGCAGCACCGTGGGCAGAAAAGGTCTCTGTAGTAAATCCATCTGAAAGTAGACTTGATAAGCTTTCATCAAGTACTTAAACGCCCAAAACGGAGTCCGGATGAAACCGTGGTGGCCGTCGTAAGTCAGCACTTTCCTGCAGTCCGAATCCAGACTTTCCAAAACGTGTTGGATTTGGTCTCTTTCCTTCCTTAGGCCAATGTGACGTGGTAACCTGATGGGGGACGTGGGAATACTTAGAATTGGTCCCCAATCAACTTCTTTGGTCCTCCATGTCTTCCATATGTGTCTAGCACTCTTTTTAATCCACGTATGTATTTCTGAAAATGAGAATGAACACACATCATGGCGCAGCATCAATTCATCGAATGTACCAATAATAATTGTGATATAGGATTGATTCACCTTTGGTTTGCAAGCCATTAATATGGTCGTATCTAAGCCGGTGATGTCCTCATCATTCTCCCCTTCTTGGCTGCAAGTCGTCCTCGACTTGCTCTCGTGGCATTCTACGGCGATTGCTTTGTTGTTTAAGCATGGAAGTACATCCATGTTGCATGACCACAACCAGCAATGCTCCCCTTCTTTGGGCTGACCCTGTTGCTTAAGAGAAAAACTAGCGAAACTTTGCAAAACATCGTTAGTCTTAGTGCAGCCCTCTATTTGATTATGATATTGTAGCCCAAAAGGATATTCCAGATTAGAGCAGATATAAATTTTATGCACCAAATACTCTCCTTTGCAATTATACTTGCCAACAAAGTGATATGTATGATTAGACAAGCATGAAAATTCAGAATATGCAAAAAGTTTCTCCTCTAAACATTTTAGATCACAAAGAATATCAAATTCAATATAACCCAAAGTATTTAAAGAAGACATCAATTTCAATTCATCATGTGCACAAGTAATAGGATGGAAAAGCTTTGTTTCAGCACATGTGTATGGTTTCAAATAAAAAATATCACTCTTATTCACTACTTGTGGCATAGAAGTACAAGAAGCATCATCGCACAAGTTCTCTTTATCATAAGGAACAACAACTAATTCTTCTTGTGACAAAATCAAATCAGTTGTAGGTTCCACATTTTGATTAGCATGCAGAGTGGACAAATTTCCAACACTATGGGACACATCATTCTTGTAAGTACTATTAGATGAAAGAATTTCCTTTTCAGCACTCATAGCAAGCCAAAACAATGAAGCAATATTGTTGTATGATTTGCTAATTAGCATGGTTCGAATTTCAGAATTAAGCCCTTTCATGAACCTACACATAACATCTTTCTTGCATTCATCTAATCCACCAAACATGACACAAATCTTAAACCTATGATAGTATTCTTTGACAGTCCTACTATCTTGCTTCAATTTGTCCAATTTTTCAAGTAAACAGTCAGCATAATATTCTGGAACATATTCATCTCGAAAAAGCATTTTAAATTCATTCCAAGTTTGTGGAACTTTGTTGTGCCTACAAATGTGTTTCCATGTAATCAAAGCATATTTTATTAAAGCACTAGATGCAGCAAAAATCATTTCATGTTCAGACAAGTCATAATTATCAAATTCTGCATCTACCTTAAGCTCCCAATCAATATAAGCTTCAGGATCAAACATACCAGCATATAATGGCAAATGTTGAATGACATCCTGAAGATGAGGGTCTAGTTTCAACCGCTCAAAAATCTCTGTATCACCTGCCATGATTAGTTGACAACAAGAAACACAAAAATAAGATGTATCCTCCTGTCAACTACTAGATGTGTTGGTTTTAATTCTCTCAAACTATCCTTGTTCAAACAAGCTCTTACAAATTCTTACCACGCCAAACAGGTGGTGACAGCAACCAACAAGACAACAACCTCAAAGATAGTGTATCGGTGCTGCAGCAACAAGACCTGTCAAACTGTAGTCGGATATGTGGAGCTATAGGTGGGCTGAAACAAGGAATAACTAGCACCACGTTAATTAAAAAGCAAGCTGAATAATCGTTCAACGGCGGCACTGTGCTGGTCCTAGCCTAGACCGTGCTAGAGATGCGAGCCTCGACACAAGGGAAGTTACAATGCACCACCGAAAACAATAGATACTCACGATGAACAGATCAGCCCCCTTTCTTTCTTTCTTTCTTTCTTTCTTTTTTTTCTTTTATTTTTTTTTCTGTTCCTCTTCTTTTTGGGGACTAAAATCTTTTGATTGATGCTATAACAACCAAAACAAATGGCAGCATACAACCCCTAACAAAATAGATTTACAATTCTTATTTCAGCTAACCAGACACGCAAATCTCAAAGGCGATTGCGGAGTGCTTAGAAGGAATTTTTGAGCACGGTCAGATCCGTTGGAAAGCACACGAGTTAACCTTTCCAGATTGTATTAAAACACCTGATTTGGATATTGGACGTGGAAACTGCGGCAGTTTTCTTCTCATGCTGGATAGGGACTCCGAATCAGAAAGTGACAAGAACTCGAAACTCTAAAGGATTAAACTAAGACCAGCAACTCGACGCGACCGATGCAACCGAAAACTCAACAAGCCCTAACTAAGCAGTACTAGCAAAGGATCAAAGGGTTTATAGGATTGCGATAAGACTAATCTACTATTTTTTGGCTTTTCTGGACTGTAGGAAATTAAAATCAGCAAAGAATTGGATAACTCTCACCGATAAACCTCGCTCTGATTACCAACTGATGAGAACCCGCTGGGGTTTGTGCCCGATCTTTCGATGAGAGGCGTGGGGGATAACTCGATTGGAGGAGACGACGTTCACGGCCCGACTACAACCTTTCAAAGACTGCGCCTTAGCGACCGATACACCACCTCCTATGGATGCCGCGATCTTGTGGGAGCGCGTCACCCGACCTGTCCTGCAAGCAATCGAAGAACTAGCAAGAACAAGTATGATACAAGTACTGAATTTACTAGATGGGAATTGAAGTGTCTCAATCTCAAACTCAATCACCAACGAAGTGGGGTTCCGTCGACTCGAAGACGGGCGGCTGGACCAGCACGCGCGCTTACAAGCAAGTAACAATGGCTAAACTTGATCTAAACAAAACTCAATCTGTTTGTGACGGCTATGGAGGTATAAAAGAGGGTCGAGGACGACCAGGACGAGGTTGGGGTTGTCCTACAACCCTAGGACGCGCCCCTAATGGACCCAACTTGATACACGGCCCATTGGCCCAAAATAAGGTGACGTAGCACCGTGGGCAGAAAAGGTCTCTGTAGTAAATCGATGATTTCGGCCGCATCTGAAGAGTTACGAGGGTGACTCTGGATCCATCTGAAAGTAGACTTGATAAGCTTTCCATCAAGTACTTAAACGGCCAAAACGGAGTCCGGATGAAACCGTGGTGGCCGTCGTAAGTCAGCACTTTCCTGCAGTCCGAATCCAGACTTTCCAAAACGTGTTGGATTTGGTCTCTTTCCTTCCTTAGGACAATGTGACGTGGTAACCTGATGGGGGACGTGGGAATACTTAGAATTGGTCCCCAATCAACTTCTTTGGTCCTCCATGTCTTCCATATGTGTCTAGCACTCTTTTTAATCCACGTATGTATTTCTGAAAATGAGAATGAACACACATCATGGCGCAGCATCAATTCATCGAATGTACCAACAATAATTGTGATATAGGACTGATTCACCTTTGGTTTGCAAGCCATTAATATGGTCGTATCTAAGCCGGTGATGTCCTCATCATGAGGCCTTCTAGACACTCACACACACGCCTATAAAAGTACATTCGAGAGACACGACAGGCTCCTCGCTGTCGGCGGGGACGTCGCCACTAAAAAGTAGCGCTGATTAAATCCTAGAATAAATTCAAGAAAATACGACACTCATGTCGAGTCGAGGACTCAAACATAGATGTGCAGATTGCACCACATCGATTTTGTATTTGCTGGTTTTTTTTAAAACACGTGCCACAATCGCTACTAGAAAAGGAACAAAAAAGTTGATTTAGAAATATTTTCTTCAGATCTGTCGGAGTCATTGAGTCTCGCTGGTTAAGCTTGATACTTTCCAAGAAGGATCTAAGTTCTTAGAGAGAGAGAGAGAATTTCTTAATTATAGTGTAAATAATCAGTAGTAGAATCATTGGGTTTGACTTGGTAATTGAAAGAAAAGATGAATTACTGGGATAGAGCTTTACTGTGCAATCTATTTCATGGAACGATTCTTCTGGTGCTCCTTAAGGGGCTTTCCATCAAACAGTTTCGGTGCAAAGTCATGACATCTCCAAGCAAAGAGGCAATTATTAGAGGGGCCTAATACAACAGTACGTAGAGGAAATTTTTTTGCAAAGAGGCAATTATAATAGGGGCCTAATAAAGCAGTACTTAGAGGAAAAAAAATTCTCACCGTTAACATATTGAGGTTTTAGTCGGTGAATAGTAGCCGAAGCGTTTTGATCCTAGTTATTTGAATCGGACCGGAGATCGAACCGCTCAAGTACTCGATTCAATGGTTCATTGGTCAACCGGTTGAACCAGCGGTTCAAAACGATCCAAATATAATTAAGTATTAGGACATAGCACAAGTTATGGACTTATGGTGCAGTGCAATGGTTTGTTCACTCCCTAGGAACACGCCAACCCAGGTACGAACCCCACCTGCTGCCCTATTTACAGGGTCACCTGCTGCAGCAGGCTACCTCCTTGCTTGTGTCTTGCATCAAACTTTCCATCACATCGACATCACATCACATCGAAACATTAAATATAACAAATGACATATGCATGAAGCATTAAACACGACGAGACAAATCTGACTTTTCGACCACCTTTTCCAGGGATTTAAACACACGCCAACAAGACAAATCACATCACCGCCACAGTCGAGCTCGCACGGTACAACCATGTCACAAAATATCATTCATATTCATCAGATTGTCAAGTAGCACTTGATTTGAACACTGAAGTTTTAAATCAAACAATAGTCTCAGTTCTTAAATTTTAAATTCCATAGCAATGCAGTTCTGAGAGCATGGATCAGCTCAACATTCAGAAACACTAAACATCAAGTGCCAATCCAATAAGAAATTCACTCAAGATCTGTGCTACAGATACACATCACCACACATTGGCCCGTATCACCACCTCATGGACTAAGGTAAACTAACTAGTGCAAAGATATCCAGAGTTTCATCTTACAAAAATAGTTAGGGCCTGCTGTGGGAATAATTCTCCATCATCCACCAACTGACTAGGCAAAAGGTTATTGAAAAATGAGAACGACACTAAGCATTGAAGTTGGCCGGTATCACCACCTCATGGACTAAGGTAAACTAACTAGTGCAAATATGTCCAGAGTTTCATCTTACAAAAATAGTTAGGGCCTGCTGTGGGAATAATTCTCCTTCATCCACCAACTGACTAGGCAAAAGGTTAGTGAAAAATGAGAACGACACTAAGCATTGAAGTAGTGCTTGGTGATCAAACGGGTCATCCACTTGCGACGATGGTCATCAGTCATCTGCACAAAAATAATGCTTTCTGCCTTGTTGTTGGACAGCCAACTGAGAGCTTCCAGTAGTGCATCCTCGGTGATTCCAGGGAGGGTCATCACAGCTTTGTACACCCCAGGGTGTGCCTCAGCATGGACAGTTTCCTTGATAGCATTGGCCATGTCTTTCCCAGCGTTGGTCATGCCATTGAAGATGATGGCTTCCTCCTCTATGAACATGGCCCTATTTCTCTTGGCACCAGATGCATTGGAGGAGTCTTTCCCTTGTCTTCAGCAGTAACACCACCACAACGACCACCACTACCACCACCAGTACCAGCAGCAGACTCAGAGGCATTCAGTGGAGTCCAAGTGGGTGGAGGGCTATTGATGTTGGTGCCCCCAGCCTCTGTAGCATTCCCAAGACCCTCTGCAAAGCTGAACAACCCACCATTGATTGTAGTAGTAATGGTATAGATATAGATTACAACGTACCAAAAGGGCTATGGGTTGATTTCTATAAATGTTACAGGGATTTTCATAAATTAAGGACATACCGCTGAATCAATTTATATTTTATTATTAGGTAGAGATTGGAATAAATTGGGCGTGTATTTATGGTGTTTCTGATTTGTAGCTGAATTTATTCTCTGAAAAACTTTTTATTTCTTGATTTTTTATACTACACTGCTATCATTGTAAATATGGTAATCAGAATCAATACGATGATTTTTTATTTCACCATCGTATATTTAGGCCAGGTTTGGATTGTGAATTTTTTTTCCATTTCCTATATTTTTCCTATGAAATTTTACTATTTTCTGTGTTAAACACGATGGGCGTGTTTGGTTCACGGATGAGCGCAGCCTGGCTCGCACGTTGGAACCAGGCTCTCGTGGGTCAGGTTGGGCTCATGAAATATCTTCATGATGTTTAGTTGCCTGCGTGGAAAGGTGTCGCGAAGAAAAAAATTAATAAACAATCATCATTATGGTATTTTATATGTAAATTATTCTCTTAAAGCTCTTAATTCATCTTATTACTCCATAATATCACTTAATATATGTTAATATCAATTAATATATGCAAATTATATGCTAATACCGCGAGCCTGGCCCGGGAGAAACGGCTTTCGACTAACTTTCTCGTTTCCCGGAGCCAGGCTGGGATGGTGCTCCTGCATCTGGTGATCCAGACCGGAGCGTAGATGCAGACAACCAAATAAAAAGATTTTGCATCTGGCCAGTTTGGATCAGCCAAATGCAGGCAATCAAACGCCCTATAGGAATATTGCATATATAGATAGAGGATAGAGACCTTGATGTGTCAATGCAGGGACGTTTCCTTTTGCTCCGGAAAGGAATAATTGAATCCTTGCTTGCAAAACGCTGCTACAATACTTAATTAGAAATATAGGAATATGATTCCCTTTAGAATTTCTTTGAAAAAATTTTATGTGTATGTTGGGAGGACTGTGAAACGAATTACGATAATCCGACTCCTGTACCATTGTGATAGTCCCAGAATCAACAACTATCACGTACCGAACTCATCTAAGCACAATATCACATCTATACATCGATTAAGATCCTCAAACATAATATAAATAGCATAGCATACTGATACAAGCCCTCTGGACTAATTGATAGCATGAAAACATCTACGCAGCAGATAGCTAGAATCTTCAAGTGCTTCTGGCCATCACCTCCACAGGCATCCTTGAGCGCAGCGCACAACCCTCAGTCGTACCACCCGTCATGGTTGAACTCGTGCTCGGTGTCTTCTCCTGTGTATCCAAAGTCTGTCTTCAAGAAAATGGGACAGGTCCACGTCACCAACCATGTATGCAGCAAGCTTTAAAGTGGACTAATCTAATAATAAAATATTCAAGGAAAATAGGCTGGGTTTCCTATGCGCAAGCAGCAGTTTAACCAAGTTCTCTCATCACCAACTCCTTTCTCACAAACTCTCAACCAGGTCATCCACCAAACTCACATCAAGATCGGGCTTGTCCTGCCGCAACAGGTTCCCGTAATAATCATCCGTCAACTCCTTTCACTCACTAGTCGGCACGGTAAGCTCCCTCCCCACCTGTCTCATCAGCGTACTGGTCCAACCTCTCATATGTCAGATCAAGGTAAAGGTAAAAAAGCAGATTCCCATACTAGTCTGAATGAGCCACATGAAGGATCGTCCCTAACTGTGGACACGGCTATACATATAGTTTACACTCTGGAGAGGATGTACACCAGGACCCATCCGGGCTGCAAACTAGTACGCAACCAACTTGAGACACAGCCCACAACAAAGACCCTAAAAAGTAACGGTACCATCCTGCTTTCCTAGACTCAAGAAACATCTGAACTAACATCTACCCCAGGGGTGTGAAACCTTCCCGCCCAGGGCTAGTGGGGGCTAGTGGGGGGAGACTATGCCGCAACGAGTCCCCCTAACACAAATCAATCTCGAATCTCCTAACAGTCCTGGTACCACATTTAGTAGGCTTGCTGGAACCCTCCCCATTCTGGGTAGATGGTGAGCACTGTAAATTACCGCTTCCAAACATTCTGACGCGGTCCTTAATTGTCGGTAAGGCTAGCATCAGCATCTAAAGCGATCCACCGCAATGGTCCGCAATCGGCACACACAACAGGTATTGCCGCCCAAACTCCTCAGAAACCACCAAAAGGTTGTACCAGCCACAGGTACTCCATAGGAACTGCCCAAGTGTAATTCCCAAGCACCCAATTATAAGATCAGGTTGTTATTACTCGCATCCACCGCCTAGCTTCGCTATCTTCACCCAATCCACCCAACTCACCCCAAGAGGATCAATCACAACCATCCCAACACATGCAAGCATAGCACATATAAAGTGGGTAACAGGTTAGCAAGGTAACAGGATAGATAAAAGGCAGTGCAGGGTATATCATCATCATGCGAGTAATGTAAAGCGTTACCATTCTAGTTTGCATGTCTACTGGATATTTCAGAGAATGGTTGGGCGTGAACATGGTACTTGGTCTTCTTCCTCGTCAAGGTAGCAGGTGTAGTACACGTCCTCCTCTTGAGCCTCGTGTCTCCTAATGTCGTGGAGAGAAAATAAGAACGTGGACTACTAGCAAAGAAACACCAAAACAATGAAGCAAGAAGACTCAAATAACATCAAACTCTATACTAACACGTAGATCATGATTTTAGAAAAATATAGAAACTGGTTTCATATTTTTCTGAGCTACGATTGATTTATTATGACTTTTGAAAGATTAAATCATTTTCTAAAATTATTAAATAAATTCTGAAAAAGACAAAACAGCAAACAGTAACTTCCTGCTCACGTCAACAGTGAGCCCTGCTAACGTCAGCATTGACTAGTCAACAGTCAGCAGTCAGCGAAGTCAATGGGCTGATAGGTCAGCCTTAGCCCGTGTATGACGCGTGGACCTAATCTGTCATCTCGGTGAAAGAAAAAGAAAAAGAGAAAAAGACTGGCGGGCTGATTTTGGGCCGAAAGTTTTGGGGCGGCCCACAAGCGTTGGGCTTACGGCCTGGTTAGGGTTAGTGGCGCGGTGGACTTGGTCCACCGTGAACCGTTAGATAGGTTCACATGCACCAGGCTCACGGGATCTGTGGCTCGGCGAGATCTGCAACAGCTCGGCTGGCTAGAGCTTGGTGTGGACTGACGTGTGGTCTGTCGGCACATGAACATGCGCGCGACGTCGCGGCTTGGTGTGATGGGCATCGTGCCTCAGCGCCTTGGCGGTAACACAGCGGAGCTCCGACGATGGTTGGGTTAGCTAGGAGATCAGCGAAACGGCACGACGGCGACGCGTGGGGTCTCGGCGACCGACAACGTAGTTAGTGTGCTTGTGCGGCGTGGCGCGCACGGCTCAACAGCGGTGGCGGCACTCGCGGGGCTCTGGCGAACCGGTTCCGCGGTGACGCTTCCGCTGGGTTAGAGTGCGTCCGTACGGGCTCCAGCTCGCACTGGGCCGCGCCACAACATTGCTTCGGCTAGGTGTGCGTGCGCTGCTCGCGGTCATCCGCGGCAGCAGCACGGACTTGGCGTGCACGCGGGTGCTGGTGTCCCGGTCTGCGGCAGCCTTGGCTGCGACTTGGCGACGACTGTTTGCAAAGGGTTTAGGGGCGTGAAGGGTTCCTGTAAGAAACGACATGACTCGAAGGTCAGCACCACATAGGCTTGTGTGGCGGTGGCGGTGGCTCAACGCAGAAGGGAGATAAATAGGGGAGCAGCGGTGCTCTCACCTCGGCGCGGTGGTGATATGCGCAGCAGCTCGGGGATGACTCGATGTACAAGGTTTAGGATCTAGGATTACCGACTAGAAGGGGTGAATAGGCGGTTTTAAACTAAAAACACAACACTAGAGATGTTTAATTAGAAACACTTGAAGGATTAAAACTCTAACTACTCTAGGCCTATGTTAAAGGTTTGCAAGGTACGGTGACAAGATATAATTCAATATCTAAAAATAAAATTGCTTAAATGAAAATGCATGAAAGGAAATGTGCAAAGAAATGACCAAGAGTAGGAGAGAAATTTTATCCCGTGGTGTCGATGAATTACCGGTCACCCCTAATTCATGTTGAGATAGATTCAATGTTCAACCTCTTCTCTATCAAGACCCCGCTTGATGTATAAGCGAGTTAGAACCAAAGAACAGCTCCAAATCTTGATTCCACTAGAGTTTTCTCTTCACCACTCCGGCGAGGTGAGCACAATGACCCCTCACACCAATCTTCCAAGGCTACTTCACAATCTTGTTGAAGTGCTCAATGGAATCATGAGCTCCAAGCCATCTAGGAGGCGGCAACCTCCAAGAATAACAAATCAATTCGCTCGCTTGATGAATCTATAGTGCCACAATGATCAAATCCTTGATGCAATACACTAGATGCTCTCAATCTCACAAGAATGCAATGTCAAGGCAAAGTGAGTGAGAGAGAGAGAGGAGACAAAGGGCTCTAGAATGTCAAAGAAGCTTTTCAAAGTACCAAGAGACCCCATCCCACCGCGGAACTAACCGTTATGTTCAAAACGCGTGAAAAACGGCTATCACAGACTGTCCGAGCCCTCATCACAGACTGTCTGTGTTTGAATGCAACGGTAACAATAAAGAAGTCAAACATGCGTCAAAGTTAGCCGTTGGGTTCAGACGGACTGTCCGACCAGCCATCACGGACGTATGTGATGCATGTTGGTAACTCTATTCCTCCGGGCTTAAAACCAAACCGAGGATTACACCGGCCTGTTATAGACCGCAGCGACGTCCAGGAGCTCTCCTCCAATACCCGGTCATCTCGCGCCGATCCGCTCAATCCGGACAACGCCCTGCCCGAGCTTCTCGCTCATCTGCACAAAGTGCTCCACAACGCACAACATGCACACGCCTCCAATTAACTTTTAACGTGCCCACGGCACCGCGAGCTCGACCCAGACTACCTGGAACGCGACATCACGCGCCCGGATTCCCGCCATGGCCGCAGCGCCTCTGCAGCTCATGGACTTCCTGGCTACACACACGTCTACACACAGACTCAACACACACAACACACACGGACATGTCAAGTTTGTTGTTAACAAAAATTACATTTAGCGTTGGCCCACTAATGTTACGAAAGTGAGCTAATGTTTTGGATCAAAATTGTGTTCTAAAATCTCTGTATTTTCTCAGGTAGCCCTAGCTTACCCATGTTTTTAACTATAAATTATAATACATATATACCTTTTTTTTCTTCTATCTTGCACACATCCTATATATTGCTGATTTGTTTATTATTCGAGGAAGACCAGTAGCATGTGCACGTGATTGGTGTTGCACTGCCTTGGTAGGAGGGGGGTATTGCAAGGTGGCTGGTACTATAATTTTGTATATTTTGTATCGGATAATAAAGCATGAGTTTTTAGAATTTTTTTGAAGTGTATAATTTTATTTTCTTCTTTTGTAGAATTTATTTTGAATTGTTTTATGCGAAAAAAGAAATATCTATTTGTGCTTCTTCCCTTCAGATCATATTATATTGTGGGTGTTCGTTTTGTATATTTTGTGTCAAATAAACTATGGGCTTTTAGAAAATGTTTGGAGTGTATACATTTTGTATGATATAAAAGCGAGGGCACATGCACTCTACTAGTTAGAAATAGAAATTGGAATAAATTGAGCGTGTATTTATGGTGTTCCTGATTTGTAGCCGAATTTGTTCTCTGAAAAACTTTGTATTTCTGGATTTTTTATACTACACTGCTATTATTGTAAATATGGTAATCATTAGCTAATTACATATGAGAACGTTTCAGCATCGCATATTTAGGCCCAATTTGGATTGTGAGATTTTTTTCTATTTTCTATGTTTTTCCAATGAAATTTAACTGTTTTGTGTATTTCAAAGGGGGCCTTATCGAACATAGTCAAACACGATAGGAATATTTGCATATATAAATAATAGAGACCTTGATGTGCCAGGAACCTTTCAATTGAATCCGATCCTTCGTTGCAAAACGCTGGTAGAATACTTAGTTAGAAATATAGGAATATGATTTTTGAAAATTTCCTCCAAAATGTCCCATTCCAAATTAATTAACAAAGATCACAGTCACAATGGAACTAAACCTATCAGTGAATATGGAATGATTACGAGCCATCTAGTATCATGAGTCCTGAATGTCTACGAATACATACAGGCCGACCATATAAATATACGACGTATAGGTTAACCTTTCGCCGTCAACATTATTTCCATCACCTATAGCAGCATGGAGGAGGAGGCGAGGCCCAGCAAGACGCCGCGGGGCGATGCGAGCTCGGGCCTGACTGCGTTCGCGCTCCGGACGGCGAAGCAGCTAGCCGAGGCCGCGGCCGCCGGCGACGGTGGCGGCGAGAGCAAGAACCTCGTGTTCTCGCCCGTGTCCATCTACGCCGCACTGGCACTTGTGGCAGCTGGGGCACGCGGCGACACCCTGGACGAGCTCCTGGCACTGCTCGGCGCGCCGTCGCGCGATGAGCTCGCCGAGTTCGCCGGAGGCGTCGTGGAGCGCGCCCTCGCCGACCTGTCCGCGTCAGGTGGTCCGGTCGTCTCCTACGCGTGCGGCGTATGGCACGACAAGGAGGCGGAGCTCAAGCCGGCTTACCGCAAGGTTGCCGTCGAGACCTACAAGGCCGAGACGCGCGCCGCCGATTTCCGGAAGAAGGTAAGTTCTTAGTAGATCCGTATATACAGTCTCTTATATATGCCCCCTGCTGTAATTCTTGCACGACCTAATCACCATGTCACCGGGAATTGATCTGCCTCTGTAATAAATTCTTGCATCCAGAGGAGGCAATCGCTGAGATCAACAGCTGGGTCTCGGAAGCCACCAAGGATCTCATCACCTCGATCCTCCCCGATGGCTCCGTGCACTCGTTGACCGGCCTCGTGCTCGCCAACGCCATCTACTTCAAGGGCATGTGGTCCCTGCCCTTCTCCAAGAAGCGGACCAAGACCATGCACTTCCAACGCCTCGGCGGCAGCCATGTCAGCGTGCCGTTCATGACCAGCAAGTCCTATCACTATCAGGCCGTCGAGAATCACGATGATTTCAAGGTGCTCAAGCTGGCATTATATATGGCCATTCGGGCCGCCCGGCCCGGCCCTGGCACGGGCCCGTGCTGGCCCAACACTCACCGTGTCGTGCCTGGCCCGGCCCTATGGCACTTCGTGCTGTGCCGGGCTATCCCACGGGCTGCGGTGACGGCACAAGCCCGCGCCCGCGGGCCGATTCCGGGCCGGGCCAGCCCGGTAAAGCACGGCCTAGTGGCGTGCTCGGGCAGCCCGTGACCCGTAGCCGCGCTCCCCGCGGCCTTTGCCGCAGCTCTGCACTTGCCGCCGCCGCCGCCCAGCCGGTCCACCTCCTCGCCGCCGCAGCTCTGCCCTCCGTGGAGGTCCCGCTGCCGCGTCATTGGCCGGTGCCGACGCCATCGGCCGGGAGGCCGGAGCCCGTGCGTGGGTGAGGCACGTAGGAAGGGGGAGGGACGAGGGAAGGGGGGTGCCGCCACGCCGGCGGAGGAGAGGTCTGGGACGGTGCAGAGGGGACTAAGGGAGGGACTCGAGGGAGAGGGGCGAGCTGCTGGGGACGGGACCGACGGAGAGTGTCGGAGCGGCGGCCGAGGGAGGGGACCGGGGGAGTGGCCGAGTGGTGGGGGGAACTAGGGTTTGTGGGGCTATATATGGTGGGCTGGCTTGTTGGCCTGGTGGGTTGGCTGGGGAAGTGTTTTATTGGGCTGGCCTAGCTGGCTGGACTGCTACGCCTCGGGCCATTGCCGGGCCGGGGGCAATCCTCCGTGCCGGGCCGGGCCGCCCGGCGTGCTGGGGTGGCGGCCCACGCCTGGGCACGCTGGCCGGGCCGGGCCAGCACGGACCCGGAGATGGCCGGGCCGGGCCGGGCTTGGGCCGGGCTAAAATAACGGGCTTTCGGATGGGCTATCGGGCTCCGGGCTTTCTGGACATATATAGCTGGCATATCTACCGTTCGAGATACCGAGATGGGATGACAGGGGATTCAGAGACTCAGGTGACGAGCTCCCCCGGTTCTCGATGTGCGTCTTCCTCCCGGACAACCACGACGGAGCTCGTGGACAAGATGGCGGCCTCCGGCCCAAGCTTCCTGTGGGACCACCTGCCGGAGGTGCGCGTCGAGGTCCGCAAGTTCTGGCTGCCCAAGTTCAAGCTCTCCTTCTCCAGTGAAATGGATGGCGTGCTCAAGGCAATGGGGGTGGAGGCCGCCTTCGAGGAGTCGAAGGTGGATTTGCAAGACATGCTGGAGGACAAGCCCCTGGTGCTGGAGCAAGTCTTCCACAAGGCCGTCATCGAAGTGGACGAGGAGGGCACAGAAGCAGCAGGCTGTAGCGGTGGCTCTTCAAGACATTTGCAGTGTGCTCGGAGATCTCTTGATTTTGTTGCCGACCATCCCTTTGCATTCTTTGTGGTGGAGGAAACATCCAAGGCGGTGGTCTTCATGGGGCACGTCCTCGACCCGACAGTATCAGATTAAGATTTAAATAAGCTAGCATGGTCTAGTATTTACCTTATTCTAGTTTTGGTTTTTGGGTTTGTTAAAATAGTACTATCTCTAGTAAAGATTGTAAAAGAGTCATGAGAACGAATAAGTCAATGGATGACAAGATAAAGGCCTTATTGCGTGCATTTCTCCATCGATTCATTGTTAAAGTATTGGTTTGAGTTTCACTGATCATAAATTGCCCCACGGCATGATCGTTGGATCGAACAAAGTGGACAACCTGTGTACTCCATCGCCACCTCTTCTGTTTTCATCATCTGGTGAAGGATACAGTATCATGGATTTGTTTGGAAGCCGTACGTTGTCACGATTTGCCTTATAGGCTAAGGTATTGGTCTATTTGTTGGTTTGAGTTCATTGATGACACATTGTCCTGCGGCATGATCCTTGGGAGTAAACAAAGTCGAAAAACTTGGGAGTACTCCATCCCCACTTCTTTCTTTTCCATCAGGTGAAGTGTCACCCGTAGTAGTACTATATACGGACTTAGTTTGGTTTGAAACCGTACTTGGTTCTTTTCTTTTCTTTCTTGGAACTTTCTTTTGTTTTATTTTCATTTCTTTTTTGTGAAATAATTTATTGGGAAGTCCAACTTATTTTTAATATCCGCATTGCTTTTTTAATATGGTAACTAAAGTGGATGTATTCGAATTCATTTTTCATTATCCAAATTCGTATTTGCATATTATTTTGATTTAGTTTCAAACTAATTAAATATGTAAATAACTTTCAGATACCTTATTTTTAATTATTTTATTAATATAAAATTTTATATGATTTATTTAAATATTAAGTTTATTGAAAATATTTTTAATAAGTAATTCTAATGTACATGTATTATATTTAATCTCTACTTATATGTTTTATAATGATATTGATTTCCAAAACTATCGATAAAGCAAGTTGATACTTGTTAATTGCTATCACAAAAGAAACTTAAATATCTGAGAATACATATGCGAATGTGAGCTATCTATTCTTGTATTCGTATATAAGAATATCTGAATCTATATTCGTATTCAAATAAAATGTGGTAAACGGTGCTATACGAATCCGATTTCATGGGAATTCGAACCGTTCATCCTTAATCTAACCAACATAACCATAACACATAAAATTAAAAGATTTTTCTTTTTCCTTTTCTATTACTAGCAAATATGCCTGCGCCACGCGCGTGTGCTATCTTCGTTATGGCAGCGATCACAACGCTGCTGTTTTTGATGATAAGGAGTCCTGGGTTCATTCTTGATAGGGATGTCACCTTTAGTTCCTGTATATTTTGACGATGAGTAGTCCTGGGTTCGGACGGTTTCGTCAAGCGTGGTTGATGAAAAAAGAGCCTGACAGGTGGGATTGTAGGAAGGATAATGTTTCAATGACTGGTGGGTCCGTCGGGTGCCGAAAGTTTTGGATCTTTATATCTTTTCTATTTCTATTATGTATTACAATCTCCCTAACCCATCGCATTCATTGGATTAGGATTTTGTACACTTGTATATGCATTAACATTATAGGATACTTGATTCAACCATATGTGAAAAATCTAAGAATAAACTATTTTAACATTTCTATAAAAATGTTGAAATAGTATATTAAAAACATCGAACATGTATATTTAAAATGTTGAAGTAGTACACTCCAAATCTTTGTTTTTTAGAAGTAATAAAACTAAGTAAAATGTATATATATTAGATCTTATTTTGATCTGTTTATTCTAAACAACATGGGGGGATCAAACATCCGTAAAATTGAACTCACCTATTAAAAGAAAAATACATTTTAAGCATCAATGTTCTTCGTTGTGCGGTTGTGCCTCCGTTGATAATCTTTCCATAAAATACATGTACACCCAAAACTGAGTTCGTATGAAGTCGTGGAGGTCGTCATACAGTCTTGTACTCTGAATCCAGCCCACGTGATTCCTCTCCCCATTTGACCCACTCCATCTCTCCTAAGCAAAACAAGAGTGCAAGTTTTTCCACATTGTAAATATGTGTTGGACAGAACTCTAGAATGAACTCACCTGATGGTTGAGTTGACGAGCACGAGTGTAAGTAATTGGACTTGGAATTATGTAGTTGAGTAGGCCGCATCACGAGAGAAGGCATGTCTCTCCCCTAGAATACTAGTTTCTAGGGCCAGCCAAAGCCATGAACCGTCCCCGCAAAACTGAGACCTGGAAATTAAATTCACATTTCCAATTTTGCAATCTTGAAAAATGTATGATGTCAAATTTTCAATTTCAGGTTCCTGCCAATTTAATTTGGTTTTGCAACCAAATTACAATAATAAAAGGATAAACATAGATATAAAATATAATCATAATAGAAGCACTCAATGTTCTAATACAAAGTACTACAAATGCAATACAAAATACAAGGAATACACAAGTTTTTATCACCAGGGCTGTCTAGCACCTATTAACTCTCTTAAACATTAAAATAGGTTCCAGTTTTGAAGCCCCCACTCACCAAGAGAATGCATATTTTGTTTGGTTGCCAAGTCTCTTCCAGGTTGGAACCATATGCCCCAATGATTGATAACTTCATACATAATGAAACTATGCAAGTATTTTTAGGTTTCCCGGCTGAATTTTATCAGCATTTTTGGGAAACAATCAAAGCGGACCTGATGAATATGTTCCATGAATTACACACCGGAGGACTCTCGCTGTTTAGCCTTAATTTTGGAGTTATAACTTTGATACCCAAAATCACAGAGGCTAATAAAATTCAGCAATATAGACCTATCTGCTTACTGAATGTCAGCTTCAAAATTTTTATCAAAGTGGCAACAATCAGAATTAATTCAGTGGTAGATAATATTATCAGTCCTACTCAAACAGCCTTCATGCGAGGACGGAATATTTTGGAAGGAGTTGTAACTTTGCATGAAACGGTACACGAATTACACAGGAGAAATCAAAATGGGGTTATAATTAAAATTGACTTTGCAAAAGCTTATGATAAAGTTAAATGGGACTTTCTGACACAGACACTCCGGTTAAAGGGTTTCTCCTCAAAATGGATTAAGTGGATTAAATCCTTTATTTCGGGTGGAAGTGTTGCGGTCAATGTTAATGATGAAATAGGTCCGTTCTTCCAGACAAAAAAGGGGCTTCGACAAGGTGACCCTTTGTCACCCATCCTTTTTAACATAGTTGCTGATGTGCTCACACTCCTAATTAACAGAGCTAAAATAGATAATCAGATACAAGTTGTGGTGCCCCACTTGATTGATGATGGCCTTTCCATACTACAGTATGCTGACAATGCAATTTTGTTCTTAGATCACAACCTGGAACAAGCTCATAACATGAAGAATATTCTTTGTGCCTTTGAGCAGTTATCGGGGCTCAAAATTAATTTTCACAAGAGTGAAATTTACTGTTTTAGTGAGGCTAAGAACTGTATAAAGAACTGTTTGGTTGTAATCCTGGCGCTTTCCCAATCAGATATTTAGGTATTCCGATTCACTTCAGAAAATTGTCTAATAATGACTGGTTGAGGATCCTGGAAAGTTTTGAGCAACGCCTCAGTAGCTGGAAAGGGAAAAACCTTTCATATGGAGGACGCTTGACTCTAATCAACTCAGAAGGGGTTCGTAAGAAGTTGGACTACTACCGGTCTAGATTCTTCTAGCAAAGCGATGACCATAAAAGGAAATACAGACTAGCTCGATGGAGCATTATGTGTATTCCGAAAGACCAAGGAGGGCTTGGGATACATAATCTAGAACTCAAGAACATCGCTTTACTCAGCAAGTGGTTGTATCGTCTGTTGACAACGGATGGTACATGGAAACAAATCCTACGCAACAAGTATCTAGGAACCAAGCCTCTAGTTCAGGTTCAATGGAAAAGCGGGGATTCTCACTTCTGGGCTAGTCTGATGAAGGTCAAAAATGATTTCCTTAAATTTGGAAACTTCACTATAAAGGATGGGACTCAGATAAGATTTTGGGAGGATAAATGGTTAGGCAACAGACCTCTTCGTGATCAATACCCACAGCTATATAATATAGCTCGGAAAAAACAGGATACGGTGGCGGAAGTACTTAGTACAGGGATTCCCAATATATCCTGGCGAAGAGATTTGATCGGGCCTAAATTAACAATGTGGAATAATCTAGTGGCAAGACTTGGAAATATAAATCTCACTGAAGAAAGGGATGATTTTAAGTGGAGTTTGGACTTGACTGGTGTTTTCTCAGTGAAAACACATTATTTGGCTCTAATCCACCAAAATGTCTCAAACACAAATAAAAGACTATGGAAATTGAAAATCCCACTAAAGATTAAAATTTTTCTATGGTTTCTCAAAAGAGGGGTTATTCTTACTAAAAATAATCTTGCCAGACGGAATTGGAATGGCAGCAAACAATGTAGTTTCTGTCATGAAAATGAGTCAATTCAACATCTGTTTTCTGAATGTAGATTCACACGTATGGTATGGGCTTCGGTTTATGCGGCATGGGGATTACCTAAACCATCTAGTGTGACTAATATGTTCAATAGTTGGCTGAATTTAGTACCACAAAATTTTAAACCTCTGGTGTTTGTAGGCGCGACAGCCTTATGTTGGGCGGTCTGGCGATGCAGAAATGCAGTGGTATTTGATAACAAATCTCCAAATTTTTTGCAGGTCATCTTCACAACGTCGCACTGGCTCCGTATGTGGGCTATCCTACAACCGCCTTCGTCGCAGGACACTCTTGTAGCGGCGTCGCGTTGCTTGGTCCAAGTGGCCAAGGCTATTTTTGCCCAGGCTTTTGGGTGGCAGACTAGTCTTAGGATTGGCAGCTATTAGAGTCCAGGATCACGTTGAACTTGTTTTTTGGCTGTGTGTTGTTTCGACAGAGGCCGGGAATTATTTTTAGGCGGATGTATCACCTCGATGTATCTAACTGAAAAATTAATAAAGTTCCCTTTTCCAAAAAATGCAAGTATTCTTAGAAGACGTTGCTTGTCAAGATTGTTGTTGTGTAATGGGATTGGAGGGATCAATAGTGAAAGCAAGGAGAAGTAAGTGTTAGAGAGATGGAAACGTACATATACTCCTTGCGTATATATGTCAATAGAATGAGTTCCCCGAATGAAAGACTTACAATTTAAGGACTCATTCTATACCTCCCGCTGACCCCGATGAACTCACACACGTAATAGCCATAGTGGTTGGAACCAAAGGCTTGCTTATGGCACGTGAAGTGCGTGCGTGAAGATATCAGCTCCTGTTTTTCAGGATTATGCTTCCCCACTTTCTTGATGCAGCAACTATATAAGCTTTGTGCTAGAAAAATGTACCACCTATTCCACTAAAAATCTTTGTGCCTCCTTTGTTGTAAAATTGAAGGTTGCGCGTGGCGAGGCAACACGAAGAGACGCCCGCAAAGCCAATTGGGGAAAGGGAGGCTTCGGCCGATGCCCTACGTCGGTCGACATTCCCGTGGCTCCAACTGACCCCCAACTTCCACGTGCACCTTGTTACCGACCTTGGGGACACATCCTGACTATGCATGATAGAAGGTTGTTCATCCAAGGGTCGACCAACCTCTTGTGTTGCCTGACCATGGAAGTGCCCCCACTTCCTCAACCGCCTCTCACTGCCACTTACCGACTTCCTCAGTCTACTTAAGGGGACCTTGGCCTCATTTGAAATAATCATTGAGTTGCATAATACATTTCCAAGGCGAAGCCCTACTCTTCTAGAGATAAAAATGGGCAGAGAGTGAGGGATGGAGTCGGGGGATTTCTAGATCTGTCGGGCAACCCCTCCAACTTGTACCTTGGCGGATACATCCTTCCGATAACTAAGTATCCAGGATCATCTAGCAATTGGTTCTTGGTATGATCAACTTTGACTTCTTATTTTTGCTTGTGGGTTCATCATTCATTTATCAATAAATGATTGCTTTAGTCTCAAAGTAAGACTAAAGTAGCAATCCTTAACTTAGGCATGGTGCCTATGTTAGTGTTTACCTTTGTTTGCCTTGTTCCCTATGAATTTGTAGTGTTAGCCTATATGGTTTAATGTAATCCACCATGTTAGGGTTAGATGGAGATCTGCATATTGGTATCTCTAGCCTACGTAGCGTAACTCAGTACCCGACGTAAGTATTATAAGTTGACCTTTATTATTTCCAGCTCCAATGCTTATAATCCTCTCTAACCAACCATCTACGGGTCTTGATCGATCCTTGGAAGATGGTGATACAACTTCCATTGACCTCTTGCCCCTATAGGTTCCTTCTCTTTCTGCTGGAATGAGAGTACATCTTGCCATAACAGGATAACTCAGTTTATGGTAAAGAACTGGGAGCATAACTAATTTCTAAGTTATTCCCATTTTCCATTAACCCTAGGAGCGGTTAGGTAGTACCATTGTTTTGCTCTCTCTTTGAGAGAGAATGGAAACGACTTCCATTTCTAGACTTCAAGTTCAAGGGCAGGATTTTTCTGGTACGAGCATCGGGTCTCAAGGTTCCATAGATGGCGATATGGGTTTTCGTTTTCATAGATAGAGAAGGGGTGCTTCTGAATCATCTGTATCAGCTCGACATGAATCTCGTAACCCAATCTGGATCTGGGCTATGAAAGTAGTGGTTCGAGGATTTCGTCTCGGGGAGCAAAATTTAGGCTGATAGGCTTATGTTCCATGGATAATGTGTGGAACAAAGGAAGGAGAGATTGAAAACAAACAAGAAAAAGAAAAGAAAACTAGGATGATCCAAATACTAAGGTAGTACAACTACCATTCCCCCGCAATGATGCTAGAAATCTTACTGACCTTGGCTATGGCATACAAACTTAACCGCAAGCGCACGACTGTTGGTTTAAGCTTTCACTAGAAGTATTCCATGTATTGATTTTCCTCAGGGAACATATAGATACTATATTGAGTAAAGGATTGTCTTCCTAGGATTGATCGAGGACTCAAGAAGGCTGGGGTAGAGAGGACTGTAGGGATTGGAGCCGAAAATGATCAATGTCAACCTATAATACCTACATTTGGCACAAGGTTACTCTAGCTAGGCTAAAGATACCGTCCTGCAGCTCTACACCAAACTTGAATGTGGTCAATTACTAAGGCTAGGATAGGGCTGTCACCACCTATAGGCTACCATTGTAAATAAGTGTAAATGAGGGCAATAAAGAATTCACCCTCTAAGCCAACTTCTTGGAAGGCATCTATAAATCACGATTTTTCATTACGGTACTCGTCCATTGATGGAATAGATATGTTGCCTAGAGGGCTAACCTTTTATGCAACCTAAAAAGCATTAAGGATTTGGATAGACTTACATGCACAAAAGTCTCATTTGTTTTATTATATGATGCTTCGGAAACTTCAACTAATCCAAATTTTTCCAAATACCGAAGTCGATTTGTTGAGTGAAACCAATGATAGTGAAACAATACAAGGCTAACTTCACTATTACCATCCAACATCATCTCAATTATGCATTTAATAATATGATATACTCAAGATCTTTGTTGGTGCAATC
The DNA here is from genome assembly GCA_033239725.1 of Echinochloa phyllopogon. Taxonomy (NCBI): domain Eukaryota; kingdom Viridiplantae; phylum Streptophyta; class Magnoliopsida; order Poales; family Poaceae; genus Echinochloa; species Echinochloa phyllopogon. The sequence continues at coordinate 29,647,805 of BTCW01000003.1, read as the reverse complement.
ATCATACCTAATTAGAAGATTTAAAAGTTATTATCATACTAACCCAAAAGATGTATGCTTGACTTCAAAACACTTGGAACAAAGACATTTGCTCCACGCACAAATAAGCCCCGTCAACATTCAAATACTTCCTCACAAACATTAGGAAAATAGTTTTGACCCTTTAACCATTTAACACATCAACACATAGAAATGATGGTACGGGTACTGGAGTAGCCGTATTACTGGAAACAACAAAGTGAGATGCACAAGTTCTTCTTGGTCTCGTTTGTTGCAGGCTTCTTCGACATCTCCTTACTCGTTGTTGCATCCTTGTTTAGCACCTGTAATTGTGGGTGATTATTGTCAGCCATGACCATACCCGACTTATTTTTCTTCATGGAGGTTGCTGGCATGCTAGCCAAGAAGACCGAGGGCAGCTCGTACTCCATGTCCATAAAGTAGCTGATGAAATTGTGCACCTAATATTTAAAAATAGGAAAATTTATTACAATATAGAGCATGGGTATAATGCCTAGCCAGCTAACACAATAAAATAGGACGGCGTAGATCTAGGGTTCAAGCCCCCCACCCATCCCGACCACTCTAGCAATTGCAACCCTGTATGTGCAGCATACCTAAATTACCACAAGAGCATATAACATGGCATGCATAGACCCTAGTTAGGTGGTGATCCTCGTGCTGGCACTTCTTAAAGAGGCTGCCAACTCGAACCTATAGATCAACACAGACCTCTCCAAAGAAGATATCTTGGGAAACATGGATCTTACATTCACATCTACTCAAAGTTGAGTACTCATAAGAGATAAAGCTGCAAGATGAGGAGTGGTGGATGCTAACCTCGGAATCAAAAAGGGAGGAGTCCTCGATGAGGTCCCATGGTGAGTAATTGACCTTGCAAATCTCCTGGGAAGCAGTCGGAGGACTCATGAATCCAACCACAGACCCCGATCTAAACTCTGTCGAGTGTGGCTCCAAATAAGATTGCGGCACCATGGGCTCGTAATATGGGATCACTGGCGCAGAGTTGGTGGAGCCAAGCAGGCAAGATGTGACCTTGCAGATCCACATGGTTGAGATATGGGGGGGGGGGCGGGGGATCTGGCGGCGGCAGGTGGGAGGGAGGGGAGCTCTAGGGTTGTCATTTGGGTTGGAGAAACGGGGTGATATATATGTAGAAATAAGATGGGTGGAGGGTCAGATGTTTCACTAGGCCTAGTTTTCTTTAATTAGGATGCGGCCTTTCGCATCTCACTATTGGACTATCGTGCTACTCCCTCCGGTTTGGTAAAGGAAGTCGTTTAGGACAGTGACACGGTCACCAAAGCACAACTTTGACTTCTCTTTTCTATAAAAATATTTCTTAAAAAGTTATATATGTATACTTTTCTGAAAGTAATTTTCAAGACCAATCTATTTATATAATTTTCACATTTTCAAACTCAACGACTTAAATGTTATTCATGATTTATATTCTCAATGTTTGACTCAAACATTGTCCAAAACGACTTCTTTTACTAAACTGGAGGGAGTACTCTCCAGGGTGGACCCATGTTAGGCCTAGTAAGGGCCAAGGCTCCCACTCATTTTTCCTTGATCACCCCTGCACTCTCTACTCATGTGGAATAGTGAAACCAATGTTGTTTCCTTTAGGCCCATTTGTGTTGGTGGTGTGTGGGTCTACTTCTCAATGACTTCCACGAGAATCACGAGGAATCACCATTGTGTGGTGACCTGTGAGCATGCAAATTAAACCATATAAGATCGGGAGAGGGGTGTTTGATACCATTAACAAATAGAAGAAATGAAAGCTAAGAAAATTCATATTTTCCAAATCAAATTCTTGGTAAACAATTTTGAATGTTGTGGAAAAAAATAAACAAAATAATTAAAAGAGATTATTCTCCTAGCAGGATCTGTTAGCACGATCTAGGAAGAAGCGACTGGGACCATAGACGACAAAAGGATAAGAATCTTGAAAGATAGGCTTAGGAGCATGGCCAATGGATGGATCAGTTAAGTTAATCAGCAATCGAGATTGGGAGGTTAAGCCGTGTGAGATTACTGCTCCCTCTGTCCCTTTTTATTTGTCGTTTTTGCTTCATGAGAAACAACTTTGATCGAATATAAAAAAATATATTAATATTTATGGTACATAATAAATATCATTAGATAGATATTTGAATCTAGTTTTTTAATAAATTTATTTGGAGATTAAAATATTACACGTATTTTCTACAAATCGAATCGAAATCGTGGCACGGAAACCAACGGCGACAGTTAAAGTTAATAAGGAACGGAGGGAGTACGTATGTGATAAGGCAGGAACTACGAGATCTGGAAGAGAACATGCACCCGGCGCCGCTTTGACAGTGAAAGTCATGAGCAACCGGAAGGTATTCTTGTGACTCCAAGCCTCCAAGGTAGATCGTATGGTGGTTAAAATAAGAAAAATAAACATGCTTTTTTTGGATTCATGGTGCACATGTTGTAGCCAAATTTGTTCGCTGGAAGTTTATGTTTCTGGATTTCTTTAACACTATATATACTGCTATCATTGTAAATGTGGCAATCAGCACTCTAATTATATGAAGAGAACTGTGTCATCGTATATTTGTCCGGAATGTAGTAGTCTACCGGGAGAGGGCTCTCCTTTTAAGCCTATCGCGAGAGCCCCCTAATCGCCGTCCCTTTTTCATCCAAGGCTTTGCCCACGTACGTCTCTACATTTCCATCATGGTCCCACATGTCGGCGATGCATCTCCTACCATTCCTGAACGAGCGGACGGGGAGTCCCATCTCATCTTCCCCAATCCGTTGCTGGTGTTCTCGGTTCTCCTCGATGCAGCGGAGGGCGATGCGAGTGGAGGGTGGCGCGCAGGGAGAGGAGAGCGGATCCATGAGCGGCGGCAGCGCATCACGGCAAGCACCACGTTGTGGACAGGCTACGCACCCCTCCATGGCCGCGGACGGCTGCTGGGCAACCTCGTTGCCGCCGACGCTAACATCCTGGCGGGGGCCGCCACCGCCTCCACCACCACAACCTCCTTCTTCTCCCGTGTGCCTCCACCGCCGGCGTCGCCCGCCTCCGGCCGCGGGTCCCCAAGGGCATGGGCATCATGGCACGGCGCCTCTTCCGATGTGGCCACCTCGGGTGCTCCTGCAGTCCGTGTGCCCCTGCGCGTCCCCACGCTGCACCCGCGCCGCCACCACCGCCGTTGGGACCTGCGACACGGAGCTGCACTTCCTCAAGCCTACTTCTACCGCGCCCCGATGGGGATCCCAATTGAGTCGTGTTTTTTCTGTTTGTATTTGTGCGTGTCTTGTTCGTGAGGGATCCCATTCGATTCGATCTGTTGGTGTTTGATTTAGGGATTCAGTGATTGTTCTATTGAGGTATGTTAGGGTTCGGTTTGGGGATTTCCTAATCAATTTGTGTTGGATTCTCTACAATCTGTCACCATTTCGAGTCATAATTTTATCCTAACTATCTAGTTTTTTGAGCAGGCAACGTGTGGGTGCAGCAATGAGGATCTTATAGGACCTGAACATTGCCAGGAGGTGTGTATTGGCATCTATGTTCTTATTTCCTCCCTAGGAGTTTTAGATCTGTGTAAAATAGAATATGATGAATCCAAGAATATCATTGCTGGATCTTAGTTTAGACTTTAGACCCCTCCTTCCCTATGATTCAGATTGTGCCTTGTTTCATAGATTGATTGCCAAGTATTTATTTACAAAAGTATACCTGTCAAGCAAATGGCAGTGACCTTGGTAGAAATGCATGTGGTTATTTTGTTGAAAATGATTGCATGTGGTCAGTATGTAATTACTCCTTTAAGTAATTGCTTATTTTGATATAACAATGGTTATAGTTTGATCTGCTGTAACACTTACACTTTGCTGGTTTTTGAGAAGCCATCAGGCATCAAGCAAAGGTGAATTTATACCAATTTTTCCTGTTTGTAATATGTATTGTGGAGAATGGAAATGCATTTATTATATTTACACAGCTAGATGTTGATTGGCACCCTACCCTGGTGCCCCTTCTTACTCATGGGGCCTTTGTATATAGTCACAAAATAAAAGTTTTACGGCTACACATTATATGAAAAATGACTTGTATGTCAGGACATATGAAAGTTTTGTACACAACTCATATTCTAAGTTTTAGGTGTCAACACACACTACACGTGCACGCGCACACACCACACACACAATTAAGTTATAGGTGTGCTCGTAGATGACACAACTCGTCCCCTTTTCTAATGTCAATTAGGAAGTAACTTGTCACTATTTATGTGTGTTTAGAAAGTAACTTCTCAGAGTTTTATATGATATAGAAAGTAATTTATCAGTGATTTCAACCATACGGAAAAGTATTTTTTATTGTTTTTTGGTTCCTATGTGAATTAGAAAGTAACTTATGTGACTGGTCCCTACATATGGAATTTTCTTTATGAGTGTTGCACTATGTGACTGTATGATTTTGTATTGCTTTTTTTTTTAGTGTCTCCATTGAGTTTTTTCGAGCTTTCTAGGTTGTAAGTGTTTTATGTGTTAAGTACATCTTGCAATCATATTAGCACGGTAGCTTGTCAGTCTTCTTTTTTGTTTAGATTGCCATTGTGGACGCGCGCGTGTGTTGCTTAGTTTTGTTACTCTCGGTAGATCATTAGATAGTGTCCAATATCTTGTCTGTTGAAATTTTGGGTGAATGCTTCTAAATTATGCGCTAATCATAGCTTGCAGAAGACATAGCTCATCGCTTTTTCTAAGGTCAATTAGAAAGTGACTTGTTACCATTTCTATAGGAGTGTTGCACTCTGTGTCTGCATGATTTAGTCACTTTTTCTTACTTTTATGGCATGTAAGTGTGCATGTAGAGACGTTTGGTTAGGACCCTGAGTGAGTTGCCTGGGCTTTTTTTAGGGCAACCGGAAAAAGGAAAACTGAGCAAGGTAGAAAAGTGGAGCCTAGGGACTGATTAGAGTCAGGCAGCTCTGGCGAGAAGCCGAGGCGGTTGATTTGCTTGGCCTGGCAGCCAGGCAGTTGTGCAGGCAAGTCCTGCCAGGCAGATATCTCAGGGAAGCAACCAAACATTCCCAAGACAATTCAGCTCAGGACTCAATCCAAACATGCCCTTACCTGATATTTTTTGTTTACGCCTCTCGAGATAGTTGTTTGATCTGCCCCTTGCTTTGAAGGTAGAGTGATTTGCATTCCCCCTTCTAATTTTTGTTGTTCTGGAATTTCTTTGTTTTTAGGATAGTTGTGACCATGGTTTACTTGTGACATTTTTCCTAGTTATACCTGTCAGGTCAGCGTATATTGGGTACCTAATGAAGTAACTAAGTACTTAGTATTATATTGATAGTAACATTTTTTTGCCCCTAATATGAAATAAATGTCATCTGTATGAAGTAACTTATCCTATTTCTTTTTCTTAAATAAGTAACTTTCTTATATTTTTAGTCTTACAATAAGTAACTTTGTGTTTTGTTTCTTTTTTTCACCACCTAGAGCTATCTGTTGACGTAAAATCAGCACTTCACGCCAAGCACACAGCAAGCCGAATTAGCTAGCTTTACACGTGGCCCGAGCGTCTGAATCCGAAAGCGTGCCAGTCAATTTTCCTGAAACTGACAAAGGGAGAAAAGATGTTCAAATAACACCTGGAACTTGCCAGGTAATACCAGATAGTTCCATAATTGCGGTTACGGAGCCAGTGTCGAACGACATATAGCTATAGAAAAGCTATCTGTCAGCAGTTAAAGCATCATTCGGCAATCGGCAAAGTATGCAGGAAGCGTACTGCCGAATGCGTGATGTAAGCATGACGAAAGATCGGTTTTTGACTGAATAAACATTGTAACGTATACTCATAACCGATTAACGAGGAACAGAGCATGATAGATAAATAAAAGGGCGAAAACATGACCATAATTTCATAATAAACAAGAATGCATAGACTAAAAGCACTAGTCTACCGCATGTCTAGGTACTTTTCAACCCGTCGAGTATGAAACAAGCAAATTAATCCACCGCATGATACGACTTGCTTGGAATCACACCACCAACCAAGAATAGATCAATCCACCGCATGATATACTCTAATCGTGGAAGGCTAAAAGCATTCTTTATTTAAAACAAAAAAAACGTGGACATATTTCACTCGTGGCGATACTGCCGAATACAGCTATATAGCCGAATCGGGTTCCATGAAGAAGGAACATGCTTCATTGATGATGATAGGTCCATCAGATCGAATCGAATTCTAATCCACCGGATGATTAGCTCTAAGACGACCCAAAAACCTGCATCCACCGCATGATACCCGGTTCTGTCAAGATCTACACAAGACCAACGAGCTTGAACCCGCAACACGTGGCAATCTAGATTGACTTCGAATTCGGCTATGGAAACGCAGTGCGTTGTGAGCTGGAACCGAATCTAATCAACCTAGACTGGGCAAAGGAGTGTTATAATGAATTAAACACAAAGGTAAAATCCAGAGCAACACATGGTAACTTAATGGATCTATCAGATCTTGCCAAAATCCAATAGAACCGATAACTTGTTCCAAGCTAAAACTTAGCCCACCGCATGGCTCATGATCTAGCAATGGAACCTTCCTGAACCAAAGCCTAAATCCACCGCATGATACTAGGCATGGTGCAGGGTTGCCGGTACTTACGGAGGTCGACGGATCGATGATTCCTCTCGAAGAACTCGACGACTCGACTAAAGGACTCGAAGTTGGCACGGGGCCGGTTTGTTGTATGATTGATTGAACTCCTTTTTACAATTACCACGGGTTTATATTTATACCCAGGTTTCGACACGACTCCTAATCGATTACGATTACATTATTTATTTCCTAAAAAAGATAAACGCCGGGGCACCGTATCCGTCTTGCATTCCAAGTTAAACCAGCCTTTTCCTTATACTTGATCCACGTCATCACGCGCCCCCGAATTCCTCCTGCGGAATAGTTTTCTTGCCGAATGACAATGCGTTCCCGACCGCAGAACGTCTTTACCGAATGCTCTGGGAAAAAACTTCTTTGCCGAATGATATCTTTTCAACGAATCCGGCCCACATGTCAGCCTCTTCCTGGTGCCAATTTTTTGGTATCAACACATGCCCCTTCAATTTCAGGATAAAAGATAATTTTATCTCGGAATTGACCAGAACCACTCAACATTCCCAAGTTAGTTCTGCTCGACACCCGCTTCTCCTTTTGAATCTTTAGAGCTCTCGTCCAAATCCGAACCCTAGGTTATCGACTTCCAAGATTCAATCTTCAAATGGCGGACCAAGATTTTGCCCTCCAGGTAAACTTTAATCCCCTCAAGTACATTCAGTATTCTTCTTTCGATTTGCATTTTAAATTTCCTCTCATCTCTTTCCATTCTTGATAGGCACTAGCTGCCGAAATCCTTATCCCCGTTGAGGAAAAAGCTCCATCCTACTTCCTCGGCCCTGTAGGGAATTCAGATCCTTCCGAACTCATCGCGGCTGAATCTCAGAGGGTTCCTTTCAAGATTTCATTGACAAAACCTCATGAGTGGCAAGACGCCTTCAAGAACTGGCCTTTGCCCCCAATTGCCGGCTGGAGAAATTGGTACAAAAGGATATCTGATGACAAAAGCCCCCAAACACAGAACTGGGACCATCTGCGTATTTCTCATTGCCTGGAGCTGTCACTAGCCGAGACACCAAGGAACGAGAACCTTCTAATTGCAGCTTGCCATTTTTGGTCCAATGGTGCAAATGCTTTTCTCTTCGGTCATGGCCCAATGTCTCCCACTTTGGCCGATGTCTACATGATGACCGGCCTGAACGTTACAGGAACTATATATCCATATGACCACAAAGGTTCCTCCAAGCAGACAGGAGTAAAAACAGGGGTTGGATACAAGAGATACATCCAGAACCATATGTCTGATGGCCCTCTGACCGATGTCGAATATAGAGCCTTCCTGAACATGTGGTTATGCAGATCAGTCTTCTGTGGCAAAGCCAATGAGCCAACCCTGAATCATATCGTGATGGCTGAAGAGCTGGCTGCCGGAAAACTCATTCCACTTGGGAAATACCTCCTGGGAAGTGTCTACCATATGCTCAATCAAACCACCCACCTGATGTATACCAGCAAGAAAATCCCCTATGTCAATGGTCCTTGGTGGTTTGTCCAAATGTGGCTGCAGTTGTACATGCATCAAATCGTCGCTATTGATCTCAACAGCCGAGATTTTCCTTCAATCAATTACAAAGAAGGAGAAACCCGGAGAACCAAAGGTTGTAAAACCTATGGAGAAGCTGCCTCCACTGTATCTACCAACAAGAATATCGGTGAACTGTTTGAGCTCTTCTTCAAAGGCTTTGCTCATCCTCTTTGGTTCCCATATCTGGACAATGACAACCTCACTCTCCCTTGCGAATTCAGCTTTGAAACTAGATGCACTGATGTACAATCTATAGCGATCTTCAATGCCTTCATCCAGCCCTGCATCCTGCCAGCCGAATTCTGTGGAGGAAGGCTGGTTCAAAGCACTTACGAATATTATCAGCCAAATATGATGGCTAGACAGTTGGGATGTGGCCAAGTGCCCCCTAGGCTATTTCTTCACGAATTTCTCAAGTCTAGGGAGATTGTCAAGGATTCCACAGAGACAAGAAGGATTTTTACTTATAAATGCTGCGGAACTATCTATGCACCTGATCCTTTTGTGCCAATAATATCTGCCCATCCTTCTTTCACTCTCTGGTGGCAAGAACTCCATGATCATATCTTCAACATGCCAATCCATCCCTTCTGCTTCGAGTTAATGCCCGACTATCAGCCAACTTCAGAGGTAATACGCTTATCCCTTCATCCGTCAATAATATTAATCCCGATTGATTCTGATTCTATCATTTTTGCAGGATATAACACCTGCCCCTCTTGCCAGGGCGATCTTGTACAAATCTGCAGGCCCAATATCTGCTTTGGGGCACCAATCTCCTACCTTGGCTCAACTGATGGCTAGACAGGCTTCTCTAGATCCAATACTTACTAGACCATCATCTGTCAAGAGGAAAACCCTTTCTTTAACTGCTCCCTTAGTTGTAAAGAAGAAAAGAACAAGCAGCAAAAAAGTTATCAAGGTCAGAGCCTTCTTCCTTTGACCATAATGCTATTGGTATTTTGCTCAGCTTTATCTCTTCTTGGTTTCAGGTCAGAGAACAGCAACTAGCAATCAGTACAGATCTTGCCGATGCTTCATTGACTGGTAAAATTCCACCACTTTATCCTCTTAACTTCTCTTTCATCGGCATTCATTCTTTGTTAACTGCAGAACAATCTTCAATGGATCCAATCTTGGAAAGCTCTTCTTCTCATCACGATTCACCTTTAGCTTTGCAACTCCTTCCTCAATCAGAAGCATTATCTTCACCAAGAGATCTTCCAGCTTCTCCTCAGCAAGATACACAGAATCTTTCCATTGAGCCTGAGAGGCTTCCTTCCCCCATTCAGGAAGTCAGGAACGAGGTAAACAAAATCATTCAACCTTCTCTATCCTTTTTCTCAGCGGATTATTACTAATTCGGCAAGACTTTCTTTCAGGAAAAATCCATTTCATCATCCAGCTATTCTTTTGCTGTGGAAGACTTGGTTGCCGAACAAGGGGAAGAAACATCTTCTGGCCAAACTCTATCAGAAGAAAATCAAACAAAGCTGAAAGATATCCTTGCTTTGCTGCACAAGAGTATCCAAGATCAAGTCAAAGATGCTGATCTCTTAAGGGATGTACTGGAATCCATTGACCAAGATCTCCCTGATGATATCAAAACTTCTTTGGAACCAGTTTCTCATTTGGATCAACAATACGCCGCAGTAAAGCAGGCTCTAAAAAACCAATCTTCTCAACCAGCTCTGGAACAGAGGAGATCCACAGCCAAACAATCTGTGAAAGACCTGCATACTCAAGCTCAGAACAGCAAAGAACTACTGACCAAATTGGAATCTGAACTTGAAAAGAAGAAGGTCAGAAAAGCTGCACTTGAAGCCGAATTGAGAGATCTATCGGCCGAAATTGAAGCTGGTGAGAAGAAGATGGCTGAGCTTCCCAAATTAACAGAGAAGATACGAAAGGAAGCTTCAGCGGCTCTGACCGAAGAAAAACAACTCAAGGCAAAGCTTGTTGCTCTGGCTAAAACCCAAGAAGCTGATAAAAACTTATTAGAGAGTATTAGCAATATGATATCAGATGCTAAAAATGTAATCTCAAAGTACTTGGGCTCGTAATTGTAACAAACAGTCGATAGCCGAATGCTTTATCAATCCTGCAATCTTGCCATTTCTCAACTCTGTTTTTCTCCATTGTAGATAACTCATTCGACAAAGCTGGCTATAACAGTGTCAGACCCGAAAACGCTTCAAACACGACATAGCCGAATCTCATTTAGTCAAAACTGAATACGACTCGGTAAGAATCCCAAACGACATGGAAATCGATCGGTTGGAAAATCCTTTCCACCTTCCGAACTCCTTGGGATATGCACCACAATCTTCGGCCACGATCTCTTCGTTAGTTCCATAAATAAGAACCTTGAGCGCTCCTAATCTTTTATCAAATCCTCCGTCTTCCAAGTTTTCTGCTAGCCTGAGCCCCCTCTTCTTCGAGCACAGTAATCTCCAGAAAACCCCAATGACCAACAACAGCGGAAGACGCCCGGCCGTCGACGAAGCTGAAGGGAGCCGCGCCAGTGCTCGTCGGAGGTGATGACTGTCTGCCTCTCCTTATCCTTTCCTCCAGATTTTGCCTTATTCTCAACTTTCTTTGTGTTTTCAGGCTCATCCAATGGAACCCCGTTACTGCCTTGGCTGCGGCTCCGGCTGCAGCGGGTGATTCTTCGGAGTCATCTAGCCGATCCCCCAGGCCCAACTGGGATCTGCGCTACTCAGATAGCGATGCCCGCCGATTCAAGCAGGAACGTGACGACACTCGGCATGAGCTGGAGGTCATCTCCAAACAAGCCGGGATCGCAGACCTAGAGTGGCAATACCAGCGCAAGCAGCTGCTCGAGACCATCGACGGTAATTTCTGCGGTTCGCTTAACTTCAATCTGACCTTGGACTAACCCGCCGTTGCTTCGTAATCCTACAGATCGCGACGCCGAACTCGATCAGCTGAAGACATTGGTTGAGTTTTTGGCAAACAAGGTGAATGCTCCTGGGGACACGCCAGAAGCTCGCCTCGGTGCAGTGGCAGGCCGTATCGATGAGGTGGCCTTACACGGCGTCTGTCTGGGCACTGCCGCAGGCCTAGTCGCCATGTCGACGCACACTGGCACTGACTATTCCAGGCTACCGCCCGGCTTTGCCAATGGCAATCCGGAGGAGATCGACGATATTGAGGCCTCCATAGATCGCCTTGATGCTCATGGCGTCGCCATTGCCGATTCCATTCATCCCCAGTCTGTTCTGAACAGGTTGTTCCATTAGTTTGTACTAGGGATTATGGAATTTCGGCAATAAAACTTATCTTTTGCAGTCTTTTTTGTGATAACTTGGTCAAACTCATGATGCAAAATATTTGTACTAAGGGCAATACATTCTGGTATTGGCCATTTTTCCTCTGTTGGCATTTGTTCTGAAGGCGGCTCCTTCCCGAATGCCGGCTGTTTCAGTTGTCCTGGCACTGAATATTTCAATCAGCGATCAACCTCAACACTAGGATAATATTTCTTCAAGTATCTCCCATTGATAGCAGCAGTAAACTCTTCTCCCAGCAAAGTTTTCAGGACATATGCATTTCCAGGCACGCATCTGACCACTCTGAAAGGACCTTCCCAATTTGGAGACCATTTACCGAATGCACTGTATTTAGTTCCAATCGGTAATATTGCTTTCCAAACTAAATCTCCTTCTGCAAATTGCTTGACTTTCACCTTCTTGTTGTAATATTTAGCAACTCGCATTTTATTTTTCTCAACATTTTCCAAGGCCCTGAGACGAATCATATGCAAATCTTCTAATTCATCCATCATTAAATCATTATAATCTTTAGAACTTAAATCCTTTTGCAACTTTATCCTCCTTGAGTCTGACCGCATCTCCCATGGCAAGATAGCATGATGTCCATATACCAATTCATAAGGAGACGTCTGTGTAGCCCCATGTGGAGCCATTCGGTAAGCCCATAAAGCCTCATTGAGTACCGAATGCCACTTTCTTGGCTTCTGATCAATCTTCTTCTGTATAATTTTAATCATAATCTTGTTAGAAGCCTCTGCTTGACCATTAGCTTGGGCATAATAAGGAGAAGAATTCAACAATTTGATGCCCATACTTTCAGCAAAATTTCTGAACTCTGAAGATGTAAACTGAGTTCCTTGATCTGTGGTGATTGTTTGAGGAATTCCAAATCTGTAAATGATATGTTCTTTAACAAATTCAACCATATTCTCTGATGTCACCTTCTTTAATGGAATCGCCTCAACCCACTTAGTAAAATAATCGGTTGCTAAAAGCACAAACTTATGCCCCTTGCTAGATGGAGGATTTATTTGGCCAATCAAATCTATTCCCCATCCTCTGAATGGCCATGGCTTGATAATAGGATTTAGGACTGATGCTGGAACTCTCTGAATGTTTCCAAATCTCTGGCAATCTTGGCATCCCTTGTAATATTCAAAGCAGTCTTCTAGCATTGTGGGCCAATAGTACCCAGTTCTCCTAATAACCCATTTCATTCGGTAAGCCGATTGATGTGCTCCACACAGCCCATCATGCACTTCACTTATCAGCCTTTTTGCTTCTTCTTGACTTAAGCAATGTAACAGCACCCCATCCAAGGATTTATAATATAAATTATCATCAAGAAGAACAAACTTTAAAGCTTTATACCTGAGCTTTCTAGAAACTTTTCGGGATGGATTCTCCAGATAATCAACAATTTCTTTTCTCCAATCATCTTCTGCTAGATTACTCCCGAAAGCATATACATCATTAGCAAAAACTTCTTGAAGCTCTCTATAACCCGAAGCACTTTGAGCTAATCTGTTCGCCTCTCCATTGTCTCTCCTAGGAATATGCCGCAGAATTACTGACTGAAACTCCTTTAAGATTTGCTTGCATTCCTCATAATAATTCCTTAAGATATCGTTTCTGCACTCATATTCGCCATTTAGTTGCCTTATGACTAATTCTGAATCTCCAAAGATTTCAACTGCAATGGCCTTTGCTTCTCTCAAGTATTGAAGTCCTCTGAGCAACGCTTCATACTCGGCTTGATTATTAGTGACAGTAGGTTGAATAGGAATAGCAAATTCAAATACCGCTCCTTTTGGCGAAATTAACAAAATACCTACTCCACCACCTTTGTCACATGAAGATCCATCGAAGAATAATACCCAAGGAGTAATTTCAAGCAAATTAGCTGATGAATCGCGATGTTCAGTAATGAAGTCAGCAATAATCTGTCCTTTAACAGCTTTTGCCGATTCAAACTTTAACTCAAATTCAGACAAAGCTAAAATCCATTTGCCAATCCTTCCGTTCAAAATTGGCATAGACAACATGTGCTTTATCACATCAAATTTTGAATACACAATGCATTCGGCATGTAGCAAGTAGTGCCGAAATTTTGTACAGGAGTAGTAAACACATAAACAAAGTTTCTCGGTAGCCGAGTACCTCGTTTCGGGATCAAGCAATTTCCGGCTAAGGTATGCAACTACCCTTTCCTTTCCCTCAAATTCTTGTATGAGGGCCGATCCAATAGTTTGGGTATCGGCCGCCACGTACAACTTAAAAGGCTTGTTTAGCTGTGGAGGTACCAATACTGGTGGTTCTTTCATGTATTCCTTGATCTCATCAAAAGCCTTTTGTTGTTCGTCACCCCATACAAATTTCTGATCCTTCTTGACTTTTAGCAGTGAAGAGAAAGGCAACACCTTTTGTGATAAGTTTGATATGAATCTTCTTACGAAATTGATCTTGCCAAGTAATGACTGTAATTCCTTAAGATTAGTTGGAGGAACAACTTCATCAATGGTTTTCATACTTTTCTTGCCAACTCCTATTCCTCCTTCATGCACCAAAAATCCCAGAAATTCTCCTGCCGAAACTCCAAAAGCACATTTATTCGGGTTCATCTTGAGCCCATGTTTCCTAGTGCACTCTAGAGTTTTCCTTATGTCGGCCAAATGTGCTTCATGATCCAATGACTTAATCACAACATCATCAATATATATCTCCACAATCTTGCCGATCAACTCATGAAAAATATAATTCATGGCTCTCTGATAAGTTGCACCAGCATTCTTCAAACCAAACGTCATGACAACCCATTCAAACAACCCTATATGTCCTGGACATCTGAAAGCTGTTTTCGCTATATCTTCCAATGCCATAAAAATTTGATTGTACCCTGCATCACCATCCATGAAACTAATCACTTTATATCCAGCAGCAGCATCAACCAACGAGTCAGCAATAGGCATTGGATATCCATCCATGGGTGTAGCTCTGTTCAGATCTCTAAAGTCTATGCAAACTCTCATCTTCCCATTTTTCTTGTACACAGGAACAATATTAGAGATCCATTCTGCATATCTGCATGGCCGAATAAAATTTGCTGCTATTAATCTTTCCACTTCTTTCTTTACATCGGTCAACACTTCATCTTTGTAAATTTTCCGGGGTGGTTGCTTGTAAGGTTTATAACCAGGCTTGATCGGCAATCGATGCTCAACAATGGAACGATCTAAACCAGGCATCTCCGAATAATCCCAAGCAAAGCAATCTTTGTATTCTTTTAACAACTCAATCAACTTTTCTCTGAAAACTGAATCCAAGCTAGCACTGATGAATATCGGCCTTGGTTTGTCACCATCTCCAATGTCTACTTCTTCTAATTTATCAGCCGACACAAATCCATGTCCTAGCTTCCCGTCAGTCCCATCGATTGGATTATCCATTAAAAATTACTAAAAGAGCCGACTGCTTCGATCGGCTGTTGATCACTGCTGACTGGCTCAACAGGACCTTCTCCCCAGTCCTTACCTGAGAAACAATCTATGCCTTGATATTCCCAGAAGGCTGGTTCCACATTAGCCACGCTAATTGAATCATCTGCTGGGACAATTTCCACTTCATCATCTATCCACTGAATAAGCTGCTGATGCATAGTAGACGGAATACAGCAATTCGCATGGATCCAATCCCTTCCAAGTAGCAAGCTGTATGCCCCTTTGCCTTCAATAACAAAGAAGGTTGTAAGCAGAATCTTAGATCCAATCATCAGATCTACATGTACACATCCTTTGGTGTCCGAAGGATTTCCAGCAAAATCATTCAAAACTATGCTTGTTGGCGTTAAATCTCCAGGGCTCATGCCAAGTTTCCTGAATGTATTGTATGGCATCACATTAACAGCAGCTCCACCATCAACAAACATCTTCGTCAGTGGCTTTCCGTTGACATATCCTCTTAAGTACAGTGGCTTCATGTGCCGATTCTGGACTGGCTTCTCAAAAATAGCTTGCTTATTCAATACCAATTGTGCCATTAACCCACATTGCTCGGCTTCATCCACTTCTGACAATATCTCTTCCTGTACAATTTGATTAGCTGGAGCCATAAATTCATTCGGCAAGAAACATACCATGCATGTAGGAGCCGAATGACCCGATTCGTCAGGTTTGTCTTTTGGACGCCATATCGATCTCATCCTGGTTCCTGCTCGCTTCAACTCTTGATTCCTCAGGCGCTGGACTTCTCTTCTGGCTCTTTCTTAAACCAGGTGGACACCACTGTCCTTTTTGCCAGACATACTCACGATCTTCTTCTTCATGATCAATCCATCTATGATCAGCATGTCTTTTCCTTGGTTGATCATCATTCTTATATATTTTTAGACGCCGATCATCACTAGGATGTATCCTTCCAATTCTTTCGTGGACGGATCGGCGACTGGCACCATTTTGCCTATGTTCGACATATCCATTACTGCATTCAGGACAGTTATTCCATGTAGGCAGCTTTAAACCCTCGTTCCAACAGTGTCTGAAGAAGACACAATCCCAATGTGCACGTTCTCGTTCTCGGACATATTCCTCTTGTTCTTCCTCATACCTTTTTTCTTCGCACCTCCTCTTCTCCTCCTCGTACTCACGTCTCTGATAGCGTTCTTTTTCTTGCTGACGTTGCCACTTATTGAGGAGAATGCGCGATGTGACTCTGAGTTTAGAAGATTTCCCAATTTCAAATCGGCTATTCGGAAAACGAGGCTTTTCCTCGCGAATCTGTTCGATCGTGATTTGCCGATTAGGATCGACTGAGCCATTCTGCTTCGCTTCCCTCGACGTCAGGACTTTCATCTTTCCCTTTTCTCCAGATTCGGCAACATTCACCATATTGATTGAGAACCCAATCATGTTATGAGGAAACGGGTTATTGTCCAACTTCATCTTATTGTCGAATTTTAGATGCCCTTCTTGGATAGCTTTCTGAATCCTCACTCTAAAAACCCTGCATTCATTGATGGAATGAGAATTTCTATCATGGAATCCACAGTACCTTTTATCTTTCACTCCATCAAGCCGAAGCATAGAATGCCCCTCTGGTAGCTTGATCCGGCCTTCTTTTACAAGATAGTCAAACAATTTATCTGCCTTAGTTACATCAAAATCATAGGTGCCCTTATTCTGTTTAATCCACCTCTGATTCACCATGACTGGTTCTTTGCCCCACACTATCTCTGCTGCAGCTATCTCCTCACTATCTTCATACTCATCTCCTTGATCTGCTCTTTCAAGGAATTGGTTATAGATATCAGCTACATCATTGTTTTTAGCAAATCTGGCATCTTTCTTGAAACCATATGCCTGGTTACTCATTAAGGCCAATCTGTGTGACAACTGGCCCAGATCATCAAACTCCATTCCAAATAGCTTTTCCCGAATGGCAGGCAGCATGCCAGCTACAGCCATACCAGTTAGCTGGTCATCAGGTATGTTCAGAGAAAAGCACATGCTCTTTGTTTCCCTAAACCTCCTGAGGAACTCCGTAGGTGTCTCATTATTTCTCTGCCTTAAGCTGGTCAAATCAACCAACTTTTTCTCGGTACTGCCAATGTAGTAATGAGCATGGAATTTCTGCTCCAGGTCTTTCCAAGTACAAATTGATTGAGCAGGCAAAGAAGCAAACCATGTAAAAGCTGGACCCGTCAGTGACAAAGGAAAGTATCTGATTCTGAAAGCCTCATCTGCTGAAGCTTCTCCAAGCTGCATCAGATATCGAGCTATATGTTCCACAGTGCTAGTATCGTCTTGTCCTAAGAACTTAGTAAACTCTGTAGGCACCTTGACTCTATTCGGCAATGATACCCTTTGGTACCATTCTGGGAAAGGAGACGAGTACATGTACCCCTGATTTTTAGGCTTCAGACCGAATTGATTTTGCAATACATCGGTCATCTTTTGCACCATGAGGTCAATATTGGTATCTTGATTCCCTGGTCTTCCAGCAGGCATCCCTGTAGTACCAACATACCCGGGATTCGGGAGAGCATCAATAGTATTGTAATCCATGAACTCTGAATATCCGTTTCCATACACATCCCTTTGTAGCCTGTTGTTCAGAGGGGATATCTTGTAAGCAGAAGCAGGTGGATTTCCTGTGGTGCCAAATACCATATCACCATATGTACGAGGTTTCGGCAATGCGTGCTGAAGCTCTTGTTGAATCGGCTGTCCACTCGCGTCTTTGGTTCCAGAAACTTCAGTTTCTTCAATACCTTTACCATGACGTTTTGGGACCGATGCTTGAATATTGAAATATGTTGGTCCACCAAGTTGTCCATGCGCTTGCTCAAAAGGTTTATCCACGTGTTGACCAAAGATGTTGACCAGTATGAGCCGAAAACTGTTCAGGAATGCAGCATTATGATTGGTCATTGTTTCTCCTAAAGCCTTGTACAACAAGCTAGAGAACTTCTCCCTTTCTTCATCTTCAATAAGATCAGATTGTCCCGGCAAAAGAACTCTTGGCAGATCTGACTTGAGAAACGGTGCACCACTCATGTTCTTAGCAAAAGACAGCAAGCATTTCTTGATGAACTGATCTGCAGCAGTCTTCACCATTTGTTGATGTTCATCAGACAATTCTTCAAAAGTGACATCCAGAATGTCTTTTAATTCAGGCATCTTCGAAGCTTGTTGTCCCACCGAGCGTGCCAAAAAGTGTGTTGACGTAAAATCCGCACTTCACGCCAAGCACACAGCAAGCCGAATTAGCTAGCTTTACACGTGGCCCGAGCGTCTGAATCCGAAAGCGTGCCAGTCAATTTTCCTGAAACTGACAAAGGGAGAAAAGATGTTCAAATAACACCTGGAACTTGCCAGGTAATACCAGATAGTTCCATAATTGCGGTTACGGAGCCAGTGTCGAACGACATATAGCTATAGAAAAGCTATCTGTCAGCAGTTAAAGCATCATTCGGCAATCGGCAAAGTATGCAGGAAGCGTACTGCCGAATGCGTGATGTAAGCATGACGAAAGATCGGTTTTTGACTGAATAAACATTGTAACGTATACTCATAACCGATTAACGAGGAACAGAGCATGATAGATAAATAAAAGGGCGAAAACATGACCATAATTTCATAATAAACAAGAATGCATAGACTAAAAGCACTAGTCTACCGCATGTCTAGGTACTTTTCAACCCGTCGAGTATGAAACAAGCAAATTAATCCACCGCATGATACGACTTGCTTGGAATCACACCACCAACCAAGAATAGATCAATCCACCGCATGATATACTCTAATCGTGGAAGGCTAAAAGCATTCTTTATTTAAAACAAAAAAAACGTGGACATATTTCACTCGTGGCGATACTGCCGAATACAGCTATATAGCCGAATCGGGTTCCATGAAGAAGGAACATGCTTCATTGATGATGATAGGTCCATCAGATCGAATCGAATTCTAATCCACCGGATGATTAGCTCTAAGACGACCCAAAAACCTGCATCCACCGCATGATACCCGGTTCTGTCAAGATCTACACAAGACCAACGAGCTTGAACCCGCAACACGTGGCAATCTAGATTGACTTCGAATTCGGCTATGGAAACGCAGTGCGTTGTGAGCTGGAACCGAATCTAATCAACCTAGACTGGGCAAAGGAGTGTTATAATGAATTAAACACAAAGGTAAAATCCAGAGCAACACATGGTAACTTAATGGATCTATCAGATCTTGCCAAAATCCAATAGAACTGATAACTTGTTCCAAGCTAAAACTTAGCCCACCGCATGGCTCATGATCTAGCAATGGAACCTTCCTGAACCAAAGCCTAAATCCACCGCATGATACTAGGCATGGTGCAGGGTTGCCGGTACTTACGGAGGTCGACGGATCGATGATTCCTCTCGAAGAACTCGACGACTCGACTAAAGGACTCGAAGTTGGCACGGGGCCGGTTTGTTGTATGATTGATTGAACTCCTTTTTACAATTACCACGGGTTTATATTTATACCCAGGTTTCGACATGACTCCTAATCGATTACGATTACATTATTTATTTCCTAAAAAAGATAAACGCCGGGGCACCGTATCCGTCTTGCATTCCAAGTTAAACCAGCCTTTTCCTTATACTTGATCCACGTCATCACGCGCCCCCGAATTCCTCCTGCGGAATAGTTTTCTTGCCGAATGACAATGCGTTCCCGACCGCAGAACGTCTTTACCGAATGCTCTGGGAAAAAACTTCTTTGCCGAATGATATCTTTTCAACGAATCCGGCCCACATGTCAGCCTCTTCCTGGTGCCAATTTTTTGGTATCAACACATGCCCCTTCAATTTCAGGATAAAAGATAATTTTATCTCGGAATTGACCAGAACCACTCAACATTCCCAAGTTAGTTCTGCTCGACACCCGCTTCTCCTTTTGAATCTTTAGAGCTCTCGTCCAAATCCGAACCCTAGGTTATCGACTTCCAAGATTCAATCTTCAAATGGCGGACCAAGATTTTGCCCTCCAGGTAAACTTTAATCCCCTCAAGTACATTCAGTATTCTTCTTTCGATTTGCATTTTAAATTTCCTCTCATCTCTTTCCATTCTTGATAGGCACTAGCTGCCGAAATCCTTATCCCCGTTGAGGAAAAAGCTCCATCCTACTTCCTCGGCCCTGTAGGGAATTCAGATCCTTCCGAACTCATCGCGGCTGAATCTCAGAGGGTTCCTTTCAAGATTTCATTGACAAAACCTCATGAGTGGCAAGACGCCTTCAAGAACTGGCCTTTGCCCCCAATTGCCGGCTGGAGAAATTGGTACAAAAGGATATCTGATGACAAAAGCCCCCAAACACAGAACTGGGACCATCTGCGTATTTCTCATTGCCTGGAGCTGTCACTAGCCGAGACACCAAGGAACGAGAACCTTCTAATTGCAGCTTGCCATTTTTGGTCCAATGGTGCAAATGCTTTTCTCTTCGGTCATGGCCCAATGTCTCCCACTTTGGCCGATGTCTACATGATGACCGGCCTGAACGTTACAGGAACTATATATCCATATGACCACAAAGGTTCCTCCAAGCAGACAGGAGTAAAAACAGGGGTTGGATACAAGAGATACATCCAGAACCATATGTCTGATGGCCCTCTGACCGATGTCGAATATAGAGCCTTCCTGAACATGTGGTTATGCAGATCAGTCTTCTGTGGCAAAGCCAATGAGCCAACCCTGAATCATATCGTGATGGCTGAAGAGCTGGCTGCCGGAAAACTCATTCCACTTGGGAAATACCTCCTGGGAAGTGTCTACCATATGCTCAATCAAACCACCCACCTGATGTATACCAGCAAGAAAATCCCCTATGTCAATGGTCCTTGGTGGTTTGTCCAAATGTGGCTGCAGTTGTACATGCATCAAATCGTCGCTATTGATCTCAACGGCCGAGATTTTCCTTCAATCAATTACAAAGAAGGAGAAACCCGGAGAACCAAAGGTTGTAAAACCTATGGAGAAGCTGCCTCCACTGTATCTACCAACAAGAATATCGGTGAACTGTTTGAGCTCTTCTTCAAAGGCTTTGCTCATCCTCTTTGGTTCCCATATCTGGACAATGACAACCTCACTCTCCCTTGCGAATTCAGCTTTGAAACTAGATGCACTGATGTACAATCTATAGCGATCTTCAATGCCTTCATCCAGCCCTGCATCCTGCCAGCCGAATTCTGTGGAGGAAGGCTGGTTCAAAGCACTTACGAATATTATCAGCCAAATATGATGGCTAGACAGTTGGGATGTGGCCAAGTGCCCCCTAGGCTATTTCTTCACGAATTTCTCAAGTCTAGGGAGATTGTCAAGGATTCCACAGAGACAAGAAGGATTTTTACTTATAAATGCTGCGGAACTATCTATGCACCTGATCCTTTTGTGCCAATAATATCTGCCCATCCTTCTTTCACTCTCTGGTGGCAAGAACTCCATGATCATATCTTCAACATGCCAATCCATCCCTTCTGCTTCGAGTTAATGCCCGACTATCAGCCAACTTCAGAGGTAATACGCTTATCCCTTCATCCGTCAATAATATTAATCCCGATTGATTCTGATTCTATCATTTTTGCAGGATATAACACCTGCCCCTCTTGCCAGGGCGATCTTGTACAAATCTGCAGGCCCAATATCTGCTTTGGGGCACCAATCTCCTACCTTGGCTCAACTGATGGCTAGACAGGCTTCTCTAGATCCAATACTTACTAGACCATCATCTGTCAAGAGGAAAACCCTTTCTTTAACTGCTCCCTTAGTTGTAAAGAAGAAAAGAACAAGCAGCAAAAAAGTTATCAAGGTCAGAGCCTTCTTCCTTTGACCATAATGCTATTGGTATTTTGCTCAGCTTTATCTCTTCTTGGTTTCAGGTCAGAGAACAGCAACTAGCAATCAGTACAGATCTTGCCGATGCTTCATTGACTGGTAAAATTCCACCACTTTATCCTCTTAACTTCTCTTTCATCGGCATTCATTCTTTGTTAACTGCAGAACAATCTTCAATGGATCCAATCTTGGAAAGCTCTTCTTCTCATCACGATTCACCTTTAGCTTTGCAACTCCTTCCTCAATCAGAAGCATTATCTTCACCAAGAGATCTTCCAGCTTCTCCTCAGCAAGATACACAGAATCTTTCCATTGAGCCTGAGAGGCTTCCTTCCCCCATTCAGGAAGTCAGGAACGAGGTAAACAAAATCATTCAACCTTCTCTATCCTTTTTCTCAGCGGATTATTACTAATTCGGCAAGACTTTCTTTCAGGAAAAATCCATTTCATCATCCAGCTATTCTTTTGCTGTGGAAGACTTGGTTGCCGAACAAGGGGAAGAAACATCTTCTGGCCAAACTCTATCAGAAGAAAATCAAACAAAGCTGAAAGATATCCTTGCTTTGCTGCACAAGAGTATCCAAGATCAAGTCAAAGATGCTGATCTCTTAAGGGATGTACTGGAATCCATTGACCAAGAACTCCCTGATGATATCAAAACTTCTTTGGAACCAGTTTCTCATTTGGATCAACAATACGCCGCAGTAAAGCAGGCTCTAAAAAACCAATCTTCTCAACCAGCTCTGGAACAGAGGAGATCCACAGCCAAACAATCTGTGAAAGACCTGCATACTCAAGCTCAGAACAGCAAAGAACTACTGACCAAATTGGAATCTGAACTTGAAAAGAAGAAGGTCAGAAAAGCTGCACTTGAAGCCGAATTGAGAGATCTATCGGCCGAAATTGAAGCTGGTGAGAAGAAGATGGCTGAGCTTCCCAAATTAACAGAGAAGATACGAAAGGAAGCTTCAGCGGCTCTGACCGAAGAAAAACAACTCAAGGCAAAGCTTGTTGCTCTGGCTAAAACCCAAGAAGCTGATAAAAACTTATTAGAGAGTATTAGCAATATGATATCAGATGCTAAAAATGTAATCTCAAAGTACTTGGGCTCGTAATTGTAACAAACAGTCGATAGCCGAATGCTTTATCAATCCTGCAATCTTGCCATTTCTCAACTCTGTTTTTCTCCATTGTAGATAACTCATTCGACAAAGCTGGCTATAACAGTGTCAGACCCGAAAACGCTTCAAACACGACATAGCCGAATCTCATTTAGTCAAAACTGAATACGACTCGGTAAGAATCCCAAACGACATGGAAATCGATCGGTTGGAAAATCCTTTCCACCTTCCGAACTCCTTGGGATATGCACCACAATCTTCGGCCACGATCTCTTCGTTAGTTCCATAAATAAGAACCTTGAGCGCTCCTAATCTTTTATCAAATCCTCCGTCTTCCAAGTTTTCTGCTAGCCTGAGCCCCCTCTTCTTCGAGCACAGTAATCTCCAGAAAACCCCAATGACCAACAACAGCGGAAGACGCCCGGCCGTCGACGAAGCTGAAGGGAGCCGCGCCAGTGCTCGTCGGAGGTGATGACTGTCTGCCTCTCCTTATCCTTTCCTCCAGATTTTGCCTTATTCTCAACTTTCTTTGTGTTTTCAGGCTCATCCAATGGAACCCCGTTACTGCCTTGGCTGCGGCTCCGGCTGCAGCGGGTGATTCTTCGGAGTCATCTAGCCGATCCCCCAGGCCCAACTGGGATCTGCGCTACTCAGATAGCGATGCCCGCCGATTCAAGCAGGAACGTGACGACACTCGGCATGAGCTGGAGGTCATCTCCAAACAAGCCGGGATCGCAGACCTAGAGTGGCAATACCAGCGCAAGCAGCTGCTCGAGACCATCGACGGTAATTTCTGCGGTTCGCTTAACTTCAATCTGACCTTGGACTAACCCGCCGTTGCTTCGTAATCCTACAGATCGCGACGCCGAACTCGATCAGCTGAAGACATTGGTTGAGTCTTTGGCAAACAAGGTGAATGCTCCTGGGGACACGCCAGAAGCTCGCCTCGGTGCAGTGGCAGGCCGTATCGATGAGGTGGCCTTACACGGCGTCTGTCTGGGCACTGCCGCAGGCCTAGTCGCCATGTCGACGCACACTGGCACTGACTATTCCAGGCTACCGCCCGGCTTTGCCAATGGCAATCCGGAGGAGATCGACGATATTGAGGCCTCCATAGATCGCCTTGATGCTCATGGCGTCGCCATTGCCGATTCCATTCATCCCCAGTCTGTTCTGAACAGGTTGTTCCATTAGTTTGTACTAGGGATTATGGAATTTCGGCAATAAAACTTATCTTTTGCAGTCTTTTTTGTGATAACTTGGTCAAACTCATGATGCAAAATATTTGTACTAAGGGCAATACATTCTGGTATTGGCCATTTTTCCTCTGTTGGCATTTGTTCTGAAGGCGGCTCCTTCCCGAATGCCGGCTGTTTCAGTTGTCCTGGCACTGAATATTTCAATCAGCGATCAACCTCAACACTAGGATAATATTTCTTCAAGTATCTCCCATTGATAGCAGCAGTAAACTCTTCTCCCAGCAAAGTTTTCAGGACATATGCATTTCCAGGCACGCATCTGACCACTCTGAAAGGACCTTCCCAATTTGGAGACCATTTACCGAATGCACTGTATTTAGTTCCAATCGGTAATATTGCTTTCCAAACTAAATCTCCTTCTGCAAATTGCTTGACTTTCACCTTCTTGTTGTAATATTTAGCAACTCGCATTTTATTTTTCTCAACATTTTCCAAGGCCCTGAGACGAATCATATGCAAATCTTCTAATTCATCCATCATTAAATCATT
Organism: Echinochloa phyllopogon; assembly: GCA_033239725.1. Taxonomy (NCBI): domain Eukaryota; kingdom Viridiplantae; phylum Streptophyta; class Magnoliopsida; order Poales; family Poaceae; genus Echinochloa; species Echinochloa phyllopogon. The sequence continues at coordinate 29,623,047 of BTCW01000003.1, read as the reverse complement.
ATAATCTTTAGAACTTAAATCCTTTTGCAACTTTATCCTCCTTGAGTCTGACCGCATCTCCCATGGCAAGATAGCATGATGTCCATATACCAATTCATAAGGAGACGTCTGTGTAGCCCCATGTGGAGCCATTCGGTAAGCCCATAAAGCCTCATTGAGTACCGAATGCCACTTTCTTGGCTTCTGATCAATCTTCTTCTGTATAATTTTAATCATAATCTTGTTAGAAGCCTCTGCTTGACCATTAGCTTGGGCATAATAAGGAGAAGAATTCAACAATTTGATGCCCATACTTTCAGCAAAATTTCTGAACTCTGAAGATGTAAACTGAGTTCCTTGATCTGTGGTGATTGTTTGAGGAATTCCAAATCTGTAAATGATATGTTCTTTAACAAATTCAACCATATTCTCTGATGTCACCTTCTTTAATGGAATCGCCTCAACCCACTTAGTAAAATAATCGGTTGCTAAAAGCACAAACTTATGCCCCTTGCTAGATGGAGGATTTATTTGGCCAATCAAATCTATTCCCCATCCTCTGAATGGCCATGGCTTGATAATAGGATTTAGGACTGATGCTGGAACTCTCTGAATGTTTCCAAATCTCTGGCAATCTTGGCATCCCTTGTAATATTCAAAGCAGTCTTCTAGCATTGTGGGCCAATAGTACCCAGTTCTCCTAATAACCCATTTCATTCGGTAAGCCGATTGATGTGCTCCACACAGCCCATCATGCACTTCACTTATCAGCCTTTTTGCTTCTTCTTGACTTAAGCAATGTAACAGCACCCCATCCAAGGATTTATAATATAAATTATCATCAAGAAGAACAAACTTTAAAGCTTTATACCTGAGCTTTCTAGAAACTTTTCGGGATGGATTCTCCAGATAATCAACAATTTCTTTTCTCCAATCATCTTCTGCTAGATTACTCCCGAAAGCATATACATCATTAGCAAAAACTTCTTGAAGCTCTCTATAACCCGAAGCACTTTGAGCTAATCTGTTCGCCTCTCCATTGTCTCTCCTAGGAATATGCCGCAGAATTACTGACTGAAACTCCTTTAAGATTTGCTTGCATTCCTCATAATAATTCCTTAAGATATCGTTTCTGCACTCATATTCGCCATTTAGTTGCCTTATGACTAATTCTGAATCTCCAAAGATTTCAACTGCAATGGCCTTTGCTTCTCTCAAGTATTGAAGTCCTCTGAGCAACGCTTCATACTCGGCTTGATTATTAGTGACAGTAGGTTGAATAGGAATAGCAAATTCAAATACCGCTCCTTTTGGCGAAATTAACAAAATACCTACTCCACCACCTTTGTCACATGAAGATCCATCGAAGAATAATACCCAAGGAGTAATTTCAAGCAAATTAGCTGATGAATCGCGATGTTCAGTAATGAAGTCAGCAATAATCTGTCCTTTAACAGCTTTTGCCGATTCAAACTTTAACTCAAATTCAGACAAAGCTAAAATCCATTTGCCAATCCTTCCGTTCAAAATTGGCATAGACAACATGTGCTTTATCACATCAAATTTTGAATACACAATGCATTCGGCATGTAGCAAGTAGTGCCGAAATTTTGTACAGGAGTAGTAAACACATAAACAAAGTTTCTCGGTAGCCGAGTACCTCGTTTCGGGATCAAGCAATTTCCGGCTAAGGTATGCAACTACCCTTTCCTTTCCCTCAAATTCTTGTATGAGGGCCGATCCAATAGTTTGGGTATCGGCCGCCACGTACAACTTAAAAGGCTTGTTTAGCTGTGGAGGTACCAATACTGGTGGTTCTTTCATGTATTCCTTGATCTCATCAAAAGCCTTTTGTTGTTCGTCACCCCATACAAATTTCTGATCCTTCTTGACTTTTAGCAGTGAAGAGAAAGGCAACACCTTTTGTGATAAGTTTGATATGAATCTTCTTACGAAATTGATCTTGCCAAGTAATGACTGTAATTCCTTAAGATTAGTTGGAGGAACAACTTCATCAATGGTTTTCATACTTTTCTTGCCAACTCCTATTCCTCCTTCATGCACCAAAAATCCCAGAAATTCTCCTGCCGAAACTCCAAAAGCACATTTATTCGGGTTCATCTTGAGCCCATGTTTCCTAGTGCACTCTAGAGTTTTCCTTATGTCGGCCAAATGTGCTTCATGATCCAATGACTTAATCACAACATCATCAATATATATCTCCACAATCTTGCCGATCAACTCATGAAAAATATAATTCATGGCTCTCTGATAAGTTGCACCAGCATTCTTCAAACCAAACGTCATGACAACCCATTCAAACAACCCTATATGTCCTGGACATCTGAAAGCTGTTTTCGCTATATCTTCCAATGCCATAAAAATTTGATTGTACCCTGCATCACCATCCATGAAACTAATCACTTTATATCCAGCAGCAGCATCAACCAACGAGTCAGCAATAGGCATTGGATATCCATCCATGGGTGTAGCTCTGTTCAGATCTCTAAAGTCTATGCAAACTCTCATCTTCCCATTTTTCTTGTACATAGGAACAATATTAGAGATCCATTCTGCATATCTGCATGGCCGAATAAAATTTGCTGCTATTAATCTTTCCACTTCTTTCTTTACATCGGTCAACACTTCATCTTTGTAAATTTTCCGGGGTGGTTGCTTGTAAGGTTTATAACCAGGCTTGATCGGCAATCGATGCTCAACAATGGAACGATCTAAACCAGGCATCTCCGAATAATCCCAAGCAAAGCAATCTTTGTATTCTTTTAACAACTCAATCAACTTTTCTCTGAAAACTGAATCCAAGCTAGCACTGATGAATATCGGCCTTGGTTTGTCACCATCTCCAATGTCTACTTCTTCTAATTTATCAGCCGACACAAATCCATGTCCTAGCTTCCCGTCAGTCCCATCGATTGGATTATCCATTAAAAATTACTAAAAGAGCCGACTGCTTCGATCGGCTGTTGATCACTGCTGACTGGCTCAACAGGACCTTCTCCCCAGTCCTTACCTGAGAAACAATCTATGCCTTGATATTCCCAGAAGGCTGGTTCCACATTAGCCACGCTAATTGAATCATCTGCTGGGACAATTTCCACTTCATCATCTATCCACTGAATAAGCTGCTGATGCATAGTAGACGGAATACAGCAATTCGCATGGATCCAATCCCTTCCAAGTAGCAAGCTGTATGCCCCTTTGCCTTCAATAACAAAGAAGGTTGTAAGCAGAATCTTAGATCCAATCATCAGATCTACATGTACACATCCTTTGGTGTCCGAAGGATTTCCAGCAAAATCATTCAAAACTATGCTTGTTGGCGTTAAATCTCCAGGGCTCATGCCAAGTTTCCTGAATGTATTGTATGGCATCACATTAACAGCAGCTCCACCATCAACAAACATCTTCGTCAGTGGCTTTCCGTTGACATATCCTCTTAAGTACAGTGGCTTCATGTGCCGATTCTGGACTGGCTTCTCAAAAATAGCTTGCTTATTCAATACCAATTGTGCCATTAACCCACATTGCTCGGCTTCATCCACTTCTGACAATATCTCTTCCTGTACAATTTGATTAGCTGGAGCCATAAATTCATTCGGCAAGAAACATACCATGCATGTAGGAGCCGAATGACCCGATTCGTCAGGTTTGTCTTTTGGACGCCATATCGATCTCATCCTGGTTCCTGCTCGCTTCAACTCTTGATTCCTCAGGCGCTGGACTTCTCTTCTGGCTCTTTCTTAAACCAGGTGGACACCACTGTCCTTTTTGCCAGACATACTCACGATCTTCTTCTTCATGATCAATCCATCTATGATCAGCATGTCTTTTCCTTGGTTGATCATCATTCTTATATATTTTTAGACGCCGATCATCACTAGGATGTATCCTTCCAATTCTTTCGTGGACGGATCGGCGACTGGCACCATTTTGCCTATGTTCGACATATCCATTACTGCATTCAGGACAGTTATTCCATGTAGGCAGCTTTAAACCCTCGTTCCAACAGTGTCTGAAGAAGACACAATCCCAATGTGCACGTTCTCGTTCTCGGACATATTCCTCTTGTTCTTCCTCATACCTTTTTTCTTCGCACCTCCTCTTCTCCTCCTCGTACTCACGTCTCTGATAGCGTTCTTTTTCTTGCTGACGTTGCCACTTATTGAGGAGAATGCGCGATGTGACTCTGAGTTTAGAAGATTTCCCAATTTCAAATCGGCTATTCGGAAAACGAGGCTTTTCCTCGCGAATCTGTTCGATCGTGATTTGCCGATTAGGATCGACTGAGCCATTCTGCTTCGCTTCCCTCGACGTCAGGACTTTCATCTTTCCCTTTTCTCCAGATTCGGCAACATTCACCATATTGATTGAGAACCCAATCATGTTATGAGGAAACGGGTTATTGTCCAACTTCATCTTATTGTCGAATTTTAGATGCCCTTCTTGGATAGCTTTCTGAATCCTCACTCTAAAAACCCTGCATTCATTGATGGAATGAGAATTTCTATCATGGAATCCACAGTACCTTTTATCTTTCACTCCATCAAGCCGAAGCATAGAATGCCCCTCTGGTAGCTTGATCCGGCCTTCTTTTACAAGATAGTCAAACAATTTATCTGCCTTAGTTACATCAAAATCATAGGTGCCCTTATTCTGTTTAATCCACCTCTGATTCACCATGACTGGTTCTTTGCCCCACACTATCTCTGCTGCAGCTATCTCCTCACTATCTTCATACTCATCTCCTTGATCTGCTCTTTCAAGGAATTGGTTATAGATATCAGCTACATCATTGTTTTTAGCAAATCTGGCATCTTTCTTGAAACCATATGCCTGGTTACTCATTAAGGCCAATCTGTGTGACAACTGGCCCAGATCATCAAACTCCATTCCAAATAGCTTTTCCCGAATGGCAGGCAGCATGCCAGCTACAGCCATACCAGTTAGCTGGTCATCAGGTATGTTCAGAGAAAAGCACATGCTCTTTGTTTCCCTAAACCTCCTGAGGAACTCCGTAGGTGTCTCATTATTTCTCTGCCTTAAGCTGGTCAAATCAACCAACTTTTTCTCGGTACTGCCAATGTAGTAATGAGCATGGAATTTCTGCTCCAGGTCTTTCCAAGTACAAATTGATTGAGCAGGCAAAGAAGCAAACCATGTAAAAGCTGGACCCGTCAGTGACAAAGGAAAGTATCTGATTCTGAAAGCCTCATCTGCTGAAGCTTCTCCAAGCTGCATCAGATATCGAGCTATATGTTCCACAGTGCTAGTATCGTCTTGTCCTGAGAACTTAGTAAACTCTGTAGGCACCTTGACTCTATTCGGCAATGATACCCTTTGGTACCATTCTAGGAAAGGAGACGAGTACATGTACCCCTGATTTTTAGGCTTCAGACCGAATTGATTTTGCAATACATCGGTCATCTTTTGCACCATGAGGTCAATATTGGTATCTTGATTCCCTGGTCTTCCAGCAGGTATCCCTGTAGTACCAACATACCCGGGATTCGGGAGAGCATCAATAGTATTGTAATCCATGAACTCTGAATATCCGTTTCCATACACATCCCTTTGTAGCCTGTTGTTCAGAGGGGATATCTTGTAAGCAGAAGCAGGTGGATTTCCTGTGGTGCCAAATACCATATCACCATATGTACGAGGTTTCGGCAATGCGTGCTGAAGCTCTTGTTGAATCGGCTGTCCACTCGCGTCTTTGGTTCCAGAAACTTCAGTTTCTTCAATACCTTTACCATGACGTTTTGGGACCGATGCTTGAATATTGAAATATGTTGGTCCACCAAGTTGTCCATGCGCTTGCTCAAAAGGTTTATCCACGTGTTGACCAAAGATGTTGACCAGTATGAGCCGAAAACTGTTCAGGAATGCAGCATTATGATTGGTCATTGTTTCTCCTAAAGCCTTGTACAACAAGCTAGAGAACTTCTCCCTTTCTTCATCTTCAATAAGATCAGATTGTCCCGGCAAAAGAACTCTTGGCAGATCTGACTTGAGAAACGGTGCACCACTCATGTTCTTAGCAAAAGACAGCAAGCATTTCTTGATGAACTGATCTGCAGCAGTCTTCACCATTTGTTGATGTTCATCAGACAATTCTTCAAAAGTGACATCCAGAATGTCTTTTAATTCAGGCATCTTCGAAGCTTGTTGTCCCACCGAGCGTGCCAAAAAGTGTGTTGACGTAAAATCCGCACTTCACGCCAAGCACACAGCAAGCCGAATTAGCTAGCTTTACACGTGGCCCGAGCGTCTGAATCCGAAAGCGTGCCAGTCAATTTTCCTGAAACTGACAAAGGGAGAAAAGATGTTCAAATAACACCTGGAACTTGCCAGGTAATACCAGATAGTTCCATAATTGCGGTTACGGAGCCAGTGTCGAACGACATATAGCTATAGAAAAGCTATCTGTCAGCAGTTAAAGCATCATTCGGCAATCGGCAAAGTATGCAGGAAGCGTACTGCCGAATGCGTGATGTAAGCATGACGAAAGATCGGTTTTTGACTGAATAAACATTGTAACGTATACTCATAACCGATTAACGAGGAACAGAGCATGATAGATAAATAAAAGGGCGAAAACATGACCATAATTTCATAATAAACAAGAATGCATAGACTAAAAGCACTAGTCTACCGCATGTCTAGGTACTTTTCAACCCGTCGAGTATGAAACAAGCAAATTAATCCACCGCATGATACGACTTGCTTGGAATCACACCACCAACCAAGAATAGATCAATCCACCGCATGATATACTCTAATCGTGGAAGGCTAAAAGCATTCTTTATTTAAAACAAAAAAAACGTGGACATATTTCACTCGTGGCGATACTGCCGAATACAGCTATATAGCCGAATCGGGTTCCATGAAGAAGGAACATGCTTCATTGATGATGATAGGTCCATCAGATCGAATCGAATTCTAATCCACCGGATGATTAGCTCTAAGACGACCCAAAAACCTGCATCCACCGCATGATACCCAGTTCTGTCAAGATCTACACAAGACCAACGAGCTTGAACCTGCAACACGTGGCAATCTAGATTGACTTCGAATTCGGCTATGGAAACGCAGTGCGTTGTGAGCTGGAACCGAATCTAATCAACCTAGACTGGGCAAAGGAGTGTTATAATGAATTAAACACAAAGGTAAAATCCAGAGCAACACATGGTAACTTAATGGATCTATCAGATCTTGCCAAAATCCAATAGAACCGATAACTTGTTCCAAGCTAAAACTTAGCCCACCGCATGGCTCATGATCTAGCAATGGAACCTTCCTGAACCAAAGCCTAAATCCACCGCATGATACTAGGCATGGTGCAGGGTTGCCGGTACTTACGGAGGTCGACGGATCGATGATTCCTCTCGAAGAACTCGACGACTCGACTAAAGGACTCGAAGTTGGCACGGGGCCGGTTTGTTGTATGATTGATTGAACTCCTTTTTACAATTACCACGGGTTTATATTTATACCCAGGTTTCAACATGACTCCTAATCGATTACGATTACATTATTTATTTCCTAAAAAAGATAAACGCCGGGGCACCGTATCCGTCTTGCATTCCAAGTTAAACCAGCCTTTTCCTTATACTTGATCCACGTCATCACGCGCCCCCGAATTCCTCCTGCGGAATAGTTTTCTTGCTGAATGACAATGCGTTCCAGACCGCAGAACGTCTTTACCGAATGCTCTGGGAAAAAACTTCTTTGCCGAATGATATCTTTTCAACGAATCCGGCCCACATGTCAGCCTCTTCCTGGTGCCAATTTTTTGGTGTCAACACTATCAATTAATAACTATTTATGTAGTGTTAGGTCTATCTATTGTATACAGGGTTGACCAAGACCCATTAGAGTTGGTATGTGGTCATGCTGGTAAAACCATCAGTTTATCTTTTGATTTTGCTTCTGTGACCCTTTAATTCCCGGTGTAGTGGTGTGGTGGCCTCGACACATAATTTTTTGTCATAGCTGTGCTCTAGGTGATGGGCTGTTCTGACTTGTATAGAATTTTTTTTCATGGTTTACAAGCAAGGGAGTTCAACTTTTTTTTGCTGCTGTGTGCAAGACTTTTTCCATCTGCCTGGTCAAGTTTTCAAAGAATCAAAGGTAACAGCTTCTCAAAATATCTGGTTGTTATATCAAGAAATCATGCATGATAATTGAACATGAAGGAACTTGTTATATAATTGTATGAGACAAAGAGTAACTGGGTTCTAGAAAAACACATATATGAATTAACTTATGAAGTAACTTTTCATTGAATTACCTACGATAAAAGTAACTTTTCTATTTTTTGAATTAGGAATTAATTTTGTCACTATTTATTTTATTTAGGAAGTAACCTATCATTTATTTAATGGGGTAGAATGTAACTTGTCACTGGTTTGAAACACAATGGAAGTAACTTCTCTTGAAATCTGGAATTTGATACAATCATTACCATCATGAATTTGGAGTTACTATAGTCACTACTACTATGGTAGTTATGTTGTAATATTTCAGCCTTAAGCCGTGAGCTGATAACCATTGTTTTGTGTTGGTCATGGTGTTGTCCTACTTAGTTCTGTAGGAATAGTGTGCCCTCCATAACAGTACTTATTTCGTGATTTTTGCTTTATCAGTGATGCTTGTGGCCTAATATGAATTTGTCAGTATGAATTACATGTGGATGGCTAGTTCATATCTGAACTACATGAAAACTTGTAGAGACCATTATTAATTTAAGGGAGAATGCATTTTCTTTTATGTCCTGTTCATCTGCATTTTAGGAGTCTGAACCGAAATGAATTGTATCTACATTTTTTGGCCATTCTACAAGTCTGAACTAAGATGGATTTTCCATGTTTGCAGTTTTGCACATTTGTTTGCATCATCACAATTGAGTATTTGATGGTTTTCACTTGAATTATATCTTCGCCAGCAAACTAAAAAAATTTGATTAATTGCATCTCTCTCAAATCAGGAAAGAACAAAATTATAGTCACACACAATTTCAAATAGTTTTGTTGACATCCGTGGTCTAATAAGTAGGTCTGTTGTCTGCATACCTCAGGCAACAAGATCCACTAGCATTTGTCTAAACTACTGTTGCAAACCGACCAGACTGCGCAAGACCAAGGAATTTGGTGGGTTGCAATTGGATGTTTTTTTCTATTTTTTGGTGGTTGTTTAAATTAATTTACACTATATAGGAAGTAACCTAGAATTAATTTACACTATATAGGAAGTAACATAGAATTAATTTACACTATATAGGAAGTAACTTGTCCGTAATTTGTATTTCATAGTAAGTAACTTCTTTCTAGCTGTTTCTTCTTTCATCCTTAGTATCGGTGTTGTGATGCTTACCTCTAATCTGCATTCCTTTTTGTCGCACTTATTGTCATTCTAACCTTTTTTTATCCCTTGCTACATGAGCAAAATATGTATAATCTGTATAAATTGTGGGCATACTCTTGTTGTTCTCTCTGGTAGGATATAAGGTTACATCCTTTTTTAGTGTATTGTCCTTGGCTTGTCATGTTGACCATTTGATGTGCTTATTACTTGGGACGTAGTGTGGGTATGCAATTGAATATGAGTTTACGCAAGCATGTGGTTTTAGTTTCCATCAGCCGGTTATCTGCGGAACTAAGTTAGTTTAACATGTTTCTTGCCTTTGTCATCAGGGTTAGATATTTGGTGACAAAAGAACCTCGGGGCGCATAAAGCTCATTTTGTCCCCTGCTAATGCCTAAGTTTGTACAATTTGGCACCTAAGCATATCTCTTCGGGTAGTTTGTACAAAATTACTTTTTACATTGGTGCAATTACACTATGTTATTCCTTCCAAGTCACTTAGTTACTTTCTGTTATCACTTTCAGGTTACTTAGTTACTTTCGTTTACAATTTACTTAAAATGGTTTCTAACTATGACTGTTTTGGTGTTTCATCAGATGGAAGGCCCACAAAAAAGTAGCTTTTTCTGTAGATGGAAGGCAAGATGCTTTGTATATAGCTCTATTTTTTACTTGTTTAAGATTCCAACATTTTCTACAGAGTTGGTTTGTGTTTGAGGGGAAAACCAACATATACATGTTGTATGTATAAGATATACCTAGATGGTATGAAATACTCTGATGACTATTAATCCCCTTGAAATTTAGAATCATATACGGAGTAGGTTGTTTTTGTTTTTGTAAGGAGCTTGTCTGGTGAAAATGAACTCTTTGTACCGTATTTTTGTGAGCCCTTTTCTCTTCATATTTTGGTCTGTTGTTTTTTAAATGAGCCATGCATTTCATAGATGCTTCCTTTACTCGGGTCATGGGCCGAGCATTGCTGGCACATGGGCCGAGCATTGCTGGCACGTTCAAATTGTTTTTTGCCCGGAGTGCGCGGTTGGCGTCAAACGCGTTTAATGCTGTTGTGTTAACGGGAGAGCATCATTCTATAGCCTTTCCATTTTGGACTTTCCAGCGCACGTGGGACACCTATATATGGTAGGTGCGGGGGGCTCTCCGGTTAGTGTCGCGTCCGGTCTTATCTATTCCTAACATTGAACAACATCAATACTACGTTTATTGGCAACAATCACAAACAAGAAAGAATAATGTTGATTCTCAACGCATGAGAAAAAAAACTAGGCGTAGCCTACTGTTTGTATAGATCTTGACCTGCGTGCCTTCAGAATTCCTTTTAGAATCTTCCATTCCGAACAAGGCCTTAAGTCACAATGGAACCAAATTAAACCTATCTATATACCACACACAACCAGATAATGATAGGACTATATAATCGGCTATATGTACAACCGGCGTTAATGCCACACACGCAATTCAGACTACTGTAAACACAATTGACTAATAAATTAACAAACCCATGAATGAAGTATATATGCAGGTGTTCGTGCGATGAGCCTCAGATGTATGTCTGCTTGGCGAGCTTGAAGCCGGAGATGAGGGCGGAGAGCGCGAGGCAGACGAAGGCGAGGAAAGCCATGCTGATGGACGCCGCGGACGAGTCGGTGAACACGTTGTCCGCGCCCTCGCGCATGCGGTTGGTGATCGGGATCGCGGCCGACAGCGCCGACATCATCAGGTAGGCGGTAACCTGGAGAAACGAAAAGCAACGGCCGAGTTGTAATTGTTGTTCAGATAAAGTCACAATACACGTACGCTTATACAAATGAAAAGAAAAAATATATACAAATGAAAAGAAAAGGGCTGAATTCCAGCCAATGTGGTGGCTTTCTGGTTCAGATTATAAAGATCAGGTTTCCTGACACCTACATGTCGCTGTCAGTCCATCTGATCCAAAACACTGCCATAGCCCAGCGTTGGGGAAAAGTACTTGAACTGGCGTGTTCCAACGATTGATGCATTCTACACGCAGTAATTCTATCAAGAGCTGGAAGTTCCGTGTGGACTTGTGAAAGAGTGCATCTCATCCTAACAGCTTTGCTCAATAATTAACTACCAGAGTTAACCTCTGTATCTTCTGGAAATGTTTTTAATGTATCGAAATTATCACCTTGTGGAGATTTTCTTCCAATTATGTGACCCAAAGCAGTTGTCCAGACGACGTGCTATGCACTACAGAACTTTTCCAGAGCTTAGAGACCGATGCGTACGCTGTTTGGGATACAGGATTTTGGAATACATAAATGTTTCACCGCAGCTTCAATTACCATTCCAATTCCGTATGGTGCAAGAAGTCATGATACTGATTTATGTGCCTTTTTTAACATTCTTGAATATTCAGAAGGGGAACAAATCAAAAGATAATGGCTCAATTCAATCTCTAATCTAAATAGAAATACAAAGATTGCACGTCATCCACATTCAGCTATCAGGTTCATAGCAGTGTATACGCAAGCCAAAGGCCTTCAGGTGAAGCTAATTTGAAGTATAAATTTAATGGCTCTCATGTTGGGGTTATAAATTTTCGATAATTTCAGATGTCCTTAAATTCTTTCTTCATATCCGGGACTAAATATTTGCCTTTAGTTCAAAAAAAAAAAGAAATGGTTCCTCTGCTTCAGAGAGGTACTAGCACGATATGAATGCAATTAAGTTGTGATAGTGCCATGTGGACTTCTGAAACGCGTCGCAGGAGCTTGAGCAATAATTAGTCAGGTACTGAAGTAGTAGCCTAAATGTATAGGAATTCCAGCGCATGACACCTTGCGAAATTATTGTTGGCACCACACTACCCGTAACCCCAGCCCAAACGGTTGTCACGGCCTCACGGGGTGCGATGCATCATCATCACAAGCTGCTCGTGACGTCCTATCCTAGAGATGTGATGGGCAATGCACAAGACCCTGGTGGCGATGCAGGACGTGTTTGGAAAACCAGAAGTTCCCCACCGCAGTGGCTTGTGCCTAGGGTGCAAGAAACCCGTGATTCTGGTGAAATCCGCAATGGGGCTTTGGCAATGCGGACCAAGTCCGATGTGGATTGCAGAATTCAGAGCAGAGCACGGAGGTCGTGGTGAGAAGGAAGGATCGCGGGGACGAGGATGACCTGGTCACCGGCGAAGTCGAGGAGGAGGCCGGTCCTGGGCTGCAGGTCCTGGCCGCCGGTGAGGCGGACGCCGTGGCGGAGCAGTTGCAGCGTCGTGTAGATGAAGGCCAGGAGCCCGACGGCCACGATGTACCTGGCAGGCATGACGGGCGGGCACGCAGTTTCGTCAGGCGGCGGCGGCGGGGCGGCCTGACTAGGGAAGGGAAGGGGAGGGGCCCTCACCTGTACTCCTCGTAGCGGTCGAACTGCATCCAGTCGCCGTGCTCGTTGCAGGCCATGACGAGGAACGCGAGCAGGGAGAGCGCCCACGCCCCGGCGCGCAGCGCGGACCCCGACCGCTCCAGGAGGTCCTGCGTCCGCCACCGCCGCAGCGCGGCGCCCACCACGCCGCCGGCGCTCCTCCCGGCCGCGGCGTCGCCGCCCTCGGCCGGGGCGCCCTTCTCGACGTCGGCCATGGCGGCTGCTCTGCTCTGCTCTGGTGGAGGGGTGCTCTGCTCTGTGCCTGCCCGCAGGCCCTCCTGGGAAGGAAATGGAATTGGGTCGGCTCGGTGGGCTGGCTTGATCGGTTGGTTGGTTGGTTCGCGGGTCGCGCAAGCCACCGGTTATACAGCCAGGCGAAGCGCTCGAGTCCAGTGCGCGCGGTTTCTGGGTGGCAAAGGATCTTCTGCGGCGCCGTCCATCTGGCGCGTGCCAGGTCAAGGCGTGATGAGAGAGAAAGAGCCGCGCGGCCTATAAACCTTTGCGCGTTGGATTGTTTTCAGTTTTCTCACTGTAATAGTGGAACTTGCGTATGGGAGGGCTGCTGATATCGGTTGGACCTCTGCACTATGAAAAGGAAAACGGTTCACTTCAAATTCAGCAACACTCACACTCAGATCTCTACTCCACCAACAACTCTGGCTTGACACCGCCACCGCCGCTGTCCCGGGGTGCGTCTACTGATCATCTAGGCGATGCCGTACATCCAGAGGCGAAGCTAGCATCAAAATGAAGGTGGTGCACAACTCAAGTAACAAAAAAAGAATATTTCTGTTATATGGTGAACATTAGTTAACTTCATAGTAAATTTTGTATAGACCCTGGTGCTTGTGCACCATGGTGCCATAACGTGGTGGAAATAGTATGCATTTTATGCTTCAATGCAATATTTTAACTCGATCTTATCCTATTACAGGTGGAAATAGTGCATGATTGACCGACATGTGTTGTTTAGCGTAGGTAATTGCTGTTTTAAGTCTCGATCATTTACACTAAAAACCCTTACACTATCAAGTGTGCCGAGCTTGGTGTGTGTATGTTACCGATGCTCTTGTTAATTGCCTCGATAACTTATTGTCGATGCCGGTAGATAGATACGAGATAAACTTGCGTCCCACATGACACTTTTTTTTACCACGATAGGATATTCTTCCTAACAGAGTAATTATTTCTACAACGTTTCCTTTTTTTCTTGAACATTTTCTCCCTTCTCAATGGAGCAATTTTTATTCCTAATTGGAACAATTTACCTTCTTATGCTACATCAAGGAATTAAATAAATTCCATGAACAAGGGGCAATATAAATATTTTCATATCAAATATGCAACATATACCATCTCCAAATAAATGCTATCAGCATAAGTCCACCTCCACCTCTAACTACGGCACTTTATCAAATCAATAGGCTGACAAACGTAGTTTATAAGTCTCATGAATAGTCTAAACTCTAAAATAGGAAACTCATGACTCTTAATGAAAATTGAGCATAACTTATTGTTGGCACCAAATTTTGGCTTGCGTTAGGAACGATGTCGTTTCAAGTACGATTAAGCCGATGGAAATAGAAGATGATGGCCGATGGAGTGCACAAGGAATATATTAGTTTATTTTTCTAACGTCAAGTTTATATTAAGTCATGATTGATTAGAAGTCTTTAGTCTATATTATAAATTTGTACCGAGAGGATACGAAAACTGTACACACATCAATCAATATAAGTTCATTTCTTGGCTTTCGCCAAAAACCATAGGAGTAGGCGTAATTCTCGGCGAGTTCTTCCAACAAATAGTGCTGCATCATCTTTTTTTTTATGAATAGCCTGCAACGTATTCGGTCTCCAGTTTGCTTTTAAGTACCATTAGTTATCAAATATTTTAGATTCAATTCATAGCTTATGTTTGTCTTTCGAATCTACTTTATTCAAGTTATCAAATTTTGTTTCATACATTGCTCGTAAGGCTGCATCTATTGACCTCTTGCTGGTATTTGTCAATAAAATCCACCCAGTATCACACCTCGTGCTGGTATTTGTCAATAAAATCCACCCATTATCCCGATCCGATAATAGTGACAATAGTTCAATTTACATTGTTTCAATGCATCTGCTTATGGAAAACAAAAATCAATAAAGTCTATGATCGAATCGATTCCCACGGTCGATGAAGTCCTATCAATGTTCAAAATTACATATCATCATAATTGAAAATCATAGCCAATGGCAAAATCTGTGTGTTAGATCATATTGGAAATCTAACCTATGTGATCATATCCAAAAGTTTTGATTAAATTTTCTTTCCTTGTCAATTACACGTCGAATTGATTGGGACACCATGAACGTCAAAGATTATATAGGTCCTACACCGGGGTCAAGCAAATCTTCCGGGACAATGATATGTGATTGTTGCGTGAAGATCATCAACCGAATTTTGCGTCAACGTGCCTTTTGGCACGCGCAATAGGACACGAGAAGTTTATCGAGATGATAGGAAAACATGAGAAACCTAATGGGTCCAAGATAGTGCCTATTAGCATGGAGGAATTAAATGAAGAGAAAAAGAAACTAGTGAACGATGCTGCAGAAGAGGCGAATTGGCTTGTAGTCCAATGGTAGGACGGTCCAGTGGGACGCTACCCACCAGGGTTCAAATCCTGGTGATCGCACCTTTTCCTGGGATTTTCCCAATGATTTTCCGCCGCTATGCGTTAAGTGGTAAACGGCGTTCCCGTCGACAACGAGGTGCCAATGGTGACTTCGGGAATCTTCAGATCTGCCGGGTGCTCAGTCCTTTGGAGGTGCTCATAGGGGTAGGGTTTGCGTACCTGTATTCATAGGGGTGAGTGTGCGTGCGTGTGTGAGTGTCTGCGTTGTACTGTGTAATTCTCAAAAACGATGCTACAGAAGAGCATCGGAAGACATGTTTGGAAGCTTTTGGGACTACATGGGGTGGATCCATTCGGAAAGGAGAACTTCCAAAGGTGGTCAAACCAGCTGCCGCTCCTGAAAAACCATCGCATGAGGAAAGGGCCAACTTCCAACAAGTCCTTAATGAAGCCTTCAGTCATGCGTTGGTGAATCAATCAGGAGTACTAGTCAATACATTGTTTGGTTTGAACAAAAAGGAGGTGGATGGTTTTATTGCTCAAGAGAAACTAAAGGACAGATATATTTCAATGTTAATGGAGAAAATGCATCGGGGGCAAAGGAAAAAAAACTCAAGCTACAAAGTTCACTCCAAAGTGGCCACCTCCGCCTTCACCTCCAAATAGTTCAAGTACTCAATTTATGAAGAAGTCACCGCCGGGATATGAAGGTACTTCATATACTCAAGAGGTGCCAGAAGGATACTTTGGGACATCAAATACTTTTGCTCATGAAAGTAAAGTATTTCATGGGGCGAATCACATTAACGACATACGAATAGTTCAAATTCTTCCAACATCAGCTCTGCATCATCTATGAGCTAATTCACATTATACAGAGACCAATAGTATTAGGAGAACCCAAATCAAAGCGGAAATTACATGCATGGTTACAACATTGGGGCTTATTCCGATCCGTCCATGGCCGCCGGCGATGTAGCGTGCGCCTTGTTTATTTGTAGATTGATCCGTCTAGTGGGTAAGGTCAAGGTGTATTGGATTTGATCTTGGATTCTTGGTGGTCCGGTGGCGGGCAGGGCAGCGGCGAGCAGGGTGGCGGAGGCGCGGCGGGCAAGGTACCGGCGACGACGGCGGTAGGGCTATGCTATTTGGAACAACGGTTTATCTGTAAGTTATCAAATTATGGCTTCTATTAATGCAATGGCTATTATATCTTTTTTCGGTTGGTAAGGTTTGGATTGTTTCTCTCAATGGCTACTAAATCTCTTGGAATCAAGAATGTTATGGTCATGTCTATTTTAGAACTGATTTTTGGATATTTCAATCATGTGTCTAATCAATTCTCTAAATTTGTTAATGTTATCCAAGTCACATATATATATCAGTTTTCAGTATTTGGATATTATTCTTCATGTTTTAGCTGAATCTGGTATCTTAATCAGCTATATGCAAGTATTGGTGTATTTACTTTTTAACCAAATATACATCTTTAATTTGGTCCATCCGATTGAAAACCGATGGTTTTAAAAAATGCATGTGTACGGGGTCCAACTGTAGCACTGGATTTTTTTTCTGTAGCCAATCAGGTGTTCTGCTTAATATAAACAGCTGAGTGTTGACTATTGAGTAGTCCTAGAATGCTCGGGTTCCGTACCAAATAAAAATTGCAACTCTCTGTGTCTTGTCTCCAAGCACACTCACTCCACACAGGTTATTCACGTACACAAACCTCCAACCAAGCTCATAAGCCCTTGACGCGCGCGCACCATGGAGCTGGAGCTGAACCTCGTGTCGTCCGCGTCCCTCCTCCTGGTGCTCTCCGCCGCGTACGTCTACTACACGACGCGGATCCGGTCGCCGCAGCGTCTGCCGCCGTCGCCGCCGGGGTGGCCGGTGATCGGGCACCTCCACCTGCTGTCCGGCATGCCCCACCACGCCATGGCCGAGCTGTCGCGGGCCATGAAGGCGCCGCTCCTCCGGCTCCGGCTCGGCAGCGTGCCCGCCGTGGTGATCTCCAAGCCGGACCTCGCCCGCGCCGCGCTCACCTCCCACGACGCCGCGCTCGCGTCGCGGCCGCACCTCCTCTCCTTCGGGTGCTCCGACGTCACCTTCGCCCCCGCGGGCGCCTACCACCGCATGGCGCGCCGCGTGGTCGTCTCCGAGCTCCTCTCGGCGCGCCGCGTCGCGACGTACGGCGCCGTCCGGGTCGAGGAGCTCCGCCGCCTCCTGGCGCACCTGACCAAGAACGCCTCCCCGGCGCGGCCCCTCGACCTGAGCGAGTGCCTCCTCAACCTGGCCAACGACGTGCTCTGCCGCGTCGCCTTCGGCCGCCGCTTCCCGCACGGCAAAGGGGACAGGCTCGGCGCCGTGCTCGCCGAGGCGGTGGACCTCTTCGCCGGCTTCAGCGTCGGCGACTTCTTCCCGGAGCTCGAGCCCGTCGCCAGCTGCGTCACGGGGCTCCGCCGCCGGCTGAAGAGATGCCTCGCCGACCTCCGTGAGGTCTGCGACGAGATCGTCGATGAGCACATCAGCGGCAAACGCACGCGCATCCCCGGCGACCGCGACGAGGACTTCGTCGACGTGCTCCTCCGCGTCCAGAAGTCACCCGACCTCGAGGTCCCCCTCACCGACGACAACCTCAAGGCCCTCGTCCTGGTGCGATTCAATCCATGTGCAATTTTTTTCACGGCACACATCAATACACATGTGACACCACTGACATCATTTCCGACAACGTTAGACCCTCAATGATTTGATGCATCGTCACACCACCGTAACTAACCACGACAATTGATGATTTGGTACGTACAGGACATGCTCGTCGCCGGCACCGACACGACGGTCTCGACGCTGGAGTGGGTGATGGCGGAGCTGGTCCGGCACCCGCGGATCCTGAAGAAGGCGCAGGAGGAGGTGCGGCGCGTCGTCGGCGGCAAGGGCCGGGTGGAGGAGTCGGACCTCGGCGAGCTCCACTACATGCGCGCCGTCATCAAGGAGACGTTCCGGCTGCACCCGGCGGTGCCGCTGCTGGTGCCGCGGGAGTCGGTGGCGCCCTGCACGCTCGGCGGCTACGACATCCCGGCGAGGACCCGCGTGTTCATCAACACCTTCGCCATGGGGCGGGACCCGGAGATCTGGGAGGACCCGCTGGAGTTCTCGCCGGAGAGGTTCGAGAACGGCGGCGGGGAGATCGACCTCAAGGACCCGGACTACAGGATGCTGCCGTTCGGCGGCGGCCGGAGGGGGTGCCCCGGGTACACCTTCGCGCTGGCCACCGTGCAGGTGTCGCTGGCCAGCCTGCTGTACCACTTCGAGTGGGGGCTGCCGGCCGGCGTGCACGCCGAGGACGTCAACCTCGACGAGAGCTTCGGCCTCTCCACAAGGAAGAAGGAGCCGCTGTTCGTCGTCGTCCAGAAGAGCGAGGGGTACGAGTTCAAGGGAGACGAACTTAAGAGGGTTTAAATTATGGGAACTGCTCCGGTACACTCCATTTAATTTCTTGCATAAATCCTAAAGCAGCCTACTAATTAATTAATTATTTTCTTAATTACTTTTCATCTGGGTCCTAAATGGGCCCGGCCCTACCCATGCCCCCCTCATGATCCATCCAGATCCGCATTCACCGCTCCGTTTATTCGGCACCGATCCATTTAGCGTGATGCGCTTCCCTCAAAAAAAAATCTAGCGTGATGCGCGAGCCGCGAGGAGGTCCGCCGAGTACAGGACGGCATCGCTCGAAGACGGAGGCGACGGTGCCACTGAGCTAGCCGGAGCAGCGCGCTTCACGTCGGGAAGCCCATTCGTTCAATCCGCTCCCGCTAGTGGCAACGCTCGCCGGTGGCACTAGACTTGGACACTGCAACTTTGCTCGCCGGTGGCAGTGCTCGACAACAGCACCAAGCGAACCGAGAGTGGATCGCTCCACTACGTTGAGTCTTCCCTGCACGGCTGCACCTCCACACATGCGTCTGACGGCTGATGCGGCTTACAAGTGATTGCTAGACTAGTGGAGAGCTAATGGAATAAGTAATTGCTTGAAAACAAGCTGTTTTTGTTTGGTATACTGAATTGAGAAGAGCAATTGATTCATGAAACCTCCATGGAAGAACCTATTGAACAGGATGACCGGATTACTAATGCCAAATTAAACTCACTGATGAAATTGGACAGCAAGTGCAGATTCTAGGAGATGTATCTTCTTGTTATTAATTAATTTCACACTGAGTAACATTTTTGTGAACTGATCTTTCCTGTGATCCTATGCACAACATGCAATTGTAAATACTACGAACTTACCTACTTGACCTGTAAGTGGGCTGCCAAGACCATCAATGAAAATACATTCAATTGCTCTTCAAGGGAGAATAATTGCGATATGAAACTACTTACCTTTTCCTGGTTGCTGATTTACTCTTTGCTCACTCACTACTGCCTAGTGCCATCACTACATGCCTAGTGAGTCAGATTGGCTCGGTGACTGAGAGTTTTGAGGCACGTGAAGTAGGCATTTTAGTGACTTTTGAAATCTTAGCATTTCCATTTGATCTATTTCACGTAACTTCGTATATCTTCTCTTTGTTCCGTGGTGGTATCTTAGATGGACTGGCTGGCTAGCAAGTAGCAACATACACATTAGGTACTTTTGATGAGCTCCTTGCCGGTCTCAGCATATTCCACACGTTTGTTTTTGTAACTTATCAATACTACCAGTGAGGTTCTTGAGTAGATAAAACTGGAATTTGTGATTTCGATTCAATTGAGTAATGAAATTCGGGTTTCTTTTAAATGATCCCCCCAAATATTACTTAACATTACAGAACTCAAACGCGTGGAGGTGCAGTCAATCCTGTCTTTCTTGACTTGTCTACCAATCAAATGTTTCCTCGTCTAGTAGTCATCACTTGGAAGCATCATCGGTCATTGGACCTTGGACGCATGCATGTATGGTGGTGCAGCCGTGCAGGAAAATCTTGCTATAGTGGAGAGAGGTCGCTCTCGATCTGTTCGGTGCTGTCGCGGAGCGCTGCCGCCGGCGAGCCACGCGTCTAGTGCCGCCGGCGAGCGTCGCCAATGGCGGGAGCTGATAGCACGAATAGGTTACCGCCGTGAAGTGCCATTGCCCCGGTCATCTTGGTGGCGCCATCACCTCTGTTTTCAAGTGCCGGCGTCACGCTAGATGGAACGAACCCTTTTCAGGACCAGATGAAAAGCAAATAAGAAAATAGTTAACTAATTAGTAGGTTGCTTTAGGATTTGTGCAAAAAATAGAAGAGGGAGCACCGGAGCAGTTCCCTTAATTTATTATAGGAGTAATAATCAAGCGTCAAGTAGGAATAATAATCTACGTGTGCAAATAGTGAGTGTTAAGACTCGGGTGGTGATGGCGATTGACTTTATATAGAGTAGTGTGCTACTAGGTGGTTTTGTAGCAGGCTAGGGGGCTAATAAATGGAACCTGATAATTTTTCTTTTGTAACACTATGGTTGATTGGTGGACAATAAAAAAAGAAGATATTAAATTTTGCAAAATATGCCCATGGCGTGAAGTGAGTATAACTCATCTGGTTAGATGTTTTATCGAAGGATTTCTTCATCTGGATTCGAGCTCTCGGTTCAGTATGGATGCTAATATTTTTCTGTCCATTGGATCAGACCTTGAATACATGAAGCTTTGGATTCCCAAAATGCTAATATCTTCGATGTTTGTTTAGATGAAGTAAGTATAACTCCATTTTATATACCAACTATATATAACCATTAAAATCATAAACATACAAACAGATATGGACACTAGCTAGAATTTAAACTCTGATAGATGAATTGTTAATAAAACATTTTCCACTTTGGCACCGTTTCCTAGGGCCGCGAATAACAAGACCTAGGGAGGTCAAAAGCCAAGCAAGAGGGCAAAAAGCAATCTACGCTTGGATACGTGCCAATTTTTTTCAGAGGTGATAGCTGCCTGTTGGCCACATGATTAATTATCTATGGATGAAGTAGCCGTTGTGGACATTATTACGCATAACGACTTCCCTATTGTTCTGATATGCATAAATTTGTTGCGAACAGTGTGCATATATGAACATCAGAGTAGATCTTCTCACAAATCCGTCAATGCCATTTTTTTATGCGACAGTCAGTTACAACTCTTGAAAATCATGACCCATAGAATGACATCACAGAGCAGTCGTATATGTCGTACGAAGCTGCCTAAAGTTTTTCATATACGTCCTATGAAGCTGTCTAAAGTTTTTCATGCGTCGTGTATAGGGCAGCCGGGGTGGCTATCTATCACGACAGATAAAAATATGTCACGCACGCGGTTGAGTGGCCTCCACTCGGCCCATTAAAGCCTTTGAGTCTGCGTGGGAGCAGCACAACCAGCCCAATAGAGACTCATATATTAGTTTTTTTAACTCTATTTATCAGTCGATGATTGATTGATTGGATCTGTTCTAATTCAAGAGTTTGAAGAAAAAGGTATGAGTTATATATTATTTAAGCAGAAGGCTTTTAGATGCAGAGACTAGATATTCACCGGTTGAAAAGTTTTTCTTGTGTTTGTATTTCAAAGTCACTATTTATTATCTACAGAGTATACATTGGTATGCAAAAAAATATGGTAAAATATATGCTTTATTTGCCGATATTTAATGGGAGAATTGGTAAATGGATTTTTGCATTGACTAAGATCGATCTGCCTTACCAATCGTCTAAAGCAGTGAAGGGATAGATAGTGGCTGATTTTGTAACGCAGCATCACGATCAATCTGCAAATATAGTGGAACTGATACCTTGACCTTTGTTTTTTGATGGTTCATCTTGCAAACAAAGGAGCTGGCGCCGGAGTGGTTATTGTATCGCCTCAGGAAGCAAATTTTGAGCTTAGCTTTCCGTTTGATTCATATGCTACCAATAGTCAAGCAGAATGAAGCTATAGTTAAAGAAGTTCAATTGCTAAAAGAAGTTTAAGCTGAAGCTATTGAAATATTTGGGGATGATTTGTTAGTGGTGAATCAACTCATCGGCAATTATGAATACAAAGATGATATTTTAAGAAATTATCTAGAAGAGGGTCAACGGTTGTTGAAAGAATAAACCCCAGTTTATGTTCAGCATATTCTTAAAATACAAAATCAAGAAGCCAACGGGCTTGATCAAAGTGCGTCTGGGTATCGGCCAATTCAAAGTATTCTAAATATTGAGAAGAGTTCTGATGATTGGAGAAAGGAGATCCTGGGTTATCTAAGGATCAATAAAAAAAATGTTTCTAGGAATAGTCCAATGAAATCCACACTACCAGAATCCTTCACATCCGTCCGCCTCCTCCGCCTCGGCCATTTTTGGACCCGGTGCTGATGGGGCTTCAGCACCGGGTCCAACGGCAAGGAGCGGGGGCGGCGCGGAGGTGTGTCCGGGCGGACACATTAGCACCGGGTCGTGGCAAGACCCGGTGCTAATGTTCACCCTTTAGCACCGGGTGCAGCCACGACCCGGTGCTAAAGGCCTCGGGCACATTAGCACCGGGTCGTGGCTGCACCCGGTGCTAAAGGGTGAACATTAGCACCGGGTCTTGCCACGACCCGGTGCTAATGTGTTTGAATATAGGGGCTTCCCCTCCCCCGCCCGAGCCAGCTGAACACTTAGGCGCTGTGTTCATGCTGCTCGGCCGTGGGAGGGGAGGTGCTGCCCAAATTTTTTTCAAAATTTGTGAAGAATCTACTCATCTAAGGAGCACTACAAGGTACACTCTTTCATTCTCTAATGTTTTATTTAGCTTGTAATCCTTCTATGATTTAGAAATAGAGGGATTTGTGAATCAAAGTAAAGCTAGCTAGAGAGAGATTGTGTTCTTGGAGGAGAGAGAGGAGAGAGCTTGAGTTCATGGTGGAGAGAGTGTTCATGCATGTTGTGTTTTAAATGGAGAGAGAAGGCAAGCTAGTTAGTATTTTGTTTTGTATGACTTGTGAATAGTTGTAAGGCTTATAGTAATGTGGTTTTAGAAATTACTAGAAAATCAATATAAAATGCTAGAAAATCTTATAAATTACTAGAAAATCTTATAAATTACTAGAAAATCTTATAAATTACTAGAAAATCAATATAAAATTCTAGAAAATCTTATAAATTAATAGAAAATCTTATAAATTACTAGAAAATCAATATAAAATGCTAGAAAATCTTATAAATTAATAGAAAATCTTATAAATTAATAGAAAATCTTATAAATTAATAGAAAATCTTATAAATTACTAGAAAATCAATATAAAATGCTAGAAAATCTTATAAATTAATAGAAAATCTTATAAATCTTATGTGAAGGACATGGCTAGCAGACCGAAGAAAGGGGCCGATAAGAAAGGTGTGGGTAAGCAATTGGACCCATCACAAGACGAGCCAAAGCGTCATATAGTTCTTCCAGGAAAGAGAAAAATCGTAGGAGTTGAGGACAAGACGGATGAAGATTATGATATGCTCGATGGCCGGCCTCCATTCTCAGTGGATGATGACCCAAGCATCCTGTTAGCGGCGGAGGAGACACCGTATCTACGACGTGATCACAATCAAGGAACATTTGTAAAGAGGAAGTTTATTAGTGTCCGAGTAAACGATGATGCCATGTAATTTCTATTGATTTATAGGATTTTCTAACATTTTATATTGATTTTCTAGTAATTTATAAGATTTGCTAGTAATTTATAAGATTTTCTAGCATTTTATATTGATTTTCTAGCATTTTATATTGATTTTCTATTAATTTATAAGAGTTTCTATTAATTTATAAGATTTTCTAGCATTTTATATTGATTTTCTAGTAATTTATAAGATTTTCTAGTAATTTATAAGATTTTCTAGCATTTTATATTGATTTTCTAGCATTTTATATTGATTTTATATTAATTTATAAGAGTTTCTATTAATTTATAAGATTTTCTAGCATTTTATATTGATTTTCTAGTAATTTATAAGATTTTCTAGTAATTTATAAGATTTTCTAGCATTTTATATTGATTTTCTAGCATTTTATATTGATTTTCTAGTAATTTATAAGATTTTCTAGTAATTTATAAGATTTTCTAGCATTTTATATTGATTTTCTAGCATTTTATATTGATTTTCTATTAATTTATAAGATTTTCTAGCACTGACTGGGCCTAAGGGCCTTTAGCACCGGGTCGTGGCTGCACCCGGTGCTAAAGGCAACGACCGCGGCTGGCCACGTCACCGGGCGCACACGAGCCACGTCACTGGCCCGGTCGTGGCCTTTAGCACCGGGTCGTGGCTGCACCCGGTGCTAAAGGCCACGACCGGGCCGCGGGGGCCGTGCGGCGGCCGGCCACGTCACCGGGCGCACGCGAGCCACGTCACTGGCCCGGTCGTGTCCTTTAGCACCGGGTCGTGGCTGCACCCGGTGCTAAAGGCCACGCTGTGGCGGGGCCAAAGACCGGCCTGGCCACGGAGGCCGTGCGAGAGCTGGCCACGTCACCGGGCCACGTCACTGGATGAACAAGAACAATTTTTCTTTTTAATCTCTGTATAAAAGTTGTAACTAGTCGTTCTCCCTCGTACAAACTTCAAAAAAGATCATTTTTCTTCCTAAAAATTCCTAAAATCATACTCTATCAAGTTATGAAACTTATTAATGTTATTATTTTGAAAAATCTTCTCGTGTTTGAACAATCCAAATTTTGAATTAAAAATGACACCTACAACCAAGGTTTTTTTCACACTAGGTGATGTCAAATGAAAAAGTGATGAATACCAAAGTTTCATATTTCATCATGATCTACAATCTTTATTTAGGTCATTTTGTCATTTTCAAAATGGGTAATAACATGTAGTAGAAATTTGACAAGTCTCTAACAAAGTTTTGGAAACTATGCGAGTGAATCTAGGATTAATGAACAATGTATACTACCACTTTCTCAAATGCAAAAATGACTTAAATAAAGATTGTAGATCTTGATGAGATATGAAATTTTGGTATTCATGACTTTTTCATCTGAGACCGTTTAATGTTCCAAAATCTTTCATTTAGTTATCAATTTTTGTAATTTATAAGATTTTCTAGTAATTTATAAGATTTTCTAGTAATTTATAAGATTTTCTAGTAAGTTATAAGATTTTCTAGTAATTTATAAGATTTTCTATTAATTTATAAGATTTTCTATTAATTTACAGGATTTTCTAGTAATTTACAAGATTTTCTATTAATTTATAAGATTTTCTAGTAATTTATAAGATTTTCTAGCATTTTATAAAGATTTTCTAGTAATTTATAAGATTTTCTTATTTAATATATATTTTTAACAGGTATTAATAACTGAATTAAAACAAGTATTAATAACTATACATTAAAAACTATATTTATAAGATTCCCAAATAGTAGCCCCCGGTGCTAAAGGCCCGTTTGGAAACTGGGCGCCAAACGAAAAGTTGGGGCCTTTAGCATCGGGTTGATCTAAAATCCGGTGCTAAAGGCCCCCAATTTTCGTTTGGCGCCAGTTACGGGGCATTTAGCACCGGGTGTAGAAGACCCGGTGCGAAAGGGGGGCCTTTAGCACCGGGTCGTGGCAAGACCCGGTGCTAAAGGCCTTCGTCTGGCGCACAGTTACGGCCTTTAGCACCGGGTGTAGAAGACCCGGTGCTAAAGGGCCTTTCGCACCGGGTGGCGGGAAGACCCGGTGCTAAAGGGGGGGCATTTAGCACCGGGTCTTCCCACCACCCGGTGCGAAAGGGCCTTTAGCACCGGGTCGTGGCTGCACCCGGTGCTAAATGCCCCGGACCTATATAGGCCGGGGACTTCTCTCCCCTCACTCACTTCGCCCTCACTCGTCACAGATCGAAACCGCCGCCGGTGCCTCCTCGTCTCCTCAGCCGCCGCCGCCCGTCGCCGTCGCCCGTCGCCGCCGCCGCCCGTGGTCCCCGCGCCCACGCCGCCGCCACCTGTCGTCCCCGCGCCCACGCCGTGCCGCCGCCCGTCGTCCCCGCCGCCGTCGTCGTCCCCGCGCGCGCGTGTCGTCCCCGCCGCCGTCGTCGTCCCCGCGCTCACGCCGCCGCCACCCGTGGTCCCCGCGCCCGTCGTCCCCGCGCCGGCGCCCCTCATCCCCGCGCCGCATGTCGTCCCCGCGCCGCACGTCGTCCCCGCGCCGCTCCTCGTCCCCTCGCCGCCGTCGCCCGCCGCGCCCGTCACTGCACCCGGTGAGCCTCTCTGTGAAATGTTTGTGAGCCGGCCTTCGTGCCGTGCGTGAATGTTTGTGAGCCGGCCTTCGTGTCGTGCACGTGTTTGTGTGTGCAGGTACCCGTTGCATGGCCGAACACGTTCGGCCACGCACATGTGCTTAGCGAACGTGTTCGGCCATGCGCATTTGGTTAGCGAACGTTCGCTAACCAAATGCGCATGGCCGAACACGTTCGCTAAGCACATACATTGAAAATATTAGAAATTACATTGAAATGTATATTGGAAATGTTATATTGGAAATGTATATTGGAAATGTTATATGTTTGAAATGTATATTGGAAAATGCTTCATTTAAATGTATTGGAGATATTTACATTGAAATGTATATTGGAAATGTTATATGTTTGAAATGTATATTGGAAAATGCTTCATTTAAATGTATTGGAGATATTTACATTGAAATGTATATTGGAAATGTTATATGTTTGAAATGTATATTGGAAAATGCATCATTTAAATGTATTGGAGATATTTACATTGAAATGTATATTGGAAATGTTATATGTTTGAAATGTATATTGGAAAATGCTTCATTTAAATGTATTGGAGATATTTACATTGAAATGTATATTGGAAATGTTATATGTTTGAAATGTATATTGGAAAATGCTTCATTTAAATGTATTGGAGATATTTACATTGAAATGTATATTGGAAATGTTATATGTTTGAAATGTATATTGGAAAATGCTTCATTTAAATGTATTGGAGATATTTACATTGAAATGTATATTGGAAATGTTATATGTTTGAAATGTATATTGGAAAATGCTTCATTTAAATGTATTGGAGATATTTACATTGAAATGTATATTGGAAATTCTATGTATATTAGAAATATATGTGCTTCATTTAAATGTATATTAGAAATATATGTGCTTCATTTAAATGTATATTGGAAATGTTATATGTTTGTATAATGTATACCATCGAAAATGTTTATTATCGGAAATTCTATGGCGTACCCGAACCCATCGCGCACCCGAACCCCCTTAGCGAACCCTTAGCGAATCAATTCACACCGCGCACCCGAACCCCTTGGCGAATCCGTTTTTCACGCACCGACCCCCTTAGCGAAAATGTTAGAAATATTGGGAATATGTATGCTTTGTATATATTTCTTATCAATTATTTTTAATTCTATAGATGGCGGACAACAACAACAATGTCCCACCCATGCAAGAGGACAACAACACCCCTGTCCCACCCATGCAAGAGGACAGCAACACCCCTGTCCCACCCATGCAAGAGGACAACGACACGTTTTTTGCGAATCAACTTTTCAATATTGTAACCCAACCAATGTCGATGGATGATGTGTTGGGCATCATTGGAAGGGACGACAATGTCCAGGGCGACAATGTTGCAAGGGCCGAAGATGTTGAAGGGGCCGCAAATGTCCAGGGCGACAATGTTGCAAGGGCCGAAACTATTGAAGGAGCCGGTAGCGCGCCCTCGTCTAGTCAGGTGTGTATATAGATAACATAAATTTGTACTGTACATGTCAATTATGTATACCATCTCTATATCATCTCGTATATATGTAATTTGTGTAGGCCGCCTCTGCTAAGAAATCAAAACGATCGACCACGAAGAAGCTGAAGGATGTCAAGTTACACATCACCCGAGTGGAGGATGACGAGGAGCCAGTTGAGCCCCCAAAAGTGGCCAAGAAATTTGTATCTCAGTGCGGGGTAATTGTACGGGACAATGTGCCCATTAGTATCAGAAAATGGAAGTCCACGGACCCTACTGAGGAGTACGTGCTCCCCGATACAGAGAAGGAGATGCTATGGAGGGAATTAAAGGCAATATTCGACTGGCCTAGCACTCATGAAGCAGAACTGAGGGATTGGACAATGAAGAAGATGGCAGTTCTGTTTCAGGATTTCAAGAAGAAGTTGTACTCGCAATTTCTCAAAACCGGAGAGGCCCCGGATCCTGAGAAGTATAAGAAGATCACCAATGACGAGTGGGAAGCATTCATTGAGTACAAAACCTCCGAAGAGGGTGCAACGGCTAGCGCTAGAAACGCTGGAAACGCCGCAAATAAGAAGTACTCGCATAAGATGGGTTCGGGAGGTTACAAGGCAAGCATCGCTAAATGGGAGAAGATGGAAGAAGATCTATATGCTAGAGGCATCACTCCAGCGACACATGACTGGCCCACAAGGACCAAGCATTGGTACTATGGTCATGGAGGCACCCTAAGCCCAATCGACGGCTCCTTAGTTTTTCCCGAGGACTTGCGAGAACTAGCTCAGCGTCTCCTCGATATCCTCAGGGCATCTGATAGGGGAGAATTTGTTGCCGATAGAGACAGAGATGAGCTAACCTATGCCTTAGGGAACAAGGAGCATCCTGGACGGACGCGCGGCGTAGGCACAAGCGTCTCATGGAAGAAAGGTTTCCAAGAGCACGCCGCCACCTATAGGAGCCGTTCGAGGAAGAAGGCCGAATATGAGCAGAGGGTGAGGGACCTAGAGCAAACGGTTGCCGCCCAGGGCTCAAAGCTCCAAGAAATGGAGTCAGAGATGGAGCAACGGATGAAGGTAGCATGGCTGCCGATACAACAAGCCACAGGCGGGACCGGTTCCACAGAGCCTGCACCTCTCCAACAAGCCACAGGCGGGACCAGTTCCACAGAGCATGCACCTCTCCAAGATGCGGCCCTTATTAGCCCTCCACAGCAATATCAAAGCAGTCACGCTTCCACACAGGCCGCCGAAGCGGTCCGTTACACCGTGGATGAAATAACTCAACGGACCGCGTGCGAGCTTGTCGTCAGGCAGAAGAACTTAGCTGTGGTGGTACGTATGCGACCTTAGTTCATACTGCATACATTTCACCGTAAATACCATTCATTTACTAACTTTCTTTGTGACTACTAACTTATCAGGTCGCATACGGTATGACCAAACGTGTGGAAGAAGGGCAAAAATGGCACTGCAATGACATTCCACATGGTTACGTACCTGTTGAGGTGGAGCAAGTCGTCACCAGCTGGGAAGACTTGGAACTTGACATCCCCGGAGGTGACGGAGAAACAAAACTCGGTCAGTGTTCTCACTGCATCATTCTATGGAGCAAGGCAGACATCGTTATACCCGATACACCTGCGGCTACCAACAAGCCCCCGTCACCTCCAAGAGATCCACAGGATCATGACGATTCTCCGGGAGCTCCTGATGCAAGCCCGTCTCCTCCGCCAAAGAGGTCTCCGTCTCCTCCGCCGAAGAGGTCTCCGTCTCCTCCGCCGAAGAGGTCTCCGTCTCCTCCGCCGAAGAGGTCTCCGTCTCCTCCGCCGCGGAGGTCTCTGCCCCCTCCGCCAAAGAGGGGACGCCGCACTAAAGCCTCTGCCCCCACTCCACCAGCGAAGAAGGCGCGAAAAACTAGAGAGAAGCCCGCACCAGAGAAAAGAGCAGGCGAGAAGACTCTAGAGGAGCTCGAAGCCTCGGTAACAGCAGACACAAAGAGGCAAATGGCCGAGTGGAGGAGAAAACCTGAGCCGGAGCCGAAGCTTGATCCCACCATCGTGAAGTCATTCCTCGGTAATTTGAGCAAGGGTCAACAGAAGGAAGTAATAGTAACAGACTATGACCGCTCATTACTGAAATCTCGCCGAAAATGGAAGGCTGCGGATAAGGAGGCGGGCCCATCCAAAAAGGTTCCTCAGCTCGGCCAGCAACCTCAGCGTCCCTTGGGTCCATTGCCATCTCTGGACGAGCTTAACATTCAACGAGTAATGGCCGAGACTGGACTAACCAGAGCGCATGATAAAAGTAGGCGTGAAGGACCAAGACTTCTACAATGGTGACGCGGATTTTGTCTGGCTCAGGTTTAATGATATATATGAGCTGTACCACCGCGACGCCATGGACGTGGATTTGATCACATGTTGGACACTGTAAGTACTTTGTTGTTGCTTATAATTCACAGTTTGAAAACAATAATTCCAATCTATGTTGACGCGGGCTTTATTTATTGCTTAACATATGCAGAATGGAGATTCAAAAATGTCGCAGAGACAATATATATGACGTTGGTTTCGTTGACCCTCGAAGGATAAGTGAAGCAATGATAATGCACAATCCTGAGGAAACATATTTAAACCTATACAAATATATCAAGAAACAAAATTACTGTGACTCCATACTAATCCCGTACAACATCGAGTGAGTACATTCACAGCCTTCTTCTTATACTGTCTGTGTAACAATTCATTTCTGATTATAATGTATACATGTGCACAGATTCCACTGGTTCCTAATTATATTGTGTCCTGATCGGGGTGTCGTGAACGTCTTTGATTCATTGCACACCCCAAAAGAAAAACTACAGAACATCATGGACATGATGGCAAGGTGATGTATATTTTCCCCTACTTAATCCACCCCTTCCACTCGCAATGACTTAACTCAATTTTTTTGTTCGCAGGGCCTGGATTCAATTTCGTACAGAACACACGGGTATACAACATGAAACACTAAAATGGAACATTGGCTTTCCGGTAAGCAAGTAATTTGTACATGTAGGCATCGACTAATATATTATATGAATTTTACTAGATTTCTTTTGGTCGACAGTGTGCCAAACAGGGACCGGGAAATAATTTATGTGCATACTATGTGTGCGACTACATGTGGAATTGGGGACATAAAAAGCTCACACAACGCGATATTATGGTACGTAATAATAAACACATTTCCATTATTATTAAGTGCACAATTATTGTCTCCAACTCGACGGATTAAATGTCTTTCAAATATTTTTAAATTATAGATGTTCAACCTGAAGGAAGAGTCCCTAGAGATAGAAAGAATTGACGCAATTGCAGAACAACTCGTCGGATGGATCTGGGATGAGGTCGTCAATCCCCGAGGAGAATTCCACTCGCCAATACTGGAGGACGTGCCGGACAGTCCAACGAGAGCTAGCTAGTCGTCAATCTTAATTATGTAGAAAATACAGTTTAAATATATATAACTCGAGTTGACATGCATGAATATCTACTTTTGTAATATATATGTCTTCTATTTTGATGAAATGTCAGCTAATATGAATATAGAGTCGGCCGAATACGCATTAGAATACACGTATTAGAATATATACGTATATACACGTGTATAGACGTGCATGCATGGCTACTGAAAAAAGCAAAAAAAAAAGAAATCCGGGGCCTTTAGCACCGGTTGCAGACAGCAACCGGTGCGAAAGGCATGCCCTTTAGCACCGGGTGCAGCCACGACCCGGTGCTAAAGGCCCTGCTAGAGGCGCTGCGGGATAGGCCCTTTAGCACCGGGTCGTGGCTGCACCCGGTGCTAAAGGGACCCTTTAGCACCGGTTATTCAACCCGGTGCTAAAGGGGTACCCCTTTAGCCTCGGATTAGTTGCACCGGGTGGGAAACCCGGTGCTAAAGGGCTTTCCCACCCGGTGCAGATGTCGATCATTCTGGTAGTGCCAGTCCCTCGTCTTGCGAGGGCACGGCTTACTTTTGCAGTTTTAATTTTTGGTGACTTAGGCTATAAGTATGTGAAATTGGATTGGTTCTCCCTATATATGCATCCTCTCAGCCACCACAAAAATGCATCTGATTGAGCTAGAGTTTTTGCCTCTACGCCAACTGAAGAGCAGGTCTACGTCCTCTCAGCCACCCCAAAAACATATCTAATTGAGTTCGGGTTTTTGCCTCTTCGTGAAGTGAAGAGCGGGTCTCCGAAACCTCTTTCTTTATTATCCTACACCGGGAAAGGACGAATAAGATTTTTTTTGGAAGCACTTTGTGTGACTGGTTAAGGTTTTCACCAAAGCTCGTCCTCTATTCAAGTCGCACATTCAAGTCAAGCGTCGTAGCGTACCATGGTCTCTAACGTCATTAAGTGTGCTTCATCTCCAACACTGTCATCAGCCCATGTGCACCACCACTTCTCGTCACGCATCCACATCCGCACCTGTTCAGTATGTACTCTGTCATCATGTTTTCTGAGAAAATAATGTTGTGTTTAAAGGTTGCTAGTATGATGAGAAATTACATGCTAATTTCTGTTTTTGTCTTTTTTATTTAGTTCTAGATATAATACGATGATTGTCTAATTATACAAAAGAATTATTAGTAGAGTCAGGATAGATTTTGATCGACTCCGCTTTATTGTTGGATTAATTGGGCCTTGGCCCATATTAGTCTTAATTAATCAATAAGAATTAAAAGGTCCACTAGTAGTAGATGCTGGGGAGTTATTGGTATTAAATCCTGGAGGGAGAGTTAAAAAAATCCTAACCAACTTAAGTGGTGGATCAGCTGTGGACCGCTTGTGAAGTTGACTAAAGGAAAAGGGCGTACCACACGCGCTCGCTCGCCAAGCCGGGCCGTGGCGCGTGGCCGTGCCGTACCGAGACGCGTCGCAACGTGACACAACGTGGTATGACGAATGTTTTGCAATAAATGTTAGTCATTGCAAGTCATCAACGTTACTGCCATTGCTCAAAGGACCAGTAACTGACGTTTATTGGCAATTCATGGCCATTGCTAGATGAACTCTGTCTAGGTTCATCCCCTCTCCTCCTATGCGCCTATATAAGGAGACCCCTCCTTCCTACTAGACATACTCTCTCAGACTTCTCTAGTACTCCTATTAAGGAGACCTCTCACTTTCTCCCACATTGTTTTGATGCTCTCTTGCATTCCCGCTGCAAGCTTTGCGCGCAAATTGCTTGCGTGAGCAGAAGCCTTCGAACCTCTCTGCATAGTGATCCTGCTCGGGATAGACATGTGATAATGTTTTTGGGGAGCGTATGACTACGCGATTGCTCACTTCCATGTTGACTTCCTGGTGGTCATCTTCGTCAACCTGAATGACTACGTCCCGGCATCCATCTTCGTCGACTTGAACGACTATTTCCCGGAGGTTGTCTCGCTCAAGTGAACGACTACTTCCCGGATGTCTTGAACGACTACTCAGAAGGTCGTTCGAGGGACTCCACTGCAACGACTCGCCACTGCACTGAATTTGATTGACTAATTCAAGCAAGGCCAGTCGAGTATGGTTAACACCAATACTCCAGCTGGTGCCAGTGTCTCCGGCATCTTGTTGTTCGTGTTAGTTAGGAGAATTAACTTGAACACACACATGCTCTGTTGTCACAAGATCGCTAATTGTTACCATTAATTTACTGTTAATATATGGAATAAAGCATAGACTTATATATATCATTCTCCTCTGTTGTCATAGTTTCCTTCATGGAAATTTATGATTAATAGAGAAATATATGCCGACTAGTCTAGGGAAATACTAGTAAGATAAAATTAGGAAATCAAGAAGTGTACTAATGTTGACGGGTGGCTGAAGGAGTAACTTAAATGCACGCACTACGGGAAACCGGGTGTTTGCCGAGTGCCGCAGGCACTCGGCAAACCCCGATATACACTCGGCAAATGGTTTGCCGAGTGTTACACTCGGCAAAGGGGACTCGGCATAGCCCGTGTCGGCAAACAGCCCCTTTGCCGAGTGTCTTTTATCCGGCACTCGGCAAAGGCTTTGCCGAGGGCAGAAGCCGACACTCGGCAAAATAAAGCACTAACAGACGGCCGCGAACGGCACAGCGCCGTTCGCGGCCGGCTGTTAGTGCTAACGAGGTCTTTGCTGAGTGTCGTACTCGACAAAGACTCCATCCTTTGCCAAGTGTAGCACTCGGCAAAGTGCTGTCTAGGGGCCTGCCCCAGCCAAGCCTTTGCCGAGTGTCGATGTCTCACACTCGGCAAAGGCTGTTGGCTTCGCTGAGTGTGACACTCGGCAAAGGCTTGGCTGGGGCAGGCCCCTGGACAGCACTTTGCCGAGTGCTATGGCTTTAACACTCGGCAAAGAGGCAGCCTTTGCCGAGTGTTAGGGCACAAACACTCGGCAAAGGAAGTTCCAAAAATGACAGAAACAGCCTGTTTGCCAAGTGTTATGACCAATACACTCGGCAAACAGGCCCTTTGCCGAGTGTAACACTCGGCAAAGCATCAATTTGACCCCTGTTTTGATTTATTTATTGCGTTAAAAGGACCCCTCAACAAAAACATCACAGGCAATTTATAATAGGCATCACAGGCAATTGATATATATATATAGCCACTAAACCATCACACAACCATAAACAAACACATATAAGTCACTAAACCATCCAACATCACAGAAATGTCACAAATTCAACATCCAAACATCCAACATCCATCATTCACTAGTTTACAAAGTCCAACATCCATCACTCACGGAGGAGGGGGTCCGAACAACGATCTAGCCGCCCGTGCCGCAAGGTCTTCGTCTTGAGGGCCGTCATTCGACGCCGCCGAGCCAGGAGCCTGCCCAAAAGAGATTAGTGGTGTGTGTTACAAGATTTACAACAGAAATGAGTTGTGAAATGAAATTATAAGGTTCTCAAGTGACTCACGGGAGAAATAGGAACACGTGGTGGAGGCAGTGGAGGTAGTGGTGGCATCACCGCCGCCGGCAACGGACCTTCAACCACCCGCTGGCCAATGCTCGTCAGGTAGGCCATTACCTGCTCCTGCCACGCTCGGTTCGTCCGCTCGGCCTCCTCCTTCTGCCTCTCTTTCTCGGCCTCCGCGTCCTTCATCCGCTGCACCTCCGCCTCCAGGAACTCCCACCTCTGCGTCTCTTCCTCCAACTGGGTCTGCAATATTCAATCACAAAGTTACAATACATTGCAAACGTAAGTAAACTTCACGTACGAAGAACAAAACAGAAATAACCTGGAGTGTCTGCATCCCGAAGTGTGAACCGGGAAGAGGCTGGCGGATAGCCGCTGAAGAGCTCGTGCTCCTGGCTCGAATCTGGGAGAGTGTGGGGGTAGCGGCCGTGTCGATGGTGCTGTTGGCGATTAAATACCGCCCATGCTTCTTGCCTCCTCCCGCCCTCATGACCACTTCTCCATCAATGTCGTGGGCGGTCGGATCCCAGTCTGGCCCGTGGACCTCCCTCGCCACCTCTGTATATGCCGCGAGGCGACTGTGGACGCTGGCGTTGCTGTATGCCGCGGGCCCGTCCTCCGGGTTGTACTGGACGTCGGAGGTCGCCTTGCCCTTGTGGGCCATAGCAAATGCCTCGAGCTGTGAGCAAGACGCACCACCATGTGACGCCGACTGAAAAAATAAACAATAAGAATTAGCAATTATACAGAATTGAGTGAGCGAAGATAGAAATGACTCGGCGTACCCATTTGGCCCTGTACTCCTCGAGGCTAAGGCTGCCCTGATGGTGTGCTATACCGGGCATAAGCAAACGCCGCTCCCGGCAAGGGTCGTGCTGAGCCGCCCACTCGTCGTTGCACCACTTGTCGACTATCACCTCCCAGCATCTGGGATGCGGGGCGTACCACCACGGAATCGCCTACAAGACATCAAGTGTACGACATATAACAAGATCGAATTTAAAGTACTTAATCTTAGAATAAAACATTATCGATTTTCATACCGCCATGTATTTCTCCTTGGTCAACTTTATCTTTCTTGCCTCGGGTTTCTTCACGGAGATCTTGAGTGCAGCGTAATAATCAATTACGGCATGCACGCGCGCCTCGTAGTGCAGGTCCTTGACGAGCTTCCAACAGGCTGCATGTGCCACAGCATCCGCCAAAGTCTCCTGTCCCGGGACGTATCTGTAAAAGTCATGCACATATATACACGATGGATGTTGCATTATTTGTAGATTGTTAATGAATGTGCTGTGTTGAGGAATGTAGTGCAACGAATACTTACCCACAACTCGCCCTTTACCCGCTCGGCCTTGTTGTTGAAGATCCTGCGGTCCCGGTCCTCCTGATCGCGAGCGGCGACGTAGTGGTCAAAGGTGTAGGCCGGCTCCTCCCTGCCGCCAATGGTCACCAGACCCGGAAACAACTCCCTGCAAAGAAGACCCAGGATGCCGTTGACTTTGCGGTCGTGAGCAGTGCCCGGGGTGACACTCACCCAATTCCTGCCCAAGTGATTAAGATAAATTGTTAGTCCATATTGTGATTTCCAACATATGAATATGAAACGAAAAGGTACTTGTAACATCTAAAATTACTTACCTTGGAGGGCTGGGTGCGATCACGGGGCGACGCTCCATGGGTATCGGGCGCTTCGGGAGTTGCGAGGGGCCTCGCTGCCAAAGGGCCGAGTTCTCAGAGGAGGTGGACCCCTCTACGTCCTCGCCCTCGGGGTCCTCGGCCCCGTGGTCCTCGGCCCCGTGCTCCTCGGCCACGTGCTCCGCTGCCTCGTGCTCCGCGGCCCGAGTGTCCGCCGCCGAAGGAAAAAAGTCCTCGTCGGACGAAGACGACGAAGGTACGGGGGTCCGCTCTCACCTCTTGCCCTTGCCTCGCCCCCCGCCTTTGGCCTTCTTCTTTCGCCCCTTGCCCTTGGCACCAGACGACCCAGCTGCATCGGACCCTCCATCTTTGAACTTTCGGTACAACGATATGACGTTTCTCATTGCACCGCCCCGACCAACCATCTTGGTTCAATCACCTGCAATCAACAAAAACATGCATTTATTAGATTTCACATATAAACATAAATTATTAGAAAGACATGTAATATATAAGAAGTATGAACCGACATAAACTATTAGAAAGAGATGATGCAATATATAAACGTACTTTTATTAGAAATAATCATCCGGATCAGGATTATTTGGATCAAGGGTCGCATCATCACTATTGTACATTTCGAGATGTTCATGGTCGTCCTCCAAAGGCGGAGGAATGTCGTCGGCTTCATCATTGCCTAATTGTAATCGCTCTAGTAACTCTACCTCCTTAGCATTATGAACCACATCTCCAGTGTCCTCGTCAACCAACATTTCTGAGTCTAAATCCATTCCGACCGCTTGGGTTAAGTCTATCTCAAAAGACCCTTCTAGCCCATTTTCTTGAAAGAACTATCCATCATAGGTGTTTGGATCTATGTTATAATCTTCATTGTTTGGGACTGGTAATTTACCGTGTGGTGACACTTTGTATACAACGTCCCAACCCTCAAGCCTTTTGTCCTTTTTGCATGGGTATGACAAATAATACACCTGGGTGGCCTGTTGAGCCACTATATAGACATCGTCTCCAGGTAATACAGATGACTGTCGAATTTCGACTAGCCCAAGACTAGGGGTCTGTCTCACCGCTGAAGGATCAAACCAATGACATTTGAAGATAACAGGAGAAAGAGGTTTGCTTCCACCGAAATTAAGCTCGTATATTTCTCCCATAGTAATCGAACCCATCAGAGCTTGGAGTATAAACTCCGGTATTTGTAGTCCTTCGATTGGGCATCCTCGCCTCATGACTTGTTGTGCGAAAACGATAACCATTCACATCATATCCGTTAAATGACTTGACCTTATACGCACAACCATCGGCGATCTGTCTCAACTCGGGCCTCATAGACCCATCGGATTGGCCCTGCGAGTTCGACCAGGATAGTTTGTTATATTAATGACATGACTTCAGTAACGTCAAATTTAGGACAAGACTGAAATTAAGTGTACCTTCTGTTTGAACGAAGAAATAAAATCTGGGTTTCCATGTTTAAGAAGGTCATCAACTTCGTGCGCGGTAGGAGCCCTCCTATTACGCCAGAATTGATCAAGAAATTCCCTGTATGAACGAGAAACAAGAGTGTTGGATGCAGAATAGTGGCTAGGTACTCGAAAACAAGATTGTTCTGAACTTACCGCATGTATGGCTCAACTTCGGATAGATTGGTGAGCACATAAAGCATGATAGCGCGCCACTCTGCATTTGTCAAGTTTTTGTTGGTGCCTTCACTTGCACTTCCCAGTTGCCCTCGGAAAAGGCTGAGGTTCGATTCAACTTTGCCAACATTGTAACGAGGCGGTGGATTGTGCACGCTAGGGAGGTTGTCAGCATAATACTTTGTTGTGAAGTTTGACACCTCCAGAATGTAAGCCTCTGCAATAGAAGCTTCAATCTTGCATTTATTTTTGCATTTAGTTTGAAGAACCTTTTGTCATCTCTCAATTGGATAGCACCAGCGGTTCTGCACAGGCCCTCCCATTCGTGCCTCATACGGAAGGTGCAGAATCATATGCTGCATCGGGTTGAAAAAACCTGGTGGAAATATCTTCTCCAACTTGCATAGCAACACGGGAGCAAGCTTTTCCATTTCTGCAAGCATGGTCTTCGATACTTCCTTAGCACACAGTTGGTGGAAGAAATTGCTCAACTCTGCCAGCACTAGCCAGACATGCTCGGGGACATAGCCTCGAACCATTACCGGAAGAAGCCGCTCAAGCCATATGTGGTAGTCATGACTCTTGAGCCTGTTGATTCGTAAAGTAGTTAAGTTCACTCCCCTCTTCAAATTCGTTGCGTACCCATTAGGAAATTTTAATGTTTGGAACCAACTTAGCACTTCCTTCTTTTGGTCATTATCGAGAACGAAATCGGCCTTAGGTTTTTTCCATGTTTTGCCGTCCCTGGGAGGTGGTATATTTAGCTTCGGTCTATTGCATAACCGCTGCTGATCCACTCTTGTCTTGGTATTGCCTTTGGTTTTATCAGGAATGTTCATGATTGTACCCCAAAGTGCCTCGGCAAGATTCTTTTCAGTGTGCATCATATCAATATTATGTTGAAGCAGAAGGTCTTGCATGTACGAGAGCTTCCACAGGCCTAACTTATGAGTCCAGGCATGTTGCTCGCCATAACCCACAAAACGGCCATCCTCCCCGGCCACGAGAGCGTCTAACTCTGCACGAACATCCGCACCTATCATCATCTGTGGTGCAGGGTCTTGAACCCTGACACTTTTCGTGAAGTTCTTGATATCTTGTCTAAATTCGTGTTCAAGAGGGAGAAATTGACGATGTTTGTTGAACCATGAATACTTTCCACCCTTGGTTAGCCAGATGAACTTTAGAGATGCCTTGCATATTGGACATGGGAACTTCCCGTGGACACACCAGCCGCAGAATATCCCATACGTCGGATGGTCATGCAGGGAGTACTGGTAGAAGACATGCATTTTAAAGTTTGTTTTTGTAGCTCGATCGTATGTCCATACACCTTCCTCCCAAGCACGGTCCAAATCATCAACAAGAGGCTCCATATACACACTCATATTTTTCCCTGGATAATTAGGAATAATTAACGACAAAAATATGTTTTGTCGTTCAAAGAGGACGCCGAGGGGGGGGGGAGATTGAGTGGGATCACGAACATTGGCCAACAAGAGTATGGGGCAGCCGTCATTCCACACAGGTTGAACCCATCTGTTGCCAATGCAACACGCACATTCCGAGCCTCTCTAGCCTTGTCACGATGAATCCCATCAAAGTGCTTACATGCTTCACCATCGGATGGATGTACGAGCTTATCAGGATTGTATCGCACTCCACTTTTGTGCCATGTCATCTGTTTCGCGGAGTCCTCGGTCATGTAAAGCCATTGGATCCTCGGTATAGGTGGAAGGTACCGTAGGATATTCACGGGTATTTTGCTTTGCTTCTTCTTACCATTAGCACCGACTATCTCCACGAATCTAGAAGTCTGGCACTTCAAACATTGCTTTTCGTCCGCATATTCTTTCCTAAATAAGATGCATCCATTCGGACAAGCATGTATCTTCTGATACGGCATCTTAAATGCATTTAGAAGTTTCTGTGCTGCGTACATGTTCTTTGGCAGAATGTGACCTTTCGGAAGGAGGCCGCCAAAAACTGTCAGGATGTGGTCAAAGGCGTCTCGACCCAAGCTAAATTGGGACTTGACGGCCAACAGACGTGCAACGGCATCCAATTGAGAAACCTTAGTGTGTGAGTGAAGGGGTTGTTGTGCCGCTGCCAACATGTCATAATAAGCCTTTGCAGTGGCCTCCGGCTCCTCCTCCCTAGGTCCATCATTGAAGTGTGCCTCGCCATAGTCATGCAACATGTCCCCTACCCCTGCCTCATCATCAAACTCCTGGATCCGCTGCCTCACGGCCTCGTCTCTCACACGATCAACGGCTTCACCATGGCGTGTCCACCGAGTATAGTTCTCCGTAAATCCGTACTTAACGAGATGTTTACCCATCACTCCTTCTGTTTGGCGTTTACGGTTGTCGCAAACCGCGCATGGACAGAAAGTAGTTGGCACCCCTTTCGCATTGGCAAAAGCTTGCTTCAAGAACGCCTGAGTCTTGGCAATCCATTCATCTGTACATTCACCTTTAATTGAGCGGCCAGTGTACATCCACTCGCGGTCATCCATCCCTTTACATATCACCGAGAAATAAATTTCTTCCATACCAAATTTATAATAATAAATGCATCTACCGGATGCTAGCTTTATGTCCAATAGGTAAAGATAGGTCCTAATCCCACCCGAGAATGTGTAGACGGGTAGTTTCCATGCTCTACTCGTATCCAAGACGGAATTTCGGTAGCACCTCCCCGTTGTTCTCCAAATACACGTCCAATTACGGAGATTGTGTATTCGGAGAACAACAGGGAGATGATGCCGAAACTCAGCCTCGGTACGAGTAGAGCATGGAAACTACCCATCTACACATCCTTAAGCTGTCCAAAAACGTGGACAATTCGAAACAGATACGGTTAGACATATGCAAAGATTCACATATTCACAACCGTATCTCTTTCGAACAGGAGACGCCTAACTAGGTTACGCGACACAGTTGTGCACATTCCGAGCCTCTCTAGCCTTGTCACGATGAATCCCATCAAAGTGCTTACATGCTTCACCATCGAATGGATGTACGAGCTTATCAGGATTGTATCGCACTCCACTTTTGTGCCATGTCATCTGTTTCGCGGAGTCCTCGGTCATGTAAAGCCATTGGATCCTCGGTATAGGTGGAAGGTACCGTAGGATATTCACGGGTATTTTGCTTTGCTTCTTCTTACCATTAGCACCGACTATCTCCACGAATCTAGAAGTCTGGCACTTCAAACATTGCTTTTCGTCCGCATATTCTTTCCTAAATAAGATGCATCCATTCGGACAAGCATGTATCTTCTGATACGGCATCTTAAATGCATTTAGAAGTTTCTGTGCTGCGTACATGTTCTTTGGCAGAATGTGACCTTTCGGAAGGAGGCCGCCAAAAACTGTCAGGATGTGGTCAAAGGCGTCTCGACCCAAGCTAAATTGGGACTTGACGGCCAACAGACGTGCAACGGCATCCAATTGAGAAACCTTAGTGTGTGAGTGAAGGGGTTGTTGTGCCGCTGCCAACATGTCATAATAATCCTTTGCAGTGGCCTCCGGCTCCTCCTCCCTAGGTCCATCATTGAAGTGTGCCTCGCCATAGTCATGTAACATGTCCCCTACCCCTGCCTCATCATCAAACTCCTGGATCCGCTGCCTCACGGCCTCGTCTCTCACACGATCAACGGCTTCACCATGGCGTGTCCACCGAGTATAGTTCTCCGTAAATCCATACTTAACGAGATGTTTACCCATCACTCCTTCTGTTTGGCGTTTACGGTTGTCGCAAACCGCGCATGGACAGAAAGTAGTTGGCACCCCTTTCGCATTGGCAAAAGCTTGCTTCAAGAACGCCTGAGTCTTGGCAATCCATTCATCTGTACATTCACCTTTAATTGAGCGGCCAGTGTACATCCACTCGCGGTCATCCATCCCTTTACATATCACCGAGAAATAAATTTCTTCCATACCAAATTTATAATAATAAATGCATCTACCGGATGCTAGCTTTATGTCCAATAGGTAAAGATAGGTCCTAATCCCACCCGAGAATGTGTAGACGGGTAGTTTCCATGCTCTACTCGTATCCAAGACGGAATTTCGGCAGCACCTCCCCGTTGTTCTCCAAATACACGTCCAATTACGGAGATTGTGTATTCGGAGAACAACAGGGAGATGATGCCGAAACTCAGCCTCGGTACGAGTAGAGCATGGAAACTACCCATCTACACATCCTTAAGCTGTCCAAAAATGTGGACAATTCGAAACAGATACGGTTAGACATATGCAAAGATTCACATATTCACAACCGTATCTCTTTCGAACGGGAGACGCCTAACTAGGTTACGCGACACAGTTGTGCACAATCTTGGCCTGTTGAATTTAACTGTACGGTATGAATTCTTTGTCATGTTTTTGCGTATCCTACAGTAAATAAGATGTCATATCATCTTATTTACTGTAGGAAACGCAAGAACATGGCAAAGAAGCCACACGGTAAAGATAATTTCAAGAGACGAATAAGGTGCACAACTTAAACATGGATCTACGAATTAAATGTTGAGGGGGTATGGTTTTGCATGTGCTCACCTACGGGCTCGACGTCGGGTGAGTCGGTGACGCTCGTGTTGGTGCAGACGGCAGGGAACGACGTGCGGTGGAGCTTCGGGCGCGGCTACGGGCTACAAGCCGAGGACGGTGCAAAGGGCCTCTCCCTGAAAAAAATGAAATGTTGTCAAATTAAAAATTCGGCAGCACCTCCCCTGCACGAGGAGGTTTCTGAAACCCCATCCTGCAAAAAAAAACGGCACGAAAGCCGACAACCACATACACAAGGATATCCACGGCACGAAGGCCAACAACCACATACACAAGGACAATGAAGAATCAAAATTGACATGCATTTGATATTAGCATCAACCCAACCTATCAATCAAATTTGGCATTTTGATTTGACATACATTTCATATTACCATCAACCTAATCTAGCAATCAAATTTTTGTCAAATAAAAAATTCGGCAGCACCTCCCCTACACACCTCCCCTACACGGGGAGGTTTCTGAAACCACACATCCTACAAAAAAACACGGCACGAAGGCCGACAACCACATAACAAGGATACGGCACGACAACCACATACAAATTCTATCATCCATTCACATACATATATATGTTTCTATCCTATGTATGAAAAACAACAACTACCACATCCTACCACAAAACAACAACTAAATTGACATGTATTGTCCAATTTTTTTCACAAACAGCAACTATTATTTCATATGTATTGTCCAATTTTCACAAACAGCAACTAGTAAAAAAAATACCTCAAGAGAGCAGTAGGGGAGGCCGGCGGCGTCTCGGGGCGGCGGCTCGGGGCGGCGGCTGGCCGAGGCGGCGCGCGGGGCGGCGGCTCGAGGCGGCAGCGCTTGGGGCGGCGGCTCGGGGCACCGGCGAACGGGACGGCCGGGGAGGAGGTCGGCCGCGGCGAAGGCGGCCCGGGGCGGCTCCGGCAGCGTCGGGCCGGGCGGCGTCGGGCCGAGGCGGAGGCGGCCCTGGGCGGCGGGGGAGGAGGTCGGCCGCGGCGAAGTCGGCCCGGGGCGGCGGCGGCGGCCCGGGCAGCGTCGGCGCGGCGGCGGCGGCGGGTAGGGAGAGGAGGCGGCGGCGGCGTGTGGGGAGAGGAGGCGGCGCGTGTGCGTGTGTGCGTGTGTAGGGTTGGGGCCGCGTGGGCGGTTAAGTCCCCACGGGCACCCCCCTGTTTGCCGAGTGTCCCAGGGCACTCGGCAAACAGATCTACCACGTGGCCGCGCGCGGCCGAAGGGGACGGCCACGTGGGCTATTTGCCGAGTGTCTGGCCCAGGGCACTTGGCAAACATGCCCTTTGCCGAGTGTAGGCACTCGGCAAAGGTGCCACGTGGGCCAATGACGTGGCCCGCGCGGCCGCGGGCCGGCCAGCCCACGTGGCATCTTTGCCGAGTGTCTCTGACCTAACACTCGGCAAAGGTGATCTTTGCCGAGTGTCTATGACTTGACACTCGGCAAAGGTCTTGTTTGCCGAGTGTAGCACTCGGCAAACATTTCCCAGAACATTTGCACCTTACCAAAATTTTCAAATTTGAACAAATACACATCAAAATATGTTGTCAAATACATTCAACAATGCACATTATATGCTTCAATGAAATGTTTTCATTATTTCATGCCTATATAGCTCATAATTCCTTCATAATTTTCATTATTTCATGCCGAGAAGGGCGTAGAAATAATTTAAAAAATATCAAATGGGTCCGGAAAAATATGATAACTTCAAATGAAGCAATCTATG
The DNA here is from genome assembly GCA_033239725.1 of Echinochloa phyllopogon. Classification (NCBI taxonomy): domain Eukaryota; kingdom Viridiplantae; phylum Streptophyta; class Magnoliopsida; order Poales; family Poaceae; genus Echinochloa; species Echinochloa phyllopogon. The sequence continues at coordinate 29,578,381 of BTCW01000003.1, read as the reverse complement.
TCGTCTATTGCCTATAAAAAAAGTTATGAACTCAAACTCTAATTCAACTTCACTTCGTTTCGAAATCCAGCTGTCTCCTTCTCAACTCTCCGAAACTTCTACAGGGATATGCTCCGATTGGAAAGGGCCGTATATATAAACTTTTCGAAATCATCTCAACTTTTTCCCATAGGCTCCACATAAGATATAAAGAGCCTTTGACAAGTATCACTAGAAAAAAATAAAGTTTGGAGCCCAAAACCATAAGTTTAAAAACTAAGGTCCTGACTTTGCCGAGTGTTTAAACACTCGGCAAAGGCTAGCTTCGCCGAGTGTTGCCTGGTGAACACTCGGCAAACCCACCAAGTTTTTCAAAAATATTTTCAAATTTTCAAACTTTTATGTTTGAATTCCAAGTTTTTTAAGAATATTTTTAAATTTTCAAATATTTTTGCCGAGTGTCTACAGTGTACACTCGGCAAAAGTCCAACCCCGGGCCTGGCTGGACATGTGCAGTGCACGTGCCACCTCTTCGCCGAGTGTCGGCTGGAGGACACTCGGCAAAGCTGTGACAATTCAAACGGCCGCCAACGGCCGTGGGTGCGCGCGGCACGTGCTGGACACGTGCCGCAGCTTTGTCGAGTGTCGCTGACCTGACACTCGGCAAAGAGATGCTTTGCCGAGTGTCAGGCCGGAGACACTCGGCAAACCAGGGGCCTCCCAAACGACTGCCGACGGCCGCAGGCGGCCGTTGGCGGGCGTGTCGCGTGATGAGCACGTGCGCCTTCTTTGCCGAGTGTCTCTGGCCTGACACTCGGCAAAGCTCTAATTTACCGAGTGTCGCTGGCCTGACACTCGGCAAAGCACCTCTTTGCCGAGTGTCGCCTCTATGCCGAGTGCCCTGCTACGGACACTCGGCAAAGTCTTTCTTTGCCGAGTGCCCGACAGAATGCACTCGGCAAAGTTCTGGACACTCGGCATATGCCGGGTTTCCGGTAGTGACGGGAGGAAACAAAGATTTTTACACACTGGGATATTATTTCTCAAAGGAGTTTCCAACTGTCAATGGATACAGAAAACATAATTTGACAACTATTACAATTATTTAAATGTATAACAAAACCAGTGACCTAGTTATGTTGAATTGGCATCACTTTGAAACATGGTCAACCCATAACCAACAGGGAATGAAGGGTCATAGTTAGCATCTCCAGCATTTAAAGGCAATTGATCAACAGACCTATGCCACGTCACAGGCAATGTGCCAACAAAATCCTGATATCCAAACAGGCAATCGGCAATTCCCATGCCCTCAGTTCCAGGTAGCCATGCAGCAACTAGAGCATCGATCTTCTCCAGAACTTCTGTCTCGATATCTAAGGGCCTTCCAGATACAACAATCGCTAGGGTAGGGATTTTACTTGCAACTCGGGTGATAAGGTTAGACCCATTAAACGGAATACTAAGGTCGGTCCTGTCTCCTTCAGATTCAGAGTATGGAACCTCTCCAACCACAACAATAGCATAGGAAAACTCCCCGGTTTCAATTGTAGCCTCAGTTGCACATGCCTCATATACAACTTCAGTTTGCACTTCCACTGATTCTTTTATGGCCTCCAATATGCTTGTACCTGTTAGTTTAAATAGCATAAATAACCCTGTTTTTAAATAAACATACTTGTATACTCCTGTCATCTATATACTATAAAGAGAATTAGATTTGAAAACACTTCTCACCAATAAAAAAACCCACACCCACCTCACATAGGACCCACCTGTCGGGAAATTTGGTTGATGAATGGTCAAAAAAGAGGGGAGATGGACATTCGTATGTTGATTTCCCCTCTAAACCCAAAACTTTTTTCACCAAAAAAAGGGTGCACCTAAATATACCCACATTTGTACCCACGTCTATACACAATTATCCCGTATTGCTAAAAGACAATAAATTAGAGAGTTTTCTCCATATAAATAAATGCCAACTATCATGAGTTTTGAGAAAACCTAAAGCTCTCTATACATGAGAGAGCCAATACAAAGTATTTTAAAAGCGCTTTGCACTAAAGTGAAGTGATATTGTTTTAATACCTATATGTCATCAATAAACGTGCGTGCCACACATGCGTTCTTGCTAGTCTAGTGAAACTATAAATTTCATCTTTGAAAAAGAAAATAAAATCAATTGATATAATAGCGATCCATTATATGTCCATTACTGATAAGATAAATAATTTCTAACAGGAAATTGCCCCTTGAATGTTAAGGCCAGTTAACCTTAATTTAAATAGTCACTTTTTTCTGAAAGAAGACATAAAGCTAGTTTAGACAAGTGACATGAATCCTCTAGCGCCTCCACACTAAAGAATGACAACCATATCCTCTGGACTGCATAATTGGTATATCTTTTACACGTGGCAAGGGGAACACAAGTTTATATACACGGCCAACTTGTTGATAGTACCCGAAAACAATTGAAAAAAAAAGCCAAAGCTGTTTCTTCTTACCCGGAGTTATTTTTCCACTGTTTCCACCCCATGCTATTGTCCATCCACCGCACTGAAATCCAATATCGTCAGCATGTGTTCCTGTAACCAGTATCCTTTTTACATTTTTGGCCAATGGAAGTAACGGTTCCTTCTGATTCTTGCCATTTTTTAGAAGCACCAAAGACTTGCGAACAGCCTCACGTGCAAGCAACCGATGTTCCTGAGATATTGACAACTTAATATATTTGTATTTGATTTGTGATATCGATTGTTGTACGTACAACTCAGCAGAAAAACAGGGAGAAGAACTGAACCTACAACGCAAAGGTAGAAGTACAAACACTACCTTACAGCCAACCATGTCCAGCAGAGACGGGTCTGAAAAAGGATGCTCAAACACTCCAGAAATGAACTTGACCCTCAGAATCCGTTCCACAGCGTCGTCGATCCGAGACATTGGTATCTCCCCTGTCTCCACCAAGGACACAAGATGCTCCAGAAACTCCTCAAATCTGTAAGGTATCATAATCTATAGATTGTTCAGTCCAGGTAAAAAAAATACAGCTGCAGAATGTATTTATTTGTGAACACTAAACAACCATATATATACCATGTCCAGTCCAGCATTAACTGACTGCTTAATGCAATAGCGATAATCGGATCCTTGAGCCACTCGAGGCTCACAGAGCTTGTCAATGCTCTCCCAATCTGAAATCACAAAACCCTGAAAGAAGAGGCTATAAACGTCAAAATTCACATGCCCAGGAACTTAAGCTTCAAATCGTTATACCAATCGATCATGGTACACTCGCTTATACCTTGAACCCTATTTTTTCCTTAAGAATATCTGTCAGCAAATAGCGGCTCGAATGCAGGCGCTCCCCGTTCCATTTAGAGTGGGACGCCATCACCGTTGCCACCCCTTGAGCTATGCAATCAACGTAAGGTGCTATATGGTTGCTTTCTAAAAAATCATAGGAGCAAATGGTGTCCCCCTCATTGATCCCCTTGTGGGTGCCACCATCCCCTACGAAATGCTTGGCACAAGCAAGCACGTTCTCCCTGCATGTCACATACATATAGACGCATTCCTCACAACCAGGTCGCTGGCATACGAAAAAAAAACACACTGAAAAACATCACTGAATTGAAGTACCTAACCGAAGCTAGGAACGGGTAGCCATGAGGGTGATCGGCCGGTGGCTGCCCCTGCAGGCCGGTAACGATGGTGGTCAATGAGCTTACGATCTCTGGATCCTGGCTGTAGCTCTCGTAGCATCTTCCCCACCTCGGATCGCGGCAAACCTGACATGAACAAAACAAGGCAGAGGTCGTAGAAAGTCAAACACACCAACAGTTATCAGTTAATCACGCGTCAAGCTTTTCTGAATTGTACTCACAGCAACGCAGGGTGCGAAGGTCCAGTGGATGCCGGTGGCGCGGACCTCTAGTGCTGTCGCCGCACCGATCTTACGCAGGAGCTCAGCGTCCCTGTGAAATCAATGGCAGAATTGGCAATACGATTGCTGGCTACTATAAGTGATCCTAGAAAAACACAAGAGCTAGCTCTAGCTAGCATCACAGGACGCGATCCCATGCAACGGTACCTGGCGGCGCCGAGGCCGACGTTGTGGGGGAAGATGGTGGCGCCGTAGACGTTGTTGTGGCCGTGGACGGCGTCGGTGCCGTAGAGGATGGGGACGCCGAGGCGGGAGGAGAGCGCCAGGCGCTGCATGCCGTCGACCATGCTGGCCCAGCCTGCGGGGGAGTCGCGTTCGCTGGGCGCGCTGCCGCCGCCGTTGAGGACGCTCCCGACGGCGAGCTCCGCGAGGGCGCGCGGCGAGGCGACGGTGCGCTCGATCTGGGCCATCTGCGCCGCCTTCTCCCGCAGCGTCATGCGGCCCAGCAGGTCCCGCACCCGTGCCTCCACCGGAGCCGACGCGTCCTTGTACGGCGGCGTCGCCATGCGTACGTGTGGGCTGAGCTGATGCTAACGGAGTGGAGTAGAGGAGATGGGAATCGGACTCACCGGTGCGACGATGTGGAGAGCGTGAGTCCTGCTCTCTCTCTCTCTCTCTCTCTATATATATATATATATATATATATATATATATATATATATATATAAAATCTTGCAAACTGCGAAGTCAGAAGATAGCCAATGATATGATCTACGATCCAACGGCTGTGGCTGCAGAAGCCGCTGTCTGATTGCAACTTACTGTAATCGAAGATAAATGAAAATTTAAAGCATAGGAACTTTATCTGATCTTGTTGACAAAAGGATAACTTCGTGACGTTATTGATTGTAAGTGAACTACGGCAAATCCTTCCATAGCCCGCAGAAGACTATGACTTTGTTTTCCTCTGCGAAGTCTATTTCAATGTTTGTTCAAGGAAAAGACTTATGGCCTTGTTTTTTCATAGTCTTGGGTCAAGACATGATTGAGTTTAGAATGTTTCTGAGTCACCTGGTTAATGTATAAAATTTGAGCATCGGTGACTTTTATTGGCTGCAATCAATAATAATGTTGCCGTCATTGGAGGATCATAGATGACTTGTCCAGCCTCGCCAAGTCTCGGATGATGACTACCACACACTCAATATTACAAACATAGATTATGATAAAGTGATGATCATATTGTGACAAAAGTCAACACACCAACGGTGGGTGAAAAACCATTCTGGGGGTGCACAAGAACCCTCGAGCCCCCTTGGCGACAACAAGTGTTTATTAAAGGGAAAGACTCACGATCTTCTTTTTCCATCCAGGTCTAGGACCAAGACATATAGTCCAAAAATGAACTAGAGCTTGACATGCCATCTAAATTAGTGAAGAACTAAATCAAAGAGTTGGCAACAAAATGTCTCTGTATATGACGGGATGAGGCGATGAGGCGATGCGGAGGCTCCGGGTACGGCGGCTCACGTTGGCGCCGGCAACCACGCCGGCTGTCCGGGCCACTGGACGGTCTACGGAGGAGGAGGGCATTGCGGCGAGGGAGTGTCTTCATCGAGCGACTGAGACGGCGGCGTTGGCGGCGACGCCGGCGAAGAGGATCCACGGGGTCGAGGCTAGTGGCTCAAGGTTTTGGGCCTTGGGAGATTCGTCATCGGAAGACAAGGAAGATGACCGCGCCTGTGGGTCGCCGACGTCCATCGCCACGCCGGAGTTGGTGGGGCGAGCACAGCAAGCAGGGTTTACCCTGACCCAAATTTACCAAGCGGAAGATGAGTTGGCGAGTACGGGCTCCAGGAAGAAGAAGGGGGTGAAGGAACTTTGGCTCGGAAGATCGTCGACTCGGTGATCAAGAGTAAGCTCGCCGGCGAACCGTGGTGTGGCCCTCTACCAAGGCCTCGTCGATCGCCGCCGAGGACCATTGGAGACGCCATAGCGGATGCAAAGGCGAGTCAGTGTTATTCTTCAAGCTCAGGCAGACGAACAACTTCGTCATCCTTGTTCCAGTCATCCCATCCGGCGAGGCTCCGGCTATTCCCGGGGGAGGCGGCGATCCCGAGATCCGTTCGGAGCTCTCCGGGGCGGAATCTAGGGCAGATGGCTAGTTCAAAATTCGAAAGTCAGACTGATCGGTTTGGGCCGGCGAAGGAACATGCAGGCCCAGCGTTGCGATCCGGCCCGTGCAGAATGCATCTCGACCCGGCAGTGCCGTTCAGGCCTACTGAGGGCCTGGTTGCATTTTTCGCAAGGACTGGAACTCGGCACACCCAGCCTAGGGCACCGCATACGCACGCAGCAGCTGCTTTCGCCGCGAGGTCGTACGCCGACGCAGCAGCATCCGCAGCGATGGAGCACGGCGGCCGTGGCGGACCAAACCGGGGAGGGGGACGATCGAGCGGGCAAGGAGGGCTTTTTGGCCGTGGTGGGTTCACTGGAACTTTTCACCCGGGCCATGGAAACCCTAGCCGCGGCGGTGGTTACGGGAACCGTGGTGGTGGCCGGTTCGGTGCTGGATACGGGAGTCGCGGCGGCGCTGGCCGTTTTGGCGGGCGTCACAACGGTGCAGGGCGTGGCTCGGCGGACCGCTTTGGTGGTCGTGGCCAGGGTCAGCACTCTATGCCGCCGACGCCTGAAGGGAATCAGACTGCTGCGTCTTCTGCTCAGGCGGCGCCGGCGGCGGCTCTAATCCAGAGCACACTCGCGGCACCAGCAGCTTCGGCACAAGCAGCGCAGGCAGCAGTGCTCCTTCAACAAGCCTTTGCTTTGATGCAAGGAGGAGGAGTAGCAGGGACAGAGGCAAGAAAAGCAGCAGGCAGCACCGGGTGTTGTTGACAAAGCAGAAAAAAAGACTCAAGCAGTAAAGGCAACAGGCTCTGGGAAGGCAGCAGGTGGTTCAGAAGGGCCGGAATCCTCAGCGATGGGAGCTGCGAAGGCAGGGGGTAAGCAACCATACTGCTATAGGTGTTACACAAAGGGCCATACCATGGCTGAGTGTACTGTTGAACTATACTGTGAGATTTGTGACAAACCAGATCATGCGAAGGTTCGATGTCTGAGATTCCGTGCGGACAAGTCGTTTGCTGTAGCATGTCGGTATGCGGTTGATGGGCTCGGTTTCTTCTATATTCCGACGCCTAACGGTCACAAGCATAAGACGGAGACGAAGACAGGGGTGATACGTGTTAGTGGGAGTGCATTATCTGCTGTTAATGTCATGTCTGAACTTGAGAGGTCGATCCCTGGGCAGTGGAGATGGGTGGTGCAGGAGATAGGGGACAACACTTTCAAAGCGGTGTTTCCGACTAGAGAGGAATTACAGCGGATGGTGGAGTGGGGGGTGCTACACACTAAGTTCCCCAATACGACAATGACAATAGAGGAGTGTGGCAGTGGCTCATTGAAATTTGATCTCACCAATATATGGGTGCAGTTTACTGGCATGCCTGATGATCTCAGGGAGTATGAGATAATTTGGGCCGTAGGGTCGGTGCTGGGAGTCACCAGAGAAGTGGATATGCGATTCACCAGGAGGTATGGCAGGTGCAGGGTGCAGGTTTCTGTGCTAGATCTTAACATCATTCCACAGTATGTGGACATTGCAGTTGGGAATTCGGTTTACAGCCTGCAGTTTGTGGTGGAGGCAAATGTAGATGTGGCTAATCCGGAACCGATGGATATGGACCATGGCAATGACCAGGAGGGGGGAAAGGATGGAGATGCTGCTGCTCGGCAAGAGGATAAAAATCCTAAGGAGATAGATAGGAAATCCACACAGCCGCAGCAACAATCCCCTCAGGGGGCGCCATCATCTCGCACAGCAGATTCTAGTGGCAAGGGAAAACAGCTGGAGGGTGATCGAATGGTGATAGGACAGGAAGGGGAGATGGAGGTGGCGACTGGTGCTGCCGAACTAGGAGCACTACAAGAATAACTCACATCCGCACCCCTCATATGCCTCGGTGCACTCAAAATCCGGTGCTAATGTAACGTTAGCACCGGGTGCGAAATTGGGGCGCCATCGGGAACCCTTTAGCACCGGTTGGTAACACCAACCGGTGCTAAAAGGGCCCTTTTAGCACCGGTTGGTGTTACGACCCGGTGCTAAACGCCCCGACCCTTTAGCACCGGGTCATAACACCAACCGGTGCTAAAGTGTGACCCTTTAGCACCGGTTGGTGTTACGACCCGGTGCTAAAAGACCTTTAGCACCAGGTCGTACCACCAACCGGTGCTAAAGGGGGTGTCACATGCTACTATAAAATAAAAGAATCTTCTATCTCATCACACATGCTTTGTAGGTGAGATGGTTAGGTGGGTACGCGCGAGCCAAGAGGTCATGAGTTCGAATCCCCGCAGCAACACACATATTTTTTGGCAAATGGACACACCTTTAGCACCGGTTATTTAACCCGGTGCTAAAGGTGGGTACCTTTAGCCTCGGAAACATAGCACCGGGTGGGAAACCCGGTGCTAAAGGGCTTTCCCACCCGGTGCAGATAGCAACGATTCTGGTAGTGGAGAGAGGCTGGCTGTTGCTAGCGAAGTGGTGGATCAGATGACTGGAGACCGGGCGCTGGAGTTGGCGGCCATTCCGGAGGCACTGGAGCCCAACCTTCGTCGCAGTAAAAGACGGGCTGGATCCAGTGATGAGGATGCCATGGAAGCGGCGATAAAGCGTAAAGCCGGATCACCTGCTTCGAGTCTGCCAGCAGAAGGTAATCAAATTTGTCACCCTTTTTTACATCACTCTGATAATGCGATTGCTAGTTGTTTTGGTGATATTGGCATTACATTGGGTAGTGATGACCAGAGAGTTAAAAATTCTATTGCTTGTATTAAGTCTATTGAGGAGAGAAGAATGTTAGAAAAACCTAGCACTGACCGATTGATAGAAATTTTTGATAAAGAGGAAAAATGTTTAGCAGAGGAAGAGGAGATAGATAATTTTATATTCGGCCATTTGTGTGGAGATTTAATGGATGAGGTGATGGATTCCAGTGGTGATCAAGATGATCATACTACTGAGTTGCCAAACACAAAATCACAGTCGTCCAAAAATAAAAAGAAGTATACCTCCACTGCAAAAGACAAATTAAAAAGAATGTCATTATGAAAGGAGTTTTTTGGAATAGTAATGGGTTTAAGGACCCAAAGAAGCATAGATTTCTTTCAGAGTTGACTAAAGAACAAAGCTTAAGTTTCATTGCCATATCAGAAACAGGGAGGAGGAGCTTTTCTGATCCTTTCCTGCAAAATCTATGTGGTGGGAAAAATTATATCTGGCACTGTCAAGAACCGAAAGGACGCTCCGGTGGAATATTGTTGGGCATTGATCTGGACGTTTTTCATATCGGAGCGATAGATGAAGGGGACTACTATGTGAAATTCCACTTGTGCAACAAGAATAATAGTTTCAAGTGGGCACTTATAGTAGTTTATGGCCCTGCACAAAACGAGTACAAAGAGAGCTTTCTGACTGAGTTAGCCCAGCTGTGTAGCCATGAGAGTCTCCCTATGCTCATAGGGGGGATTTCAATATTTTGCGAAGTGTGGAGGAGAAAAATAAAGACAATTTTGATCATCGTTGGCCATTCTTGTTTAATGCCGTAATTGATGGTCAGAATTTGAGGGAGTTACTGATGTCGGGTAGACAATACACCTGGGTGAATTCTCTGCCGAATCCGACATATGAGAAACTGGATCGGTTGTTAATGTCGACGGAGTGGGAGCAAAAATACCCATTGTCCACAGTTATAGCACTCAGCAGAGATATTTCAGACCACACTCGGTTATTACTAAATACCGGTGTATCCTCACTGTCCGCTAATGCCCAACCTGCTTTTAAATTCGAGCTAGGTTGGCTACTGCAGGATGGTTTCATGGATATGGTCAAGGAGATTTGGGTTAATAAAAACGAGGGGGAGACCCCCATGGCAAGATGGCAATCGAAAATTCGTAAATTACGCCACCATTTAAGGGGTTGGACAAAAAGCACAAGTGGGCATTACAAAAAAGAGAAGAAACAATTACTTGATAAGCTTGATTCTCCTGACAAAAAAGCTAAATCATGTCTCCTGTCTCCTCAGGAGATTGATCTAAAGCACTATATGCAGAATAGGCTAGCAGCTTTATCGCGGGAGGAGGAAATCAAGTGGTACCAACGTGCAAAAGTGAAATAGCTTCTGGAAGGGGACGCTAACACCAAGTACTTCCAGTTGGTAGCAAATGGTAAATATCGTAAAACGAGAATTTATCAGCTGCATGATGGGGAGAGAGTAATTCTAGGTGATGCTCAGTTGAAAGAGTACATCACCACTTATTACAAAGGCTTATTCGGTCCTCCGGATGATAATGACTTTCGATTAGATGAGACTCGAATAGAGGATATTCCCCAAGTCTCTGCAGCTGAAAACGAGGCCCTCGTATCGATGTTCTCTGAACAAGAGGTCAAAGAGGCAATATTCCAGATGGAACATAATAAAGCCCCTGGGCCTGATGGTTTCCCAATAGAATTCTACCAGGCTTCTTGGGACTTTATAAAGGATGATCTGATGCTCCTATTCCATGATTTCCATACCGGGGATTTGCCTATTTACAGTCTGAATTTCGGAACGATAATCTTGCTACCAAAATGTAAAGAAGCCATAAAAATTCAGCAATACAGGCCTATATGTTTGCTGAATGTGAGCTTCAAGATATTTACAAAGGTAGCGACAAACAGGATTTCGACAGTGGCCCAAAAGGTTATTAGTCCCACGCAGACAGCCTTCTTGCCAGGGAGGAATATAATGGAGGGTGTTGTAGTTCTGCATGAAATGATACATGAGATGCATAGAAAGAACCTGAATGGGGTTATTTTTTAGATTGACTTTGAGAAAGCATATGACAAAGTCAAGTGGTCCTTTGTACAACAAACTATGAGAATGAAAGGTTTTACACATAAATGGAGAAAATGGATTGAGGCCTTCACACAAAAAGGGCATGTGGGAATTAAGATAAACGACCAGGTCGGTTAGAACTTCCAAACGTGGAAAGGCTTGAGGCAGGGTGACCCGTTGTCTCCTTTGTTGTTTAATATTGTTGTTGACATGTTAGCTATTATCATTAATAGGGCCAAAGTAGAGGGACAAGTATTAGGTGTTGTGCCGCATTTAGTTGATGGAGGATTGTCTATCTTACAATATGTGGATGACACCATTTTATTTATGGATCATGATATTGCCAAAGCCACAAACATGAAGTTGTTGTTGTGTGCTTTTGAACAATTATCGGGTCTTAAAATTAATTTTCATAAGAGCAACTTGTTTTGCTTTGGTCAGGCTAAGGAATGTGAACAACAATATGCTGAACTGTTTGGTTGCCAGTCTGGTTCTTATCCTTTGAGATATCTTGGCATTTCAATGCATTACAGGAAACTAAGTAATTCAGATTGGAAAGGAATAGAGCAAAAATTTGAACGAAAATTGGCCAGTTGGAAAGGAAAGCATATGTCAGTTGGAGGAAGATTGGTATTAATTAATTCCGTTCTAACTAGCTTGGCAGTGTTTATGCTTTCTTTCTTTGAGATACCCAAAGGGGTTCTCGAAAAGCTAGATTATTACAGATCTAGGTTTTTCTGGCAGTCGGATGGTCATAAGAGGAAATATAGGTTAGCCAGATGGGCATCCTATGCCAACCGAAAGAAATGGGAGGACTAGGAATAAAAAATTTGGAAGTCCAGAACGAGTGTTTGTTGAGTAAATGGTTGTATAATTTGATAAATGGAGATGGCTTGTGGCAACAGTTGCTCAGAAATAAGTATTTACGGTCTAATACTATTACGCAAGTCGAGAGAAAACCAGGTGACTCTCACTTCTGGTTGGGTCTGATGAAGGTTAAACAAACCTTTATTAACTTTGGTGCCTTCCATTTAAATGATGCTAAACAAGTCAGGTTTTGGGAGGACAAGTGGTTGGGTAATTTTACCTTACAACAGCAGTACCCGTCTCTATATCGTATAACCAGAAAGAAAAGCGATATAGTGGCATCGGTCTTTTCAAGGACTCCTCTTAATGTATCTTTCAGGAGAGCATTAGTGGGTCAGAATTTAAATCTTTGGCACAACCTGGAAAGTAGAATTAGCCATGTACAGTAATGACATCTTTAGGTGGAGTTTGACTTAGACCGGTTTGTTTTCTGTTAAGTCAATGTACTCAGACCATAGCCTTTATGGTCAAGGCCGGATAATTATTTTATTAATTATCTAAAAAAAGGACCAAGACATAATTTAGTTAAGAAGTTTTATTAGGGCCTATTTGGATACCAGGGACTAAAACTAGGGGACTAAAACTAGTCTTTTAGGGACTAAAATTGTTGTTTGGATCCTTGGACTAAAAGGGACTAAAACAGTTTTAACTCCATAGGCAAAGACATTTCTACCCTTCTTGAGCTGCCCCTCCCCTCCCTCCTTCCCGCACGCGCCCCTCTCCTCCCTCCCCCCTTCCCTTCCAAACGGTGGTGGCCTGCACGGCGACAGCGGCGGCACGCAGCGGCTGAGGCAACGGGGGCGCACGGCGCGGTGGCGGCTAGCATCAGTGGGGACACGTGAAGCGAACAGGATTCCCAATTACGACAATCCGACTCCCTGTACCCTTGTGATAGTCCCAAGAATAGCAGCTATCACGTACAGAACTCATTCCAGTGGAAATCACATCCATACATCGATAAAGTCCACAAACATGATATAAATACATAGCGATATGGTACAAGCCCACTGGGTTAAATGACAGAAAGGAAGCAACTACGCAGCGGATAGCTATAAGCTTCTAGTGCTTCAGGCCTTCACCTCCACAGGCATCCTTGAGCGCAGCGCACAGCCCTCTTTGTCATCGTCCTTCTTCGTTGATCTTGCACTCGGAGTCTTCTCCTGTGTACCCAAAGACTGTCCCCAAGGAAATGGGACAGGTCCACGTCACCAACCATAATATGCAGCAATGCCTTAAGGTGGCCTAAACTAGTAATAAAATATTCAAGGAGAATAAGTTGGGGTTTCCTATGCGCAAGCAGCAGCAATAACCAAGTTCATCTCGTCTCCAAACACCTTTCCTCACCAGCACATACACTCCAAAAACCATCCATTAATCTCACATCCACATCGGGCTCGTCCTGCCTCCACAGGTTCCCGCAATAATCATCCGCCAACTCCTTTCACTCACTAGTCGACACGGTGAGCTCCCTCCCCACCTGTCTCAACAACAAACGCTGGTCCAACCTCAAATGTCCCAGATCAAGGTGAAGGTAAGAAAGCATGCTAATCAGAATAAGCCAGATGAAGGATCGTCCGTGACCGTGGACACGGCTATACGTATAGTTTTCACTCTGCAGAGGTTGCACTCCCGGAACCATCCGGGCTGCAGCTGGTAGCGAACCAACTTGAGACACAGCCCACAGCAAAGACCCTAAGAAGTAACGGTGTCATACTGTCTCCCTGGGCTCGGGAAACAATCTGAGCTAACAGCTGCCCAGGGTCGTGAAACCTTCCCACCGGGGCCAGTCGGGGGCCGTGGTAAATCAGGGAGAGTACGCCGCAACGAGTCCCCCTTACACATATCAAACTCGAATCTCCTACAGGTCTGGCACCGCACTTAGTAGGCTTGCTGGAACCCTCCCCATACTGGGTAGATGGTGAGCACTGTAAATTCCAACGTCCGGGTCATCCCGATACGGCCCTTAATTGTCGGTAAGGCGAGTATCGGCATCAAAGCGATCCGCCGCAACGGTCCGCAATCGGCACCCATTACAGGTATGGCCGCCCAAACTCCTCAAAAGTATCTCAAGTAACCATGTACCCGCAACAGGTACTCCGTAGGAACTGTCCAAGTACAGTTCCCAAGCACCCCGATCAAACGACCGGGTTGTTATCACTCGCCTCCACCGCCTAGCTGCACTACTCCTCCCAAGCCACCCAACTCACGCCAAGAAGATCAATCGCAACCATCCCAACACATGCAAGCATAGCATTCTCATAATGTGGGTAATAGGTAGCAAGGAATCAGGGTAGATAAATGGCAGTGCAGGCATATCATCATCATGCGAGTAAAGTAAAGCGCTAGCATACTAGTTGCATGTCTACTAGGTATTTCAGAGAATGGCTGGGCGTGAACCTGGGACTTGATCTTCCACTTCGTAGAGGTAGTTGAGGTAGTAGATGTCCTCCTCTTGAATCTCCGGACCTCCTAAGATCGCGGAAAGAAAATAAAGACGGGAACTACTAGCAAAGAAACACCAAAACGACGAAGCAAGAAGACCCAAACAACACCAAACTCTACTCTAACGCGTAGGTCATGTTTTTAGAAAAATATAGAAACAGGCTTCACATTTTTCTGAGCTACGGTTGATTTATTATGAATTTTCTATGTTTAAATCATTCTCTGAAAATATTAAATAATTCTGAAAAGAAAAACACTCAAGCTGGGACACGTGGCCGCACCACGGCGTGCCACGTCATCACTGATGATGTCAGCATGACGTCATCAGTGGGGCCGGCTTTGCTGACGTCATCGTGGGCCCGGATGACGTCAGCGTTGACTTAGTCAACGTTGACCAGTACACGGTCAATGGTCAACGTGTCAGCGGGGTCAACTGGCCCACATGTCAGTCACCTAGGTCGCTGTCAGGTGGGGCCGGGCTGTCAGCGCGGAAGGAAAAAAGAAAAAGATTAAAGGCTTCGCGGGCTAGTCATGGGCCGAAAGATCTAGGCCGGCCCAATAACTCTGGGCTGGTGGCCCACGATGGCTGGCTGGCAGGAGCCGATTTGGTGGACTGGGTCCACGGTGCACCGTGCCTGGGGTTCACGTGAGCCGGGTCTATGGGATCAAGTGTGGCTCGGTTGGGATCTTCTGCGGCGGTTGTGCGGCGACTTCGTGTGGTCCTACGCGTGGCTTCCAGAGCCCGAAGGCACGGCGCGACGGAGCGCTCTGGCGCGCGGCCGGCTGCACTGCGGCGGCTCCAGCGAGGTCCAAAACAAGGCCGGCGAGCTTGGTTGAATGGGGGTAAAGGCTCGGCTTGGGTTCGCGGAACAGGACGGCAAGGTCAGGGAACTTTTCGGCCGGCGAGGCGGGCTCCCGGCACGAGCGCATGGCGTCGCGGCCGCGGCGACATAGCGGCCGGTGGCGACGGCTCTGACCGCGAAGGCGCGGCCTAGGATTAGGTTGGGTAGGCGAAACAGAATCACGCGGGTGTGTGGCTTGCCTCATCCGTGGTTCTTGGCTCACGCGCACGCAAATAGAGCTCAGAGCTCGTCCGCGACGCGGCCATGGCGCGCGCGTGGCCCGAGCTTTCTCGGCGCGCGACGACGACAAGGCAGCCAGGGACTAGCGGACGGCGTCGGCGGGTTGCGAGCGGGAAAGCGGCAACGACGAGGACCTGCACAAGCTCATCGGCACGAAGGCCGGAACAGGAGGCTAGCAAGCGGCGGCGCAAGGGGGAAGAATCAGAGGTGCGGCGAGGCGGCTCACCGAGGGAACGTGGACGTGCGCTGCAGCTCAGTGTAGTCGATCGGCTCGTGTCGGTCGGCGTCACCTCCTCATCGCCGCTCTGGTCCGGCTCCTCCTCCGGCGGCGGCGGTCCGCGGCTTGGCGGCGTCGTGGCGGGGCAGCGCTCCAGCCCCTCCTGGGCTGGCCTCCTCTTCTCCTCCTCCCTTGGCACCTCCTCCCTCTTGCCCTTGCTCGAATTGTTGGAGGAGAAACCCCAATGGGGGCGGCGGCGGCTCGAGCAGGGAAAGCGGCTCCGCAGGGGTTTTATAGGGCAGAAAACCTAGGGTTTAGCGGGCGCGGACGGTGGAGGGAGCTCGGTGGCCATCTCCTTTCCACGAGGCAGCATCTGGTTGGGCCGCCACGGCGCTGGGCAGGTGAGCGGGGCGAGAGCAGAGGACTCACATGCGGCGCGCGTGCGCCCGCGGAGGAAGAAGACGCTACAGCGTCTTCGGCTGGGGCTGGGCCGGCTGCTAGGCCGCGGAGAGGGGAAAGAAGGGCTGGGCTGGACTGGGCTGTGAGGAAAAGAAAGGAGGGGAAACTGGGCCACGAGGTTTAGATAAGTTAGTGAGCTGGGTTAGATTAGGTCCAAGTTAGTTTAGGTTTTCTTTTCTTTTAGGTTAGCATTTAATTTGAATTCAAACCTAGGATTTGAATTCAAATTCAAACAAAGAACCAAAACGCCAAATAAAATCCAAACAATATCTAATTTAATCCTTAGCACTTCAATTGATTTTAAATTTAAATTTAAATTTGCCTTGGAATAAAGGGAGCAATTTGAAGACACTCTTATATGTTTGTTTGCATGCACAACTATTCACCAAAATTTTGAAATTCACATTTTTGCATTCAACAAATCCTACGAAATTTTCGGGATGTTACAACGCGCGGCTACGGGCGGCGTCAGCGGCGCCGCTTGGCGTCGGGCGGAGCGGCACGAGCAGCCCCCCCGCGATGGCGACGACGGCGACCAACCAGCGTGTGGTGCTCAAGGAGTACGTGGAGGCGGCAAAGATCTCCGTCGAGGGACGAAGCGGTGGCGGCGGGGGCGGAGCGCAGCGGTGGTGGGGAGCAGACCGCAGCGGCGGCGGGGAACGGGCGGCCAGTCTCCGTGGCCCAAGTCCGGCGGCGGCGGCCTCACGGGGAGGGGCTTCTCCGGCAGGAATCCGGCGACGAGGACCGGTGCCGGTGCTTCGGCTCGTCGCGGTGAACGTCGTGGCGGCTTCGGCTCGTCCTGACGACAACTGAAGAGGCAAAGAGGGCAGCCGAATCCCGGCAGCGGAGCTAAAATCCGGCGAGCTGTAGGCGGTCGCGGCGCTGCGCGCGGACGAGGAGGGCGAGGGAGCGGCCGGTGAGGAAGCGGGGAGCGGCCGGCGACAGAGAGCAAGAGCGGGCGTCGAAGGAGAGAGGAGCGGCGCCGGACAGGATGGAGTCGGGGGAGGGGAGAGAGAAAGTGGGGCCGATGCGGGGTGGGGGAGGGCATCTGGTGGAAAGTACCAGTTTTAGTCCGTATAAGCTCCTCTTGTGGAGCTTATGGAACTAAAGGATTTTAGTCCCTTTTAGTCCCAAGAGTTTGGATCTTTAGTCCCTATTGGGACTAAATTTAGTCCCTTTTAGTTTTAGTCCCTGGAACCAAACAGGCCCTTAGTCTCTCACACGGTCAATATAAAATTTGAGCTTCAGTTACACGATTAGTTTGTACCACTTGCGGAGTATAAGTAAACCATTACAGTACTCATTTAGTTATTCTCAAAATTAGTGGAATTAATTTGATTAGCTAAATTAAGTTCTTTGTTATCCGCAACTGCCATTAAAGTAGCCACCCAACATACTCAACTTCCTATATTATGGTCACTCTCAGTGCATAGTTTCATTACACAGTTACCTAGACTAAAAACTAGGTAATCGTACCAGAAGAGTTTCATGGTGATGAAACTCCTCTCACATGCCATGAAACTCTCCATTAGAGAATTTAATGCCATGAAACTCTCATTAAACCCCCGCTGAGACTGGCCAGAAATTTCCAATGGCACATCTTTTGTTGGTCCCCTGATCTGTTATGAAATCTCTAGGATGCCTTCTATTTTCAGAGCTACACTGCTAGAAAACCCCCCCTATAGCTACGTTGTGGTAGTAACGGTGACTAAAGCGTGTGTACGACAGCACGTAAACATGTTTTTTGACACGTTTTTGACAACATGCGTAGTGTCACAATATTAGAAACGCTTCCTGCGTTAATAGTCTTCATACAACATTTAACACGCTTTGTAACTCGTCACAAAATTACACGAAGCTAGACACAATTTGAAAACGTTATTATGTTGTAGACACATTGAAAGTTTGTGAGCACGTATTGAAATGACACAAAGGTAGCTACGCTTGAAAGTGTCAAAAACGTGTAGACACATTTGTAAAGCATATCAACAAATTGAATATAGCAACATAAAGATGTTTTTTGACTTGATTGGAAAAAAGGCTTATTATTGGTGTGAAAAAGAAAACATGTGAAAACGACACAAATATTGAAAAGATGAACATCAGAAAGATATATAAACACTAAAAGTTCCTTGAATATTAAAAATAACAAACTAGTATTGAATAAATATATGACATCAGAAAATAATTTGTACTTTGAGCAAACACCAACTTTGCATATGGTGGTCATTATTCAGTTGCGTACAATACACATGTTTATTTTTTCTGTTGCATGCTAGAAATGTAATTAAAAAAGGTCAGATTACAAAATAAGAAAATAATTTTTGTTATTATCTTGCATGGTATTTGTATGGGAAACTGTTTTTATCTTCTTTGGTAAAACGGAAATTAAAAAGACGTAATGGAAAAATATCCAAAAAATTGATGCTTCCTCCCAGATTTGAACCGTGGCCTATGGCTTTAAAAAAGTAAGTAAACCAATTGGACAGTCATGTATTTGTGGTAACCTAAGAGGTTCAAATATATTTGTTTTGTACAGATATATGGACTAAATACACAAGACACAAAGTGTCCTACTCATATTCACCCGGGGAACTTCTTTATCCATCCGAGCCTGGCCCCTATGCACCGCCACTCACGCCTCTCGTTCTTTTTTTCCCATCGTTAAAAACTCCTATGCCGCAGCAAGAAGCCCCTGCCGCTGTCGCGTGTCAAGGTCTCGCCGTCCCTGTGCTCGTGAGCCAACCCTACCTGGAGGGAGCAGTGGAGGGAGCAGCAGGGCGAGGTGACCCTCTCTGCCCGTGAGCCAAGGCAAGTTGCAGCGCATGAGCACTAGACGAATCGATCTGCAGGTTAACCCTCCCTCAAATACCTCCTCAATTCTTTCTTGAAAGGATCAATTTTTTCTTTAATGTTTGAATCAAAAGTATATGGTATTGAACACTTATTCATTATACTATGATGAATGAAATATGGTGCCTATAATGTGGACTATCCTGTGTGGGTTAAAGAAAACATCAATTTATCTTGTGATCTGCCTTGTTTTAGCCATGTGAAACTTTGTCAAATCTATATTGTATACAGCCAACAATGAGAAAAATATCTAATTCATCAAGCTATATGCCACCAAAAATGTACTGGAATATATTTTTTATTTCTTCAATTTTGCTGGGTGAAATAGAATAAGTTTGGTAATATTCACATTACAGTTAGCCACCTGGAAGGAGGGTTCATGACTCTATACCATATTGCAATATGTATTCTTTTTTGTAGTCGACAATCCTGTTCATTCTAGTAGTTGGATTAGGAAAAAAATTACTGTAGTTGAATTAATAATAATTTCTATGTTGATTATATATTTGGAACTAATGTTGTTTGTTTTTATTAATTGTTATAGTTGACCATATTTTGAGTTATGGATCGAAGTTGGATGAAAAAGGCAAAATGGGACGATGAATATAAAGATGGTGTTGAGCAATTTTTGGCTTTCGCTTACAGGAACATTCCAGCAGATAGTCAGATACTTTGTCCATGTAAGAATTGCAAGAATCGAATTAACCTGAGCTGTGATGAAGTTAGGACACGTCTGAGATGCGATGGTATTCTACAAGGTTATACTACCTGGGTTCATCATGGTGAGGATTATGGGACACCATCAATTGCATTTGTTGATGTGGCAAATATCACTAGAAATGTGGAAACATTGGGTCCACTGCAAGATCAGCAGGATGGTCAATCCGATGGCATGCAAGAACTGCTAGATGCTGCATTTGGAAGGGCTGCAAATATATCTGAAAACCAAGTAGATGATTTTCATTCGGGATTTGCAAACAATATGGCTGAGGATCATGTCAATCCAGCAGAATGTGATGGTTTGTGCATGGAATAGAATATATATGCAAGCTTCATCCAGGATGCACACACAAGGTTATTCCCTCTGGTTGTAAATATTCCAGGCTGTCATTTTTGGTCCACTTATATCATTTAAAGTGTTTACATGGTTGGTCACAACAATCATTTACACTGCTGGGTCTACTATCTGCTACACTACCTTCTGAAGCAATTCTACCTAAGACATATTATGAAGAGAAGAAAATCATCCATCAGTTAGGTCTTGATTACGTGAGAATCCATGCTTGCCCCAAGGATTGTATTCTTTTTCGAGGTGATCTTGCCAAACAAGATAGTTGTCATGCGTGTGAGAGCTCTCGTTGGAAAGTTGATAAGAAGGCCTTGGCAGGTAAACCTAAGGGAAAAAGGAAACCGGCAAAAGTTTTGTGCTATTTTCCGTTGATACCTGGGCTGCAAAGGTTATTTTGTACCACACAAACTTCTGATGACATGAGATGGCATCAAGAGGGCCGTACAAAAGATGGAAAGCTAAGACATCAAGCGGATGGGGAAGCTTGGAAAGACTTTGATGCCAGATATCCTGAATTTGTAGAAGATGCTCGTAATGTACGCCTTGGTCTTGCAAGTGATGGATTTAACCCATTTGGTAATAAGAATTTAAAGCACAGTACATGGCCAGTAATGCTTGTTCCTTACAACCTACCACCTTGGATTTGCATGAAGCAAACCTCTTTAATGTTGTCAATGATCATCCCTGGATCAGATTCTCCAGGTAATGATATTGATGTATATTTGCAGCCATTGATCGATGACCTTCTTCAATTATGGAAGGGAGAGGAAACAGTTGATGCATCCTCAGGAAAGGAATTTCAGCTCCAAGCTGCACTATTGTGGACTATAAATGATTTTCCTGCATTAGCTTACTTATATGGATGGAGCACATGTGGTAGATATGCATGTCCTTCTTGTGGTCCAGCAACAAGATCAGTCCACTTGAAGAAAACAAAAAAGATGTGCTACATGGGTCATCGTCGATGGCTCCCAGAAGGTCACATATACCGAAGGCAAAGAATGCAATTTGATGGGTCAGTAGAGACTACACTTGAGAAAATGAGTGGCACAACTATTCTGAAAATGTTAGAAGGAAAAGTGTTTGTGTTAGGTAAAACGGGGCGCAAATCAAAGAAGGGTGGCAGTAAAGGCAAGAACAACAAAGGCAAGAACAATAAAGACAAGAACAACAAAGGAAAGAATAAGACACGAGAGGATCAAAGTGATCAGAAACACAACGATAAAAGACAAGGAGAAAAGAAGAAATCAGATGGGAAATATGTTAAGCAGGAGAAGAAGCCCGAAGATTGGTTGAAAAAGAGGTCAGTTTTTTTTAACTTACCATACTGGGAACATAACAAACTAAGACACAATCTAGACATAATGCATTTAGAGAAAAATGTCTGTGACAACTTTATCTCAACTTTATTGGATATTACTCATAAAACAAAGGATGGCCTTAATGCAAGACAAGATTTAGTTGAAATTGGAATTCGAGAGGATCTTCATCATGTTGTGGATGCTGAAGCAAAGGAGTCAGCTCCTGCTGCACCTTTTACCATGTCTAGATAGCAAAAGGAGATGTTTTGCTCAGTAATTCAGAATCTTAAGACCTCTGATGGGTATGCATCTAACATTTCTAGGTGTGTGAACATGAACAACTATACATTGAGTGGGCCAAAGAGTCATGACAATCATGTTTTGCTTCATGACATTCTTCCAGTTGCGCTCAGGTCCTTTTACCTGAGCAAAGATGTCATGAAAATTGTTGTTCGGTTAGCAAAATTCTTCAAGATGTTGTGCTCCAAGGTGATAGATGTGGATGAGCTATAAAAGCTTCAAAAGAAAATTGTGATGACACTTTGTGATATGGAGAAAAATTTCTTGCCGTCATTCTTTACTGTTAATGTGCATTTGATGGTGCACTTAGTTGAAGAAGTTAAACTGGGTGGCCCCGTTCAGTACAGGTGGATGTACCCCATGGAGAGGTATGCAATGAAAATTTTAGTTTGAACTATTATTCTGAAAAAATCATACAGCTAACATGTTTGCATAATTCTATCTAGATTTTTTGTTCGTCTAAAGGGACTTGTGAAGAATAGAGCTCATCCAGAACGATCGATAGCTAAAGGATATTGCATGGAGGAGTGCCTAACATTTTGTTCCCGATTTTTAGAAGGAACTACACGTTTTTAAAGGCCATCTAGAAATCATGAACCCTCCGACGACAAAAATGACATGTACTTGTTCAATAGCGCTAGAGAACCAATTGAAAGTGTACCGGTGTCAACCTTGATAAGCAACTTCTTGTTCAGGCACATCGATACGTCCTGCGACATTGTGACGAACTTGAAGAATTCCACAGGTATGTATATGGTATAGTGCTCCCTCCTATTTGTTTAATATTTTGATAATTTGGTATTACATGATAGTGATTGTATTGTTGTAGAGAATTCTTGGATGAGGAGAAAAGCAAATTATGACCCTCAATAAAATTATCACCTTCTTCCATTCAGAAGTTGATCGATAATCACTTTGCAGACTGGTTGGAACAAAAGGTCCGTACTTATCAAATTGCTTTGTAGCCAGGCATTAAATCTACAGAAAGAATGTATACAATATTTTTGTGCTTGGCAATAGAATAGACATCACGGAAAAGGTCAGAGCGTTGGCTGCAAAACCGAGGAGATGTAGTATAAGATGCAATGGGTACATAATTAATGGTTTCAGGTTCCACACTATGGGTCGGGAGGCTACACGCTTGACACAAAACAGCGGTGTGGTGAATATTGCATATGATGGGGTTAATTATTATGGCAGATTATCAAATATAATTGAATTGTCATATGCAGAGTACAAGGTAGTGCTATTCAGATATGAATGGTATGATGTTCATCATCAAGCCAGGTTGAGGACAGATGAATTTTGGTCAAAAAATACACACAGGGGAGAAAATAGAGCACGATCCTTTTGTCTTTGCTTCGCAAGTGCAACAAGTGTTTTATGTCCAAGACCCAAAAGTTGAAGCATGGCATACTGTAGTAAGATTTACCCCACGAGATACTTTTGACATGGGTGATGAACTATCTATAGTGCAAGAAGAAGATTAGAAATGGCTTATTATTTAATTCATACTCCTGTCGTTAGAAACTGTCTATTGAAAAAATAAGTAGTTGCATAGTTACAATACATTTGTGGTGTCATTTTGATGTACTGTGTGTGAGCAAACAGTTGTTTTTTTGATATGACTAGTATACATTTGGTACTGTCTTGCCAAGTGGTGCCACATTACGAATTGCAACCGTGCAAGGCATGCTGGTACTTTTACATATATAAAAGAAGCACAAGATGGGTTCATCACTGCTCTGTCATTGACATTAGTGTACTGCACACACCAAAAAACATTTAGAAATTGATAAGCAATTTGGAAACTATAGGTATCTAATCAGCTCCAATTTTGGTTCACCTTCAATCTGAAATAACACATGTTTTGATAATCTGGCATAGGATGATACATTCTCCTATTTCCATAACATCCATCATGACATCACTAAACATAAACATAGTCCACACATAAACATAGATTCCATCACACATCATGGACATAATTAACCAAGCATCATTACCTAAATGGCAACAAAGACATGGTGCTTAAACGACTACCACCAAACATTGTGCCTAAGCATATTTACATAATGCTGATCCGTAGCCAGCAATATCTACATGAACTTAGTCCTGCTTATCGACTAAACCCCACTAGTCTAGAGACTAAGTATGTGTTTGGTTTGAGGGTTAATGTGGCTTGGGTTGGGTTGGACTCATTTTTCATAGTGTTTGGTTTGGAGTCCAAAGGGTTGGGTCCAACACTAAAAGAGAATATACTCCTCAGATCTAGGTTCATTTTGTCCCTCCTAAACGAAACGACGGTGTCCACCCACTTTTTTCCTGTTTGGTGTCATCCGTCGCACGTGCAAGCTCGTCAAGAGCGGAAGGAAGCCATTGCTGTCGTTGAGCTCCTCTCTCCTCTCAACCTCCGCTCCTCTCTTCTCAACATCACTTGCCTGAGCTCCTCTCTCCTCTCAACCTCCGCTTGCTGGGGTGGCATAGGGCAGCAAGAAGTGCAACATGGAGCTGGTGCAGCAGAGAAGAGGAGGAAGAGGCGAGTGGTGGCATCCAGTGCTAGCGGGCTAAGGTGGAGGGCGGAACTAGGGAGAGGAGACGGTGTTGCACGAGCGTGCAAGGGCAAACATTAGCATAGGGAAGGCGGACGGTGCTGGGGCAGAGATGGGGTCGTGCGAGCAGCTTGGGCGGAGGGTGGCACAGGGCAGGCAGGCAGCATGCAGCACGCGGAGGGCGGTGCAGTGTAGATGGTTGCCGTGTAAGGAGTAAAGGGCAGTGTAGGTCGAGCAGAGGCAGTCAGCGCATGGCAGCAGGGGCGACTGACACTAGGGAGTGGAGGCGAACTACTTGAGGAAGAAGAGGAAGGAAAAGAAGAAAAATAAAAGGAGGACGACATTTGCGCCCCATGGATTACCTTTGTTACAATGTGAGGAACACATCTATCCCAACCCACTCAGACTCTTCAACCAAACAAAAAATTGGGTTAGACCAAACACGAGATGGATTGGACCCAACCCATCCTACTTGGTCGTCAAACCAAACACATGCTACAAGAATACAATAGAGAGAGGGGTTGTTTCTTAGTGTGTGTTGTGAAGGTGAGAGCACTCCTCTATTTATATGTGAAATAAGGCGGTTCTGCATGCCATCACCGATCTATGGTGATGTGAACTAAGGTTCCCGATCTTTTGAAAGGTTCTGATAACTCACAATTTTGTGGAGTTGCGATATAATTCAATCCGACTTCTAAAGAACACGTTCTAAACCCTGCAATCGCAGCACCACGTCTCCTCAGGTTATCAACCTGCTTTGCACGGTTGACCTCGACAAGAAGGCTAATCATTGCCTAGTAATCAAACAACACAAGCAAGAACAATAAAGAATACAACACAATTGCAGATGCAAAATTAAATTCACAAAGTTAAGGTCTCACAAACTCATGAACGGCGACATTGTTCTTGACAGAATTGATTTAAGCAAAACGCAAACTCTAATGGTGGGGCAGTGGCTATTTAATAAAGAATCAAGGATCATGGAAAGACCCCTAGACCCACCCCAAATGGGCTCCAACACGATACACTACCCAAGTACCAAAATACGACGATGCAACACTAAGACAGATTCTGAATGTCAATTTGTTTGTCGATTCCCGATTACTCTGGATGAATTTGGACATAAGACTGGTTCCATTGGAATGATTATCTTCTTATCTTTCAAGCATATAAAGCATCCAAAACCGAGCTAGTATGTGACCTAGGCATATATTTTAGCGCAGACTACTCGTAAACTCTGAGACGTACTCGAAGTCAACTTTATTTGGGCCTCCAACTTGACTTGCACACCCTTGCTAGTCATTGATCTCCACCTCCAAGATCTTCTCCAACTATCTCCCATTCCTCTCCATAATACCCAATCATAATATAATCATTAGGTAGCAATCTATTCTCATAATCATATAAACAAAGTGTTTAGAAACAAGCTCACCTCTAAATTCAATTGTCGTGCATGAGCTCTAGTGATTGGACCTTGATTGATCAGCAAAGGATTGTTGTGTGTATCCAAAGGATTAATGTCCTCATCATATGGGAGGCGGCAATAGTTCACCCATAGCGGCCAGAGGTGAGGGGAGGCAAGCGCGGTTCAGCGGACCCCAGATTCAATCGACCTGCTATTAGCACCTGTAACAATCTCTTTTGGTAGGATGGATGCCATGTGGATCCTCCGGTCTATGGTTAAGGCTACTCGATGATTGGAGTTGGTTTGGGTCTGATTGTGGGCCCCAATCCGTGTGCTTTTCTCTCATTGGTGGAAGTTGTTTTTCCTCACTGTCTAGTGTGTTTTCTCCTCCATTAATTGATAAACTTTTGCATTCAAATAGTTCTCATTGGACAAGTGAAATTGCATTGTTTAAATAAAATATGCGAGTAAGAAATTCTAGTTCTCCTCATTTGCAGAGTATATTGATGGTCATATTTGGTACTTAATGACCATAAATAGTGTGTGGTGGGGTAGGGCCAGGAGGCGACAACCAAGCTGGCATGCTTGTCCTCCACGATGTGGCTTCTGAGGGTGCTGGCATCCTTGTCACGTTGCATGTACACTTCTCACTCTAATGCTTCTCCCTTGTTCTCTGTCCCATGAGGTCTCTCTATGGAAAGCTCCATCAACTTCTTCACTCACAATACCATACTATCGGTGTTTTAATAATCGAGTACCTGCCTAGGGTATCTCAGGTTAAGTAGCCGTGGGTCTTGCCGAGTTCTAAGGAACGATGGTGCACACACAAGACAAGGATTTATACAGGTTCGGGCCGCAATGTGCGTAATACCTTACGTCGTGTATGTTGTATTGCTTTGTGTATGAGATGAGTTTTGTAGCCTACCGAGCTTTGCCCTTCTTTATATATCCCAAGGAGCAAGGTTACATGACAAGTCTCCTAGTCGATTACAATATGGGAGTCCTACTAGGAGTACACGAGTAGTTCTACTAGGACTCGGTCTTCTTATTTGAGGGTACCCGGGGATCCATATCCCACACATCCCGTGGTACACCTCCGCTCCCGAGACGATGCGCCATGACAACCACCATGAGCATGAAGTGCTCCTCCTTACCACATGCACCAGCTCTGATGTCTCCTCCATCACCTCTCTCACGTGGCGGTGGTGGCCTAGTGCGCCACTTGGGACCGTGTGGCTTCTACTTGACTGATTCTGCGTTGGAAGGCAAGCTTGAGAGGAAATCGACATCAATGGTGTTGCATGTGGTTGCCACATCGATGGTGGCATGTGTGAGATCAAGCTTGCCCACTCCTGCGGCTACAAAGCTCAATACCATGTGCGAGCTTGAGCAAGACATCGGTGACTCCCATGACTTCATCGATAAAATGCCCCAACCAAGAAAGGCCTCACATAGAGCCCCATCAGCACAACATGTCAACATTGGGTCTACAATTGAGTGTATATGAATCTATGGTGAACAATTTAAAAACATTATCGACACAGAAATAAAGCTTTAGAGTTGATGGACCTAATGACACCTCTCATATGTTTAGGGGTCATGGGTGCATTTTATTCATCGTTTATTTATGTCAGCCTCTGTTGAGAGCTGACATGGATAACTAAATATGTTAACCGTCCTTTAATCAAAGCTGAAATAGATGATTAGTGAATCACTACCGATGCTAATAATGGCCTAGCATGTATTTTAATATATCACTGTAGTTGATAATTACTAGCCAGTTCATATATTGTGTTTAGACAAAAAGATAAAGAAACACAGACACAATCACTAAATGCACATTATTTATATATAGGAAAACATAGTACCAAAAGAACAAAAGAAAAGAGGTAATAGGACTTATAACATGAAATAGTTACCACAGTTCACCATGGTGACATTCATCTCAAAAGTCACATTCGAAGTTCATGGCCTTGTTCCCATGTCACATGTGGGTTTTGTGGTCAAAGTTTCACACCTAGATATGACTAACTTTTATGGTTATAGGTTTGTCTAGATAGGTTAGCTTCATGCACAATGCCCACACAACATTGGCAAAAAATCGTGTATTGGATAAATCAAAGAGTACTAGAGTCGAAGACAAACTTGCATGGAATCATTTTTGAAGGCTTCCAATACAGTCGATTGACCTGAAATTAGTTAGTATGTCACAAAAGGGGGTGAATTTAGGACTTTTCTCTAAAAACAAAATCTAATTTGCAATATGAAAACCTTAACCTATCAACTAGTGTTGCCTAAGCCTAATATAGTTCACGTGCCAAAGAAACTGCTAGAATCAAGCTAAGAGTTACACTAGCATGAAATGATCCTAGTGATAAATTTAAGCACACTAAGACAAAATACATTATAATCCATAGCTTGCAAGAAGGTAAATCAATAAAATAAGAGCAAGTATGAAATATGAAATGTAAAAAGGAGACGACATGAGACAATCGGATTTTTTCTCGTGGTATAGAAGAGTTGACGCTCCCCTTTAGTCCATGTTGATGCTCTCACTTAGAGATGTGCATCGTTGAGTCACTAAGAACCCAAGTGCTAGTAAGGATATTTCTTCTCCACTCCCAAACTGTGTACAATGCCACTAAGGTCTTGGGGCTCACACAATCTCAAGGAGCTCACCAAGATCACTACTACCACTAAGACCAGCTAGTTGTCATCAACCACTAAGATTAACAAGCCAATGAGCCCTCACATGACCAGCACTAAGCCCTAAGCAAGATGCACACAAGCTTGAATTGAAGAACTTGAAGACTAGGATGTCCTCTCCTTGAAGCTCACTCAGATGATGAATTTATGGCTTTGGTCTTGTAATCTTTAGTCCTTGATCACTACAATAGGTTGTTGGTGTTGGTGTCTCACAGGGTCAAAAATAGGTCAAAGGGCCCATATGGAGGAGTATATATAGGCTAGAGCAGGAGAGGTAGCCGTTGGGAAAGAAACCCACAGAAAGCAGTATTGCCGGATGATCCGACACTTCATTTCTTCTAAGACCATCGGATGATCCAGTCACTCTAACACCATGTGGTCGTTGGATGTTCAAAAGTGGATGACATCATCGACCGTTGGATGATTTGATGCATCGTCGGATGATCCCTTATTATGTTCTCCTAACTCAAAAACATTGGGATCTTCTGGTGCTGTGTCCGACGCTATACCATTGGATAATCCGGTTACACTGAGTTTCTGCACTGTCAGCACCGGATAATTAGCCAATCATCCGCACATAAAAAATAATACAGTCGGATTATCCGGCACTTTATTTTCAGCCGGAATCCTTCTCTAGTTTATTTGCTTCTTGCTTGCTTTCATAGGCTCGTTTTGACTTGAAATAGCTTCTTAAACTGATCCATGACTTGTGTGTGAATCAAGCTAAACAATTGTGTATGGTCAAGCTCCTAACTCACATGCCCCTTTTTACAGTACCTATACTCAAGGGTTTATACCTAAACGAAGTGTCATTATCTCCTTATGACACTTGAATCTACACAAGTCCTTAATCTTCATGAGATGGTCATTTTGATGTCTTGATCGAACTATCGAAGAGTATTAAAGGAACCCTATTCATTCTCATTTCTTGCACATGTATTTTAAATGGGTTTGACTGACTCTGAAAGATATTCTTCTGCAAGATAAAAGTTACCCTACTCGGAAAAAAAAGATAAGAGTTACCCACATTTAAATACCAACAAATATTTTATCACCCAAATCTATAAATCCTATAACCATGGGTATAGGTTATTCACCCCAATACATATTCGAGGACCCTCATGCATTTTATTCTAGTTTTTATTATGTATAGATATATCATATATCTGGGTACATAGACAAAATGATCTATAATAATTTGGATGGAGAGAGTAATCGAGTGAGGAGTAGTAATAAAATGTGCGGGAGGAAATAATGATTCTAACACGCAGAAATGCACACTGCCACGTGATATTATTTCTCAAAGGAGTTTCGAATTGTCAATGGATACAGAAATTCCAATTCAGCAACTATCACAATGATTCAAATGTATGACAGAACCAGTGACCTGGTTATGTTGAATGGTCATGACTGAAACATGGTTAACCCGTAACCAACAGGGAATAAAGGGTCATAGTTAGCATCTCCAGCATTTGAAGGCAATTGATCAATAGACCTATGCCAAGTCACAGGCAACGTTGTTGGGTAACGATGGATGCTACGCTAGCTCACACAAAAACTCGTTCACCCAAAATAGGAACAGCAGCAGTTATAGATCACAGATTGTTACCACTAGACGCGCAGTTGCAGCGGAAGCCGTCTCGATGTAGACGAACGCGTCGAAGTGGCAGTGCAGTGCAGTTGCTTACGTCCGTCTGGTCCTGCACGTGCGGTTCGTCCTTGTGCTCCAAGCGCAGCACCTCCGAGGTATCCACACGTACGAGGATTGAAACGTCGCGCACCGGACTGCTAGGTCCGCGAGCACGATGGGGAGAAAAACAACTATTGCTTGGAAGTCATGTCTTTCTCAGGAGGGGTTTGGTCTCTATTTATTTGGATGAAATTCTCCACACCATATTCCATTAGCAATATGGGACTAATAAATAAAGCATCCCTTCCCCTGGTAATGGGCTTCACAACATTTGTGGCCCATTAAGACTAGTGGATCGAATCCAGTTGTCTCTTGGGCATATTCCCAACAATCTCCCACTTGCACTAGAGACAATCTCATAAGCAAGTTTTCAGTGTTCCAAACCTCTTAAGTGTGTGACCCTATGGGTTCACGTACACATAGACATGGTTCGAGTACTCCTACTCGTTCCAATAGTTGATAGCGGCCTCTAGCAAGACGTGTCAACTCCCATGAATACGTAAAGATCATATCAGACGAACCACCACAACATCACGTACAAGCTATTCCCTTTGCCTCACGATATTTGGTCTAACTCCAAGTAAGACCTCCCTTTCTCGAATCTGTGAGTCGGATCCTTCAAGAGGTTAACACTTAACCTAGCACGGCCATGCATTTCTTGATCCGATC
This sequence comes from Echinochloa phyllopogon, assembly GCA_033239725.1. Taxonomy (NCBI): domain Eukaryota; kingdom Viridiplantae; phylum Streptophyta; class Magnoliopsida; order Poales; family Poaceae; genus Echinochloa; species Echinochloa phyllopogon. The sequence goes on along the minus strand of BTCW01000003.1, from coordinate 29,547,966 downwards.
ACTCGAGGGGCCCAGAGATATCTCTCTCGTATAGAGAGGGGCAAATCCCATCTTGATTGACCATGCCTCACAGCATGCTTCTTGACAAACCCGAAAACCACCTTTATAACTACCCAGTTACGGTGCAGCGTTTGGTAGTCCCTAAGTAGGTCAATTCACATCTTGAGTACATACGACAATCTCAGGTCTAAGGACAAAGCATACGCGTTGTGAAGAAGAGATAAACAAGTCTCAAACTGGGTCAGTCCAGCCCCATGTCATACATGTGCCCACATTATTAGTTTGACATCTCCATGTCCATGACTTGTGAAACATAGTCATCAACTAATACATGTGCTAATCAAATTAGGGACAATCCTTTTGAATAACCATACAAGTATTGAGTTTCACAAACAATTCACATAATTGCTAATCATATACAAGTTGCCTTTCATGGATATTCAATAAATAAACAATATGTCATAGATACAAAACATTGTCCACTCATACTGGAGCTAATCTAAATGATATCTAATACCCATAGCTCTCGTGTGTGATTCATGTTTAGGCCGTGGAAGAGCCTTTGTCAAAGGATCAGCAATATTCAAATCCGTATGTATTTTGCATATCTTTATCTCACCACGTCTAACGAACTCTCGAATGAGGTGAAACTTCCGCAGTACATGTTTGTTTTTCTGGTGATTCCTCGGCTCCTTAGCCTGTGCAATTGCCCCATTGTTGTCACAGTAGAGTTCCAATGGGCTAGATGCATTGGGAAACACACCAAGCTCAATGAGAAACTTCCTCATCCAAACACCTTCCTTCGCCGCTTCCGAAGCTGCGATGTACTCTGCTTCCGTTGTAGAATCAGCCGCAGTATCTTGCTTAGAACTTTTCCAGCTTACAGCACCACCGTTTATTGTGAACACAAATCCTGATTGCGACTTTGAATCGTCTGGATCAGTTTGGAAACTAGCATCAGTGTAACCCTTTACAATGAGCTCTTCCTCACCTCCATAGACTAGGAACACATCTTTAGTCCTTCAAAAGTACATAAGAATGTTTTTCACCGCTGTCCAGTGACTTTCACCTGGATTAGTCTGGTGTCTGCTCGTAACACTTAGAGCATATGAGACATCTGGACGAGTACTTATCATGGCGTACATGATGGATCGAATTGCTGAAGCATAAGGAACCTTACTCATGCGCTCCCGCTCATCAGTCGTCGTAGGACACTGAGTCTTGCTGAGGTGTACACCATGTGACATAGGCAAGAACCCTTTCTTGGATTGTTCCATGTTGAACCGATTCAGCACCTTGTCAATATAAGTATCTTGACTTAATCCTATAAGCCTCCTTGATCTATCCCTATAGATCCTTATGCCCAGACTGTATGCAGCTTCCCCTAAGTCCTTCATAGAAAAACTATTTTTCAGCGAAGTCTTAACGGATTCTAGCATAGGAATATCATTCCCAATCAACAATATGTCAACCACATACAAGATTAGAAATACAACAGAGCTCCCACTTTCCTTCTTGTAAACACAAGCCTCTTCTTCATTCTGCCGGAAGTCAAACCCTTTGACTACCTCATCAAAACGAAGGTTCCAACTCCGAGATGCTTGCTTTAATCCATAGATTGATTTCTGAAGCTTGCAAATTTTTTCAGCATTAGTTGGATTGACAAAACCTTCTGGTTGTATCATGTATACATCCTCCTCTAGGTTCCCATTGAGGAAAGCTGTTTTGACATCCATTTGCCATATCTCATAATCGAAATACGCAGCTATTGCTAGAATGATCCGGATAGATTTAAGCATCGCTACTGGAGAGAATGTCTCGTCGTAGTCAACTCCTTGAACTTGTCGAAAACCTTTTGCAACAAGTCGTGCTTTATAGACATTAACATTTCCGTCTACATCTCTCTTTCTCTTAAAGATCCATTTGCACTCGATGGGTCTAACACCATCAGGCGGGTCAACTAAGTTCCAAACTTGATTTTGCCCCATGGAATCTATCTCGGATCTCATGGCACTTTGCCATTTCTCGGAATCTGGGTCCATCATAGCTTCCGCATAGGTCCTAGGCTCATCGTTGTCCATCAACAATATGTCGCGCTCTCCCGTAACTAGGAGATTCATTTTCTGTGTAGCGTGACGTGGCCTTTCCGACCTTCGTGGTTGTGGCGGTTCTTCTCTTACCACAGGTGCCTCAACTCGTTCTGCTACATCAGCATCACTCGTAAAGTCTTGCCTCATAGGCTCATCTCGAATTTCTTCAAGATACACCTTCTGTCTACTTTTCTCGCTGTTGAGAAACTCTTTCTCCAAGAAAACACCGTTCCTAGCGACAAACACTTTGCCCTCTGATCGGTTGTAGAAATAATATCCAATTGTTTCCTTTGGATATCCCACGAATATGCACTTGTCCGATTTTGGTGTAAGCTTGTCCGACTGAAGTCGCTTGACATATGCATCACAACTCCAAATTTTCAGAAAAGACAAACTGGGAGTCTTATCAGTCCATATCTCATATGGTGTCTTCTCCACGGACTTAGATGGTACCCTATTTAGTGTGAAAGCTGTTGTTTCTAGAGCGTAACCCCAAAATGATAACGGTAGATCTGACTGGCTCATCATTGATCGCACCATGTCTAACAAGGTTCAATTATGTCGCTCGGACACACCGTTCCTCTGAGGTGTTCCAGGTGGCGTTAGCTGTGGAACAATTCCGCAACTCTTTAGATGAGTGCTAAACTCGTGGCTCAAATATTCGCCTCCACGATCTGATCGCAAGGCTTTAATTTTCTTACCACGCTGATTTTCAACTTCATTCTGAAACTCTTTGAACTTTTCAAAAGTCTCTGACTTGTGCTTCATTAAGTAGACATAGCCATATCTACTAAAATCATTAGTGAAAGTTATGAAGTACTGAAATCCACCTCGAGCTGTCGTGCTCATTGGTCCACATACATCAGTATGTATGAGTTCCAACAAGTCTTGCGCCCTCTCAGGAAAACCTGTGAAAGGTGCCTTGGTCATCTTGCCTAGCAAACAAGCTTCGCACGTCTCGTATGATTCAAAATCAAACGAAGTTAAAAGTCCATCAGAATGGAGCTTCTTCATGCGCTTCTCACTTATATGACCCAAACGACAATGCCACATATAGGTAGGATTCAAATCATTTAGCCGAGGCCTTTTAGCAATTATATTACATGTAGGTGAATCATCAAGATTTAAAATGAACAACCCATTCACAATGGATGCAAGAGCCACAAACATGCCATTCTTTGAGATCACACAACCATTGTCTTTACTCGCGAATGTATAACCATCCTTCATCAAACATGAGGGAGATACAATGTTTCGACTCAAACTAGGAACAAAATAACAATTATTCAATTCCATGATAAATCCTGACGGAAGGTGGAGTTGCATCGTCCCGACGGTCAAAGCAGCAACTCTTGCATTATTGCCCACTCGGAAATCAACTTCGCCTCTTCCCATGCTTCTACTTCTTATTACTCCCTGCATCGAATTGCAAATATGAGCAACCGATCCGGTATCAAATACCCAGGAATTAATAGAAGATTCAGCGAGAAAAATGTCTGTAATATTAATGTCAAGTGTACCTGATGCGGAAGTACTCTTACTACCGCCTTTCTTCAGAGAAGCCAGGTACTTCTTGCAATTCCTTTTCCAGTGACCAAGTTCCTTACAATAAAAGCACTCCTCCTTTTCTGCAGCTGGTCCAGACTCAGTCTGGGGCGTTGAGCTTGGCTGAGAGATCATATCTTTAGCCTCGCCCTTCTTTTTCTTCCAAGATTTGCCCTTCTTCTTGAAGTTAGGCCTGTTTTGGATGGCCATCACATGGCTGCTGCTAGCGCTTTTCTTGATGTCAGCCTCTGCTGTCTTGAGCATGCCACACAACTCATTCAATCCCTTCTCCGCCCCATGCATATGGTAGTTCGAAATGAAGTTCCCAAAGCTAGGCGGAAGTGATGCTAGAATAAAATCAGTGGCTAACTCTGGGCCAAGTGGGAAGCCTAGCTTCTCCAACCTCTGTGAGTAACCAACCATCTTGATCACATGTGGCCCTACAGCTGCGCCTTCTGCTAGCTTGGTTTCCACAAAGGCCTTTGAGACATTGAACCTTTCAGTCCTGGCCTGAGTTTGGAACATGTCCTTAAGCGCCTCGATCATATCGTGCGCCTCATGGTTTGTCTCAAACTGCATCTGCAGCTCGGGTTCCATGCAAGCAAGCATAAGGCAGCTCACTTCAAGATTGACATCACATGCCTTCTTGTAAGCATTTTTCTCAGCAAGGGTTGCGTTATCATCAGGCTCAACTGGTAATGGGGTGTCTAGAACATCTTCCTTTTTCTCAGCCCTGAGAACAATTCTAAGGTTTCGGATCCAATCCGCATAATTTGTTCCATTCAACTTATCCTTCTCAAGGATCGAACGCAAAGAAAACGGTGTGCTAGGTGCCATTGATCTACAACAGAAAATAATGCAAAAATACTAAGACAATATATCTATGACAGAGCAAAATACATTAAACAATTTAACGGAATTTACTCCCACTAAAATCAATATCCCTCCATTGATACTTAGTGATTCAGGATCCACAACTAACAAGTCGACTAGTGAGCTTTAGCATCACCGCTAGAAGACATGGTAGATCGGTAAGCAACTTTCGCTAATCATATCACATATGACTCCTGTTGTTGGTTGACATCTCTATGTCTCGGCGTCCAACCTTTATGTCCCAAGGTCCTTAACCGTTAAGATGACCTTGTTTAAGTTAACCAACCCTTTATGCGAGTAAGTATCCGATACAAACCCACCTAGTCAAGGAAAACTAGTGGCACCCTAATTTCATAGACCCACCACTAATTGTACAAGACGTGTGATGGTGCAAGATTTAGTTGGGAGGACATTCAAAACTTAAACATTTCTGAGGGATCGTTTTCAAAATTTTAATTTCGCCGGACTGTCCGACGTTCCCTGCGGACCGTCCGCCGCTTCCTTGCGGACTGTCCGACCTGTTTTGGCGGACCGTCCGACCCTCTGGAACGCTGGAAAACGCTTCTGTCAAAATTCCGACCGAATTTACGGACCGTCCGCCGCTCTTTCGCGGACCGTCCGCCGTTCTTGCGCGGACCGTCCGCCGTTTTCCCCGGACTGTCCGATTCGCTCCGCGGACTGTCCGACCCTCTGGAACGCTAGATAACGTCTCTGTAAGATTCTTGACCGAATTTACGGATCGTCCGCCGTTCTCTCGCGGACCGTCCGCCGTTCTTGCACGGATCGTCCGCCGTTATCGCTACCGTCAATATACCTAAATTCGATTCGACCAATCACATTGATCTATATTTCACCATGCATGGGTTTACGTGTATCACTTAACTCCGGTGGCGGAATTCCGACCGGCAGGAGTAATTCGTTACACTACCATCATAGTGGATCCAGTCAACACTGTCGTATATCGACATGCGACGCGGTCATTGATCTAAGTTCGATTCGACCAATCCAATTGATCTATATCTCACCATGCCTGGGTTTACATGTATCACTTAACTCCGATGGCGGAATTCCGACCGGTAGGAGTAATTCGTTACACTACCATCATAGTGGAGATCACAAACCGATCAGAGACTAATCTACATCCAAGCATATCTCTATATGCATATATCCGAATCTATAACGAAACAGCTACGGCTCTGGTACCACTGTTGGGTAACGATGGATGCTACGCTAGCTCACACAAAAACTCGTTCACCCAAAATAGGAACAGCAGCAGTTATAGATCACAGATTGTTACCACTAGACGCGCAGTTGCAGCGGAAGCCGTCTCGATGTAGACGAACGCGTCGAAGTGGCAGTGCAGTGCAGTTGCTTACGTCCGTCTGGTCCTGCACGTGCGGTTCGTCCTTGTGCTCCAAGCGCAGCACCTCCGAGGTATCCACACGTACGAGGATTGAAACGTCGCGCACCGGACTGCTAGGTCCGCGAGCACGATGGGGAGAAAAACAACTATTGCTTGGAAGTCATGTCTTTCTCAGGAGGGGTTTGGTCTCTATTTATTTGGATGAAATTCTCCACACCATATTCCATTAGCAATATGGGACTAATAAATAAAGCACCCCTTCCCCTGGTAATAGGCTTCACAACATTTGTGGCCCATTAAGACTAGTGGATCGAATCCAGTTGTCTCTTGGGCATATTCCCAACAAACGTGCCAACAAAATCATGATGTCCAAACAGGCAATCGGCAATTCCCATGCCCTCAGTTCCAGGTAGCCATGCAGCAACTAGAGCAACAATCTTCTCCATAACTTGTGTCTCGATATCCAAGGACCTTCCAGATATAACAATCACTAGGGTAGGGATTTTACTTGCAACACGGGTGATAAGGTCAGACCCATTAAACGGAATACTAAGGTCAGTTCTGTCTCCTACAGATTCAGAATATGGAACTTCTCCGACCACAACAACAGCATAGGAAAACTCCCCAGTTTCAATCGTAGCTTCTGTTGCACATGCTTCATGCACAACTTCAGTTTGCCCTCCCACTGATTCTTTTATGGCCTCCAATATGGTTGTACCTGTCAGTTTAGATCACAAAATTCTTTTTTAAAAATAAAAAATAGCATACTTTTATACTCCCGTCATCTAGTGAAACTATAAATGTCATCTTTGAAAAAGGATAAAAATCATAGTGAATATGCAATCCATCATACATCCGCCACTGTTAAGTGGTAACAGACCTAATCTCAAAGAAGAAATTGTCCCTTCAAGATTGAGGTCACTTTACCTCAAATTAAATAATGACTATTTGTTTGTGAAGATGGAGAGTACAGCTAGTTCAGACAAGTCACAGCTAATCTTAAATATTAAGAGCGTCTCCACAATAAAGAATGATAACCATGTCTTGTAAACCACATAATTGGTATGTTTTTCACACATGGCAAAGGGAATACCCCCTTCTATTTCTATCATCAGAAAACACAAGTTTATACATCACGACTGTTTGATACTATAGAAAAATGAAGTAAAGCAAAAGCAAACATATTTATTTAGGCAAAGCTGTGGGTTTCTTCTCACCAGGAGTTATTTTTCCACTTTCTCCACGCCATCCTACTGTCCATCCACCGCACTGAAAACCAATATCGTCAGCATGTGTTCCTGTAACCAGTATCCTTTTTACATTTTTGGCCAATGGAAGTAATGGTTCCTTCTGATTGACGATGCAGCCAGTATCGTTAGATTGTTCAGTCCAGGTAAAAAAAACAGCTGCAGAATGAATTTATGTGAACGCTCAACAGCCATATATACCATGTCCATTCCCGCGTTAACTGACTCCTTAATGCAATACCGATAATCGGGCCCCTGAGCTACTCGAGGCTCACAGAGCTTGTCAATGCCCTCCCAATCTGAAATCACAAAACCCTGAAAGACGAGGCTCGCACGTCAATATTCATAGCTCCAACTAAAACCCAAATCATTATAGCGATCGAACACGGTACACTCTGTTACTACCTTGAAGCCTAGCTTGCCCTTGAGAACGTCTGTCAACAAATAGCGGCACGAATGCAATCGCTCCCCGTTCCACTTCGAGTGGGACGCCATCACCGTTGCCACCCCTTGAGCTATGCAATCAAGGTAAGGTGTCATATGGATGCTTTCCAACTCTTCGTAGGAGCAAATGGTGTTGCCCTCATTGATTCCCTTGTCTGTGCCACCATCCCCTACGAAATGCTTGGCACAAGCAAGTACTTTCTCCCTGTAAATTACATAGATGCATGCAAGTCTCACACATATAGCTCACAGGTACATGAAAAGGACAATAAACATATTTTCTTAGAAAAAACTTTCAAGGATAGTTCCTGTCTCTTCAGCACATAGAACACGGAAACACAGTAAAGTTATTGTCACAGAAATATACCTAACCGAAGCAAGGAACGGGTAGCCATGAGGGTGGTCAGCCGGTGCCTGCCCCTGCAGGCCGGTAACAATGGTGGTCAACGAGCGCACGATCTCTGGGTCCTCGCTGTAGCTCTCGTAGCATCTTTCCCCATCTCGGATCCCGGCAGACCTGACACGAATAAAACCAGACAGAGGTCATCGAAAGTCAAACACATCACCGGTTAATCACGAATGCATACGTGTTTTGAATTGTACTCACAGCAACGCAGGGTGCGAAGGCCCAGTGGTTGCCGGTGGCGCGGACCTCCAGCGCCGTCGCCTCGCCGATCTTTCGCAGGAGCTCCGGATCCCTGCGAGGTCAACCGCAACATGATTTGCTACAAGTCAACACCAAGGACTGTGTTGACGACCAAAATTGGCACGGTTGTGCAAACCGGTCTGACCGGTATGCACAACCCGATCTGACCGGTTTAGTAAACATTGTCAAAATGCAAATTGGACTTCACCATTGCGTAGCTCTCGTCGAGACGATCAAGATGCATATGTAGAACACCTATTTGGACTCCGGATGAGAGAGTTATGACTTCGGGAAGATTCTGCACCTGGGAAAACCGGTCAGACCGGTTTCCCAGACCGGTTTCCCAAACCGGTCTGACCGGTTTGGATCTGAATTTGAGTAGGTTTAGGAATCTGAGTTTTATACCATATTGTAACCGACTCAACGGGGTAAAACCATCCCACCCTATAAATATAAAGGGCCAAGGCCGATTGAGAATGATCCAATCGATCAAAAATATTTTATCCTTTTATGTTTCGCATTACTTTTATCTCCAAACCATAGCTCTTCCAAACCTCATACTTGTTGTTCTTCTCTCGTCTCGACGACGTTTGAGGGCATTCTAGGTGGCCTGCCGACCCTAGAACAACCCTAGACTCTCAAGCTCCGACGGGGTCCCTCCCGAGCTCGAGATTCTAGGTTTTCACCGTCGCACTATCAAAAGCGGTCTGACCGGTTTCATAAGACGGTCTGACCGGTTTCGCTTCAAGGCAGCGGCGACTTCGTTGGCGCGGTTTCGTGTCAACATATTTTGGCGACTCCGCTGGGGAAGAAAGCAAAGGGATCTGTTACTATGGTTAATCTACCAAAACCTAGTGAAATTTATCCTGAAAACATCGTTAGGCCGACTGTTGATGAATTGTCGGCTGAGGATCATCAAGCTTATGAAGCCTTCTGGAAGGATCATGAAGAGAAGGAAGCACAACACAAAGCAGAAGAAGATGAAAAAGCATGTCGGTGGTATTTATCTCACTTCTCCAAGAATCGGAAGGGCGACATCTCCAAGGACAAGGAGGTGGTCATCGTTTCGAGCGAGGACGAGCAAGATAAGGTACAAGCCAATGTGAGTACTACAACACCACCTGTTACTTTGGAGCAAATTAATCGCTTATTCGTCAATGGTCAAAGACAAATGTTTGCTACTGTCCAAAACATGATTGATAAATCATTAGGAAAACAACATTTGGCTAGTGATAATAATGCTCCTAAGTTTAATGTGGCTGGTACTTCACAATGTAATTTTGTGCATCCTGAATCATCGGCAACACCCATGCCTCAATTTGGCATGCCGATGAATTATTTTGAAGGTCAAACAGCTCTAGGACAATACAGTCCAAACAATGCGGTCAGACCGGTTCTGGGGGACCGGCTTCAGTCGGTCTAACCGGTTCTGGTGCTTTAGTTGCTGTTCAATCATCTCCTGAACCAATTACTAGTGTACCTCCTGTTCAGGCTGATCTTAGCCGAACTAATGGATTTGCTGGTAATTATGTTCCTCCATATGCAACTATAAATTATACTATGCCTCCCCAAAGTTCCGGTTATTCATACGGTGCAATGCCAAATAATGTTTACTTGCAGCAACCGCCGTATGTACAGCCGAACCAGGTACTACATCATGCGCCGAATAATTCTAATGTACAAAAGCCAAATAATCCTTATTACGATCAAATGTTCGAAAAATATAAAAGAGATTTGGCTATTATGTTTAAAGAAACTTTCAGTGTAGAGCTTAAAGATAAAACTCTAGTGTGTCAAAAACCATATCCTGAGAGTTTTGATACTATACCATATCCTCACAATTTTAAGGTGCCAGAATTTATTAAATTCACTGGGGAGGATAGTAGAACTACATGGGAGCATGTTAGCCAATTTAATGCACAAATGGGTATTCATGGTAATCTTGATCATTTAAAAATCCGAATGTTCCCTTTGTCATTATCTGGTACTGCTTTTTCATGGTTTTCAGCATTATCTCCTAATTCTATTCATACATGGTCTCAATTAGAGAAAAAATTTCATGAACACTTTTACAATAGTGATAATGAATTGAGACTTTCTCACTTAACATCGGTTAGGCAAAAGAGTGATGAGCCTGTTTCTGAATATATTAGAAGATTTAGAGATACAAAAAACCGATGTTATAGTTTGGTTATTTCTGAAAAGGATCTTGCTGAATTATGTCTTAATGGTTTGAGATCTCATATTAAAGAAAGATTAGAGGGCTATGAGTTTCTAACCATTAATCAAGTGTTGCAAAGAGCTTTGGCTCAAGAAAGCCGAAGTAAGGGTTCTAAACCTAAACCCGATCGTTTTGGTGTGCATGCTGTCAATTATGATTATTCAGATGATGAGGGTAAAGAGGTTTATGCTGCTGAATTTGTATGGTCATCTAAAGATAATCCTAGCACTTGTGCTTCTCTCAAGCCGATTCACAAAAATCGGCACGAAGAAGTTAAATTTACTTTTGATGTATCTAAGTGTGATAGGATTTTTGATGAGCTTGCAAAGGTTGGGAAATTAAAATTTTCTCATACTATACCGCCGAATGATGAGTTGAAACGGCGAGCTTATTGCAAGTTTCATAATACTTATTCTCATGCTACCAATGATTGCAATGTTTTTCGTAGGCAAATACAATCGGGCATAAATGAAGGACGATTGTTTGTTAATACAATGCAGATTGATGAAAACCCTTTTCCTGTACATACACTTGAATTGATGAATCCAAAAGTGTTAATTCGGCCGGATCAAGCCGAAAAGGCTAAAGGGAAAAATGTGATAATTGGTAAAGAAAGGCCTACGAGATCAAAGAGAGACTCAAAGGAATCATCAGAAAAGACCCCTCGGTTCAAGTTAAAGACTCAAACACTCGGGGGCAAGACAGGAGCAAAGACACCGGTTCTACACAAACTGGTCTAACCAGTTCTAGAACCGGTCCGACCGGTCAGCATGGGAACTTCAAAGACAAAGTGAGGCCGAGCTTTGAAGAGCTCCTGGCCAAATATAAAAAGAAAGGGGCTGCTCAGAAACAAAAGAAGTTTCACAACAAAATCAAGGATGTAAAGCCATCACTAGGACATCAGAAGCAGTCAATGTGTAAGCAAGAATCAATGGAGCAGCTTGCACAGGTGGTACCAGCAAGATCAGCAACAATCAAGCAGGTATGGAAGCCAAAACAAGTTGTTTCATCATCAACTTGAGTTAAAGCAAGGTATGGCCGATAATATGTTTATCGCCCTTAGAGCTTATATATGGCCGATGTATTGTTCATCATCATCCTTAGATAATTTTGGTCCAGAAGGTTATTTTTTAGCACGCAAGCTTTGCCAAAAAACAGGGGGCATATGTTGACGACCAAAATTGGCACGGCTGTGCAAACCGGTCTGACCAGTATGCAGAAACCGGTCACACCGGTTTAGTAAACATTATCAAAATGCAAATTGGACTTCACCATTGCGTAGCTCTCGTCGAGACGATCAAGATGCATATGTAGAATGCCTATTTTGGACTCCGGATGAGAGAGTTGTGACTTCGGGAAGATTCTGCACCTGGAAAAACCGGTCCCCAAACCGGTCAGACCGGTTTGGATCTGAATTTGAGTAGGTTTAGGACTCTGAGTTTTATACCATATTGTAACCGACTCAACGAGGTAAGACCATCCCACCCTATAAATATAAAGGGCCAAGGCCGATTGAGAAGCATCCAATCGATCAAAAATACTTTATCATTTTATGTTTCGCATTACTTTTATCTCCAAACCCTAGCTCTTCCAAACCTCATACTTGATGTTCTTCTCTCGTCTCGACGACGTTTGAGGGCGTTCTAAGTGGCCTGCCGACCCTAGAACAACCCTAGACTCTCAAGCTCCGACGGGTCCCTCCCGAGCTCGAGGTTCTAGGTTTTCACCGTCGCACTATCAAAAGCGGTCTGACCGGTTTCATAAGGCGGTCTGACCGGTTTCGCTTCAAGTCAGCGGCGACTTCGTTGGCGCGGTTTCGTGTCAACAGACTGTTAGGCATCGATCGGTGCCGGCCACACACCTGGCGGCGCCGAGGCCGACGTTGTGGGGGAAGACAGTGGCGCCGTAGACGTTGTTGTGGCCGTGGACGGCGTCGGAGCCGTAGAGGATGGGGACGCCGAGGCGGGAGGACAGCGCGAGGCGCTGCATGACGTCGACCATGCTGGCCCAGCTGGCGGGGAGGCGGCCGCTTGGCGCGCTGCCGCCGCCGTTGAGAACGCTCCCGGCGGCGAGCTCCGCGAGGGCGCGCGGCGAGGCGACGGTGCGCTCGATCTGGGCCATCTGCGCCGCCTTCTCCCGCAGCGTCATGCGGCCAAGCAGGTCCCGCACCCGCGCCTCCACCGGAGCCGACGCGTCCTTGTACAGCGGCGTCGAGTCGCCTTGCGCCGCCGCCGCCGTCGCCATGATCGAGTGCGTTGTGAGCGGAGTGGAGGAGAGGAGATTGGGAATGGGATTGATGATTGGACTCAACCGAGGAGCGAGAAATGGGGAACCTGCTGGAGTCTGGAGAGTCCTGGTCTTTCTGTATATATAAACTTGTTCCCGCGCAGCACATGGCGATTAGCATTTTCAAATACTCCACTCCATCTTGCGAAGACCGAAGATGGCCAGTGATCTTAGATCCAACGGCTGCGCTGTCCAATTGCAACTTTATCAAAAGCTATATAAATGAAAATTAAACATAGGAACCTTATCTAATCTTGTGAATAAAAAAGATAACTTCATGTCGTGATTCCACTTTGCTTGGTTAGAAAAAAAGAAAACAGGTTCTGAATTTCTAAGACTTCGCTTCAAAATAATAATGGGCAAACTTTGCTTATGACTATGAATTGCACTTTGCCGTGGTTTTCCACTGCGAAGTCTGTTTAAATGTTTATCTTTTTTTTTCATCCAAGTCTAGGTCAATTGAGTTAACAAGCTCTACGAGTCTCACGCGGTCACTAAACAAAATTTGAGGTTCAGTGGCCAAATTAGTTGTAATCAATACTGTTGTTATCATGAAATAGCATATTCTATGATGACTTCTCTAGCCACGCCAAGTCTCGACACACACTACCAAACTCTGTGACGATTGTAAACACAGGTTAATGTATTCGTACCGGCGCTAATTATGACCCAGCACAGATACTATGTCTACTCGAAAAAGAAAACAAGGAAACTAAATGCGAAATATTCATATACATAGAACACTGTAATATCCCTCAAGTTTGAATAATATTTTTTGTGCCAAATTTTGACAAAAATAAAAAAATTTGTTTGAATGTATGCACCCATTCAAAACTTGATCACAACGCCAACCATCTCATCTCCTAAGTTAAATTGCTGGTAAACTAAACTTGTGCATTTAAAATTTGAAATGATGCTTGAATGTTTCATATGGTTCTTTTTGGATTTTATTTGAATCTCAAATGTGTGTGTTTCAATCTTGAAGCTAGCTAAAATTCACACCTAAACCTAACCTAAAAACAAAAACCTAATTTGAAAACAAGCCGGGAGGCAGCTGGCCTACTCGACCTGCTTCACCAATCACCAGCATGCAGCCGCCTCGCACTCGCAGACGCATGGGGGCCGCTTCGACAACGTCATAACAAGGAGTGAAGTCCCACCAAGGACCTCAAAAAGACTTCAATGTAATTTATATTTTCTACAGGGCCACAGGGGTCCCCTTGCATGGGGCTAGATTTAATATTACGTGTTTTTTTCTCAAAACAAAAGATATTAACTCATTTGTAATTTCCATAAAGATGAACATTTTCTTACAAATTTGCACAAGTACATGACATGCACGGTGCGACCAGTATTATAATCAAATCATTTTTCACATATATTTTTGTAAAACAAACCTTAATTGTATGGGCATCACACTCACTCACATAAATAAATACACATACATCATACCCATAAGCATCTCAGAAAGATTAAACCGACAGATCTTGATATTGGCGGTGTTCACTTCCCTGAAAAGGGAATGTAAATTTAAATGAAAATGTCACATCGAACACTGCAGCGCACTGCAGCACTTTTCGTTTGTTTGTGGTAATCATTGTCCTACCATGACCTAACTAGGCTCAAAAGATTCGTCTCATCGTGTACATCAAAACCATGTACTTAGTTTTTTTATTTACCTACATTTAATGCTCCATGCACGAGGAGAGAGATTTGATGTGATAGTGAATAGTGAAGTTTAGAGAGAGAAAGTTTGGGGAAAGTTTTAGATTTGAAGGGAAGTGAACACCGCCATTGACGAATTCTCTACATACCGCCTACTTATATGGTGGAACAAACTTGTCAGAATTCAAGTCCTAGATTCAACACATGTATTTATGTTTTTAGATTTATTTATAGATTAACGATATTGTTATTTTGGTCTAAGCAATATATATACAGATAGTAAAATGTCTGTAATGACTACTTAACTGCATGTTTGGAAGAAAAGCAAAGAATATGATGAATTAGATATGGTGATTTACTAATTTAATAGTTTAGAAAACATTAAAGTAGAAATAAAATTTTGAGCTGCACAAGTGTGAGCCTAACCTGGGCAGCAGTATGAGCCCATTAGAAGTGGCCCGGCTCGGACACTGTATGAGCCCATTAGAATTTAGGCTCCCACAGGGCATCAGTATGAGCCCACTAAAAAATGGCGAATCTTCCTTCGGTAGATGAGAAAATTTAGTGGCAGTTTGTTTTTAGCCAACATGTGCTCCGATTCTTTTAGCAATCCTGCAATGGTTAGACAAATTTCTTTGCCAAAGTTTTGGCCGGCGTGGAAAAATCTGCCACACTAACTACAAAGGTCTTTTCCTTACAGTTTTTTCATAAGTATTAAACTTTTTGTAAATGGGCGACAGTTTTTAGGTATCATTTTGACAAATTTTTAGTAACATAATCCTTCACAACCTTATTGCCTACCGGGAGGAAAACCATCCTCATCCAAAGCTAAAGATCGAGACTTTTAATCTCGGCTATATAAGTACCGGTTTCAATACAAATTTTCTCAAAACTTTTGGAGGCCAACATATTTTTTTATTTTAAAACCTATCATGCGTTTATTAGCTTTGATTTTGAACTATAAAATGGTCAAAACTGCCCTCTAAACCACTTTTGATCTGGTGCAAAGGGAAGGGTTTGGGGTGTATACGTCCGGTTTTTCAGTGTAGGGGGTGTTATAGATTTCGTGACAAACTCAGGGGTAAACTGGACTTTGCTCTGCACACGCCGAGCTTCGCACATGGGGTAAGATTATCTTGCTCTCGCGTCACCATTAGTTTCATTACGAATGGGTACAAAACCAGTGGGGGAGGAATGTGGTCATCCTCATAAGAGGGTGGAATACCCTATTACTATAGCCTACCACTCGCCTCAGGAATGAAATTACCCCATACATTGCTACATGCATGGGTTACGCATCGGTACCTCTGTTTTTAAGGCGTCGCCTAGTCGTCGCCTAGGCGACGACTTGGCGCCCAGGCGGTTTTCAAGTCAGGGCGTCGGGGTCGCCTAGTCCTCGCGGCCTATGGCGTCGCGGCGAGTAGAAAGGCGTCGCCTAGGAGTCCTTCTCTCCTGGGCGGACGCCGCTGGGCGGGAATCCGCGGGAAATAGCCCGCGCGGCGGCACGCTCGCGCGGGAAAGTGGGATGCGGCGCGCGCCGGAAAGGGGATGCGGCACGCGCAGGAAAGGATGTGGCGCGCGTAGACCTCCCGCCAGAGCTCCTGCCGAGCTCCTGTCGAGAGAGAGAGGGAGACGGAAAGGGAAAGGAAGGAGGGAGGAAGAGAAGGAGAGGGCGGCGGCGCTATCTCAAATCCGGCGCCGGCGCCGGCGCCCGCGAACTTCCCCGCGCGGCTCTGCTCCACGCGAGGCCCTCCCCGTCCGCACGAGACACTCCGCGCGAGGCACCCGTCGTCCGCCGCGGCCGCGACTTCCCTGCGCGACTGCTCCTCGCGAGGCCGCCCCATCCGTCCGCGACTCTGCTCCACGGTCGTCCGCCCGACTCTGCTCCACGGCCTTCCTCTGCTCTCCATCCGCGCGACTGACAGGTAACTCGCCCCTCCTCTTTCTCCTGCTGTGGCTCTGCTCTCCCTCCCCCTTCTTCCTCTGCTCTCCCTCCCCCTCGTGCCCTTCTCCCTCCCTGTACCCCTGTTCTTTTGCTCTCTCTGTTTCTGTCTTCTATTTATTCTGATCTGGTTGCCTAGTTGCCTGCTTGTCTGAACTTTGCCTAGTTGCCTAGTTTAATTGTCTTTTATTTGTCTGGTTGTCTGCCATTACCAACTTAGATTAGATTATTGCAGGCTGAATCGAGTACTCAATCTCAATTTTTATAGTCTTTTGGTTCTTTCTATGCAGCACAACCAACACAAAAGGATGGAGACCAGTCCACCTTCTGTCAACAATAACAACTATGATCCGAAGGTAGACAAAGCAAGAAAGGCCAAGTCAAATGATCCGGGCTGGAAGTATGGATATTGGGCAAACCTTGCGAAACCAGATAAGGTGACATGTACTCTGTGTGGCACTGAGGTTTCTGGAGGGATAAAAAGGTTGAAGCAGCACTTAGCAGGTGGCTTTGGAGATTCAAAAATGTGTGAAAACACCACCACTGAAATTAGGAAGGAGATGCTAGCTTACTTGGATTCCAATAAGAGGAAGAGGCCCTTGTTCCTTGATGGTATTGAGCAACCAGAGGAACCAGCAGATGTGGTGGTAGTGGATGCAGTAGCAGCCCCAGCAGCTAGAGCTGAATCTGTTCAAGTTGAAGACACTGCACCTGAAGAATCCCAAGCTTCCAAGGTGCAGCCAAGTTCAGGGACTGCAGCTAAACAAAGGCGTGCAAATTTTTTCAAGCCTACTGCAGCAGACAATACAAAGGCAAAGCCAAAGGCTAGCAAGTCAATTGCTGAGAAGCTTCGGAAAACACCTGAAGAAATTGTTGATGAAAGGCGTAAAGGATGTTATCAGCCAACAATCATAGCCAAGACAAGGACCAAGGAGGAGCAGCTCTATGTGGATCAGCAGTGGTCCTTGTGGTTCTATGAGTGTGGCGTGCCTTTTAATGCAGCAGCAGCAAGACAGTTTCAGATTGCAGTTGAGGCAACTGCACAATTTGGTTCAGGCTACAAGCCTCCTACTCCCTATATGTTAGGTGAACCATTGCTTAAGGATGCTGTGAAATTGACCACTGAAATGAGGGCTGAACATGAGCAGGCCTGGAAGATGTATGGCTGCACTCTTATGTCGGATGGCTGGACTGATAAGAGAGGCCGCCATTTGATCAACTTCCTTGTGAACAGCCCTGGGGGACTTATTTCTTGGAGTCTGTTGATGCATCAAGTGAGGTACATGATGCCTTTATGCTTGCTGATTTATTAGAGGCAAAGATTGAGGAGATTGGGAAAGACAAGGTGGTTCAAGTAGTCACTGATAATGGGGCAAACTATAAGGCAGCTGGTAGAATTCTAACGGAAAGGATTCCTACACTGTTTTGGAGCCCATGTGCTGCACATTGTTTAGATCTTATGCTAGAAGAGATAGGGAACTTGAAGGAATTTAAGAAGCCCATTGCAAGAGCCAAACGTATCACAAATTTCATCTATAGGCATGGGAGGATTCTTAGTTTGATGAGAGAAAAGGCAGGGGGTGATCTTGTGAGATCTGCAGCCACTCGATTTGCCACCTCTTTCCTCACTTTAAAAAGTTTGCACAAGCATAGAGATGCTTTGAAGGCTTTATTTGTTAGTCAAGAATGGCTGGTGAACAAATTGGCAAAAACTGCAGCTGGTATGGAAGTGCACAACACCGTGCTCTCTGTGCAATTTTGGAATTCAGTTGAAGATTGCCTTAGAGCTTCAGCCCCTCTTCTTGTTGTTCTTAGGGTGGTTGATGGTGATGAGAGGCCGGCAATGCCAGAGGTTGCAGCACTAATGAAAATAGCAAAAGAGAAGATCAAGCTCAGCTTTCAAACTGAAAACAAGCAATCCTTGCTCGGGGATATCATTGGGATCATTGAGAGGCGTTGGGCGACACAAATGGACCATCCTTTGTATGGGGCTGCTCTGTATTTGAACCCAGGAAGAATGCATTCTCTCATAGAAGCTAATGATGATGAAGCTATTGGGCAGCTAAGAGGTTGTTTTCTTGATGTGCTTGGAAAAATGGTGGAGGATGACGAAACTAGAAACAAGATTGATGCTCAATCCTTGGACTATGAAGCCCTTAAAGGAGTTGCATTCTCAAACAAAATGGCCAAGCAAAACCTTGACAAACTGAACCCTCGTAAGTGCTGTTTTTCTTCTAATTGCTGCAGATTTTAATATGTGCAATTTAATTCCAGCAAGCATATTTCTTCTCAAAATGCTAATATATGTTTGTATTTGGCAATATAGTTGATTGGTGGCGTTCATATGGTGGTCGAGCTATTGAGCTTCAAAGACTTGCTAGACGCATTGTTAGTCTTTGTGCTTCATCCTCCGGTTGTGAGAGAAACTGGAGCACATTTGAGTTTGTGAGTATTGCCATCCTATTCTAATTAATTTGTGTCCACTGCCCACTCTAATTAATGGCACTTGACACCTTGATTTGTTGTTTTCCCATTCTTTTGTAGGTGCATACAAAGAAAAGAAATAGGTTGCTGCATAAGAGATTGAATAGCATCGTCTTTGTTTCCTACAACCGGAAGATGAGGACTAGGTTTCAGTTAAGGCGTGAGAAAAAAGGGAAAAGTTTTGATCCTTTGGTCATGGAGGAGTTTGATTGGAATAATGAGTGGGCTGATTCATCCTATGTCCATCCTCAACGAGCTCGTGTGTGTATTGATGGGGATGGTAATGGCCTTACATGGGCACACGTGGATGAAGCTGTTGGTGCATCAAGCTCGCTGCGAGGCCGCAATCTTCCAAGGAATGCCAGCAGCAACCGTGCAAGAAATGGACAGTCAAGGTGTGCTGAAATTGAAGAGGAAGAGGAAGATCCACATGATGATGCTGATGTGACTGATTCTGAGCAGGATCCCAATGGTGGTGGAGAAAACATGGAGGCTCCAATCGCCCTTGATGAGTTTGATGATGGGTACTGATGTTGAGAGTTGGCTGCAAGCAGATTTCATATCTGCACTACTTAGCATGCCATGAGACTCTAATTTTGGTGGTCAGCCTATGTTATGTAATTGTGGTTGTGGACTACTAATTATGCCACTAAGACTATTTATGTTGTGAACTGCTTGTAATGTGGCTAACTGCCTAACTATGCCACTACTAAGACTCATCTATATTTGATGGATGTTTGTAATGTGGCTAACTATGCCACTAAGACTTTTATGATATTTGCTTGTCTTGATGTTGTTAAATTTCTCCTTGGACCTTGCTGTTGCTAAATTTCCTTGGTCCTTGCTGTTGCTAAAGCTCTTATTGTATATGCAGCTTGCTGTTTGGGAGAAGAAAAGAGAGTTCAGATCGTCAAAAGGTATTTCACTATCCATTTTTAATCTGATGACAAAGCATTTCAGTTACATAATTATATTAATGAGTCACACATGTTGAAACTTGTTAGGGGCTGTATGGCACATGGAACAAGACAACCGGAAACAAGAGGGTCTCTGCTACATGGGCTCCAAAATGGGCAGCAAAAAGGTGTGTATAAGTCTATGCTTGTGCTGTCCTAGGGAAGGTTTAGGGTATGTCTATGGCGTCGCCTCGCCTAGCGCCTAACTCGCCTAGGCGTCCAGAAGGTGGTCCAACGCCGTAGATCGGCTGACCGCCGTGAAAACATAGATCGGTACGCCCATATACATGGTTCAAAGGAAAGAGAAAGTTACCATCGAGGATATGTTAACTATCTCGGATGGACATTACATAGTATGAGCTGGTTATAATAGACCTTATATTCTCATAGGTCAGCGAATATGTCTAATAATATATGGGCTTAGGAACAGTCTACGATGCATGTGTATTCTACGCATATGCTCATTGCTCGTGTTATTGGACCTTTGTATCTATTGGAAATATTTCCCGCTAGGCACATGTTTGGTTATAGAGATACATGTTGTTGCACTTTTCTATGTTACAAGTTCCACAAGTTTAGTCAAGTTTGGTACATTTTGGTTCTTATCCACAATTTTAGCAATATTAATTTTCTGCCACACGAATCTCGCCTTATATGCCCTAATGAAAGTTAGTAAAAGTGGAATTATTTTTCCCAACAGTTTTTTTCTTATTTAGTTAACTAGCTATCACTGCTACAAAAAGTGGAGTTCATGAGAAACTTATTTAGTTAACTAGCTATCACTGCTACAAAAAGTGGAGTTCATGAGAATATCTCTAAAAGCTTCCAAAAATGGATTTAACCCTAAGAAAATTGGAAAAATATCTAGAATATTCCAAAAACATTCTAAGTAATGTTTAAATACATTTTGATAATTTTCCACGACATGGAACTAACTTGAATATAACACACACTGGCGTTGGTTGCATTCATACTTGGTTTGGTCTTGTGTTCTTGTTATTGTGAGTCCTCAAAATGCATTAGTCGTTAATCACAATGTTATGGTACTTTGCGAGATATTTTTCCTACATTTTTAGGGCTAAATACAATTTATAATGATTTTATATATATTCATGAGCTTTAAATATTTCTCATGTGCCAATCTCCATAATCTTTCTTGAAATTTTTTAGCATGGAGAATTTTGTTTTGTGATTTTAGAACCTATCTTGTGGTTTTTTTGACCGAAGTCGGGAGGAGAAGCCCCTACCTATTTTTTCATATTTTTTTATTCTAAACTCAATTACTCGCTCCCACGGGGAGTCGAACTTGGGCCTGCTGGGTGCTACTCAGGTTCTCTAACCACTAGGCTAGAGGTCCTTTCACAACCTATCTTGTGGTTACCATATTTTTTTTGAACTACCACCCTCAAAACCACTTTGATCTGGGGGTAGTTTGTCTGATTTTGGATGTGTAATGTCCAGGTTTTTAGGTTAGTTTTTTCTCAAATTTTATGGCAATATTACGATGGTAAAATGAACTTTACTCTTTCTCTTATCATCTTATCATTACTAATCTAGGGTCTTCATGTCGTTTCCTAATGAGTCATGCTAGAAAAAAAGGTGACAACCCATTAATAGTTCATAAAGATAAAAGGCGAGACATCAAAGTTGATTCTAGTCATAGTTCATAATGATGATCAGGGGATCTATTTATTTGTTTGTGTTTTTTAAAGTAATCTAAACTCTAGAGTAACCCTATAATCTTTGTAAAGTTACCGACACATGCCATTACAAAAATGAATACCAAAATTTGCATCTAAAACATTCAATTTCTTCATTATTAAAAGTAATTTAAAGTTACTTCTAAATCTATACTGAATTACTTAAGTTTGTTGTTACAAAGACATGTTCCAAAGTATTCTGATGTTGATCATCAATTAGCTAATGATGTTGTTGTTATAATATAGAAAGAACTAACTCGAGGTATACATACATGATACATACCAAAGAAATAACAAGAATATCTAGTTTTATATGAAACATTCTATTAAACACGTGTTAAAAAATGTCAATAAACACATGTTGAAGACACATGGAGCTATTATCCAACAGGGAAAAAAATATAAACAGAGATCAAAAGCCATAATTGAATAAAAAATAATTAGTGCTATGTTGCAATATGAAAAATAAAGAGGAAAAAATAACAAAATTTCGATTACATACACGCCTACATCTATTCATAAATTCCACATATTTATAAAATTGAGTTAAATACATCATTAATATACAAACTTGGCGAGTGGGTGCGTTTAGGTATATCATTTTTCTAATTGCTCATTTAGGAGCAACAACTTGACATATGGGTGCAAATAGGTCACCGACATGGCACATGGGCAAAAGAACGCCATGTAGGTAGCAAATATGTATATTTAGTCTTATTTTATTATTTATTAGGATTTATTTTAACATATGCCAATTTTAACAAACATCAAGCTTTTATGATGATACATGATGAACAATATATCAACACAACACAACAATTTGAGGATTTATATTACCACTCACAAATTTTGTTGAGAGGCATGGACTACAAAGTACAAACTGAGTAATGAATAAAAAAGTCAAACTTTTGCACTTATATGATGGCTATAGTCCAGTTCAATGCCAAATATATATCTAGTCTGTTATATTATTTCATTTCACCTTGTCAAACATAACTATTTTTATAAAATATATGATTTTTAAATATTTTGCAATATTTTTTGTCTAAAAGATGCTACAAACAAAATTTAAAAAGGCTACTACTAAACTAATCTAAATTGCATAATGAGTACGGGCTTTTGCAAAAAAAATATTAGCTAACATATCGCTGCAACGATGTCTACATGGTCTATTTTTGGCCATACGTCGTCGTGGTGACCTATTTACACCAACACTTCAAGTTATTGCTCCTAAATAAGCAATTAGGGAGATAATGTATCTAAATACATCCACTCATCAAGTTTATATATTAATAACGTATTTAATTATTACCAGCCCGCGTGGACTAGTTACGCTTATAAACTTCAAAGGAACAATTTGGCTATCTTTTTCATGAGATAGCGAGATCTTAGGCCTTATTTAGATCTCAAATTCCACCTCAAAGTTCACTATGAAAAAAAAATTTCATCACATCAAAATATCGGCACATGCATGGAGTACTAAATGTAGATAAAATCAAAAACTAATTGCACAGTTTTGTTGTACTCTGCGAGACGAACATTTTAAACCTAACTAAATAATTTTTAGATAATTTTTCACACATACAAACGAAATGTTACAGTGCGCACGACCCCAAAAAGCTAAAGTTTGGCTCCGAATTTGGAAACTAAACAAGGGTTTATTCGTAGTTACACTTGATTAGGGGAAAAAAGTATACGTGCCGAACCTCCTAGAATTCTCTCCAAGAGATCACTAGAGTGAAAATACTGTGAGTGTCAGCTCTAAAACCAAAATCGCGGCTCCGGTCATACTTTCCTCGCGCGCTCATAAAATCGGCGGCGCGGGAGCGCGGGCGGGCCGCGCGCCGCAGCCAGTGAGCCAGGTCGCAGCTCCTCCGGCCCCGGCCCGGCGGCCCCCAACCCCACGCGAGGCGCGGCCATCATAACGCCCGCCTCACGCCTCCGCTCCACTCCAAAATCCTCCTCCCATTTCAAAAACCTCCTCTCCTCTTCGGCTCTTCCACCATTTCCGCAGAGGCCTTGTCACCTTCCCAATCCTCCCCCTTCCCTCACCCCACCCCACCCCCGAGCAGGAGTCATCCAGGAGAGGAGAGGAGCGGAGCCCACGCCGCAGTGCGACGCCATCCGCCAGCGCCATGTCTCCCACCACCACCCCGTCCCCCGCGCCCGCGGCAGCCCCGTCCTCCAAGGGCGGCGCCAAGCGCAGCCTCATGTCCTCGCTCATGGACGCCACCGCGCTGCTCCGCTCCGCCTCCTTCAAGGAGGACTCGTACGTCGCCGCCGCGCTCCCGGCCTCCGAGCTCCGCGCGCTCGCCGACCTCAGGGCGCTGCTCGCCACCCACCCGGACCCCATCTCCATCTGGGGCGTCCCGCTCAACCCCACTCCTGCCGCACCCGACGCCACCGCCGCCACCACCACCACCACCCCGGCCGCCGCCGACGAGCGCGCGGACGTGGTGCTCCTCAAGTTCCTCCGCGCGCGGGACTTCCGCGTCCGCGACGCGCAAGCCATGCTGCTCCGCTGCGCGGCGTGGCGCGCCGAGTTCGGCGCCGACGCGGTGCTGGACGAGGACCTGGGCTTCAAGGACCTCGAGGGCGTCGTCGCCTACATGCACGGCTGGGACCGCGACGGCCACCCCGTCTGCTATAACGCCTACGGCGTCTTCAAGGACCGCGCCATGTACGAGCGCGTCTTCGGCGACGGCGACCGCCTCGCGCGCTTCCTCCGCTGGCGCGTCCAGGTCATGGAGCGCGGCGTCAGGGCGCTCAGCCTCAGGCCCGGCGGCGTCAACGCCATCATACAGGTCACCGACCTCAAGGACATGCCCAAGCGCGAGCTCAGGGCCGCCAGCAACCAGATCCTCTCCCTCTTCCAGGACAACTACCCGGAGATGGTCGCGCGCAAGGTACCCCCGCATTTCGTCGAGCACCCTGCTTGCCGGCTCGCTTTTCCTTCCCTTGCTGCATTCCGTATTGGGTCCTGAGCTCATTCATTCTTCTCCCTGCAGGTGTTCATCAACGTGCCGTGGTACTTCTCCGTGCTCTTCTCCATGATCTCGCCCTTCCTCACGGAGCGCACCAAGAGCAAGTTCGTCATCGCGCGCGAGGGCAACGTCGCCGAGACGCTCTACAAGTAATTCTATTCAGATTGGCTTCTTTTCTTCCTGTGCGCACAAGCTAAGCAGGACGAGCCAGCAATGCTAAAAGCTTGGCTTGCTCCTGCAAAATCAACCGCAGGTTCATCCGGCCGGAGCTGGTGCCGGTGCAGTACGGCGGGCTCAGCCGCGCCGGCGACCTCGAGAACGGCCCGCCCAAGCCGGCGTCCGAATTCACCATCAAGGGCGGCGAGAAGGTCTTCCTGGAGATCGACGGCATCGAGGTATGAGCCCCAATTCCGCCATTTCCTCCTCTGCAATGCACTCCTTTCCTGCATTGGGAACTCAAGACGGCAATTTCAGATTGGTGGCATTTCCCTGCAATTTCGGCGTCCCTAGTTCAAATGCGCGTGCGTAGTCGCTTAGCTACAAACAAATTCAGGTTCCAGTGGGCGCAAAGAAACCACCTATCCAAAACTAGCAGTATTCCCGGATCACTTCTATTCTGGCCTATGCATTGATTTCATCTGCTCGTCCGTCTCCGGGTTGCCAATTCTGGCTGGGAGCTAAACAATTGCCTCACCAGCTGCCTGCTTTTACGAGCAACTGAGCAAAGATCAGACAAGCGCACAAGAACGAGGCGTGGCATCGAGCTTTGTTTCGTTTCCGGCTTTCGCCGCGTCCTAGGTTGCTCGGTTCTTCCACCTCTTCCTTTCTGCTGACCATTTTTTTACTTTAATCTTTCTGCGATGTGACACATGAGCGTATTCGGATGAGGTAATGCGGTACGTACAGTAGTAGAATACGAGTAGTAGTATTTTTTTAGGGCTTTTTGATAGTAGCAGTGTCAGCGGCGCAGGTGCATCTGAGGACCGACCGTGGCGTGGAGTCCTTTCCGGTTTTTGAAATCCGTGGTGTGGGAGCTGTCCATCAGCTAGCTAGCTCGTCGCTGGGCACGCTGCAAAAGCAGAGGGGACTTGTTTGAGCCCAGTAACGTTCTTGCACCGCCCCGCCCTGCTTTTCACCAGCAAACACTGCTCTCTGGAGCAGAGCTGCAACCCTGCGAGAACTGAGCACGGGCCATGGCTGCCCGTTTCCTCGGTGTTCTTCCTGTTCACATGAAGAGAGAGAACGGGGTTTCTTTGAAGAGTTCACATGACGACGGAGGGAGGGTGAGAGAGAAGCTTGCCATTAGCCGTTTTTGCCTGTTTCACACAGCTCACGCACACCCATCCGTTCGTGTCAAAAAGGGAAAGACTACTTGCCATTGCATGTGAACCATTCTCTTCATCCAGCTGGGGGGTTTCATGAACCTTGCAACGCACCTGCACGCCGCTGCTGTCCTGGCGACCTCGTATGCGGACGATGTGAGAATTTCGTGAGGGTAATAAAAAGTCAGGGCGCTACAGGCTACAGTAGCGCGCAGCACAGTGCAAACCCCAGGCAGTGCGCCTTTTTTGCAGCTCACGCCACGGCGCGGGTTTCCACGTGCTGTCGCCTCCTCTGCGCTTGGCTCATACGGGGGTGCATGCGCCGCAGTGAAAGTTAAAAACGCCCCTCGCTGTTTTTTTACCTCCTACTCCGTAACTCCTAACCAGGCAGAGTGAGTACAGTAATGCCTTTGGTAACCTTTGCGTCTAGAAGCTTTTCTTTTGTTTTGCATGATGTATTTAATCTTGCTACTGCCGGCAAATGTCCGTTCACTTTAACCGCTGTAAAAAGTTGAGCGCTGTGTTGGATTCCCGTTCTGGTAAGGATGTACTCCAGGCCAATGCTCATGTGAGTCCTGCACATGGTAGGGGCCCGGTGCGAAGAAAAACTACCGCTAGGCCCATTCCAAGATCAACACGAATTGTCTGGTGCACAGAAACAAACGACCAAACATAATATTTTGTTTCGCACGCATAAGCAAAATGTAAAGTTTGTTCTTATCCAACATAATGAATGAGACGTGGCCTTGTGTATTACGGAGTAAGTTAGTACTTGTGTGGTGTGATCAAAGGTGAAGCTTCCCTAAACCCTCCTTTTTGCTCGTGCTATTTCAGGCCGGCGCGACGATAACGTGGGACCTGGTGGTCGGAGGCTGGGACCTGGAGTACGGCGCCGAGTACGTGCCGGCGGCGGAGGAGAGCTACACGCTGTGCGTGGAGAAGACGAGGATGGTTCCGGCCGCCGCCGAGGAGCCCGTGCACAACGCCTTCACGGCGAGGGAGGCCGGCAAGATGGTGCTCTCCATCGACAACTCCGGCTCCCGGAAGCGGAAGGTCGCCGCCTACCGGTACTTCGTGCGCAAGGCGTCGGCGTAGTGCTCTCTGGCTTCTGGCGCGGTGGCCGGCCGGCGGTGGTGGCGGGAGGGACGGCGAACTGGTTGCTTGTTGTGGCCTAGTTGGAGGGGAGAGGTGTTAAGTTAGGGCTATTTCATTACTAGTGCTATAATGACATGCATGTATTATGAGCCATATGTAGAATATAATGTAAGAGCTGTTGAACTTTTGTCATCACCATCATCGTTATAAAGCTAATGAGTCGAGTTTTTTTGGGTAATTCACCTTGCTTGTTACGTACAGTTTTAGAATGATTTAGATCGATTTTGGAGGGTGTAGTTGTTTCCGTGTACCATTTCGTCGTGGGACCACAAGTTGAAATACGCTATTTTAGCCTTGTTATTACGTTGTTTCGGTGGGCCGTCTGTCGTGGGTCCAGCAAACAAAATACTTTTGAACTGTTAGATATACAGTATTACTGTGGTATTGTGACATTACATGTTGTAGGACTGACAAAGTAGAGAATGTACTGCCGATCTACAAATTGCTTTGGATACCTATCTGTCGGTGCTGAGATTGGCCGTCCAACCTCAGCGCCACACAGAATGCGCTGTGTCCCGTCCCCTGACGGTTGATGCAAAAGCTAGCACGGTGAGACAAGGGTTTATCCTGGTTCCGACCGTGAGGTCGTACGTCCAGCAGAGTGCGCTCGTGGCGCTGTACTATCTTGCACCGGAGTGCTTGCAGTGGGGGGCTACAAGCGAGGTGGGAGAGGGGAAGGAGTCTCCAAGTCCCCGAAAATGAGTGTGAAAGTGATTGAGGCGAGTGCCAATATCGTGTGAGGCGGTGATCGTGTGTGCGTCCGTCCCCTTCTCTCTCGCTCCCTTCCTCCTTTTATAGGCCACGGAGAGAGGGCGCGCACTGGAGAGCATGACGCCGGGCGTGCGGTCGTCCTTGACCCTGGCAGGGGATTTATGGCGAGCTCCGGCTTCTGCGGGTGTCACGGTCGTCCCTGTGCTTATCCTGGAGTGGTTTCGAGGGGTGGCGCCGCCGTAATCCGCGCCCAGCCGCCCACCGCTGGTTGATTCGAAGGCGTGGCAGGTGGGGAAGGACGAGAGTTGGCGGCACAGGGGGCGGCATGGCGGTTGCTGTTGACCACAGTGCGCGGCGTGCCCGGTTTACCGGGGAATGGCCGAGAGTTGGTGGATTTGACCCGGCGTTCGTCATCATCGGGCCGCGCCTGACCGGAGTTCGTGCTCGGTCGCTGCTCATATATTCGTTCGAGGGTTCTTCACGCCCATTCGAGGGCTGCACCCGGGGGGAAAGGACGGGAGCGGGTGGAATAGTGGTGCGGAATGACGCCTGCAAGTCTACACATGGCCTTGCGCAGCGCCGCATGCGTCCGCACAGTGGCGGTGAGGACGCATAGTGACCGGAGTAGGTAGAACAGCGAGCTCTACGGTGTCAGCGGCGCGGCGTGGGGAGAGATCGCCTTTTGACTTCAGCGCCCGCCCGATGGGGCGGGCATTAAATGCCGTTGTCGGGCGGGGCGCCGGGGCGCGCCGCGTTGAGTAGAGGGGTGGCCTCGAGCGAGGCGGAGTTGGCTCGCCTGCTTGAGGGGGTGCGCGGCCCTCGAGCGAGGCGGAGTTTGCGTTGCGCCTGATTCGGGGTGTCCGGGTCCCTCGAGCGAGGCGGAGACGGGGGTCGCTACTTGGGTCCCCTCGACAGGCGAGCTCGGACAGCGGCTGGGCCAAGGGGTGGTTTTATCTGCGCAACGACGGCCTGGGGTTGCCGGAGTACACCGGCAAGATCTTGACAGAGAAGGCCGACTCCTGGAGCTACGGTGTTTCCGGCGACGGTCAGCGGAAGAGGCTCCGCCCCGCCATCGACGCCCTTCATACTCTGGAGGGGTCGGGTTTGACCGTGGCGCACGTGCTTGCGCACTGCCACCGCCGCGGGGTGGTTCCCCTCATGGAGAGACAGCTCCCTCTGTTCCGGATGACAGGGCGCTGACCCGGCGGCACTGGCGGCTTCGCGTATGTTGCCGGAGCCACTCCTTGAGGAGTACGTCGTCACAAGGGTGTGAACGGCGGTGCATCCCGACACTATGCCGAGCGACCTCTGGTCGTTCCGGCTGCGCCCCGATGAGGGCCACGTTTTGTCGGTAAGTCGCCATTTTCCCTCCCGAGCTGTCGGATTGATAACTTAGGATTTTCTTTCTCGATTCATTGTGGTTTCAGGAGGTGAACTGCGGCCTCTACCGCTCCCTCGCGCCGACTCCAGAGGTGCGCGCTTCGAACCGCGCCCGCCGCGACCGCGAGAGGGACGCGAAGGCGGCGAGGAAGGCTAGCAGCCAGAGGAGGCAGGCCCGGCGCGACGCGCACTCAGCGGCGCTCCGCCGGTGGAGGAGGGACGGCGGGACGCCGCCGGCGTCCCCAGAGGACTCCCGGACCCTCCCAGCGAGGAGGAGGAGGAGGGGATCGACGCCAGCGGGGCTCTGCCCGCCGGTAAGCTTCGCTTTGAACTATTCTCGTGGTTTTCCATCCCCGTTTGTTTTTTTGTTTCGTAATTTTCGTTTTTCCTTTCTGATTCAGCGCTTGGGGTGCTGCCAAGGCCAACCCCAACCTCGCGCCTAAGAAGGCGTTGAAGGTCGGGGCGTTGGATTCCCCTCGCGTCGGGGGATCGCGTTCGCGCGGGACTCTGCGTCCAACAGCGACGCCCGCAGCGATGCCAGTGGAGCCGGCGCCGGGGGTACGAGATTCCCGGTCGATGGAGACGGAGCGGGGGGGACGCCCCCGATGGTGGTTACGGAGCCGGGGCAGGGCGCCCCGGTGATGGATGTGGAACCGGGGCACGGCGCCCCGGTGATGGATGTGGAGCCGGGGCATGGCGCCCTGGTGGTGGGCGAGCAGGGGGGGCCGTGCCACCGCCGTGGCCCAAGATGATGATGGCGAGCGTGCTCCCCTGCGGGGGTGGCTGCGGCCGAGGTGTCGGCGGCGCTTTCCTTGGCCCGGGGGCTGCTGGTGGCGCCAGTGGCTGGGGGAGCGGCCGAGTGGGATACGGCCGAGGCGGCGCTGCGTCAGGGTCGGCGCGGCCCGAGCGCATGGCCGGAGGAGCCCGGCGTCTCCGCTCGAGTCTGGCGGGGAATGGCGGAGGAGAACGAGTTGTGGGCTCGAGCGGAGCGGGTCGGGACGGACCTGGAGCGGGCCATCACTGCCGCCGCTGATCTTCATTCCAGGCAGGCGCTGGAACTCTTCGAGGTAACCCCGTGCTTATCCATACTGCTTGGTGATTCGTCACTGTTTTTAGTTCGTGCCTTATCCTTGATGGTTCTTCGTGCAGCTTTTGCGGCAGGAGGCGGCGGACAAGACCGCGTGCATCGTGGACTTGTACGCCGATCTTCGTCGGTACCGTCAGGCGAACCTGGACCTGGGCACGGAGGTGACCCAGCTCACCGCCCGGGTGAGGGAGACGGAGACGGCCGCCCGCGCACACGAGGGTGCCAAGGCTCGCGCGGAGCAGGAACGCGACGCCGAGAGAGGCGCGGCGGAGCGGGGGGCCCGGGAACTGGCCGCGGCGTTGGAGCGGCTCGAGCTCGAGCGCAAGGCGCGCGAGGAGGCCGAGACCAGGCTGCTGGAGGCACAGGGCCAGCTCCAGCGGGAGCGCAAGGCGCTCACGGCGGAGCAGACGCGGCTCGAGCAGGAGCGCAAGGCGCGCGAGGCCGTGCAGTCTCAGCTCACGGAGGCGATGGCCCGGGCAGAGCAGAAGGCCCAGGAGGCCGAACAGCTGGGCCGCTCACTTCGGGAGAAAGAGGGTGCGCTGGCCACCGCGGAGAACCTGCTCCAGCAGGAGCGCACGGCACTTACCGAGGCCAGGGCCTTGGTAGATGGTATGGTTCTATGTTTTCTTAGCTTCCTTGGCTGTTTCTGTGTTGGAGTTCGTTTTGACGTGCTCGATCCTTGTCAGGGCTGCGGAAGGCCGAGGCCGAGAAGGTGGACGAGGTGGTGGCTGTTCAAGCTGCCTACTCTGAGGCTCAGGGGGAGCTCGAGACTCTGAGGGCTGCCGCCGACGCCGCGTGCCGGGACATCCAGTGCGTCGACATCCCGTCGGGGTTGCAGTCGGGGTCGTCATTGCCCAGCCGCCTGAGGTCCTTGAGAGGCTGCGTGGCGGAGCGCCTCGAGAACGCTCTTCACCTTGGTGTGAAGAAGGCACTCGGCGTGGTGTCGACCCACTACGACATCGACCTTGCGGCGGTGGCGCGCGGCTACTTCATTGATGCAGACCTGGATGACGACGCTGCCCTTACTGCTCTCGACGAGGCCGATGACAGTGCCGAGGACGCCGCCACGGCGCTTGCCGCCAAGTTCGGGCGTGAGCTTTTTCCTGGCGAGGATGAAGATGCGCGCGCCGACATCGGGCCCGAGGCCGTGGCTGCCCCCGAAGCCGAGGCTGATCCTGAAGCCGACACCGTGGCGTCCCTTTAGGAGGCCATCGCCTCGGTGCGCCGTGATGACGATGGTCCTGGGGCCCTCGCGTCGGTTCCTTCGACTGCCGCCGCCGAGGCCGCCGCACCCCCACAAGAAGGTGAAGCCTGAAAGGTTCAGGCTTAGAGGTCTAGATGTATCTTAGTTTTTAGGAGACTGGCTCTGTACATAAACTAAGTTTGAATTTCGATTGTGCGCTTCGAACTTGTTTGGTTGTTCTATTGTGCTATTCTTGGCTTGGAGAGATTTTGGCTGGGTATTTTGAATCCGTGAGTAATTAAGGCGTGGAGTGGAGAGGGAGATGCCGTATCCCTTCGAGGGCGTAGGCGGTCTCACGACTCAGCCGGCTCCGGCTTTAGTTAGCTCGCGCCCCGCATCTTTCTAAGCGCTCTGAGTTTTAGCACAATTTTAAAATTGGGACGATTAGGGGGGGTAAACCCCCCTGAAAGTGCATCTAGGCATTTAATCTATTTTGGTGATTAATGACAATAGAAATTTGGATATGATGCTTTACATGAGTTGTGCAGGAATAAAATGGAATAAAAGGGAGAAAATGCTAAAGGAAGGACCCTAACGCTTATTCATATGGTGGAGGACTCAATTGTGGATTTAAATTTAATTTTCCGTTTGAAATTGAGTATAGGACCACCGTACTATCAAGGGGGACGTAGTTGATAAATTCTAGTTGCTAAAAGTGCTTTGATTGAGATGACAAACTCTTGAGAGTCACAAAAACACTTCACAAACACCTTTTCTGCTCGGCCGGAACTTAGGCCGGAAGATCCGACCGGATGTTCCGGGTGGCTCGGTCTCGAGTTTTCTCGGGCCGGAAGATCCGGCCAAAGCTTCGGAAGATGCGAGACTTAGCCGTTTTTCGAGCTCACGAGTGTCCTGTTGCAAGTTCCGACCCGAGGCCGGAAGATCCGACCGGAAGTTCCGGCCGGCTCTGTCTTGGTTTCTCTCTGGGCCGGAAGTTCCGGGGTCTCCCGGAAGATCCGAAAACTTGTCGGAAGATCCGGCCCTTGGAATTTTTCTGGGGTGTTTCTAACTCGTTTCTGTTGCTTATCGGAAGATCCGACCTATTGTCGGAAGATCCGGTACCCCTTCGTAGTGAACTTAACGGTCATTTTCTGGGGGGTTGGTATATATACCCCTCACCCCCTTTCACTCAACATAGCTGTTTACTCTGACCTAACACGAGAAAAACACTCCTTTGAGCATTAACTCCACCTCTCTACTCCCTTCCAAGGCTTGATTCTTCCAAGATTCACCTAGGGTTTGAGTGAGAGAGAGAAGATTTGAGGTGTGAGACTTGTGCAATCTTGAGCCCCTTCAACTAGTTCATCTCTCAAGCACTTGAAGCACTTGGATTCATCGATTCTCGTTTGTTACTCTTGGAGCTCGCTCCTAGACGGTTAGAGGTGCCGGTGAACTCCCATTCTCTTGTGGTTTGAGTCCCGGAAGTTTGTATTACCCTCTCTCTTCGTGGGAGCACATAGTAAGTAACTCAATCCTCCTTTGTGGTTGATTGGGAGAGACTTGGGGTTAGTGTGACAGCCCGGCTCTTTGTAAGCATCTCAACGGAGACGTAGCTCCTTTGTGGAGTGAACTTCGGTAGAAAATCCTTTGTCTCCACCCTCATTCTTGTTCATATTGTTTCTATATCTTGATTTGTCCCGATCTACTTATTTGTGGCTATACTCTGATATTGATCATATATAGAAGGTTCCATACATCATTTGTGAGCTTTGTATTCAAGTGGAATTGTCAAAAAGTCATTAGTTTTCAAATCTCGAAGTATACTTGAATTGCCTGTCGGAAGATCCGGCTTTCCATCGGATCTTCCGGGTTTCTGTCCCAGTCGGAAGATCCTGTACAGTGTCGGATCTTCCTGGCCGGAAGATCCGAGACTGTGTCGGATCATCCGACTTTCTGACAGTTTTCGGAGGATTTTTGCAGGAATTTTTAAACAGGCCTATTCACCCCCCCCCCTCTAGGCCTAGTGTTGGTCCTTTCAATTGGTATCAGAGCCTAATCCCTTGTTTAGGCTTAACCGCTAAGGGAAAACACTATGGCCGGTATGGGAGATGTATCCGAGATGGCCTCCGCCCACAAAGATAAACATCCGACCCCCGTTGAGTCAAGCTCAAGCGATGATGAATTCAACATTAGCGATGTTGATGAGAGCTTGGATGAACAAGAAAAGAAAAAGCAAAGAAGGGAGAAGATAAGGAAGAAGATCAAGGAGAAGGCCGAAAGAGAGGCGCAAAAGCTTTTCAAGAAGAAGATACGAGAAAGAGACGCTCTCGACGGACAACACTCGGTGTCTTTTCGATATGAGACATCTTCTTCTAACAAATCTTTTGACCCCTCTAGTCTTAATTTTTCATCCGTTCCAATGGGCAAAGTCCCCAAATTCAATGGGATTGACTATGCCCGATGGAGTGATGATATGAAAGTTTACTTGCATGGTCTTCACCCATCTCTTTGGACCATTGTCAATATAGGTGTCGACAAGAGTGCAACACCAAGCCGAGAACAAGAGTACGACATCTTCCGCAACTCTCAAGCCGTGACCGTGCTTAGGAGTGCTCTAAGCTCCTACGAGTACAACAAGATTAGAGGAATCGATAATGCCAAGGAGCTATGGGACACTCTTCAAATGGCACATGAAGGATCGGATGAAGTCAAGGAAGGCAAGGTGGATCTCCTACAAGGAGAACTAGAAGCATTCGTCATGAAGAAGGATGAGTCCTTGCAAGAAATGTATGATCGTTTGAAGCTTCTAGTCACCGAAATTAGAATGCTTGGAAGCAATGATTGGGGCGAAAACAAGGTCACAAAGAAATTGCTTAGAGCATACGCACCAAAGAATCCAATGCTTGCCACAATGATTAGAGAAAGTGACAAGTTCAAGACTATGGTGCCCATGGAGCTATTCAACAAATTGCAATATCATGAGATGAATAGCTTGGATGTGACAAGATCAATCCAACAAATCGAAGTCAAGACAATCGCTCTTAAGGCCGAACCAAGCAAGAAAGTTGAGTCAAATGAGAAGACCTCAACTTCCAAGAAAAACGAAGATTCAAATGACCATGAGAGCACCGATGAAGAAACCGCTATGTTGGTTAGAAACTTCAAGAGATTCATGAAGACGAGAGGTGAAAAGAAGAGCTTCTCTCAACGAAGATGCTATGAGTGTGGGGAGAAAGGTCATTTCATTGCCGATTGTCCCCGCAAGAAGGATGACAAGGACGACAAGAAGATCAAGGACAAGGTCGGTGACAAAGACAAGAAATACAAGGAGAAGAGTCGAGAATACAAGAAAAGGTTTGGAAGCGCTCATGTTGGTGAAGGTTGGGATTCATCAAGTGACGACTCCGGTGATGAAGAAATGGCCACTTGTGCCATTCATGCTCCTACATCAACCTCAAGACTCTTCAACAACATTGATGAGAGCGATGATGAAGCTCCCATGTGCCTCATGGCTCAAGGGACCAAGGTACTTGACACCACACCACCTTCTCCATCCACTCTATCATCATCTAGTAACATTGAAAATGAACTAGATAATGAAGAAGCCGAATATGAGAAAAACATGATAAAGAAGTTTGGTAAAGACGGTTACAAATTTATTAAAAAACTACTAGAGAAAATTGGGAAAAGAGAAGAGAGTCTCGAAAGGCAAGAAGAATTGCTCATCCTTGAGAAGGAGAGAAACCTTGTCCTAGAAAAGGCTCTAGTTGAGGAGAAACTCAAGGTTGAGAAGTTGGCTAGTGAGTTATCTCAAGTCAATGACTCACGGGAGAGGATGTCAAAGAACTTGTCTTTGACAAATGACTCTCTCACTAACCTAAAGAATGCTAAAAATGAGCTTCAAGAAAGGCATTCAAGCCTAGAGATTAAATATAAAGATCTAGAAGCCAATTTTAGCTCTCTTTGGGAAAGTACCTCGAATAACTCTAAAACTAATCTTGACTCAAGTGTCTCTACTAGTGAAGGTTGCTCAAGGTGTTATAAAATTGATGTACATGCTTGTGCTACTAACCTTTCTAAGTTAGAAGAGCAAGTCAAGGCTAAAGAGGCTCAAATCCAAAAGTTGACCAAAGCCATTGGCCAAGATCAAGGTAAGGGCAAGAGTGTATTCGAGACCCATCCGGCATATAAAGCCGGTAGATATGGTACTATCAAGGATGGGCTTGGATACACTCGAGGAGGAAAGGCAAATGGCACAAAAAGGGTGAATGATCGTGATGTGACATTGTTCACCAAGGGGACCTATCTAGGTGAACTAATGGATGCGGCTCATGGAGTGGTAAGACTCACGGAGTCCTTGCCAAAGGTAAAGGCATCCACTCAAAATGTCAAGATCAAGACCAAGAAAGAAAAGAAGGTCATTGAGCACAAGCCATCACCAAACTACTCCATCGACTACATGGTCACTTGGGACCAAAATGGAAAGATGGCGGTAAAGTATATAGGTGCTCACGCTAGGAAAATGATGAGAAGTGTGTGGGTGCCTAAAATGTCTAAAGCTAACTCTCAAGGACCCAATCAATTTTGGGTACCTAAGTCCAAGGCCTAAAACTTGTTTTGTAGGCATATTCCTCCGGAGGACCTTCGTGGTTATTGGATAGTGGATGTTCAAATCATATGACCGGAGAAAGGAATATGTTTGCGAAGCTACAAGAATATGACTCACCCGTTGAGAAGATCACATTTGGTGACAACAATCATGGTGATGTCATAGGTCAAGGTGAAGTAGCTATTTCACAAGACTCATCTCTTTCAAATGTTTATCTTGTTGATTCTTTGGGATACAACTTGTTGTCGGTTTCACAACTTTGTGAGAAAGGCTACAATTGTCTCTTTACTAATGAGGGTGTGAGCATCCTAAGAAGGGAGGATTCCTCTATTGCATTTACGGGTCGACTTAAGGGAAAGCTTTACTTAGTTGATTTCACAACTAGTAAAGTGGAACCGAAGACTTGTCTAGTGGCAAAATCTAGCTTGGGTTGGCTTTGGCATCGCCGGCTAGCTCATGTTGGGATGAGGAACTTGGCCAAACTTCAAAAGGATGAACACATCCTAGGACTAACAAATGTTGTGTTTGAGAAAGATCGGTTGTGTAGTGCTTGTCAAGCCGGGAAGCAAGTCGGTGCACCACATCCACCCAAAAATATTTTGACTAGCTCAAGACCACTCAAGTTGCTTCATATGGATTTATTTGGACCGGTTGCTTATGTTAGCATTGGCGGGAACAAGTATGGACTTGTCATTGTAGATGACTTTTCCCGTTTCACATGGGTCTTCTTTTTGCAAGACAAGAGTGAAGCTCAAACAATCATCAAGAGATTCATTAGAAGAGCTCAAAATGAGTTTGAGTTGAAGATCAAGCATATAAGAAGTGACAATGGGACGGAGTTCAAGAACACAAATGTTGAAGAGTTTCTTGATGAAGAAGGAATCAAGCATGAGCTTTCCGCGCCATACACACCTCAACAAAATGGCATTGTTGAGAGGAAGAATAGGACTTTGATTGAGATGGCACGGACCATGCTTGATGAGTACAAGACTCCGGATAACTTTTGGGCCGAGGCGGTTAGCACGGCTTGCCATGCCACTAACCGTCTCTATCTTCAAAAGTACTTGAACAAGACTCCATACGAGATCCTAACCGGTAACAAACCAAAGGTGCACTACTTTCGAGTCTTTGGTTGCAAATGTTACATTCTTAACAAGAAAACCAAAAGCTCAAAGTTTGCACCTAAGGTTGATGAAGGCTTTCTACTTGGTTATGGTACTAACGAACACGCCTACCGTGTTTTCAACAAAACCACCGGTTGTGTTGAGATCACGGTAGACGTAAAATTTGATGAATCAAACGGCTCTCAAGTAGAGCAAGTTATAAATGACCTTGTAGATGAAGTCCCGCCAAATCAAGCTATCAAGAACTTGAGTTTAGGAGAAGTGAAGCCCCAAGAGCCTCAAAATGAAGATGAAGAACAATACCAAGATCCGGAAATCATGTTCAACATCGACCCATCACCATCAACAAGAGTTGAACCACCAAGCTCATCACAGGATCAAGTCCAAGATCATGGTGACGATCATGACCAAGGCATTGATCAAGGGGGAGCTCAAGGTGAAGATGCTCAAGATGTTGAGATACCTCATGAAGAAGATGGTGATGGACCCATCCAACGTCAATCACAATTCCCACATCCAAGAGTTCATCAAATTGTTCAACGGGATCATCCCGTTGACAACATTCTAGGGAGCATCCAAAGAGGGGTAACCACTCGTTCACGTTTAGCAAATTTTTGTGGATTTTACTCGTTTGTCTCCTCTTTGGAACCTCTCAAGGTAGAAGAAGCTCTTGGAGACGCGGATTGGGTTATTGCAATGCAAGAAGAGTTGAACAACTTTTCAAGAAATAAAGTATGGGAGTTGGTCCCAAGACCCAAGCAAAATGTGATTGGCACCAAGTGGGTTTTCCGGAACAAACAAGATGAAAATGGCATTGTCACAAGAAACAAGGCTAGGTTGGTTGCTCAAGGCTTTACTCAAATTGAAGGGCTTGATTTTGGTGAGACATATGCTCCGGTGGCAAGGCTTGAGTCAATTCGTATCCTTTTGGCCTATGCATCTCATCACAACTTCAAGTTGTATCAAATGGATGTGAAGAGTGCATTTTTGAATGGGCCTCTCGGGGAGCTAGTATATGTGGAGCAACCACCAGGATTTGAAGACCCCAAGCACCCCGACCATGTCTACAAACTCCATAAGGCGCTCTATGGGCTTAAGCAAGCACCTAGAGCATGGTATGAATGCCTTAAGGATTTTCTTCTCAGGAATGGCTTTGTAATGGGCAAAGCCGATTCTACTCTCTTCACTAGGAAAATAGACAAAGATTTGTTTGTTTGTCAAATTTATGTTGATGATATAATCTTTGGTTCTACTAATGAAACTTTTTGTGAAGAGTATAGTAGGATAATGACCAAGAGATTTGAGATGTCAATGATGGGGGAATTGAAATTCTTTCTCGGATTTCAAATCAAGCAACTAAAGCATGGCACGTTCATATGTCAAACCAAATATACAAGTGATATGCTCAAAAAGCTTGACATGGCCAATGCTAAGCCAATCAAGACCCCTATGCCGGTGAATGGTCATCTTGATCAAAATGAGGAAGGCAAATCCGTCGATCAAAAGGTATATCGCTCCATGATTGGTTCCTTGCTTTACCTTTGTGCATCTAGGCCGGATATTATGCTTAGTGTGTGCATGTGTGCAAGATTTCAAGCCAATCCTAAGGAATGTCATCTAGTGGCTGTTAAGAGAATTTTTAGATATTTAGTGCATACTCCAAACCTTGGCTTGTGGTATCCCAAGGGCTCCACTTTTGATCTACTTGGCTACTCCGATTCGGATTATGCCGGTTGCAAGGTAGATCGAAAGAGTACAACGGGGACTTGCCAATTTCTCGGTCGGTCTTTGGTGTCTTGGAGCTCTAAGAAACAAAATTCCGTTGCGCTATCCACCGCCGAGGCCGAGTATGTTGCAGCCGGTGCTTGTTGTGCTCAACTACTTTGGATGAGGCAAACCTTGAGTGACTTTGGTTGTGAGTTCATAAATATCCCACTCTTGTGTGACAATGAGAGTGCCATAAAACTAGCAAACAACCCCGTGCGACACTCAAGAACCAAGCACATTGACATTAGACACCACTTTCTTAGAGATCATGAAGCCAAAGGAGATATCGCCATATGCCATGTAGGAACCGAAAAACAATTAGCTGATATCTTCACCAAGCCTCTTGATGAGCAAAGGTTTTGTTCCTTGAGGAGTGAGCTAAATATCTTGGATTCTCGTAACTTGGCTTGACTTGTTGCACACACAATTGATTGATGCCTAGACTAGAAGAAAAATGATTTTATTCTATTTCTTTGGTGTGAGTTCTTCAAAATTTTGATAGTTGGATCTTTTCTTGTTCCGAGTTGATCATGGTTATGTGTTGATTGTTTGTTGCTGATCAATTTTGGGACAAGTTTCTTACATGTTCATAAGCTAGTTCTCTCAAAATCATCAATCAAATCTCGTCGTGGAAAATTATCTTTGGGACACATCTCCTCTGGACCGGATCTTCCGATATACCCCCGGAACTTGCCTCTGGAAGTTCCGGGCAGCTCTGTCTCAAATCTTCATCTCTGAAATTTTTCGGATCTTCCGACCCGGTCGGATCTTCCGACACGTTGTCGGATCTTCCGGACCTGGGAGCTCTCGGAACTTCCGGTGCTGTTCTCTCTCTGGTTCTGTTGCTACCGGATCTTCCGACGCTATGTCGGATCTTCCGGCCTGTGCGCGAATTTAAATACCTGGACCGAACCGTTATCCTTCTCATTCGTTCTCTCTTCCTCCACCAACGCCTCCTCTCTCCCTCACTTCACCCCATTCGGCGATTTGAAGATTGGACCGTGTTTTTCTTCGTCAAGTGGCATCCTTTGATTCCCCAACACTCAAGACTCTATTCCTCT
Organism: Echinochloa phyllopogon; assembly: GCA_033239725.1. Classification (NCBI taxonomy): domain Eukaryota; kingdom Viridiplantae; phylum Streptophyta; class Magnoliopsida; order Poales; family Poaceae; genus Echinochloa; species Echinochloa phyllopogon. The sequence continues at coordinate 29,508,121 of BTCW01000003.1, read as the reverse complement.
CGGATCTTCCGGAGTTTTCGCGGGAAATCTCAACGGTATTGATTCAAAATCCCCTTCGCCCGATCTCTCAATGTAGGAAGTTCTAGTGGTTTTCCCTTGGTGAATCATCTCATATACATGCCTAGAATGCTTCCCTATGATCTCGTGTCGTTTGGTGGGCTTAATCTACTGTTTCTAAGTCGCTAGGGTTTGACCCGACCCTGTCGGATCATCCGACCTTTGGACCGGAAGATCCGGACCCCCGGATCTTCCGACCCAGTGCCGGAAGATCCGACAGAGTCAAGTCCTATCCAATCAACTTAGCTGCAATTCCTTGCCTGTGTCCCTAAATACACCTTTTTCATATCTTGTCAGATGGTTAAGGAGAAGGTTACGCAGAAGAAGACCACATCTTTGACAGTGCGCCCAAGCATCGGTCGCACTAAGAGCTCATTTCATCCTCCCAGCGGTTCATCCTCTGATCCGGATTCTGCTTCAGATAGGGAGACAAGAGATGTTGGAAAGGGCAAGAGATCAATGGAGCAAGCAGCTTCACGCTCTGTTCGTGGAAGAGCCCAGTCCAGTGTGCCGGGGCGCAAGATCCCGCCTCGTCCCAGAGTTAAGCGGGCCAATCAAGAAGAAGGATCAGGGACGCAGTACAACGATGACATTGATCTATCTTTTCTTGCTAACAACTTCATCAGTACTGCTATTCCTTTTCGTCACTCACTTGACAGTTCCTTGGTCAATTTCAAGCTGGCCCAGAATAGCATGAAGCCCCTGAGATTCAGTGAGAATGAGGATCCAAGGAACATCCAGTACAAGCTCTTCAAGGGTGATCCTCGTTTTTGGGTTTCACATCAAGCTGATTGGTATGAATCTGTAATTCTCAAAATGACCCGCATTTGCACTCCTATGTATTGGGTCGACTGGAAATACCTGAAGAGTTTCCCACCACCGCTCAAGCCAGTTGTTGATGATGTTTATAAGCGGTGTGTGGAGATGGACTTGGACAAGTTGATGGCCTTTGAATGTCCATACAATGAGGAGGTAATAGCCCAATTCTATGCCACTCTATGGGTCGATGAGGATCGTTATGAAATGCATTGGACCTTATGTGGAAAACGCCTATCTATCTCTCTGCATGACTTTGCTAGTTTGTTTGGGCTTGCTGAGGAGACCGCCTATGCCCATACAAGCAATGATAGGAGCAAAGTGGATCTTCACTTAGGCAGAATCTTAGATGACACAAAGTTGGCTTTCATGTATGATCATGCATATGGTGAAGTTGTGTTTGGGAAATACAAGGGTCTTTCTCCTTTCTACAAATTGCTGAATCAACTTCTTAGAGGGACCTTGTATCCAAGAGCAGGAGATGCTGACAATATCTCCAAGAGGGCCAAAAATTTGCTGTTTCAAATGGCCCCCGGGAAGCCCAAGTTCAAGGTTTTCAATTTCATTTGGAATGAAATTATTTACTGCTCATATGATGCTTCCAGTGGCTGCCACTATGCCCCATACATCTTCCACATGATCAAGCATGTGTCTGGGGTAAACATCTTGTCTGATAAGCTCCATCCTGCATACAAATCTCCTCAGGGCAAGATTTCACAGCTTCTGAAAATCAAGTCAAAGGCTTATCAAGGTGCTCCAACTCCATCATCTCAAGGTGCTTCTTCTTCCCAAGCTCCTCCATCAGCTGCTCCAGCTCCTTCTAGTGGTCCCTCCTTTACTCCCAAAGGCAAGAAGAGCAAAATAGATTTTCTGCTCCAAGGCATGTTCTCTTGCTTTAATATGTGCAAGTATCAAGTCAAGAAATCTCATGAGCGTGAGCAACGAGCCGAGAATGATAGATACTTGGCGGATAAGCGCCACAAAGAACTTCTTGAGAAGTTAAACTTGCCACATTCTCCAGTTCGCCCACTCCGGGAAGTTACTCCTCCACCCTCTTTTGCAAATCCTTGGGAGGATTACTCACAGGAGTATGTCTTTGGTGCCTCTCAATACCAAGGACAAGGAGAAGAGGAGATAGTAGAAGAGGAAGAAGAAGTTGAAGAAGAAATAGCGGAAGAAGAAACTGAGGAAGAAGAAGAGGAATATGTCAGTGAGCCCGAGACGGATGAGGATCGTCGCAAGGGCAAGACCGTTGTAGCCGATGATGATGAGAGCGACGATTATGAGGATGACGACGATGATGGCGACGACGACGAGGACGAGTAGCTCCCTTTTTTGGTCTTTGATGACAAAGGGGGAGTGAATTTGGGCTACAACTTTTTATTTATTTCATTCTCGTTTAGCTTGTGAACTTGTAAGAACTTGAAATTTGTGTTATGCATTGGTGTGCCCAGTGAGACTTTTATTTGTAAGACTTAATTTGGTTATTGCTAGTGTGATGAGGTTCTCGTTATCTATTTTATTGTGAGTTGCTTATGAATGATGTGATGTTTTTTTTCTCACTTTATTGATGTGTATATCTTGTCATATGCATCACGTTTATTTCATCACACCAAGCACTTTTATGCAATCTTATTTTGAGAGAGTCTTGCAAAATATGTGCACAAGCATTTGAGGCTATTTAAGTTGAACATGCACATATTTAGGGGGAGCCTCTCCAAAAATATTGGATGCAAAACATGAATTTTATTCCCATCTTGTGAACCCAAATTTGTGTTGTCATCAATCACCAAAAAGGGGGAGATTGAAAGTGCATCTAGGCATTTAATCTATTTTGGTGATTAATGACAATAGAAATTTGGATATGATGCTTTACATGAGTTGTGCAGGAATAAAATGGAATAAAAGGGAGAAAATGCTAAAGGAAGGACCCTAACGCTTATTCATATGGTGGAGGACTCAATTGTGGATTTAAATTTAATTTTCCGTTTGAAATTGAGTATAGGACCACCGTACTATCAAGGGGGACGTAGTTGATAAATTCTAGTTGCTAAAAGTGCTTTGATTGAGATGACAAACTCTTGAGAGTCACAAAAACACTTCACAAACACCTTTTCTGCTCGGCCGGAACTTAGGCCGGAAGATCCGACCGGATGTTCCGGGTGGCTCGGTCTCGAGTTTTCTCGGGCCGGAAGATCCGGCCAAAGCTTCGGAAGATGCGAGACTTAGCCGTTTTTCGAGCTCACGAGTGTCCTGTTGCAAGTTCCGACCCGAGGCCGGAAGATCCGACCGGAAGTTCCGGCCGGCTCTGTCTTGGTTTCTCTCTGGGCCGGAAGTTCCGGGGTCTCCCGGAAGATCCGAAAACTTGTCGGAAGATCCGGCCCTTGGAATTTTTCTGGGGTGTTTCTAACTCGTTTCTGTTGCTTATCGGAAGATCCGACCTATTGTCGGAAGATCCGGTACCCCTTCGCAGTGAACTTAACGGTCATTTTCTGGGGGGTTGGTATATATACCCCTCACCCCCTTTCACTCAACATAGCTGTTTACTCTGACCTAACACGAGAAAAACACTCCTTTGAGCATTAACTCCACCTCTCTACTCCCTTCCAAGGCTTGATTCTTCCAAGATTCACCTAGGGTTTGAGTGAGAGAGAGAAGATTTGAGGTGTGAGACTTGTGCAATCTTGAGCCCCTTCAACTAGTTCATCTCTCAAGCACTTGAAGCACTTGGATTCATCGATTCTCGTTTGTTACTCTTGGAGCTCGCTCCTAGACGGTTAGAGGTGCCGGTGAACTCCCATTCTCTTGTGGTTTGAGTCCCGGAAGTTTGTATTACCCTCTCTCTTCGTGGGAGCACATAGTAAGTAACTCAATCCTCCTTTGTGGTTGATTGGGAGAGACTTGGGGTTAGTGTGACAGCCCGGCTCTTTGTGAGCATCTCAACGGAGACGTAGCTCCTTTGTGGAGTGAACTTCGGTAGAAAATCCTTTGTCTCCACCCTCATTCTTGTTCATATTGTTTCTATATCTTGATTTGTCCCGATCTACTTATTTGTGGCTATACTCTGATATTGATCATATATAGAAGGTTCCATACATCATTTGTGAGCTTTGTATTCAAGTGGAATTGTCAAAAAGTCATTAGTTTTCAAATCTCGAAGTATACTTGAATTGCCTGTCGGAAGATCCGGCTTTCCATCGGATCTTCCGGGTTTCTGTCCCAGTCGGAAGATCCTGTACAGTGTCGGATCTTCCTGGCCGGAAGATCCGAGACTGTGTCGGATCATCCGACTTTCTGACAGTTTTCGGAGGATTTTTGCAGGAATTTTTAAACAGGCCTATTCACCCCCCCCTCTAGGCCTAGTGTTGGTCCTTTCACCCCCTGCAGCCCCCGAGGGGGGCTTGGCTCTATCGAGACTAGGTCGAGAATAGGACCAAGTCCCCCTTGTTCATGCTGTTAGTAACAATGTTTCCATGTTTTTCGCAAACTTTTCATCGCTGTTGGCTAAGAACATGAAGTATTTACAAGAAATGCTGAGAGTTTTAAGGATAGAAGCGACGTAGCTGTTGGATGTTCCAGGCGTTGGTGAAGACCTCGCCCTTCTCGTTTGCCAGCTTGTAAGTGCCAGGCTTGAGGACCTTGGCGATGATGAATGGTCCTTCCCATGGTGGAGTGAGCTTGTGGCGCTCTCGATTGTCCTAGCGCAACCTTAGCACTAGGTCCCCTTCGTGAAGGTCTCGACGCCGCACCTTCTGAGCTTGATACCGCCGGAGTGATTGCTGGTAGCGTGCCGAGTGAAGCAACGCTACGTCTCGAGCCTCATCCACCTGGTCCAGCGAATTCTTGCGGTTCCGCTGGTTTTGTTCTTCTTGGTAGGCCTTGAGCCTCGGAGACCCGTACTCCAAGTCTCTTGGGAGGACGGCCTCGGCGCCGTAGACGAGGAAGAACGGGCTGAAGCCTGTGGCCCTGCTTGGGGTTGTCCAGAGACTCCAAATCACCGATGGCAGCTCAGCTACCCATTTCCGGCCGAACTTGTTTAGCTTGTTGAAGATTCTTGGCTTCAGGCCTTGTAGTATCATGCCGTTGGCACGTTCTACTTGGCCGTTCGTTTGTGGATGTGCTACGGCCGACCAATCTACGCGAATGTGATGGTCGTCGTAGAACTCCAAGAATTTATTGCCGGTGAACTGGGTGCCGTTGTCGGTGATGATCGAGTTGGGTACCCCGAATCGGTGGATGATGTCGGTGAAAAACAACACGGCCTGCTCAGATCTGATGCTGGTGATGGCCCGGACCTCGATCCACTTCGAGAATTTGTCGATGGCCACCAACAAGTGGGTGAAGCCCCCGGGCGCTGGGCGAAAAGGCCCCACGAGATCCAACCCCCAGACCGCGAAAGGCCATGTTACAGGGATGGTCTATAAGGCGTGCGCCAGGAGATGCGTATTTCGTGCGTAAAATTGGCACCCTTCACAGGTGCGCACGACTTCGTTCGCGTCGGCTACGGTGGTAGGCCAGTAAAAGCCTTGCCGGAACGCGTTACCCACGAGGGTACGCGGCGCCGCGTGGTGTCCGCACACCCCGGCGTGGATGTCGCGGATCAACTGCTTTCCCTCGGGGATGGGGATGCATCGCTGCAGAATTCCCGAGGTGCCGCGTTTATACAGTTCACCGCCGACCGAGACAAAGGACTTGGCCCTTTTGGCGATGCGGCGCCCCTCGGTCCGGTCCGAGGGCAGCTCCCCGCGGTCGATCCACGCGAGGTATGGGCTGCGCCAGTCTTGCGGTCGTGTGTCTACGTCGATTTCCATGGCCTCGGCCGAAAAATTTCCAACGTCGAGGGCTTCGAGCCCCTCTTTCGAGGGGTCCTCTTCCATGGGCTCGACTCCCTCGGCCCCTGAGGGCGTCTTGAGAGCTCCGGCCCTTTGTTCAAAGTTGACGGAGGGTTGGTCGAGGTCGCGGGCGAAGATGTTCGGAGGAACGGTGATTCGCTCTGACGCGATCTTGGCCAGCTGATCCGCTTCCTCGTTGTATTTGCGCGCGATATGCTTCAGCTCGAGGCCATAGAATTTGTCCTCGAGGTGGCGAACCTCGTTGCAGTACGCCTCCATCTTTTCATCGCGGTAGCTTGCGTTCTTCATGACTTGGTCGATGACCAACTGAGAATCTCCCCGGATGTCGAGGCGTTTGACGCTGAGGTCAATGGCGATGCGGAGCCCGGCGAGGAGGGCTTCATACTCCGCCATGTTGTTCGATGCCGGGAAGTGCAAGCGAACCACGTATCGGATGTGCTCCCCGAGGGGCGAAACGAAGAGGAGGCCCGCACCTGCCCCAATTTTCATCACTGACCCGTCGAAGTACATGGTCCAGCATTCGGCTTGGATCTGTGGTGGTGGAATTTGGACGTCGGTCCACTCAGCGACGAAATCCGCTAAGGTTTGCGATTTTATCGCTTTTCGTGGCGCGTAGGAGAGAGTTTCTCCCACAAGCTCCATCGACCACTTCGCTATCCTACCCGAGACATCCGGGTTGCGGACTATCTCCCCCAAAGGGAAAGATGAGACCACGGTGACCGGGTGGGCCTCGAACTAGTGTCGCAGCTTTCGTCGCGCGAGCACTAAAGCGTAGATTAGCTTCTGAATCTATGGGTACCGCACCTTGGTCTCGGTCAGCACCTCACTGACGTAGTACATCGGCCTCTGGACCGGCAGAGCGTGATCCCCCTCCGTCCTTTCCACGGCGATGACGGCGCTGACAACTTGTGTTGTCGCAGCCACGTATAGGTAGAGGGGCTCTCCGTTCTGTGGCGGCGTGAGGATTGGTGCGCGTACGAGGGACGCTTTTAGCCCGTCGAGAGCTTTTTGGGCTTCGGGGGTCCATAAAAAGCGTTCGTGATTTTTTAGGAGCCGGTACAAAGGTAAGCCCTTTTCACCAAGTCGAGAGATGAAACGGCTGAGAGCTGCGAGGCAGCCCAGTACCTTTTGCACCCCCTTGAGGTCCCGAATTGGCCCCATGTGTTCCAGGGCCGAGACTTTTTCGGGGTTGGGTTCGATGCCTCGTTGGGAGACGATGAAACCCAACAGCATGCCCCGCGGCACCCCGAATACGCATTTCTCCGGATTTAATTTTACCCCGTTTGCCCGGAGGCAACCGAATGCGATTTGCAAATCGTTTACCAGATCGTCCGCCTTTCTGGTTTTCACGACGATATCGTCTACATATGCCTCAACGGTCCGCCCGACGTGGCTTCCGAAAACGTGTTGCATACATCGTTGGTATGTAGCTCCAGCGTTTCGGAGGCCGAACGGCATAGTGACGTAGCAAAACATGCCATACGGGGTGATGAAAGAAGTCACGAGCTGGTCGGACTCTTTCATCTTAATCTGATGATAACCGGAATAAACATCAAGAAAGCATAGCAATTCGCACCCAGCAGTGGAGTCTACTATCTGATCTATTCGAGGCAAAGGGAACGGAACCTTAGGGCATGCTTTGTTTAAACCGGTATAATCTACGCACATACGCTATTTTTCGTTTTTCTTCCTAACTAGAACAGGATTAGCAAGCCAGGTTGGGTGAAATACCTCTTTGATGAACCCGGCCTGCAGAAGCTTGTGCACCTCCTCCCCGATGGCGCGGCGCTTTTCCTCGTCGAACCGCCGTAGTCGTTGCACCACCGGCTTGGAGTGAGGCTGGATGTCGAGGCTGTGCTCGGCGACCTTCCTCGGAATACCCGGCATGTCCGAGGGTCTCCATGCAAAGATGTCGGCGTTGGCGCGGAGAAAGTCGACGAGCACTGCTTCCTATTTGGGGTCGAGGGTGGTGCTGACCCTCAACGCCTTGCCCTCGAGGGCATTGGGGTCGAGGGGCACCGCCTTGGTGTGCTCTGCAGCCTCAAAGGTGCCCGCGTGCCTTTTGGCGGAGTCGACGGCCTCGTTCGCCATCTTTTCCAAGTCTGCCACCAGGGTCTCGCTGTAGGCGAGCGCCTCCGCGCCCTCGACGCACTCGACGTCACACGCGTAAGCATGCTCGTATTACGATCCCACGGTGATGACGCCCTTTGGCCCCGGCATCTTCATCTTGAGGTAGGCGTAGTTGGGGACCGCCATGAACTTGGCGTAGCACGGACGCCCGAGAATGGCGTGGTACGCTCCTGGGAATCCCACCACCTCAAAGGTGAGGGTCTCCCTCCGAAAGTTGTCGGGAGTGCCGAAGCAAACGGGTAGGTCGATCTGCCCGAGGGGTTGGACCCGTTTTCCCGGTGTGATGCCATGGAACGGCGCCTTGCTTGGCCTCAGCTGGTTCGTGCCGATGCCCATGAGCTCTAAGGTGCGGACGTAGAGGATGTTGAGGCTGCTGCCCCCGTCCATCAGCACCTTGGAGAATCGTGTGTTGCCGATGACGGGGTCGACGACAAGTGGATAGCGCCCCGGATTCGGGACATAGTCCGGGTGGTCCTCGCGGCCGAAGGAGATGGTCTCGTCTGACCAAGCGAGGTAAGTTGGCGTCGCGGGGTGAATGGAGAAGACCTCTCGGCGTTCACGTCTTTGCTCCCGGGACGTCGCGTTCGTTGTGGGCCCCCCTACGATGAAGAAGACATTCTCCACGTGGGGGAACTCGTCGTTGCCGCCATCACCCGCACCCTTCTTCGGGCCATCCTCCTTCGCGGAGGTGCGCTTGTAGTAACCCTTGATCATCTCGCACTGTTCAAGGGTGTGACTGACAGGGCCCTTATGGTACGGGCATGGCTTCTTCAGCATCTCGTCGAACAGGCCTCCCCCCTGAGGAGGGCCTCGAGGGCCTTTGCGGCCTCGCTCGACCGCGAGGGCCTCGTCAGAGTCCTCGCCCTGCTGTTGCTGCTGCGCGGCTTGCCGAGGCTTCTTGCCCTTGCCGCCTCGTTTCTGCTTTTTAGCCTTTCCCTTGGACTTGTTGCCCTCCGCGGGCAGCTCCTCCGCGCGCTTCCCCTTCGTCTTGCCGTCGAAAATCGCCCCAACAACCTCCTCCCCAGAGGCGAAGTTGGTGGCGATGTCGAACAGCGCGTTGACGCTGGTAGGATGGTTTCGCCCCAGCTCGCGCACCAGCTCCCGACAAGTCGTGCCTTCGAGGAAGGCGTGGATGATTTCGGAGTCACCCACGCTCGGTAGCTCGGTGCAGCGCTTGGAGAAGCGGTGGATGAAGTCTCTCAGCGGTTTGTCGGCCGCCTGCCGGCACCCGCGCAGGTCCCAGGAGTTTCCGGGGCGCACATACGTGCCCTGGAAGTTACCCACGAACATCTTGACCAGGTCGTCCCAGTCGTGGATCTAGTTCGCGGGTAGGTGTCCCAGTCGTGGATCTAGTTCGCGGGTAGGTCGTCCCAGTCGTGGATCTAGTTCGCGGGTAGGTGTTCGAGCCATGTCCGCGCCGAGTCCGCAAGATGAAGCGGAAGGTTGCGGATGATCATAGCATCGTCGGTGGCCCCGCCCAACTGGCAAGCCATGCGGTAGTCATTGAGTCACGTCTCGGGTTTCGTCTCGCCCGAATACTTGGTAATGGTGGTCGGCTGACAAAAACGCGGCGGGATGGCGGCCGAACGGATCTTCCGGCTGAACACAAGGGTTCCCGGGGGTTCCGGCGTCGGGCTTTTGTCCTCCTCGCTGTCGTAGCGACCCCCTCGTCGGGGGTGCCTACTGCGGGGAGGTGCCGCATCCTGCCTCTTCTTGTTCAGGACGTTGCACACGTCCCCGTCGTTAATGGCGCCTCGTGTGTCCACGAGTCGGTCCTTCGCGGACCTCCTCGTTTCGCGGTCGTCGGTCATGAGCGCCTTCCCGTCGTTCGTCGGTCGGTGAGGCGTCCATGCGCCGCTAGGCGGGGTATGGATAGAATGTTCCTTATCCCGCTTGCTTCCTCCGGCTCTCGAACTGGTCTGGTGGCGCATGCGGGAGGCGGAATATTCTGCTTGTTGAACGGCCGCTTCTTTGACAAGGGCCTACACCTGGCGCCGCATGTCGCGCGCCTCTGGTGTCGATGGTTCGGGCATGGCCCGAATCAGAGTTACCGCGGCGACGAGCTTCTGGCTTGCCCGCGGCAGCATGGCAGGGCTGGCGTCGTTGTCATCATTCATGATGCGCGCTTGAGCGATGCGCCCGGCGGCTCGGGCACGTTCGTCGCGCTCAGGCTGCCGGGCTTCCAGAGCTGCGCGTAGCTCCTGTACCTGCTGGCGCTCCTGTCGGAGCCTGGCTTCCAGCTCTTGTACCTGCACGAGCTGTGCCTGCGCGAGTGCGGCTTCGCCCGATGGCTCGGCGGGCGCTGGTGGCGGTTCGTCGTGTCCGGCCCCGTCGCGCGTTCCTTCATCCTCTCCCACGGACTTTACTTCGCCGTCGAGGACGAAGCATTCCCGCATGGGGTCGTACTCCCCTTCGCTGGAATCGTCAGAATAGGTGAGGCAGAAGTCCGCAACGGCCTGGAAGGAGGTAAGGCCTTCGCGGTCGCGTAGCCCGGAGTAGTCCAGGCCTGGGTGCTCCTGGCCGCGCACACTTTCCCCGTCGTCTGACTCGGGCTGGGACCCGCCGGGCGAGGAAATGTTGAGGCTGCGGATCGAACCCAGCTGGTGACCCGGCGAATCCTCTTGCGCGTTCAGGTTGGCGTTGATTGCCGCGGAGTAGCTTGCGGCCGCGTTGCTCATTCCGTGCGGGAGCGGCGCCGGCCCGGCCACATTTTCCCAGCGTGCTGCCTCCGCGGGAGCCGCTGGTGGGGGTGCGCCCCCCTGTAATGCGGCAGCGGGCCGGAGCAACAGGTGTGCGTCCCAATCACGGAGGACGACGTGTGGGGTAACGCGCCGTTCCACGCGAATCTGTAGCTCGTGCAGTCTTCGACGTCTCCTGAGGTTGGGCGGCGTTGGCGGCGCCGGGGTTATAGCCATCATGCCGGGCGTCCTGGAGGCGAGCCGCATGAGGAGGCCCTCATCGGTCGCTTCGAACTCCAGGCTCCCAAACAGGATCCGGTACCCGCGCGGAAGCGGGCCGGGGGACCCCGTGGCGGATCGTGGCGACATGGCCTTGGCGTGGCTTGCCGTCAAGGGAACTGATCGGGTGAAGTGGGTTGATCACAGCGCAACCCCCCTACCTGGCGCGCCACTGTCGGTGCTGAGATTGGCCGCCCAACCTCAGCGCCGCACATAATGCGTTGTGTCCCGTCCCCTGACGGTTGATGCAAGAGCTAGCACGGTGAGACAAGGGTTTATCCTGGTTCCGACCGTGAGGTCGTACGTCCAGCGGAGTGCGCTCGTGGCGCTGTACTATCTTGCACCGGAGTGCTTGCAGTGGGGGGCTACAAGTGAGGTGGGAGAGGAGAAGGAGTCTTCAAGTCCCCGAAAATGAGTGTGAAAGTGATTGAGGCGAGTGCCAATATCGTGTGAGGCGGTGATCGTGTGTGCGTCCGTCCCCTTCTCTCTCGCTCCCTTCCTCCTTTTATAGGCCAAGGAGAGAGGGGGGAGGGGCTTACAAGTACAAGTACAGTGTGTGCTACAGGGGCGCGCACTGGAGAGCATGGCGCCGGGCGTGCGGTCGTCCTTGACCCTGGCAGGGGATTTATGGCGAGCTCCGGCTTCTACGGGTGCCACGGCCGTCCCTGTGCTTATCCTGGAGTGGTTTCGAGGGGTGGCGCCGCCGTAATCCGCGCCCAGCCGCCCGCCACTGGTTGATTCGAAGGCGTGGCAGGTGGGGAAGGACGAGAGTTGGCGGCACAGGGGTCGGCATGGCGGTTGCTGTTGACCACAGTGCGCGGCGTGCCCGGTTTACTGGGGAATGGCCGAGAGTTGGTGGATTTGACCCGGCGTTCGTCATCACCGGGCCGCGCCTGACCGGAGTCCGTGCTCGGTCGCTGCTCATATATTCGTTCGAGGGTTCTTCACGCCCATTCGAGGGCTGCACCCGGGGGGAAAGGACGGGAGCGGGTGGAATAGTGGTGCGGAATGACGCCTGCAAGTCTGCACAGGGCCTTGCGCAGCGCCGCATGCGTCCGCACAGTGGCGGTGAGGACGCATAGTGACCGGAGTAGGTAGAACAGCGAGCTCTACGGTGTCAGCGGCGCGGCGTGGGGAGAGATCGCCTTTTGACTTCGGCGCCCGCCCGATGGGGCGGGCATTAAATGCCGTTGTCGGGCGGGGCGCCGGGGCGCGCCGCGTTGAGTAGAGGGGTGGCCTCGAGCGAGGCGGAGTTGGCTCGCCCGCTCGAGGGGGTGCACGGCCCTCGAGCGAGGCGGAGTTGGCTCGCCTGCTTGAGGGGGTGCGCGGCCCTCGAGCGAGGCGGAGTTTGCGTTGCGCCTGATCCGGGGTGTCCGGGTCCCTCGAGCGAGGCGGAGACGGGGGTCGCTACTTGGGTCCCCTCGACAGGCGAGCTCGGACGTCTGTTTTTGGGCCGTGATAAGCCGTGACGGGCCGCGCTGCCTTAGTGGCCCTTCCGGGCTGCTGGTGATTCGGCCTTTCATGGTTAACGTTTTTTGAGTGTGATTACCCCGATGGTTAGGGGACCCCTGGGTCTGTCCCCGACACTATCCATGTTGGAATGTACTATCATTGTTCCGGACGACCGTACGCTTGTGTGAGCTTCAAGGGAGATTTCCACTAATGGCATCCAAAAAAGATGCTTCTTTATAAACTATTTACAGTCCTCTAGGGTTGCACTTTACAAGTGTTTGCCAATACTAAGATGAATGCTAACAATGCTGACTTATGTATTATGATATTTTCTATGTTCTCAAATATATGTCGTCTACAACAAATAAATTAGTTCATTTATATTTAATAACTGATATAGTATTATATAAGCAAAAAATATTTTGTGAAGTAGTAAATGCCATTTGAATTATCTTCCGTACTAGTTACAGACTTTGCACTAAGAACAACTGAAACAAGACAAGTGATAGTGCCTGAGTACAGGCTTTTGTACGTGCTCCTGTACTACCACGATGGTCTCGGTCACTTTGTGCCGCAGAGCAAGGGTTTTATTTAGATTAGGATAAAGAGGGCTCCTAAGCAAGAGAACCAGCTAATCAAGCATGATTTTCTTTTCTTTCCTTTTTTTTTACATTGCCCGAAGAGCCTAGCGGGTGCTGTGATAGTGTGGTCCTAAATTACTAGGAGTACTGGTCCCGGTGTTTGTGTGTGAAGAAGCAAAACTGGTGATCGCAGGCAGGCGGATGTGTGCATCTTTGTCGCCGGTCAGATGGTCAAGGGCTCATCCTGCTTTATCTTTTTCGTTCTTTCCGGGAACACTGACAGTGCCTCAAAAATAAAGCTGCCCGCTGCCCGCTGGCCCTCCTGGCTTCTCCTTCGTGTTGGGTCCGGCACGGGAGACGCACCGCTAAACAATGGCGGGAGATTGCAAATGTTTGGGGGTCATGGGGTACAGTCAGGCTAGATGATGCTAAACTCTACATGCCACACGCAATCTTGGATAATTCCTTTTTTTTTGGGATTAAGCTATGCGTCATTTAAGGAGAGAAAGCTAGAAAAATCTTACATAGGTTCAATTACACATAAACAGAAAAAAAACTCATTAATGGGGAAATCAACATGGTAAAACTAATTTACGATAGACAAGTCCATATGGGATCCGTACAGATGGGATCGCGAGGACCCTTACCAATTGCCAGTTATCTGCTCATATAGTACTAATACATGGACCCAAATTTGAGAGGAGAAAATGTTTGCACACGTGAGCATTAGATTAATAATCAGAAAGTAATAAGCAAAAGGATTAGCACGACAATTCGCAGGCATGCGAGCATGCACATGGGATGAATGATGCCCACCAGGTAATTAAAGTGAAATGATGCCTACTCATGGCATGTTTTGCATCATTACGATTGCGAGGGTGATTGGCTACATCAAAGTTGGGGAAACACAGCCAGGCTTGATCATATCCATGCTCTTTTGGGAGGGGGTTCAAACGCCAGTTACCTGCAGGTTGTACTCAGTGGGCGTGGGCCATTTGACAGCCCAAAATCTCGCTTCATTTTCCGTGCAAAATCCCAAAGCATTTTGATGCCTCCATCTTTTTGCTCCAAAAGACGCGTCCAGTCGGCCACAACGTACTTAACAAAGGTATAAAAATTACACAGAGCTATCTTGTTTGTTTATTCTCTGCTAGGGACTTGCCGTAACAACATATATTTTTGTTTTTCAATTTTTTTTTGAAAGCCCCTACCTATTTTTTTTGAAGAAACCCTACCTATTTTTTATATTTTTTATTCCAAATCTAATTATTCGCTCCATAGGGAGTCGAACTTGGATCTGCTGGGTGCTACTTAGGTTTTCTAACCACTAGGCTAGAGGCCCTTTCACTTGTTTTCCAATTTTGGCTGCCA